>JALPQD010000136.1:0-1200000 GCA_023101885.1 Typhlomys cinereus | reverse complement strand
GTGTTTCCTACTGTGCCTAATACATCCTTTTTACGTACTAAAAATAGACATTATGGTCAATCAACCTGTTCCATTAAGACTTGTGAGGGATTTTAATGCATTACCTTTACAACTTGGTTCGTGTATAGGGTAGCAATCTCTAATACTCAGATGAACATATTTATCTACCTTCACCTCCTGAAGCTTCCTTTCTTTTTTAAAGCCTTTTCTCTTCACAGAGATCAAAGATCATGCATATACATTTCTCTTCAGTGGTTCAGACATACTTATATATGTCTTTTCCTCTTTGATCCCAGAACTGTGAGGTTTATAGCATGCAGTTTTTTGAGTGGAAACAATAAAAAGTCACTGAGTAGATCAATTCCTTTCTAGTAGATCTGATAGACTTGGAGTCATGGAAGCAGGCAAAAGTAGTCTTCTACTTCTGATGTTACTGGTTAGGGTTCACCTTTCTCTTTAACTTTCTGATACAAGTGAGTTGAAAACTGTTGAGACAAATTGTCATGGGAAAAGTATATTATTAACTCTTTCCTGGGAGAATAAGGGGATTGGGTCATGTTTTAACCTAATTCATCACTCAATGAAACATGAGCTTTGGTGCGTTCTTGACATCATGTGAGTCTCTCTACTGTGAGACAACTAGCTTGGTAAGAACATATGGCGGGTTATATGTACCAGGAAAGTTTTATAGTGAGAAGATTTGGTCCACATTTAACAACTTCTAAAGAAACATACACATAGGCACAGCACACACACACACACACACACACACACACACACACACACACACACGTACATACTTTCTACTCGATTCCACAGTCACATATTGATATAGTACATTGAAACAAAATTTTCAATATGACAGAAAGTATTTATTGGTATGTAAACAGAAACACAGTTCTTCAAATTACACATTAATTTTTTTCAAACACTACTGCTTTTTAATTGTATTACAGTTTATCCCAAAGAGTCTCAG
The DNA here is from genome assembly GCA_023101885.1 of Typhlomys cinereus. NCBI lineage: Eukaryota > Metazoa > Chordata > Mammalia > Rodentia > Platacanthomyidae > Typhlomys > Typhlomys cinereus. The sequence goes on along the minus strand of JALPQD010000136.1, from coordinate 1,199,024 downwards.
AGTGATGTTTAAAACACACCTTTTGAAAGATTGCTAGTGATTCATAGGTATTTTATGGAAATTTAAATATGCTTTTCTCCTTTTGACTTAATCATACCATCTAAATTTCTTTAAATTGTCACATGAACTTCAACTTTTTAATATATTACATATTTGATCTTTAAAAAAATGAAGTGATGGGCCACTGTAAATTGAATTATGCCTTCCTTTTCATTGATAATTATAAACTGAATACTTAATTATATTTTACACTCAGAAATGAACATCCATATGTTGTAATTAAAGCTCTAAAAACTCTCTAAATGAATAGTGGAAATAAGATTACTTTGCATTTTTCTTTTATGAAACCAGTAATATATGAATATGTAAATGAGTGGTGTTAATTGAGAGAGACTGAACACATACATTGTACCACTTTTTGCTGTCAGCATGAAAGTGACATATAAATTCTCTCCGGAGACTAAAGTGGTAATGCAACATGGAAAAATATCAGCAATTGTGTTAGGAATTTTGGGCCCCTGACGAAACCATTCCCCCCAACCCATACTTTGCACATGCATAGAAACTTAAAGAAATTCAAGAAAAGATGTGCAAGAGATCTTCTTTCAGTCTTACTTTGGTTCTTAGAAAACATACCTTTTCCACCAAAATTGATGACAATGTGTCCTCTGTATTTCAAATTACCCAGTAACATAGGAATCAGGCAAATTTATTTTCCATTTGTTATTTCAGAGAAAATAGTGGCTGCATTAGCTTCTGAAAAGATTTTGAATATTTACTGGTAAGCTCCCTACTGGAGTGATGCTAAATTGGATCATTTCCTTTGGAGGCAGCAGTCACCTCTGAAGTCAAAGGAAGTTGGTCCTGAGCATTATTAGCAGTCTGGTAAATAAAACACTCCAGTTGCAACAGTTAACATCCATAAATTATAATATGGGAATGGTAAAAGCTTACTTTCAATATTTGAAATTTGTTTAAGAGCACATGATGAAGGGCTGTTTTCTTTCTGTGATTGTTTCCTATTTGACACTTATTTCTGTCACTTATCTTCATCCAAGTGGAGTTGAATTTCAATATTGTACAAATCTGATTTTTACAATTGATCCCATGTCAGTATGACAAGCAATACAATCAGAAAGAACTACTTGCAAATGATCAGAGGACTTATGTGATAACTTTAATATTTAGATAGTTAAAATATCATCATTCTATTTGAATTATGTTGTATAATTGATCTTATTCTCCAGGTATATTCATTTCTTCTAAAACTATTATTTTATTTTTCTAGTTTTACAAGTATACCCTGCTTCCCTCCATCTTCCCTTCCACCCATTCCCCTCCCTTCCCTTTGTCAATCCTTCCCACTCACTCCTACCCTCCTGCCTGTTAGCTTCTATGTGCTTTCATTTCTTGATGATGAAGACAGTAGACACTGTAGCTTTCTTTTCATCACAAAAATTCACAATTGTAGTATAAGGGATTTTATTTATCATGACTACATATTTATCATCTTATTGGATTTCAGAATATATTCATCTCAAAACAAACAATTTGCTTTGGTTTGAACATGGTTTATCCTCTAGAAGTTCATTTAGCAGAAGATTAATTAAATTGAGATAATAGACAATTTGGAGGTGGGAGCTAGTTAGAAATTAATGAAAACTGAGGTTTCACATTCCTAAGTGAATTAATGCTCTCATGTGAGAGTAGGTCAAGCCTAGAGAATAGATTGAGTTCCAGGAGTGAATTGTTGAAACATGAGGTCAATATAGCTGAAGGCTTTTTCACTTGATCAATTCCCTTTCTACTTCTCTGCTATATTTTCACACAGCCATGGGGCCTATTTCAAGACACTATAGCCAAGTCATTCAGACTGTCCAATTTTCCAAATGGCAATGGAAATAAAACTCTTTTCACTATAGATTGTCGGCTTTAATTATTTTGGTATGTTGCACAAATTGCACTTAAGAAAGAAATTGGTGCAGAGGACTGAGATAATGGTCATAATGGCACCTGAAAACATGGAATTGGTTCTGGAAGTAGGTAATGGACAGAAGCTGATAAAATTGTGATGAACTGGGTAATAAGCCTTGCATTACCATAACCATGTGTAAGTATTAGAAAAGGGAAGGAGACCAGGGCTGGGAGGGGAGATAAATCACAAACCCAAGCTTCTTCCACGAAGACTGAAATTTATTGGGGAAAGATCCTCCACACTCCAGCAAGGGAGCAGCAGATAGAAATGATTACTGCTTTGGAGTCGGGGTGCAAACTTTTAACAGTTTGAGTGCAGGGAGAAGGGGCTTTGGTCAGCTGGTTTGTTCAGTTCCAGAATAACTAAGAGTTTGTCCAGTTGTCTGTGTTCCTTATTAAATCCCATTAACATTATTAGTGGGATCTCGGGTTGGTGGGAGGCCTGTTTCCAATCCCAGATCTCTGTTGGGGATTAAAACCAGTTTTCCCAGATAAATAAGGTGTGTTCCATCAGGATAATCCCAGCAGTGGAGATGACCTTCAAAGACTTTCAAAGCATGGCCCTGTTCTGAAATTGCCTGATTGTCATATCAGTGCAGAGGATGTAGCTGCACTGTGTTTGTAACCTAGAACATCATAGAAGGCCAAAGTTTTAAGGGATGGAAAGCCAATGACAGAAATATTTGAGCATCGAATCATTCAGAAGACAGCTTGACTACTTTTAACTGCCTATTGCTTAAAGATAAACATAAAAATTAAATGGGGAGCAATATAGGAGAAATTTGCACTTGTAAAATTTTCAGCCTAGCAAACAGAAGAGCAAAGTAAAAAACCAAACAATTTAAAGGTGAGATCTAAAGAGGTCAGCACAGATAAAACAAACCCCCTGATGTATATGAAGACCATGAGACAGAGGATCTGAGATCATTTCAGAAACTTCTGAAATTCTCTTGAATCATAGCATAGGTCCATCAGCCATGGATGAAACTGGCTCAGGGTACACAATTCCAGCTATGGTTGGTGACCAAGCGCAGATATGCCATTATTCTAAAGGCAGCAAGCTGTATGCTACTTGCATAAATATGGTGCTAATTCTGTACAAAATGCTAGTATAAGAAGAGCTAGGTAACAGTGAGATATCAGAGGAAATATAGAACTAATAACATGGATGAAACTATCACAGAGAGTCATCTCAAGAGCTATAGATGTCAATACCTGTAACATCAAACACCAGTACTAAGAAAGTGGACCTCATGCTACATCCCACAATAGCTTGGGACGTCAGGAGTCCCAGTTCCAATACATGACAACAGTTATATGTTCTAGCCCAAAAAAGGTACAGGTTTTGTATACAGAAGATGATAGACCTGGAGTCCTAATAATATCTGCCTGAAAGGATTTGGGCTTGCAAGGGTCCTGTGATGTCCCCTTTTTATTTTGGAATAATAGTGTGTTTTATATATATTTATTTATCTGTAACACCATTGTGACTTAGAAGTATAAAACTTGTTTTTGATTTTGTGGGCTTTCAGATTCAAGTGTTTTGCTTTGAATCACAGATGGAGCTTTAACTTCTCAGTGGATGTTGGAAAGACTTAAAGCTTGGGAACTGTTGGAATGAAATAAATGTAGTTTCTATCTAGTGAGTAATGTACCTTTCAAATAAGGGGCAAAATGCTATAGCTGTGTTTAGTTTGTGACTCAACTATTCATGTGCTAGAAACTTCACCACAGTGCAGTATGTTATCAGTGTAGTGATGCTAAGGTTGTACAAATTTTTATTTGAAACTACTTTCATTTCCAAGATAGGGTTTCACAACATTATGCACACTTGCTTTGAATTCTCAATCCTCCCATGAAACCTTCCAAGTAAGAATGAAGCACTACACCTACTTTGAGTTGATGGAAACTTTCAGAGTTAGAGGATAATGGAATGTAATTCAATCATTGGGTCTTGACTTGTGAATATATTAATACTGTCTTGTGGGAAGAGGTCAGTCAAGTCTAGTAAAATCATTTTTTTTTCAGAGCAAGTTGTCATAAACATATCAGGCACTTCCCTTGAATATTTTATGCCCATACCATGCAGAATTCTTGTGCCCACCCTCTTTCATTTTAATGCTGTGGTCAAAAAAAAAATCCTCACTAGGGATGAGAAGATGATTTTGTCGTTCTCTTAAACCTTTGGAACTGTAAGCCAAAAAAATTTTTTTTATGTTTGGAGTATGCAATCTCAGGTGTTTTGTCTCAACAAAAAAAAAATGACCTCTGTTACCACCTACACATTAAATAGACTTCTTTCACATAAGAATTTCACTTATTGGGACATAGTCCAGAATTAATATCAAAGAATATAATCAACTTTAAAATCTCATAATAACCTTACTATTCATATTAATTCGGTTGAAGAATGACAGGACTTTTTATCATCCAGTTATTCTTGATCCAGGAACTTAAAGTACTAGAAATTCAATAACTATCAAAAATCAACTGAGAAATTGATTCTTAAACTCAGTGTGACGTGACAACAGAAAATTAAAATTACGGACACTTGTGGGAGTAAGCTCTTTTTTTATATATAATACATTTTTTATTATTATTTCAGCTCATACAAACTTAATAGGTACACCAGTTCCCTCCCTCCCTCCTCCTCCCCCCCAACCCACTGCTCCCCATCCCTTCACCCCTCCCGCCCCCCTCCCCCGTGCCTCCCGTCCCGATTGCCAGAGTCCTTTATTGTGCATGCCTGACTCTCCTCTGGGCCCTCCTCTCCGATGACGTACAAAGACCCAGTGGCATTTCCCTGAGCCCCTTCCTGTGTTTCCCTTAAGCATAGGAACACTATTGTGGCTGTCAATCCCTTGCCTCCAAGGATCTTGGTGCTTTTAGCAGATGCTAGACGTTGTGAGGTCAATAGTGTGTTGGACATTGCGCCGGGCATATAATGTCCAATTATGATTGCTTCGGCCCTAACTTGTGTGGAGTATCTTGAAAATCATTGCTTCTCCCATCCTTTTGCTCTAACACTCTTACCTGCCCCCTCTTCCGCAAATGTCCCTGAGCTTCAGGATGGGAGAGATTAGTCTGGCCTAGTTCTAGGTGGTTGATATAGAGTCTCTGAAGTTCTAGGATAGTGGTTCATTGATCTTCTTTTACAGTTTTGTTGCTCCTGTAATGCCCTTCACTCCATCGTGATGGGCACTGTATGTCACCCCCTGGCCAGAGACAGAAAGCTGTTAAACTGGAGTCTTATTATAAGAGCACATTCAAAGGTAGATGTAATACTTATACCCAAAATTGGAATCGCAGGGTCATATGGCATTAGGCAATGGGAGGGGTCAATCACCCATTTGCAAAATGGTTACTTTTTAATCTGCCGGACTACATGCCCTCCCCTTCTGGTGAGTTCATACCCCCTTAGTTGTAAATGATCAGGAACGAATTGTGAACTTAACTAGGTGTCACATTACTTTCTTGCAGTCCTTGATGGAGGCCTATTTTCTCTACTGTAACATGGTCACTAGTTTCCTTGTTTCTGGTGTGGCCCTCCAACCCCATCGCTCCTGTTCATAATCCTTGCAATTACTGTAGGTAATACATAGATTTACCTATGAGTGTCTCGAGATGGGCTGGGTGGGTTTGGTATTAGGATCCACCTATTAGGGAGTACATACGGCACTTAATTTTCTGGGTCTGAGATACTTCACTTAATATAATTGTTTCTAATGACATCCATTTCCCGGCAAATTCCAGTAATTCATCATTTTTAATGGCTGAGTAGTATTCCATTGTATAGATGTACCACAGTTTCCTTATTCACTCGTCAACTGTTGGACATTTGGGTTGATTCCATGTGTTTGCTATTGTAAACAGTGCTGCAATGAACATAGTCGTGCTTGTGCTATCAAGGTGAACCTCTGCTGTATGGGGGGTTATACCCAAAAGTGGAATCGCAGGGTCATATGGCATTTCAATCTTTAATTTTTTTAAGAATCTACAGATGGCTCGCCAGAGTGGCTGTATGAGCCTGCACTCCCACCAGCAATGTAGGAGAGTTCCCCTCTCTCCACATCCTCTCCAGCATTTGTTGTTGTTTGTGTTGTGGATTTTTGCCATCCTGACCGGAGTGAGATGATATCGCGGGGAAGTTTTGATTTGCATTTCCCTGATAGGTAAAGAAGTGGAGCATTTTTAAAGATATTTATTAGACATTTTAATTTCATCCCTAGTAAAATTTCTTTTAAGTTCCAGGGCCCATTTTTTAATTGGGCCATTGGTTTCTTTGATGTTTAGTTTTCTAAGTTCTTTGTGCACTCTGGACAGTAGAGCTCTATCAGATATGTGGTTAGTGGAGATTTTCTCCCATTCTGTGGGTTGCCTTTGAACTCATGTTACAACATCTTTATCTGAACAGAAGCTCTTTAATTTCACAAGATCCCAACTGTTGAGAGTTGGTAGCAGTGACTGTGCCATTGGATGTCTGTTTAGGAACTGTTGGCCTAGCCCAATCAGCTCGAGGAAGTTCCCAATCCTTTCAACTATGGTTTTTATAGTCTCTGGCCTGATATCAAGGTCCTTGATCCATTTGGAATTAAGTCTTGTACATGGTGACAAGTACGGGTCCAGCTTTAATCTTCTGCATGTGGAGATCCAGTTTTGCCAGCACCATTTGTTGAAGATGCTGTTCTTTTTCCATTGGATTCTTTGGGCCCCTTTGTCAAAGACCAAATGGCTGTAATTTTGTGGGCTTATATCTGGGTCTTCAATCCTTATCCATTGATCTGTGTGTCTATTTTGGAGCCAGTACCAGGCTGTGGATAACTAAGGATTTGTAATATAGACTAAGGTTCGGTATGATAATACCTCCAGCAGTGTTTTTCTTACTCAGGATTGTCTTTGTTATCCTGGGTCTTTTGTGCCTCCACATGAATTTTGAGATTGTTTGGTCAACTTCTTTGAAGAATTGCTTTGGGATTTTAATTGGTATAGCATTGAATTTGTATATTGCCTTTCGTAGCATGGTCATTTTTATGATGTTGATTCTGCCAATCTAGGAACATGGGAGGTCTTTCCACCTTCTGGTGTCTTCTGCAATTTCTTTCCTTAGGGTTTTAAAGTTTTCATTGTAAAGATATTTTACCTCCTTGGTTAGGTTTATACCAAGGTATTTCATTTTTTTAGGGGCTATAGTGAATGGGATGGTTTCTCTCAAGGCTTTTTCACTTCTTTCATTCTGGGCATATAGGAAGGCCTCTGATTTTTGCACATTTATTTTGTATCCTGCAACCCTGCTGAACTTCTCAATTAGTTCCAGGAGCTTCCTGGTGGAGTTTTGGGGATCACTGAGGTATAAGATCATGTCATCTGCAAATAGGGATAGTTTGACTTCTTCCTTGCCGATTTGAATCCCTCTTATGTCCCTTTCTTGTCTTATGGCTTCAGCTAAGACTTCAAGTACAATATTGAATAGAAGTGGTGAGAGTGGACAGCCTTGTCTAGTTCCTGATCGAAGTGGGAATGCTTCCAATTGTTCCACATTGAGCATAATCCTTGCTGTGGCTTGTTGTATACAGCTTTTATTATATTGATAAAGGTTCCTTCCATTCCTACTGTCTCTAGTGTTTTGATCATAAAAGGCTGTTGGATCTTGTCAAAGGCTTTTTCTGCATCTATCGAGAGTATCATGTAGTCTTGGACTTTGGACTGGTTTACATGATGAATTACATTTATTGAGTTCCATATGTTGAACCAACCTTGTGTGCCAGGGATGAAGCCTACTTGGTCCCAGTGAATAATCTTTTTAATATGTTTTTGAATCCGATTTGGTAAATCTTTGTTGAGCATCTTTGTGTCTGTGTTCATCAGAGAGATCGGCCTATAGTTTTCTTTTTTAAGTGAGTCTTTATTAGGTTTTGGGATTAAAACGATATTAGCTTCATCGAAGGAATTTGGTAGTGTTCCTTCCTTTGCTATTTGATGGAACAGTTTAAGGAGTATTGGTATTATTAACTCCTTAAATGTCTGGTAGAACTCTGTGCTGAATCCATCTGGTCCAGGACATTTTTTGGTGGAAAGATTTGAGATTACTTCTTCAATTTTCTTATATGTTATAGGACCATTTAAATAATTCACAACTTCCTGATTCAATATAGGTAAGTTGTGTTTACTTAGAAATTCATCCATCTCTTTTGTGTTGTCAAACTTCACAGAGTATAAGTTTTTGAAATATGATGTTATAATTCTCTGGATTTCTTGGGTATCAGTAGTGATAACTCCATGTTCATTTCTGATTTTGTTAATTTGGGTTTTCTCTCTCCTGTTTTTGGTTAATTTAGCTAGGGGTGTATCAATCTTATTGATTCTTTCAAAGAACCAGCTTTTTGACTGGTTGATTTTTTCTATCGTTTTCTTAATCTCGATTTCAGATATTCCTCCCCTTATTTTGCTAATCTCCTCTCTTCTACTACTTTTGGGATCAGATTGCTCTAGTTTCTCTAAAGCTTTAAGCTGCATTGTTAAGTTGTTTATTTCTGATGTTTCCATTTTTTTGATGTAGGCATTAAGAGCTATGAACTTACCTCTTAGAACAGCTTTCATTGAGATTTTGGTAAGTTGTATTTTCGTTATCATTCACTTTCAGGAAATCTTGAATTTCCTTTTTAATTTCTTCCTGAATCAAGTTCTCATTCAGCATGATAGTGTTAATTTTCCAGGAGTTAGTGTATTTTCTCTTGTTTGTTGTGTTGTGGATGTCCAGCTTTAGGCCGTGGTGGTCTGATAGGGCACAGGTTAGAATTTCAACTTTTTTGTGTATGTATAGATTCGTTTTGTGGCCCAATATGTGATCTATTTTGGAGAAAGTTCCGTGTGCTGCTGAGAAAAATGTGTATTCTTTGGTACGTGGGTGAAAAGTTCGATAGAGATCTGTAAGGTCCATTTTTTTAAGGGTTTGATTAAGTTCCAAAGTGTCTCTGTTAAGCTTTTGACCTGTTGATCTATCCCATGATGAGGGAGTGGTGTTGAAGTCCCCAAGAATTATCGTTTGGGGGTTGATTTCTTGCTTTAGACGCTGTAGGGTTTTCTTAATGAATGTGGAGGGGCCCGTATTGGGTGCATATATGTTCAGTATTGTGAAGTGTTCCTGGTGAATTGTACCTGTGACTAAAATGTAGTATCCATCCGTGTCTCTTATAATTTTCTTTGGTTTGAAGTCCACTTTGTCTGATGTTTTCTGCTTCCATTTGCTTGTCGAATTGTTGACCAGCCTTTTATTTTTAGAGCGTGCCTATCTTTTGTGGTGAGATGGGTTTCTTGCAGCCAGTAGATTGATGGATTGCGATTTTTAATCCAATCTGTGTCTCTTGATAGGTGAATTAATTCCATTAACATTTAGTGGTATAATGGAGAAACTATTTTTAATTCCAGACATTTATTATGCTTAGTCTTTTTATAAGTATATTGCTTCGCTTTTAATGGTGTTATATTTGCCTTTTGTTCTCCTGGATATGCCTGATTTTTCTTCACACTTGAGTATCATTTCTAGCATTTTTTGAAGGCCTGGTTTGGTGGCCGTGTATCCCTTCAAGTTGTCTTTGTGCTGGAAAATTTTTCTTTCTCCCTCGATCATGACTGATAGTTTTGCAGGGTAAATCAGCCTGGGTTGATATTTTTGCTCATTCAATACTTGAAGTATGTCTCTCCAAGCTCTTCTTGCTTTTACTGTTTCAACTGAGAAGTCATTTGTTATTTTAATAGGTTTACCTTTAAAAGTGACTGGTTTTTTTCTCCCTTGAAGCTCTCAGCACCAGTTCTTTATCTTGAATGTGGAGTGTTTTAACTATTATTTGCCATGGTGTGCTTCTGTTTTGGTCGTATCTGTTTGGGGTGCGGAATGCCTCTTGTATAAGGATGGGCCTGTCTTTTTTTAGATGAGGAAAGTTTTCCTTGATGATCGTTTGAAAAATTTCCTCAGGGGTGGTATTTTGAGATTCTTGCTCTGGTATTCCATGAATACGCATTATAGGCTTCTTCAAGGTGTCCCATATCTCTTGGATATTTCTCTCAAGTATCTTTTTGGCTTTAACAGCCTCTTCCATTGAGCTGGTTATTACTCCCACTTTATCTTCAAGGTCTGAAATTCTGTTTTCTGCTTCATTAGTTCTGTTGATAAGACTCTCTGTAGCATTCTGGGTTGAAGATAACTTGTCTTTTAGTTCAGTTTTATACTCTGCTTGAGTCTGTTTTAACTGCTCTATGCCAGTTTTTGTTTCTTGCACTGTTTTTCTCAACTCCTCCAAATGTCTCTTGTGTTCCTCTTCAAAGCGATTGATTCGATTATGTAATTCCTCCCTGATTTCCTCTTTTATAGTATTGAACATGGTAATGATCATATTTTGAAAGTCGTTATCCTGGGTCAGGCTTTCTTGGCCTTTTTCCGCGGGTTTGTTCTGGTTGGAGTCTAACATTATGGGATTAATTTCTTCAGTGGGAAGTTTGTTTACTTGAGTGTTGCTTCTCATGGATTTGCACTTTGACTTTGGCATTGTCGTTTTAACTCTTAAGATCTTTCAATTTCACTAAACTGAATAATTTGGCCTGGGGTTCTGGGGGTGGGCAGGGACAGAGCTTACCTAGGTCGGGGGTGAGGCCCGGCTGGACCGAGGGCACGTCCAGACCATCGGAGTGGGGTGGGGTGAAAGGGGGGAATAAGCTCTTTAAGAGAAACCATCAAGAAAATTGAGTTAATAAGGAATGTAAGAAAAAAATTCTTAAGCATTTAGAGTTCCAAAGAGAGGGAAAAATCACTGAACTTCTTTGTTTTTTATAGACTTAGAGCATAAACTCTACAGAGGTATACAAACAAGATAACTTCATAGTCAGACAGTTAGAAAACCCAGCATTTTGTGCATGTTCTCCTGTTCAACCATGAAGATGGTACCCACAGTTCACATGATAACCACCAGTTAGAGGTGTTTGCAGATTTTCTTTGCACTTCTCTAATGCTTTATTAGCTGATGACCTTGATTTCTCTAGATGGCATTGTTGATACCTACCTTACAGGTATTTTCCTTGCTATTAATGCTATATTTCTTTTACTCTCACATGACTACACTGAAGTTAACTCCCATCAGAACTACCAAGAAGTAGCTATAGTTGTTCCTGGTAACCTTATAATCAATTGCTTGTTTATGGAGAATTCTGGGATCTGATTCTTGAAATAGTTAGTTAGAAGTCATTATAACTAACATCTTAGTAGAAGCAAAAATCTGTGAGAAAAAACAGTGTCCTGTATTGACTCTTTTGGATAGGCTGGGTCTCAAGAGAAACCAGACAGCTAGCCCTTTGTTATTGACTTTGGTTATTAGGGTCCCTGTCCTTTTCTGGTCACTTAGCTTGTTTTATTCCCATCTGTAAGTCATTTTATCTTCTTCAGTGTTTCAGGATCTTCTATTTTAACCTGTAGTTTGCCTTTAAACTCAGGATCTTTTTTTCTCCTTGGAATCTTTCTCCTTGCTAACAGTTTTGAGTTAATTCCTGTCTTCTTGTTATTGAAACTCTAATCCTGTCTTCAAGTCCAAAGGCAGATATTATTTAAAACCTGAGAAGCATGTATAATCTCTTGTGTAATGTATCCTTTCCATTTTATTAAAATATCTGATTCTGACACAAAACTTGTCAACCTATACAAACAGAAGATTATGGAAATCTTTGATTACTAATGAATGTGTATTGTCTACTAGCCTCGTTCCTGTAACAAAACAAGATATCTCCATAATCTTATTGTTTGCTGCTGTATCACCTGCTTTGTCTTAATAAAACATATAAAAGATCTTGAACATATTATTATTCAAATCAACAGGGAACATTTAAATTATCTTTATAATTAGAAATTTGTGCCCTTCTCTAAATGAGAAAGAAGTTCTAAATGTTTCTAACCTTTCAAAGTCAAACATGTTTATGTAATTTTTGAAGATAGCTATCATTCCCTAAGCCTTCGGTGATTTCACTGAAAGCAATTACTTTCTCTTCCACAGCTGAGTCCAAACCTTTTGACTTGAATGTGAGTTGCCAATTCATATGAGCATTTTATTATGTCACTGTCCTATAATTATGCTTTAATTAAATAATGACATAAGACAATGCACCACTGAAAGTATTAAAAAGACTGAAAGTACAAATGAATCACAGGATGGAAACACCTGAAGCAGTATCTCACATTAGGGAGTATGTGACTAAATATAATGAATATAGAAAAGATAAAGGTTATTTATTTTTATTTTCAACAGTAAATGAATAAATGGAATGTTAGCTCAATATTTTTAGGTCCAATGTTGCCAGTTCTACTTGAGAAATTTCTTCTTAATACCAAAACAATACTATACTTAGAACATTTTTTGTGGCTGTTGACAGCTCTCTGAGCTACAAATTTTTAACTGTGTTTGCAAATTATGATTCACTGAGCATTCCTTTCCTTTCCTATTTAGCTGCTACTTACTTCAGCCTTTTCCAGTTTGTTCAATTTTCAATAATTAATTGATTAATTAAATGATAAATATTTGTTTCCAAGTTACCTTCTTATCAACTATTATGAATTGAAAATACATATGAAAATCCTTCTTTCAGACACTGCAGGAAGATAACAGCTTTTAAAACATCTTGGACAAATGCCTCCTAATTAATTTGCTGAAAGGAAAGGTTTTTTTTTCAGAAACATTACACAGTTTTCTAACTCAAGAGGTTCTGGGCATGTATGATGACTAATCTTGATAGTTAACTGGGTTGTTTTGAGATATACCTACCTATGTGTATGTGTGGGAGAATGTCTCAAGACTAACCTTGTAAGTTGAGAAGCTCCAACATGAATGTGACAGGGAGGTATGAAGACTCATAATCTGGGAATGTTTTTCTCTGCTTTCTGGCCATCTTGAGACAAGCTGTTCTATTTCTCTATACCCTTACTACCATGATAAATTGAAACCTCTGAGACAATCCTCCAAAATAAATTTATTCCTCCTTTAAGTTACTTATTTTAGGTATTTTGCCATAATAATGCATATCCCGACACATGAAAATTTGTACGTAAGACCAGACCATGTGGCCAGTAAGTTTTGGGATGGGTTTGTGGGAAGGATTTAGAAACAAAATAAGTAATAGCTACTGAGAGCCTAGAATGTCATGAGAAGAGTTTAATAGAAATTTCTGGAGATAAGGATTCTAAGAATTGTGTAATTAGTTTGTTCTGAGATTTCCATGTGGAAACAATGGTTTTTTTTGTGAATTGAATTAGAGGATATGTATGTTTTATTGTGGCGAGGAATTTGTGTACATTATACTTATTTCCTGAGACTCGGTGAGAAGTTGAGCTTTAAAATGCTTCATTTGGAAGAGGGAATTTCAAGGCAGTTCAGTTCAAGATATTTGAGTATTCATGGAAAATTATTGCAATCAGCTTTTAGCCGGGTTTATAGTTAGAAGTAGGAATAAAGAGCAGAGCAGAAAAGATTTAGAAAACTTGCTGTTTGGATAGAAAAGCATGAATCAAATTGATGCTCAGACAAGCATGGTTTCAGAAAATATTAGCAATACTAAAAAGGATTACAAGTGTTTCTTGTATGAGCATGAGGAACCTAATTTGATCCCTAGGACCCAAGTAAATAGGCTTGGTATGATGATGCACAATTTTATATTAGTTCTGGGAAGTAGAGACAAGTGTATCTCTTGGTGCCACTGGCCAACTAACCTATCTAAATTGGTGAACCCCAGTTCCTAGTAAGAGGCATTATGCCAACAAACAAAGAAACACACACAGAAGGACAATTCATAAGGAAAGATAATACCTGCCAAGCAAAAAGTATTTTGCATTGAGAGAATAGGAAAGACAGAAGATAGTCTAACCCACAACAAGGTCAATGATATGAAAGACTATTCACTTTAAAGAATCCTGTGAGAAGAAAGCGAAGCTAGGGGTTTCTGTTTGACCTGAATTTGCTTCACTATATTGCATCACCTGTGTGTTCAGAGTTGACTACAGCTGTAGCCCATTGAGTGATTGAGTGTGTGGTAGTCACTAGCATTGTTAATATGTAGCTGATTGAGTGTGTGGTAGTCACTAGCATTGTTAATATGAAAATTTAAGTTTTGGGGGAGATCATGGAGGCTACCTTCCATGTTTTAAAGGAAGTGCTGGAGATTCAGTTATAGTAGAGCAGGGTTGGAGTTCCTGCATGTGGGCAAACTCTTAGAGGGAGAAGCTATGAGGATAAAACTGAAGACAGAGTGGAGACCCCCTGAATTGTGCATGAGCATGAGGAACCAGGAAAGTGAACAGGCAGTAAATGCAAGCGATCAGGTGAGTGGCAATGTGTGCTCTAACCTAGAAGGCCTGTAGGGGTGTGTGTAACAACTTGGGAGTTCCCATCAGGCTCCATATGCAGACATGAAGCTACAGGAGTAAATATTTGTCTTTCTGACCTTCATTCTTATTTTAGTTTCATACTTACTTCCTTTCTCTACCAGCCCTTTTCTAGTTTACATTAGGAATTATTACTCTTGTGCCATTACATAGTGGACATATGCATTTTTTATTTTATAGGGACTTAAAGATAAGAGTTTGCCTTGAGTCTTGGTGGATCTTTGAACTTGGACTTTTGAGCAATGCTGAACTATTAACACCATAGGGATTCTTGCATGTGGACTACATATATTTTTTCTTTTTCATGTTGAAGTAGACATCAGCTTTTGATGATCAGGGGATGGAATGGTATGGTTTAAGCAGTGTGTTTGGTGTTAAATTGACAAGAGGTAGACTTATGATGGCATGTATTGAGTTTTAATTTGATTGGGTTGAAAAGAGCCTCGGTTGTTAGTAAAATGTACCTTTAGTTGTAATTCTGAGAGTTTCAATTGAGAATTAACTAAGCAGGGAAGACTCACCAAGAATATGGACATCAACACTCCTTCAACTTCTTTGATGCAATCTACTTGGTTTCATCGTGTCTTTACTATCTTGGTGGACTGAAAACTCTAAAACCACAAGCCTAAGAAAGTATTAAAATGCCATCATTGGAAGACTGATGGCTATAATACTATAGAGAAGGCTGACAATCATACATTTTGAACATCAATATGTTCATATGTTCTGTAGGAAGAAGAGTGACAGAAACCTGAACTAAAATTTATTGATTGTCTAGTAGTTGCCATTGCTCTGCTGCTTTTTTCTAAGTACATTATTTCTTCATTTATAACAGCTTTTCACAAGGCAGTTATTATCTTTCTTTGACAGTGTGGAGCTGAGCCTCACAGGGTTTATTTCACTAAGGTTTCACAGTTATAAACTCAAAGGCTCATTCTAATCATTATTTTTTTTATTATTCTCACAAAATTGCAATATTGTTCTCTTATGGTCACTAATTTTATGAACAAAGCTTCTCCCTGTCCATGAAAACTTACCAGAGCCATTTATCTTTCATAATATCATTTGTTTTTTCTGAAAAAGGAAACAATAATCCTTACAAACCCCAGTGAATCTGAATGAAGTTGAAATAGATGTACAGGTATGAACTGCATTGTTAATGAGATTTTGTCATAATCATGAATAGATATTTATTAGTTAATAGCTACAATAAAGACTATCTTTTCCATGACTGAAGCAAAAAAATAAAGCAGGTCATAATGAGTCCTAGTTCTTAGTACACATCTGTCCAACTCATGGTGCCAGAGCTATTAAATAGAGAACTAATTACTAAAAATTTTTCCCTATTTTAGAAATATATTTATAGAAAGCAGTTTTGAAGATATTATGCAAAGCATGTAAAATCTATAAAATACAATGATTAAGAGAGAGAAGATAATACACAATTGGTCTGCAAGTAAGTAATGAGAAACCTGGTTAAGTTCACAGATGTTCTTTCCTGATCTCACCAGAAGGGGAGGGCATATAGTCTAGCAGATAAAAAGTAATCATTTTGCAAATGGGTGATGGACCCCTCCCTCACTGAGGTTTCCTACTTTTATTACATTTACCCTTGAATGTGCTATTATAACAAGACTCCAGTTTAACAGCTTTTTGTCTCTGGCCAGGGGGTGACATACAGTGCCCAGCAGGATGGAGTGAAGGGCATTGCAGGAGCAGCAAAACTGTAAAAGAAACTCAACAAACCACAATCCAGAACTTCAGAGACTCTATATCAATCACATAGAACTAGGCCAGCCTAATCTCTCCCTATCCTGGAGCTCAGGGACATTTGCGGAAGAGGGGGCGGTAAGATTGTAAGAGCAAAAGGATGGGAGGAACAACGATTTGCAAGATTCTCAACAATAGTTGGGGCCAAAGCAATCATAATGGGACTTTGCATGCCTGCGCAATGTCCAGCGCACTGTTGCCCTCATTAAGTCTAGCATCTGTTAAGGGCACCGAGACCCCTGGAGGCAAGGGATTGACAGCCATAGTAGTGCTCCTATGCTTAAGGGGAACAAGAGAAAGGGCTTATGGAAATGCCACTGGGTCCTTATATGTCATCGGAGAGGAGGACCCAGTGGAGAGTTAGGCGTACACAATAAAGGACTCTCTGGGAATTGGGGGGGAGGCACTCAGGGATAAGGAGGGAAAGGAGGGGGAGGAGGGGGTTCGGGGGGAGGAGGGGGGAGGGAGGGAACTGGTAAAAAAATTTTAAGATGTATAATTACATTTTTAATAAAAAAATAAATAAAAAATAAAAAAATGACTCTGATAAAATTGGCCATTTTTCTTTGACATTATAGAATGGTAAATGGATTAGCTATGTACATGTATACATCCTTTCACCTCTTCCTTATCTGAATTTTCTACCATCCTGAAATATCTCCAACAGATACAATTTATGATCACAAATTCTATAGCATTTCCATCTTACATCTCATTCCCAGTTCTCCAGTGGTTATTGACATAGGAAAGTCAACATTGTTCATAAAGGCTATGAAGCTGCTTAAATCTATTTAGTGTCAGTCTACAGTACTGTTTTCTCATTGAAACTTCTGGTAACAATTGTCAAGTAGGCAACATCTTTGTATCCCTAAGAATGTATGGATTCCATTGCTTTTGTTCCCTTAAAACATTTATCTATATGATGGGTGAGTATACGTTTCAAAATAGTTTTTAAAAGGACTAATTGCTTATAAATCATGCCCAGTCCATACTTCCCTCCCCTTTTCTTTAGAGAACTGTAAAGAGGGAGAGAGAAAAAAATGCAAGAGATATACAGAAATGAATTGCATCAAGTCCTATAAAGGTGGGAAGATATTTATACAGGTCTTTTATTTAGAGACCCTGAGCATGAGTTCTTTTTAATTTTATTTTTTAGGTTGTGTGTTTGTGTGTGATTGAGTGTGTGTATTTGTGTCTGTTTGTGTATTAGAGGGCAATGTGTGTGCCTGTGGAAATCCAAGGATGACTTCAGGAATTACCCTGGATTGAGCTACCACCTCTTTGCTTTACTCTAGAGTTTTTCTGGCTCTGCCTTCAAGGATAGAAAGTACAAGATGCCATCATTTCTGCATAGTATTTTTATGTGAAGTTTGGGATCCCAACTCAGGATATTCTGTTTGCAAGGGAGAGTTTTAAACTCTGAGCCATCTCTCTAGCTCTATGAACAGTTCTTACTCTGAAACATAAATTAATATGTTTTTAGTCCAAGAAAGGTAGGCTAGCTGCATGACTAAATTTAAACCCCTGTGAACAATCCCTGTGGTGACTAATACCCCAGTACATTTAAAAAAATTTTAATATAATCAATCATCTCACCAGGTCAGCCTGGCAAAAACCCAAAATATAAACAACCACAAATGCTGGAGATGATGTGGGGAGAAAGGAACTCTCATACATGGCTTATTGGAAATGCAGCTAGTACAACCATTCTGGAGATCAGTATGGTGATTTCTAAAAAAGTTAAGGATTGAAATGCTATATGTCCCTGCTATATATCACTATTGGGAATAATCCCTAAAAATGCTTCATTTTACTATAGTTACATGAGTACATCCATGTTCATTTCAGCACTATTTAAAATAATAAAGTAATGGAATCAACCCAAATACCCAACAGGTGATGAATGAAAAATGAAAATATGGTACATTTACACAATGGAATATTACTCAGCTATCAAAAATGAATTAAATGGATGGTATTAGAAGAAACTATACTGAGCAAGATATCTCAGGCGCAGAAAGTTAGATGCTGCATGTTCTTCCTTTTAGTTCCAAACCCTCTTAATGATATACTTAAAGGTAAATTTATGTAACACCTATTATAACCACAAAGGATTACAACTAGGAGGGAAGGGGACAGAAAAGCATAGTTCAATAGAGAAATTAGGCGATGGTCATGAATGGTTGGTAAGTAGACATTTGACATTTGACAGAGTTCACTCTCACTTTCTTCCCTGTTTACTTGGGATTAGACAGGCTTAAAGAGCTGGGCATATCTCCCCAGTCATGGAGGGATGGTGGCTGGATAGTAGCCAACTGGTAACCAGAAGACTGACCCCACTCACTACTGTGCCCTATTCCTATTCTTCCCTCTACTTTTAAGTGTCTTCTTATGTTAAGACATTATTTTAAATAGTCTTTTATCTTTGGTTAAGAGAGGGGGGAGGAGGAGGGAGGGAGGGAACCGGTGTACCTACTAAGTTTGTATGAGCGGAAATAATAATAAAAAAGTTAAAAAAAAAAGAGAGGACCACAAAATTCAAACAGGATGCAGCCAAATTCAATGTAGGAATCACAAAACTGAAAACAACAACCAACCTTAATTTAGAATACCAATGACTCTACAATGTTCGCCTGGAACAAGACCAGCCAAATCTCTCCCCATACTAAAGCTCAGGGAACCTTGGCAAGATTGTAAGAGCCTAAAGATGGGGAGGTCCAGAGATGGTCAAGATACGCCACCCAAGTCTGGGGTATGGCAGCCAGGATTTCACTGCACAATGGCTGTCATGTCAACAAGCCCCCATAGACTAGCTCTGATCAAAGCGGAGATGACTTCAGGCAAGAGGGAAGGGGTTAGAATGATATAACCAAGTTCCTACATCAGTGGGCAGCCCAATAATGGGCCCAAGTGATGCCACAGAGTCCTGAACTCTCTAGAGTAGATGACTCAGAGGGAATTTTAGGGCCCATATAAGCTGAAGTTCTAAAGGAAGGGAGGGCAAGGGAGGGAAAGGCCAGGGGGGAGGGAGTGAAGAAAGGAGGAGGGAGAGAGGGAGGTGTGGGAGAGGGAGAGAGAGATAGGTGGGGTGATAGAAAGGAAGAGGGGAAGGAAGAGACGAAGGGAGAAGGAGGGGATATCTGCTTATCGAGCTTGTATAAGTAGGTAAAAATAAAATTAATAAAATATGAATGTGATCTTGTGTAAGTCAGTGAAAATCAGTTTTTCAGAAACAAAAGGTAGGTAGTTCTTATTTGTCAATTTGAGCCGCTTGTGAAAGGAACATGAAAGGGGGGGGGTTATCTTGATCAGGTTAATTGAGGTGTGTGGGACCATTCCCTAACCAAGGATTCTCCAGTGAATAAAAGGAATAAGGTAGCTGAACACTAACATGGAATCACCATTTGTTCTTAGCTCATTTTGGATACAGTGTGATTAAGGATTTGGATACAGTGTATTAAGAATCCAACTGCTCCTGCTGTTGCTGCTGTGGTGAGTTCTACAAGGAGCTTTTATTGTGAGCTGAAATAAAACTTTTCCCCTCTAAGTTGCTTTATTAGTCATTTTATCACAACAATAGAAGAGGAACTAAAGAAGAAAAAAAATCTTGATTCAGTCATTTTTCTTGTTTTAATGAAACTGTGACATACATGCAATTTATAATTCGAAATTATAAGTAAAACAAATTTTATTGCAGTGTTTTATTTTGTTTAAAGCTTTACTTTGATATTGTAACTTCTTTGAAACTACATTAAAAAATCCAAATGAAGTTTCCAAACACTTTATTTAAAATAGGGAAAAATGTTGCCTAGCATATACAAGGCACTGGGTTGGCCATTAATTAAACAAACTAACAAAAACTTAAGATAAGCCAATAAAAATTTAGAATATTGGTGGACCAAACACTTAAAAATGCAGGCTACTTTAATAAATATCATTTGAAAGCATTAAGTTATAAGTAACATACTCCTATGATAACAGTTTTTAATGATTAGGATCTTAAATGTTTAATCTTTAAATAGTTAAGCATTAAAATATAGATTTTTAAATCCAAATCATTAGTCTTAAAAATCAAAAAGCCTGGGCTAGAGAGGTGGCTCAGGGGTTAAACCTCCGCCTTGTCGGCGGAAGGTCCTGAGTTCGGATCCCAGATCCCACGTATAGACGCCAGGCGGAAGCGCGGGCGGCCTGCGCTTCTGGTCCTGGTAGGGCGAAGCCTGTGAATCCCGGGGCAGAAGGAGGTGGAGGCGTCCATGGTTCTACACATACACAGACACACGCGTGCGCACATACACACAGATATGCACACAGTTGAATAAATAATAATAATAATAAAAAAATTTAAAAAAATCAAAAAGCCTAACTATGATAAAGATACTGAATGACTCACTGAACATTGAGTCACTCAAATTATATAAATTCAAACTTAAAATTTGATGTGTTTCATTAAAAAATACTTTTAGACTATTAAAGAAACATTTTTACATGAAATCCAATCAAAATCAAGCCATTTGTGGAGTTTCATTCCTGGAGTCTGGTAAATAAGGTATAATGATAATAATTTAAAGTGGACCTAAAACCAGGTGGGCATGAGTTCATACACACATACACATATACATTCATCTTATATTTTGAATAAATACATGTTACTATTGAAGAACTATGGGAGATTCTCAATCAAAAGTGGGAAGATTATTCTGTCAATGACAGAATTTCATGGGACTTAGAGAGCATTTTTACATATCAATTGAACAAACCAGTATGGAAGTAGGGAAGTGACAAAAAGATAGAATGGAGGACCTGTTAATCATTATAAACTATGCATTTCCATGATAAATAAAGAGGAAGAGGAACAAAATTCTTGGTGAGATATTCATCACCTTGCCAGTGGTAAAATAATTCATTACAATAGTTAAAAAGGAGGGACAAGTTTCTGATGATGATGTATTTCATGGGGTTCCATATAATTAAGGGTTCTGTGAAATATTTTGTACAGATGCATAATGAGGAGATAGAAGTGTTAGTGTTGACATAAACCTAGGCTCTGTATGGCTTATCATTTGTATGTGGAATTGCATCGGCCTGCTATAATCCATAAATGAATAAATACATATAATATTAGGACACAGAGTGGCACAGGTATGAATTCAGAAAATGTTAAGAATCATAGTTTGAAAATAAAAATGTAATAGGCCTCAGAAGAAAAGCACACACTCTAAAAGTCATAGAAAATAAACAAATAATGATGACAACTGAGACAAGAAAAGTCATTCCAAAAAGCAAATAGGTCTCATGAGACTTGATTAGCGTTACCAGTACAGTTATTGCTATGAAATAGCATTCAATTCCTAAGTTCTTCTCATTTTTTACTTTATTTATTTGCATTACAATAGGCAAAAATATACATTCATAGCAAAGAAATTCCCAAAAGTTGTATCAATATACTTGAACAGTTTCATTTTGGCTCTCAATTAGACTGTGTAACTATGCCAAGGATCATATTTACATATATTATTCTCTATAGAATCTGTTGCTGTGATTTGGACATTCTGTATTTTGAGAAAACAGGATAAATGGATGTATAAATGTATACTTGCTATAAATATTGTTAACTTGTATACTGATAGTGTTTAAGGAAAAAATTTTCTGCATGTAAACCCGATTGGCTCGCTAGCAGGGAAGAATCTTGATAAATAGAACACTGGTAGAGGAGAGAGAGGAGTTTTTACATGTTGAGGTTAAGAAGAATTGGCATCCAGGAATCCAGGAAGCCAGAGGTCTGGAGTACAAAAGATAAGCATAGAAAGAAGGCATTATCTGAAGCCCATAGAATGCTTTAAAAGGATGAATGAGAGCAGAGTATGTATGAAAATAACTTAATGAAACCCATTATTTCGTATCCTAATTTAAAAAATTTACAAGTGTACCAGAGTTGCTATAAGAGATATTTTCAGGTTCTTTATTATTATTATTATTTCTGCTCATACAAACTTAACAGGTACACCAATCCCCTCCCTCCCTCCACCTCCCCCTGATCCCCTCCTCCCCCCCTCCCCTCTCCCGTTCCTCCATTTTTAGGTTCTTATATTTAGTCATAAATTAAAAATCCATCCATTTATATTTCAGAGAGAAAGCTCATGTAAGAATAATTTCTTCAATATGAGAATATCCCTATAAATGGATTGATTACACCTTCCCTGCTTAGTACAGCCATTCCTCAGTATCTTTGTAAGACTGATTCTAGGGCCTCCCACTGTCACCCAAAGTGCCATTCTTATCAAATAGTGATTCATATCAAGTTTTTAATTAAATAATATCAATAACAAATCAATATTTCTGGGTCACTAAATTGTTATTATTTGGTCATACATTAACAATAGGAATTAAACAATCATTTTTTCAATATGTTTAATTAGTATCAATTATGGTCCAGATTCTGTGCAACCAAATTTCAGGACAGCAAAAATGTGTCTTTAGGCATTAAAGAATTGAGTGGCAAACTAGTTGTTAAGGTAATCCATACAAACAAAACATGCTTGTGGTGGCCAAGTCCTTAGAACATTTAAGGAAATGCATGAGACTCGGTTGAAGGGAATTCTTAGTCTGAGCCTGGTTGTAGGTACAGGAGCAGTACATTTACTGGCAGGAGGACTCTGAGGCTGAGTGGTACCATGCTGGGCTGTGCTTGGTAGTTTCTGGTTTCCAGAAGTTCCAGTCGGTTCCCAATGATGCTTGACTGGAACATGTCTAGGAAGTCCCACTCTGTTCAGACACCCTTCCTATTCTCCAACTACTTCTTGTTTTTCTCTCATTTTTGTTTTTTTCTTAGCTCTCCATTTTGGGTGATATTATATCCTTGGGACGAATCCAAAAATGAGATGATACATGTGAAAAGACCTTGTCACTCTCAAGAGCTATGAGACATTCAGATGCTGATTTTGTCAAAACTGCTGTACTTAATAAATGGAATGAATATTAATGAATATATCATTAATTTCTATGGAAGTATTGCTCCACTGAATGTATTAACAAAACAGCAGAATGACTTGCTGGTACAGGAAATGCTATAAAGTCTTCGTCAGGACACAGCCACAAAAAACTCAAAAAACCCTATTTGATCTCTTTACATTTCGTTTTCTATCTCTATAAGGAAATTTGCATTGTCTGTGATATAATTCCTATCTTAGCATCTAAGAGTAAGAATTAATACCAGGATAAGTAGTCAGTTTTGCAGTGATAGAACAGAGAACTCTGAAAGAGAAGGAGAGACTGATAGAAGGAAAGGGAAACTGTTCCTAGAGATGACACTACAAGCAGATATCACAGCTGGTGACTAGAAGTTAATCTTTCAGGAACATTTTTGTATCCGCAACCCCCTCCCTACCACTCAGTTACTGCCCAATGCCTGGAAATTCTTGCAAATAGGCAGAGAGAAGCAGAACGAAGAATGATGCGACCACAGGTCAAGAATGCTGACAGCCTCTGGAAGCTAGAAAAAAAAATGAGATAATTTTCCTATGGAGTTTCCATGAGGAATATGGTCATACTGAATCTAGAATGTAGCCAATGTTTGATTTCTGAACGTTAAATCCACAACGTATTGACTGCTAAAGCACATAGCTGAGACATAGCCAGGAAAAGACTCAGAGAGGAGTTAGGGTAGGTATTGGTGATCTGATTCTAGTTTGTTATTCTTCTGAAACATCTTGCTCTAGTAACATCTACAGTATCTCTGTGCGACCAATGTTACCTCCTCCTTCTTTCTTTCCAGCTCTATCAAACCACATTGTCCCTTTAGATCCAGTTGAAATTCTTCTGTTCTGAAATCCTCTTATTCACAATAGTCAGCACATAGCATGATATGTGCATACTTCATTGGAAAAAACTGCTAATTTCTTCATTATTTACTTGCATGATTAGAATTATCATTAGGTTTTAATTAAAGGCCATGAGTAATTGTTTTGACACTGTCATATATAACACAGCATGTGGGATTGTTTAAGTTCTGAAGAGATATTCATTAAGTAAATAAATTTTTGTTTTCTATTGTATTTCCTCTCAGAGGGAGATGATATTTTCTAATGATGTCAAACCTCCTACAGGATCATTTGTTCCTTAACATCTGTTGCAGA
This sequence comes from Typhlomys cinereus, assembly GCA_023101885.1. Classification (NCBI taxonomy): domain Eukaryota; kingdom Metazoa; phylum Chordata; class Mammalia; order Rodentia; family Platacanthomyidae; genus Typhlomys; species Typhlomys cinereus. Next base: position 1,174,736 of record JALPQD010000136.1, on the reverse strand, counting down.
GAGGCTAGATTCTTGTCTTACTTGCTCAAAAGCATTTTCTTCAAGAAGTGTCTCCCTTTCGAGGCCTGTATCATCCAAGTAAAGGTGCTATATTCTCTTTAGTCTCAACAACTTCCTGTTTCATTCAAGAAGTTCACCAAGAAACAGAAATCTAAACAATCTAATTAGTGCTCAGAGACATGTTTTAAAATGTCTTGAATTTCTGTAAAAGCCAGAGGATTCTCCATGGGATGTTTGTTCATTTGCTTATTTGTTTGTTTGAAGAAATTCTAAGTTGCTCCAGCTATCAGGCCTTCAGAAAATCAAGAAAGTATATAGTTTATTATTCTTTGTTTCTACAACATTTATAACATCCATGAAGCAGAGAACAGCTGTTACACTGGCAGCCTGCAGTATATTTTGGGTAAGCAGGGCAGAAGGGTGACTAACATGCACCATAATGGAATTATAAGTGACTCACTGGAGTGCAGTTATCAGCATTGTTGCCACATGCTTGGTTTATGATTAGGTTAATCGGTTCCTTAGCTGATTCACTCTGTGGCTTCCTTTGGTAATTCTGAACACTTTGTTCTCTTGCCTGGGGATCCCAAGCATTGACTTTATTTCCAGTTGTCCCTGGGCTCAATTTTATGTCACTTTTGCTGCAAGTTGCTATTTTCTTTGGGTTATGTTTGACCCTATAGACCAATTTGCAAACAGAATCACTGTGCAAAATATAAACAATGCAAATTTCTGAGGCTTTGCAGATCACAGCAACAACCAGTCTCTCAAGAGAGTAAGCAATTCTATTTCTCAAAAATTATTTCTATTCTTACTTGGCTTGGCTTTTGGTTGTCATTAGGATTCTGTGTAGAGAGATGACATTAATTTTTCACACCATACTGTATGTCACACAGAAAACTCATGGGTAAAAAGTCAATTTGCAAATGACCACAGGAAAATGTTTCTGAAGCTTCTCATGGTTACTAGGAAGGAGGCAAGCTAACAGCTTCAGAATCTATTTCTTTAGCTTTCCTATTTCTGTTTGGAAATAAGTAAACTTTTCTCCTTCTTGAAGCAAATTTCTATGCAATCCAGGCAGAATCTTGTTTTTCTTAATGTGATAATTATGACAGACATCCTGCTTGGTCCACCAATAAGGAGGCATGTCTTATATTACTCCCTTCTTTTAAATGTGTGCCAAATCTGTAATTTGCTCTTAGCAAATCAAATACGGCAACGTTGGTGGTATGGCATCTAGACACCCGTGTAATGAAAGACCTGATTAAGGATGACACTTGGTGAGAAACTGTGATGGGTGCAACAAGAGCGGAGGATGCCTTCCTCCGCTAACAAAACCGTCCAAGAGATATGCACTCCTATCACTGCAGGAAATTTAATAAAGCCACCAAGTCCATAAGCAGGAAAATCATGCTTGTCCCTAACTGAGACTCTAGATGACAATGCAGCTGGCCAATCTTGTTTTCCGATGGTGAACACTTAAATACCAAATTCAGTCCTGCTATGCCCAGAATTGTGACCCAAAACAAGCTTATTACAGTAAGTGTGCTTTTTGGATGAAGCACTTTGTGGTAATTGATTACACAGATATAGAAAACAAATAAAACGATCAACAAAGATTTCTTCTATGTAGCTATTTTTGACTTCATTTTGAAATCCCACATGCATATATGTACATGAATACAAATTCTTGTCTTCTAGACCATTATCAAATAGACTGAAAATGTGGACATTAAGTAATTCACTGTTATACAACTGTCTTCAGTGTAATGGAAAATAACTCAACTTGATAAGTTTAATAAGAATTAAATCATCTAGTAGAAAGGAGCACTTAGTACAAATTGTAAGTACAATGTAAACATACAATAAATATTAATTTCATTTTTTCTATTCAAGCAAAAATTTTTTTCTCAATTTTTGATCATACTTCTTTCCTTTCCATCTTCATTAAATCATTCTTTCCATCCTCCCTTTCTATCCTCCCTCTTTCCTCTTCTCTAGTCTCTTTTCCCCTCTTGTTTGTCCTCTCCTCAGTCCATCTTCCTCACACAGTCTCTCTCTTACTTTCTATAATACTCTTTACATTCATCTTCATGAATGTAAATCTTCCTTTCCTTTAGTAGTTCAGTGGGATCAGCTGTTAAGGAACTTGCCACTCAAACTTGCAGTCTTTAGTTGAGATTCTCAGATACCATATAAAAGCCAGCTGAATGCCTATAAAAACTGGAAGGTGGAGATTAGAGAATCTGCAGAATCAGGACAGACATTTAGTCTTCAAGAGCTCCTGCAAGGAGACCAAGTGGAAAGGCGAAAAACATCTAAAAGTTGTTCTCTGACCACAACATGTATACTGTGACAAAAATGCACCTGAAATCACATACATGCACATACAGTACACTCATATATCATCACAGACACACAATGCACACACATATATGTATATGAATACATATACATACATACATACATACAGACATACATACATACATATATGCACAGAGAGAAATAGTGACAGAGAGAGAGAGAGACTAGCTTAGCATTCACCCCCTGAAAGATTTCTCCATACCAATCATACTTTTCATTCTGCATTTTCCTATCCATATTCCTAGTCAAAATAAAAGCCTCAACTAATGTGGAAATTGCTATGATCTTAAAGGACAGAAAACATATCTATGTAAAGCCTACCACCTAATAATTTTGCAAATTTTGAAGTACAGTTTCACTTGCTGATCTGCTGTGTCAGTGGGAGTCCTTGGCGTGCAGTGCAAGTAGCATCTGCGTGTGTGTGTGTGTGTGTGTGTGTGTGTGTAGAACCACAGGAGAATTCGGGAACCACCACAGACCGCCTCAACCTCCTCCTTGTTTACTCTGCCCTGGGATTCACAGGCTTCACCCTACCAGGACCAGAAACCCAGGCAGCCCCCACCCAAACTCAAGACCTTCCGCCTGCAAGACAGACGCTTAACCCCTGAGCCACCTCTCCAGCCCTTCTCCTTGCTTCTATGATATATTTTTGTAATCTTTCTTTCTTTCTTTCTTTCTTTCTTTCTTTCTTTCTTTCTTTCTTTCTTTCTTTCTTTCTTTCTCTTTCTTCTTCCTTCTTCCTTCTTCCTTCCTTCCTTCTTCCTTCCTTTCTTCTTTCGTTCTTTCTTTCTTTCTTTCTTTCTTTCTTCTTTCTTTCTTTCTTCTCTCTTTTTTCTCTCTCTCTCTCTTTCTTCTTTCTTCTCTCTTTCTTTCTTTCTTTCTTTCTTTCTTTCTTTCTTTCTTTCTTTCTTTCTTTCTTTCTTTCTTTCTTTCTTTCTTTCTTTCTTTCTTTCTTTCTTCTTTCTTTCTTTCTTTCTTTCTTCTTTCTTTTCTTTCTTGTGCGTGTCAGAGGGCACTGTGTGTCCCAGTGGAAAATGAAGGGTGATTTATCCCGGGCTGCTACCTCCATTTTGTTTTGTTCTGGAATTTCCCAGGCTCTGACCACCAAGGCCAGAAGTACAGGCCTCCAGGCATTTTTATGTGGGACCTGATATCCGAACTCAGGACCTTCTGCTTTGGAGGTAGAGTCTTAACCCTTGAACATCTCTCCAGCCTACAAACATCATATTTACCATAGGCACTTAAAATGGTTATGGGAGTTCTTTTTGTGATGTATAGGTACTGATTTCTTTCCCGTAGTTTACATGAGCTTTTTCATCTATAAATCAATTTTAAAATGAGCTTGTTTAACATATTACATGTAAATGAAAAAAGGCAAAGATGTCATTTGCAAGGTTAAAATGTCCCATTGAACAACTTTAGAAATATCAGCTTTGTGACAGTTCACCTTTCTCTTTTGTTGCTTGTAGTTATTTCCTTTAGAATTCAGTATGATTATGACACTTTCGGTGCTCGCATTAAACATTTCCACCTTCATCTATCAAATCTATACAGAGGGCCAGCAACATGGTTTAGCAGGTAGCTAGCACTTGTGGTTAAACCTGATGACATCAGTTTGATCTCTCGAATCTCCATTGCAGAAGGAGATAAAGAACTCTTTCAAGTTGTCCTCTGACTTCTATGCATTCCATGTCATATGTGGGCCCCCATATACATGCAAAATAAGTAAATGCAAAAATGTGCACAGACATTACTTTTTCATGAGATTCCTATAATACACCTGTAAAGTAGTAGTTACATTAGAAAGATTAACTTTAGAGAGAAAACAGATGTATCTTTTTATTTTTTAGTTCACTAACTTTCTTAGAATCATATTTTATTTTCTTGAGATTATTTCTCTTTTGGGACAATCTGTTACGTATGGGTTGAGTGCAGTTTGTTTCATAAATTTTGCACATGCGTATGCATTAAATTGAATGACTGTCTGGCAGTGACAAGAGGAAAGATGTTTTGTTGTGCGTTTGATTGTTCCCAGGGGGATCACAGGATGTTGCTGTGATTCTGTAGCTTGTAGTCTGGTTATTTATCTTTTCTACTTTTGTAAATGTACAAATAACTCAATCACATTTTTTGTAACTGCTACTCTTATTTTTCTGACTGCTGTAACTATTATGTAGACATATTTCCAACAAAGAATATGAACATACTTAAAATATTGAATAAGAAAAGGAAAAATGATAAAGTTCATTCCTGATGGTGCAAAGAAATATAAGTAACATTTAGTTATATTTCTAGATAGTCTGTTATCTTCAGGAAATTAGTTTGAATGTGGGCTGACATTCATTAACAAGGGGAGAGCACATAGTCTAGCAGATAAAAAGTAATCATTTTGCAAATGGGTGATGGACCCCTCCCTCACTGAGATTTCCTACTTTTATTACATCTACCCTTGAATGTGCTATTATAACAAGACTCCAGTTTAACAGCTTTTTGTCTCTGGCCAGGGGGTGACATACAGTGCCCAGCAGGATGGAGTGAAGGGCATTGCAGGAGCAGCAAAACTGCAAAAGAAACTCAACAAACCACAATCCAGAACTTCAGAGACTCTATATCAATCACATAGAACTAGGCCAGCCTAATCTCTCCCCATCCTGGAGCTCAGGGACATTTGCGGAAGAGGGGTAAGATAAGATTGTAAGAGCAAAAGGATGGGAGGAACAACGATTTGCAAGATTCTCAACAATAGTTGGGGCCAAAGCAATCATAATGGGACTTTGCATGCCCTGCGCAATGTCCAGCGCACTGTTGCCCTCATAAAGTCTAGCATCTGTTAAGGGCACCGAGATCCCTGGAGGCAAGGGATTGACAGCCATAGTAGTGCTCCTATGCTTAAGGGGAACAAGAGAAAGGGCTTATGGAAATTCCACTGGGTCCTTATACGTCATCGGAGAGGAGGATCCAGTGGAGAGTCGGGCGTACACAATGAAGGACTCTCTGGGAATTGGGGGGGAGGCACTGGGAGATGGGGAGGGAGAGGAGGGGGAGGAGGGGGGAGGGAGGAAACTGGTAAAAAAATTTTAAAATGTATAATTACATTTTTAATGAAAAAATAATAATGTAAAAAAAAAAGAAAAAGAAAAACTTATGCAAGCAGTCCAGTTATTCAATACATAGAAAAAACCCCAAGAATTGAAATTTTAAGCCATGTTTAAATCAGAGTGCCAAAAATCTGAGAAGCCCATGGAGTAGCCCTGAATATCTGTCTTCCAATTCATCTTTAGCCAGGAGATTATCTAAAGAGTGGTCAACCATGCTGCTCTGGTCAGGTGGTCAGTCTTGTCTCTGAGATTCATGGTGCTGCTGTTTGACTCCTCATCATGTCCTCTCTCTCTAACAGGGGGCGGTGCTTTGTCAATAAAGCCATTGAGTCTTGCTTTCCTCCTGAGCCTGTGACTTCCTCAGCAATGATGGTACAAACTGAACTGTGAGCTTTAACCAACTCTTCCCTAAATAGCTTCTGTTAGGGCACAGCATCTCTGATCATACCATCAGGAAAAGAAACAAGGACAGAAATTACGGCTGGATAAATAGCATGGGTGAGGGGGATTTTACAGGAGCATAGGCAACTTAACAAATGCAGCCAACATTGATTTCTATTTTTTTCTTCAGAAAGGGAGAGGCTTTAGGAAACTTTCCCGTCTAACAGCTGTTAATTTCCTAAAAATCTTGAGGAAGAAGTGGGGTCTCATGAGCCTCTCTTCCTTCCATGAGGGAGAGTTGATGGATCCAGTCCTGTGCAGGTCTCAGTAAGTATCACAACTGCTGTGAGTTTATGAGCCCAGTGGCTGCATTGTGCTAGCAAGTTAGCTTTGTGCAACACTCCTCCTTCCAGTTCTTACAGCCGTTCTGCTGCTTTTCCTACGGCATTTACTGAGCCTTGGAGAGCTAACAAATGTCTCATTCATGGCTAAGCATTAAAAACTAACTTATCTTAGCACTTAGATTAGTTAGAAGTCTCTGAAGTAACTGTAGCCAAAGGAAGTTTCTTTTACAAAGCTTTCTATGAGCATAAACATAAATAATAAGGGGAGAGGCTGAGGAGCATAAGGTGTCCATTTAGCAAAACAACAGCATTAGGTTTCCTTCTAAGGATTATGACCTCCCTGGTCATAGTTTTCTGAGCAGATCTGCAGTACTGGGCATAATTCCGTCCTGTGGGAATCCAGTCAGAAAGCAGTGTTTTCACCGTAACAGTCAAGTAGGCACAGTTGCCTGGCAGGTCAGTAGTATAACCTGCAGGGCCTACAGCTGGGTCAAACTGTGGTTGACAGTTCTCCCCCGCAGCCTATATAGCAGTTCCAGTACTCTGAAAGGTAGCCAGCATGAAGTAAACATCCAGTCAGTTTCAGCTTGATCTGTGTTCTTCAGCCAAATGTGTGGTTCAGCAATAAAGTCTTGCATCTAGTTCCTGTAGGCAACTAGCAGCAGTCACAATAACCCTTGCTGTTAAGGAGACCTCGGGGACTGGCACTTCTGTAAGCAACTTTATCTCTTGTTAGAATTATTATTTTTTGAGGATTAAGGCAGAGTTTATCAGAGGAGAGGAAGAACAGGACTCATGGACATGAATCCGTGAGGGGCTAAAGAACCGGAACTAACTGACTCAGAGGTGGAGTACCATAGAGACAAGGCAGCCAGTTGTTAGAATTCTTGAAGGAGTGTTTCTAAAAACTGTACAAACTACCAAATCGTTCCAGAATGGTCTTTTTTTTCCTGTACTAAACATTTGCGTTACAATTTTAGATTTTTTTTACTGATAATAATTTTCATTTTTTTTACTATGACCTACTACTAAAGATTAGAATGTTTATAAAGTGAATCAATGATGCCAGAGGAATAAGAATAAACACTGAATGAATGCATTCTTGACTAAAAGCTATCCATTGTCTAAATCCTGAAGAAGAAACACTCAATGTGGAGAATGCTTTATTCTTAGCTAGCTAATATAAATGTTTCTTTCCTCTAATCAACACCTTCTTTCCTTTCCTATGAATTTTGCTTTTCTCATATGGTTTCTGGTAAGTACAGTAGGCGATTTTAGTGATTTTTAAAGTCTTGTTCAGTTAATCCATATTTTATAAATAGAAACAAATTAATTAGTCAAAATTTAGTTAATTCTCCAGAGAAAGAGGCTGTGTATGATGTATACATTTAAGTAGAGATTTATTTATGAAGAACAGCCTGGTTTGCAGAAGAAAGAAATAAATTCAGTGGTTCCTTTCCAAAGGTCTTTGTTGGAGAACTTCTTATTGGTCGAGAGAGGTCAGTTGTCTGTTCTAATCAAGCAAGACATTAACTTTACATATACTATGGAGTGCAATCTGCTGTACTCAATGTTAATCATGAAAAAATATAAAAGACAAAATAAACAAGCAACCCATTCCTGTTCAGAATAATATTCACAAATTGACATATAAAGTTAATTGTGTAGAAATATAAAATTAACTATCCAGACAGAAGGATATGCACTGGCATACTCAAGTTTGTGATGTTTTTGTTTGTTTTGGAAAAGAATTCCTCAATATGTGTTCTAGACTGTTGTTACAGTGCACTATTGGTATCTGCTAATCTGTAGGGCAAGGTTTTATTTTATGAAATTTTCTGTCAATTTGTTACTTTGTACATTATAATGGTGGTGAAAAATAATTGTCCAGAATTATCAGAAGCAAACTTAACTTTTTCAATACTAATTAAGAGAGAAAGAGAGAGAGAGAATATGAATAAAATTAAACCTAGGCCTTTCAAATGTTATCTATCATGCACCTACATACTCAGTTTTATATCTGAAATTTTTAAAAATACGTTGTTCAAAGTGTGCTCACTTAATCAAACATAGACTAGTAATACTTTAAAACATTCATGGTATGACCTAAGTAGAAAATCTTAAACCTATTAATAGTATCCTTGGTCCCAAAGTACTTCTATATTTTCATTTGGTTGCATGAAATTTCTAAAATTCTTCATATAGATATACATTTGCAACTAGAAGGGATTATTGACACTGGCAGGTCATATAATACAAACCTTTAATTTGGAAGATTGTAAGGATTATAAGAATTATTTGTTTTCCCTTAAATCATTATATCTTAAAACTACTCTCATTGCCTGGCCATTGAAAAGTCACTTTGGATGCTGTTGCTGAAAACTGTCTTGAGAATTGTGACTTTGTTATTTGGCAGAAAATAGTTATCAAATCCATATTTTAGTGCCATAAGACAAGATTTTTAATTTTTGAAAAGTCTAGTAACAGACACATGAGAGTAAGACTCTTAGACTTTATATTGCAGATCTACTAAGGTTTACAGATACTCCATAATGCATCACTAACTACGAATTCCTCTAGGTCAATAGAACACACTGGATTTTATTGCCTGAGTAGAAAGGCAATCCACATTGAAAACTGAAGTTTATCGAGCATTCTTTCTCACTCTGGGTTCGACCTAAAATTGTAATCTTCTGAGTTATATAAGAAAAGGTAGGACTCTAGTCATTAGTATGGAGTATTTATTCTAATTTTAAAATCCAAAGGGTAGGTTTGGGAGATGACTTTAAATGATAGTCCCTACTACATAAGCATGAGATCTGAATTTAACTCCTAGATCCTGGAACAGATCTCCTAGTGTTAACTATAAAAGACTGATAATGTAATGCCATATAAATATTCCTTTTTTTAACCCTTATATAAGAAAAGCTCTCAGAGCTTAACCAAGTTTCACCCTATTACAATTAATGAAGTAGAAAACCACATCAGGTCAGAATACAGTATAGCAGTGAACCTGGAATTCTCAGCCCTGATCAGCTCACCAAAATCCTATCTCACACCAAGTTCAGGGAATCTCCAAGAAAAAGAGGGGGGTAGTAAGATTATAAGAGCCTAAAAGTGAAAATGAGGCACTCCTGATCAACACAATCCAACAAAGACAGGGCTGCTATATCCAGAAGGTCACAGTGATGAGGATTTCTACCAACTGGATTTACACAATGGCCCACTTATCAACACCCCCCACCACTACCAAGGACTAACTAGAATCATAGAAGAAACAGCTGTTCTCAGAGTGTTTCTCAGGGGCAGGTTCTAGACAAGGGAAAAGGAACCTCCCCACTTATGACTTTACCCACTGAAGAGCCACATAAAGTTCAACAGAAATCTGACTCCTTTACTAACACAGGCACCCAAAGGGAGTTCTGTAATACAGAAAAGCAGAGGGACAGGAGTAGACATAGGACAGAGCAGGATAGATGAAGTGAGGGTAGCATGGGAGAGGAGGAAAGTGGATGGAGAGGGGGTGTAAGCAAAGACAAGTCCCATTTGTTTATAAATAATTATTTTTAAAAAAGAAGTGTTGCAGAGGGCACTTGTCATTCCATTGCTGGGGAGATAGAGACAGAAAGATCTTCTGGAGTGTCTGACCAGCAATCACAATCTAATTAATAAGCTCCAAGCTAGAGAAAGCCCCTGTTTTGAAAATGAGGAAGGACCTCCAAAGTTGTTCTCTGATGCATACACACAAATACGCGTGCATGCACACACACACATGCACACACACACACACACACACACACACACACACACACATCCAAAGGGTTATATATATGAGAAAACTTTCCATAAGAGGAAAATGTACCCAGTATATTCAGAGTAGAAAGTAGCCCACTTCTAGATCAAAATTAATCCTTTTTACCTGTACTGTTCTGTCTCTATATCTGTCAGCTGATGCTCCCAGAGGCCACGAGGAACCAAGACACATCTAGTTCCAGCATCCACCCAAGCCTAAATATTCTGAGAATGAATAAATTTACAATTTGATGGGTGTGCTCTAGTTACCCTACTTGCAGGCAACCCTGGTTTTCCACCCTACAATGACTCTGTTGATAAGTAGGTCAGCAAATGGCAGTGGGCCTCACTGGTATCGCCCTATCAACCACTCCAGTTGTAAACTTCCGCTCATACATCAAAGCCCTCATAAAGCTATTGAACACACAAGTTGGCTTCCTGAAGTAGTCTGCCAATACCTGCCTGTTCTGTACTATTAGGAATGCAAAATATACCCTAAATCTTGAGCAGTCCTCTCAGCTTTTCCATACTCACATGATCAATTATACCCATTAAGCAGGAATGCCATTCCATACCACGTAAGGCAAGACTGACGTCCTGCAGACATTTTACCTCCTGACAGCACAGCCTCAGTTATATATCTCATTAAATATAATAAGGCCAAAGCAGCCGTAGAAGAAGGCATACTACCACACAGCACACAGAGGATATACTGAGATGATCTTCGTGGATGTTCCAACTTCAGAATGCTCAGCCTCTATTGTATGCCTTCCTATCCATTGTAATTGTTCATCCTAAACTCACCTTTAGTTGGTTGTTTCTCACCATAAAAAGCAATTTTTGCATTGATTTTATCTGGGGAGACGTAACAAATGTCTACTCACCCTAGATGGGCACAAATGACAGACCAAAGTACAGTTTCAAAAAAGCCCATCTTAGTGAGTATGTTGGACTTTCTTAGAGAACATAGGTGAGTGTTCATGACTATGAAACGACTGCCAAGTCCCACCTGCCACTGATGACAGCCTCTTCCTGAAAGCTACATCGTAAAGTTCCAGTTTAAATTAACTTATTCCTCTTCTTTTTGAAATTTTTGCTATTATTTTATGTTTCTGTCTTGTACAATAAAGGTCAAATGATTTTGATACAAATTAAAGCATGTATTCTTAAAATAAAAGAAGCTGTAAAGTAGCATTGTATATATTTATTGGAGAGACATGTAGTACATATTATTGAAATGTATGAAAGTTACAAAAATGGTATTTTAAATTTATATTTATGTATATATGTATATGTATGTCTAATAAGTATACACTGAGAAAACTCTCAAAATTTCAAAGTGCTATTAAACTTCCATCTGAGAAACTCAAGTAACTTTTCATTTTCATGTCTTATATACTCTAGCATCTCCCAAGATAACTTGCAGTCACAGGAGGGAGAAGTAATAGCTAGAATCCCAGGTGAGGGTCTCCGAATACTACTCCCCTCTTCCATCCAGTAGAAAGTGTCAGTAGGTTCACTATTCATACCATAGACTTGCTATGAGTGTATTATACTATTCTGCTTAAAATGGCTGTGGAGCTGTCATTCCAAGGCATGCAAATTCATCTCTCTCCTCCCTCAGATAAATAATAAATGAAATACTTTTAAAATAAAGGTTTTTGTATAACATATTAGGAATCTCTGTACAAAGTTAGAGACAGAAGAGTAAAATAGGTTTGAGAAGGAGAATGATGGAGGAATAGAGAAGAAAGAAAACAAGTAGGGAAGAAGATAGAAAAGAAGGAAGAAAGAAAACAAGGAAGTAAAAGAAGTTAAAGAAAGAAACAAAAAGTGGGAAAAAGGAAGAACATAAAGAAAGTATAGAAAACTGAGATTGACTGATAGACAGACAGAACAAGGCCAACCATTTTCTTATGGTGATACAATTGCAAGGGAAATCTCTTTGTTATTACTTAAAAATTTATTTGACCTAGGATATGCCAATTCTATGCTTTAGTAGTCATAGTATATCCCTACATTTTCTATTTTTTCAAATATATTTAAGAAAGTTATAAAAAAAATGGCTGTGGAGAAAAAGTCCAAGATGTGCTTGGAGGAAAAACACTACCCAATTCACGTGTGTAAACACTGACATAATGGCAAACCTACACGTACACTCAAATATAAACAGATAACCAAACAGATGTACTATTTTAGTTGTTGGGGCTCTAAGATGTAATAATATCCAGTTTATGGACACAATATCATTTACATCATTACTGTCTTGAAACATTACTGATATATCAGACATTGAATATTTTTATAGCTTATTTGCAACCATTTCACATGTAATATCTCCATAGGGATTGCAGAATGCTTTGCCACTCATCGGTCCCTAGGTGGAATTAGCAGACTATCAGTGTAATGGACCAGTGTGACATTTTGAAGACTGTAAGAATAGCTATAGCTTTTGCAGACAAATGCGTCACAGACAGTCAAAATTTGACTGCATCCCAGGCCATAGAAGTGAATTTAATTTATTCTTCTGCCTTCAATAAATAAATACTTTCTGCAAATCCTCAAGATAGAACAAGGCATGTTTTTCTTTCTATAGCCACACACAAAATTTCTAAGCATAAATGAAACATAACTGATATGTTCCAACATATGCATTACATCATTTGCAGTGGCTGTGTTTGTTTCTATCACTTGTGAAATTTATAGTCTTTATTTAATTTAATCTACCTAGAATTTTATTGTTGTTCTTTAGCTTAAGAGAAAATTGTTGCGATTGTTAGGAACTGGGAACACTACCCTTTGCACATTTTCATTTTTTACAGGATACCAGTCACATCCAAGACTTAACATCCATTGTGGTTTACTGACTTCTGTGAGATCAGAATATTACGAAGCACATTCTAAAATCACGAATCTTAATTCAAAGTCCGAAAAGACTAAGGAAATGATTATGATCTATTCACAAACCTTCTCAAAATATGCAGACTATTGTTCAATTAATAATGGATTTCATAAGCCTAAGTCTTATTAGTGACCTTGATTAGTTCAAGAACAGATCTTTTCTTGTATATTGTCTACTTATTTTTCAAGTGACTTCAAGTTTCATTGGAGAAACTTTTGGGAAATATCAATTTTATGATGAAATCCTTACTTGAGACTTCCCTCTCATAAATTAATGGACTCTTGGTATGATAGGTTGCTCATGTTAGAAATGGAAGAAGATCCAGGGATGAAATTAAAATGTCTAACAAATATCTGAAAAAATGCTCCACTTCTTTAGCCATCAGGGAAATGCAAATCAAAACTTCCCTGAGATATCATCTCACCCCGGTCAGGATGGCAAAAATCCACAATACAAATAACACCAAATGCTGGAGAGGATGTGGAGAGAGGGGAACTCTCCTACATTGCTGGTGGGAATGCAGGCTCATACAGCCACTCTGGCGAGCCGTCTGGAGATTCTTAAAGAAATTAAAGATTGAAATGCCATATGACCCTGCTATCCCACTTTTGGGAATAACCCCCCATGCAGCAGAGGTTCACCTCGATAGCACAAGCACGACCATGTTCATAGCAGCACTGTTTACAATAACAAAGTCATGGAATCAACCCAAATGTCCAACAGTTGACAAGTGGATAAGGAAAAGGTGGTACATCTATACAATGGAGTACTACTCAGCCATCAAAAATGATGAAGTACTGGTATTTGCTGGGAAATGGATGTCATTAGAAACAATTATATTGAGTGAAGTATCCCAGACCCAGAAAATTAAGCACCGTATGTACTCCCTGATAGGTGGCTTTTAGTACCAAACCCACCCAGCCCACCTAGAGACACTCAACGATAAATCTCTGTAATACAGCAATTGCAAGGAGTATGAACATGCAGGATAGGGTAGGGTAGGGGGGGCCACACAGAAACAAGGAGAGAGGGGACCATGTAACAGCAGAGAAAATAGGCCTCCATCAAGGACTGCGAGTAAGCAATGAGACATCTGGTTAAGTTCACAGACTTTTTGTTCCTGATCATCTACAACTGAGGGGGTGTGATCTCACTAGAAGGGGAGGGCATATAGTCTGGCAGATAATAAGTAACCATTTTTCAATTGAGTGATTGACCCCTCCCTCACTGTGGTTTCCTACTTTTATTGCATCTACTTTTGAATATACTCTTATAACAAGACTCTAGTTTAACAGTTTTTTATCTCTGGCCAGGGGGTGACATCCAATACCCATCAGGATGGAGTGAAGGGCATTACAGGAGCAGCAAAACCGCAAAAGAAAATCAACAAACCATAATCCAGAACTTGAGACTCTATATCAACCACCTAGAACTAGGCCAGCCTAATCTCTTTCCATTCTGAAGCTCAGGGAAATTTGCGGAAGAGGGGGTGGTAGGAGTGTAAGAGCACAAGGATGGGAGGAGCAATGATATGCAAGATACTCCACACAAGTTAGGGCCGAAGCAATCATAATTGGACTTTACATGCCCTGCGCAATGTCCAATACACTATTGTCCCCACAAAGTCTAGCATTTGCTAAAAGCATCAAGATCCTTGGAGGCAAGGGATTGACAGCCAAAATAGTGTTCCTATGCTTAAGAGGAACACAGGAAAGGGTTCAGGGAAATGCCGCTGGGTCATTGTATGTCATTGGAGAGGAGGACCCAGAGGACATGCACATTAAAGGATTCTCAGGGGATTGGGGGAGGGGAGGCTCTGATGGGTGGGGTGGGAGGGGTGAGGGGAGGGCCAGCAGAGGGGTGGGGGAAGGAGGAGGGAGGGAGGGAACTGGTGCACCTATTGTTTTTATGAGAAGAGATAATAATAATAAAAAAAGAAATGGAAGAAGAATCACACATTAACTTCATTATCAGTAAAACACCCTTCCTACTCCCATTCACCATTCACACATAAAAATAAATTTATTTCTTACTTTGTAAGTAAGAACTGGATAAGAAAGGATGTGTCTCTGATAATTTTTGTATGAGTTTTGTATTAATGCACTTCAAGGACATGCTATCATTTAGTCATGGACATATGACTATGTAACAGACTGTTGTTAATTGCCTTTAAGAGGTATGTGTTGTTACTGACTTTTTGACTTCGGAGGCACAACTACTTAAAGAAATATGTCACTTATCGATTGAAATGGGTTTCAAATGGCCATAGAGTACTTGTTAGTAAATAAGACAAAGAATCAATATTTTTAATTTATTTTTGTTTCTATTATTTGTTTTTTATTTATGTTTTTTATTTATTTATGTTTTCTAAGGTTCATTATACACAGATTGCTATATATCTGTCTTTCCCTTAGAAACACCATAGTCACAGGCCTTGTCACCAAGGTACCCTCATCGACTTTTTGCCTGACAAAGTCATTACAGGAATTTTTCTGCTATTCTGAAATCTTATCATCCTATTGACACTAGAGGATTCAATCCCATGATATCATTTCTTATTGTCAACTTCTGCCTTTAGAAATCATGTACTCTTGAGATTCTTAGGGATACCTGTGACATTCTTTCTCAGGGATTCCTCAATGATAATAAAAGGAGTTTCCCGCAGGTAATCCCAAGGGCCCAGATTACAGTCAGCTGTACTGTACTGGCCATCCACAAATAGATGATGAATAACCTTTTCTTTTCCAACCTCTGAAGTGATCCTTTTAGCAACAGTCATATGTTCCCAGTGTTCCTGCTAGATTGTAAGTCTTTAATTACAGGTGATCATCACCAGGAGGGAGAAAATATGAGGTGTACAGTTGATTATAAGGGGAAAGACAATTAGAAAATAACACATTTATTTCCATAATATATGGATAAATAAATGCTAAGGAAGTTTTGTGAGATTCATGGATCCATGACTATTAGTTTAGAAGCTATCCTGTATATTTTAGAAGAAAGAAGTTTGAAAATTAGAAATAAAATGCTATGCATAGAATTATGTTATTTAATTTCTTTCTGTTTCTCTATTATTTCTGCTTTTTCTTTCTTCTTGTGGTCTGGTCCTAAAATTTGGATTACTTCTTTTTTTAAAGTAAATTTCTTTTTTGACAATTTCATACATGTGCTTAATGCATTCTTCTAATGCTCTCCCTCAACCTTCTTTTCTCTCCCTCCATTTCCTATCAAACTCTTATCTTCTCTATCGAATCTTTTTCAGATTCAGGACTCAGGGTTTTAGTTTAATGATCCATTAAATTTAACCAGGGCTGTCTGTGTGACCACGAGATTGTGACTACTCACTGGAGTCTGGAGGGGTCACCATTTTGTAAATATCTGAAGGCAATGACTCCTTCTATCCCTGAATCTATCAGCAGCAAATCATTCAACCAGCAGATGTAGAGTCCATTACTGCCTGGCTCATCCAAAGCAGTGTATCTATCTGTAGTTGCTGTGATTTTATGATTGCAGTATCTGTGTCATGCTCAGACCTTATAGCCCTTCTCTCTATCTCTTGGCTCTTACATTCTTTCTACTCTTCTTTCCACAATACTCCCTGCACACAATGAAGGATGGTATAAATGTCTTGTTTAGGGTCAAGTACTCAACCATCTCTTATTATCAGTATTATGTAGTGGTCATGATCTCTGTAATCACCACTGTTCACTGAAAAGAGAGTCTTTTCTGATCAAAAAGTAGTATTTCTCTGTGGGTAAAAACATAAATATTCATAAAGTATTTTCAGGCCATGCCAATTTTTCAAAACAACAAACTTAAGTCCCTCCCTAAAACCTTTCATCTATCCCACCATGGGTTTTATACAAGGTTTACAGTGACATGCATGGGTTCCCTCCTGTGAATTGCCTCAAATCTAATTATAGAGCAGTTGGCTGTCGCCACAACCATTGTGCCAATATTGCAAAAGTGTGCACATCTTGCTTAGCAGGTTGGTACTATATTTCATAGTGTTCACTGCTGAGTAAAACTGCTAATGTCTTTTCTGCTCCTGAAGGCTGCATGATACCTTTGGGCAATATGTAAGCTAATCAGCAGGGAGGAATCTTCAATAAAGGTGTATGGTATCTTTGAGAATATTTTCAGGATATCTGGGGCCTCCATGACCACTAACCAATAACTCATAAGAAGCATTTGGATTGTTTTTGTTTAATAACCCCTGCATTCTAGAAGTATTATTACCCAGTCTTCCAGGGTTTCTCCCTTCAAAGTCTTTTGTAAATTATTTTAAATTGAAATATGTATAAAATGGCCACATGGAAACCTATTATCTTGGATTACTTCTTAGTTTTATCATTTTACCCATTTACTTGCTTTTATCTTCTAAACTGTTGACCTAGCATATTATGTTTAGATGTTTTAATTATTCTATTTTTATAGAATTCAGACTTTTTAATGTTTTACCATGTTTTGGAGACATGAGGTTTTATTTAATTATTCAATTCTTAGCTATATTTTAGTTGCCAATGAAATCCCAGAGAAAGAGAAGCCAGTTTCCTGGAGACTCCCTGTGATTCTGAGGATGATTAGCGCAAGTCATGGCTGAAGCTTAAGAATCTCACGGACCATGCCCTTATCATCTGCTGCCATGGGCATCTGCCTCACACTTCTACTTTCTTACAACTGCAAGGCTCTTCCTCCTCTGCTCACCAGATCTCAAGAATTCCAGATTCACTTTCTGTTTTTCAGTTGTCTCTACTTATCTGTATGCAGTTTTTTTCTTTTGTCAATTGAAAGTTGAATCTTCTATTTAACCAAAGTTTGCTTTAAGGTTTGCCAGTCAGTAGGGAAAGCATTTTCAATACAAGCCTGGTAACCTGAGTTTGTATTCTAGGATGTTTTTAAAAGCTGGACATATTAAGATAAGTGTTTTGTAATCCCTGCATGACTGTGGAAAATGGGATGTAAAGACCCAAGAATCTCTAGAAGCTCACCAACAAGTCAGTCTGGCTTACACAGGAACACCAAAGGAATTGCCCTAAAGCTAGGTAAAAGGTGAGAAACATGTGAAAGCCTGACATGCATGTCATGGCATGCATATAACACACTTATACACAAACATACACTCACACATCACACACATCCATAAAAATATAGCTCATAATATGTAAATATTAATTTCCACATTTTTAGAGGAGGAGTTTTGAAAGAATTTGATATTTCTTATGTCAGGAAATATTAACTTATGATCGAAAACTTCAAATTTGTAATAAGAAGTGAAATAGTTGAAGATGATATATGATGGGTGTCTATCTTTCTACCATCCAAACCAACACCATTGCTTGTACATGTTATAGACAAAATAATTACATCTATATTATTTTTGCATTCTGAGGAAAACAAGATTTTGATTTTGAACACTGATTTTACCATACTTAATATTATTTTAAATAGTTTTGTGTAATAAAATATGATTCATAAATATGAAGCAACAAGAACAAATATATCATAAGGGCATGTCATTTTTGCTTTGTTGCAACATATAATCTAGTTAAACATGTTTATGACATCACTATTTCCCTTAAATTGGATGTACTACTTTGATCTGACTTCTGTCTAATTTGTTGGCAAGAGTACTTCATATGTAATGTAATGTTCTTCTATCATGAATCTATTCATATTCAGTGACTAGATCTATTTATTTAGTGGAAATTACAGAATGTGCATACTGTTAATGTTTGAAATTGAAAAAGTAATCCTGAGCTTACAATCTTAGATATTTCAAAAACAGCAACCTTTTTTCCCACAGACGCAAACTGCATAGAGGAATATAGGATAGAAAGTAATGTTTCCTTAAATCTTTATAGAAACAAATATTTAAAATGATATTTTATTTGTTCTTAATTATACATGATTTATCATATAAATTTAGGGCTATTAATGTTATTCACCCCACTGTGACTATACTATCCAAGGAAAATTTAAGACAGTAGGCATTATAGTAGTATATATTCATAAATTTTGCCTGACATTACATAAAACAATGTCAAGAATAATCTTGCTGGGGTTAGAGGGATAGTATTTGCCTCAAAAGCAAAAGAACCTGAATTCAACTCCCCAGATCCCATGTAAAATATGCCTGGCAGATATGGCAGTGGCTTGTATTTCCAGCGCTGGAAGGTAAAGACTAAGTATCCTTAGAGTAAAGCAGCAATGTGGAAGAGCAATCCAGGATAATTTCTGATGTCATCCTTGAACCTCCACAGATGTACTCAAGTTCCTTCTTGTACCATACTTGTACATATGTTTACACCCACCTCTGTGCAAGAATCTCTCTCTCTCTTTCTCATACACACACATACATGAATATAGTGAATTTATAATATTCTTAATCTTAGTTCCAAATTCTATCCTCCTTTTCCCCACACAATTCTTCATCTCCCCTGACAGACAACCTCCTATTTTCAAATCTTTTTGTTTGAGCACTGTGTTTTATCCAGTCTGTCTTTGGTGATATGTGCCTGAGCTCTTTAATGTTCCATCAAGCATCCAAGATTAGTGGATACACAATTAAGGAAAATATCTTTCTTTAATTCCACATCAGCATTAGTCCTTACCAGTCCCAGCTATGCGGACCACAATACTGAGGTCTTTCTGATGTTTCTTGAGGTCTTTCTGATGTTATGGTAAGATGTTGATAAAATAGCTTCCCAATAATTTTTGTGTAAGTATGCTTATCTTCCACAAAATCTTGCACATCATAACTATGTCATGTCCAGGAGATAATACTTGGCCCTCCACTTTCCCACTTCAGGCTCTTACAATCTTATCACCCCTTCTTCCTCAATGTTCCCTGAACCTTGGGGGAGTGGGTGGGTGAGGCTTATATATTCTGTTTAGGGACAAGCAGCCCACAGACACTTATTTTCTGCATTTTGGCAAGTCATGCTTTTTAGTAATAAACATCTGTTGAGGAAAAAGGCCTCTGTGTTGAGTGATGAGTGCTCTTCCAATCTATGTGTATAATAATAGGTATTTTATGGGCCCAGCACACTTCCACTGTTTGGTGTACTATCTTCCTAACTAAAGATTCATAGTCTACTCTTCTCTTGTGACCTATTTGCTTCCCTTTCATAGGTTTTTGTTCTAGTTTACAGTAACAGGTATGTGCTCCATTCTGACAATTGGATCAGAAGGCTGTTGTCTCTTTGTTACTCATGCCACTGTTGCATTATGGACACTGTTGCCATGATGATTGTTATTGTATTTCAGATCTCATAGGCTGATGAAACTTTTGATTGTTTTTCTCCCGCAGTAGCTTCCACTGTACTCTGTGATACCGTGTCAGCTATACAACAAAGAGGAAGCTGGAAACCAATTCTTTGGGTTTTGTCCATGTCCTATGATCTGTGTGTCTCACCTTGAGTAAGAGGGTCTTATTACAGTTTTTGGAGGGCAACCACGAACAGCAGCAAAAGTCTATACTGTTAAGGGGTGGGAGCATTGACGCCTATCTCTGGCCAACAACTCTCAGGAAGTGGCACACACCTGTAGTATTTTAGCGTACTTCTAGGTGAAACAACCCAGGATTTTTTTTTATTTTATTTTGCCCTGTTTTCCTTTCTCTGCGCTCCTCTGCATTATTTGATGAGTGTTGCCTACTGTGTTGGAAGATTTTATGCAGTATTGTGGTCCGCATAGCTGGGAACTGTTGATTTGTTTGGGCTTTTGTGTGATTTGAGATTCCTTTGTATTTCTACCTTTGTATGTTGTGGAATGTTCTGTCATGTTGCATTTCTGTTTATGGCTTGAGAATTTTATTTTCTACACAATGTTCAGAAGTCTACTCCTATTTTAAATTTTACATGATGCAATAAAGTTTAATAAAGATGCTGAGAATATAATAAACAGATTCAAATCTAGAATTAAGAAGTTTTTTAATAGCAATATGTGATTTGAATGGACCATGTATTGACAGAGATCTGAAAAACAAAATTCATTAGTAATAATATCTTAATAATTAAGAATATACTTTCTGTTTCTCATGCGTGTGTGTGATATGTATGTATCAGTGTGGGTGTGCCATGTCTGGGTGATTCTGTGGAGATCAAAGGATAATTTTCAGAGTGGGTTCCCAACTTGTTTTTAGGCAAGATCTTTCTTGTCCTTTTCTACTTCTGTGCTGTACATCTTGGGTCAGCTGCTGTGAAATTCCTGGCTATTCTCTTATCTCCACCTCTACCTTACATAGGAGTTCTGGCATCAGATATCCAATTAAAGGTAGTAACTACAAGGAATAATGACATGTTTTAGATATTAATCAACAGGAGGGCTTATGACCTGCAATATATATGGAAGGAATTGATGCTACATATGACAAATGCCAATAGATATCACATTTATTTTTCACTTTTTGGCTGCATTGAGAAAAATTCTCACTTTACATTCCAGACTGCAATCTTGAAGTTGCTCTGTGGTCCAGGTTGACTTTGAACACTCCATCTTCCTCCTCCTGATGGGGTACAACAGGCATTTGCAACTGTACCAGGCTGATGAGTTTTTATTCCTCAGCATGGTATCACATTTCCACAAGGAGTTTTCTGCTGAGCAGTTTACTGTTATGATCTTCAAACAGAGATGATCATAACAGTAACAGATGGAGCTACAAGGGCTGACTTTGACTTGATGTCCTTGAAATGTGTAACCTAATGAAGTTTTTCTTAGGAATTAAATCCAGATGGACCCTGTCACCTAAAAATATATGATACTATTTTTTTGATATTTGATGGTCAAATGATTTTTGAGAAGCAGGCTGAAAAGATAATTTGTAAGTATAAGAGTATGCTACTCTCTGGATAGATTTAGTGATGTTAGTACTTAACCTAGGTGGCATGTATCGCTTATAGATGGCAGTTTTCATGCTTAACAGAGGTGATTTTTCTTTATTTTTTTCTTTTTCTCATTAAACTTTAACTTGGACATGAGTGTGCATAAATAGCATTGTTTAGAAGAGAGAGAGAAGAGAGAGCTGCTTTTTATGCAACTGTAAAATAGGATTTATTATGTTTAATATAATATAATATTTCATAATACTGCATAAAGCTCAAACATTGATTTAATTAGTTAGATGAGAATTATCTTCCCTTACCTTACTTCCTAATCAGGACTTAAAGAAACACTACCCTTTTGGAGCCCTATTACAATGGCTCCTAACATCACATTTTATAAACAGTAGTTCTATGAAACAAAATAAACAGATTTAACAATCACATTTCACAGTATTATAAATAAGCAATGAGTAAATTGATGAATTTAGACCACCAAGAAAGTCCACTAAAAATTTCCATTTATTTCCTGTAATGCTCCTTTACAAAAGATGGAATAATAACAAGACAATGTTTTCCTTAGTTCTTCACCTGGTAACTCAACTCATACTTGCAAGCAGGTTTTACAGTATCGAATGATATACTCTGTGCCAGAAGACTTTATTCCTTTTTGCTATCTTTTTAAAACCTCCTTGTTCTGGTGCTGCCTATAAATAAAAAAGACACTCTAGAAATTAAGGTCAGTAAAAATTAAGTTAGAATAAACTTTCAAATTAAAACTTATAGTAAAAACAAACAACAAGAACCCAGCCATTGAGTCAAGTACTCATTAAACAATTAATCATGATTACGTAGATTCATCAGCAGATGCTATAATTTAACACAATATTAAATTAAATGGATTCTTTCAAGTATTTTCTTGGTTTCTGCACTAGTGCTGCCTGCATTTTCCTTTAAAATACATTTCATATGGCAGTTTCATATGTGAAGAACATAATAAGTCTTTAGAAAAAACAAATTAAAGTATTCAGCTTTTCATAAGGAACGATATGAAAACATATTTTGGATATTTTTAAATGGCACACTTACAGTGTCTTTTATTTTTGACCCAATAAAATTACTATCACATCTAGGATAGAATCAGTACCTTTTACATTCTAAACTACAAATCTACCTATTCTAGATATAGATCTAGGAAGACTAATCTTCATATACATATGAAGATTAGTCTTAGAATTTTATTATAGTGCCTCAAAAGCGACACAACTGGCTAGTTTATGAATTATACTGCATTATTATTCAATTGATTAGAAAAAGTAGACTACTCTGTCACCTGATACTTAGAAACCATCAGCACTATGAAACTGTTTATCTGATATATTCACCAACAATTTTGGAGTCTTTATTACCAATTTGAATGTACACAATGCAAAAAGAAAACTTGATATTTAGCTTTCATGTTCTATCACAATGAAAAGGGACCCTCCTGAACAGTATTAAAGGATTGGCAGGTGCAGTCAGCACCATGAACACTATTTAAATCTGGATTTTTCAATAGATTTTAAATGTCTTAACAAAAAATTAGTTTCATGATATATAATTTACAAAGTATTGCTCTTTAAAAGTGCTCTTATATACATTTTCCTCTTGCAACATGTCTTTGATTTACAGCAAAAAACATTATCCATGCTATCATAAAGGAAACCTTTCTTTACAGAATAGACTATGAATTTTATCAAAGCTTTTAAAGTTCCCATCTTGAGTTGTAAATTGAGTTGTACATAAGTATTACATATATATATAATTGAAAATATAAATAGTCTGCATATGATTATAAATTAAAAAACAGAATTCACCAATCCCACATCTGCTTAGAAAATTCTAAGCACAGTACTGTGAGACTAATATGCCCACATGTGTAAACAAATATTTATAAAATTTCCACTGAAATCTTTTAGATTTTCATAGAGTTTTTGCTTTAATTTATAAAACACTATTTACATTGAACAATCTAATACATGATTTAGAGTAAGCAGTATGACATTCTGTACATTATCAAGGGAACATGTTCATAATATAGATTTCCAACATTAAAGAATGCTTAAGCAATCTTCATTAATACCATTTATTTAGCCCATACATTAAATTTATTTAATAAAGTTTAATATATAACAAGGTGGTTTCTTCAGGATACATTTATTACTCAATCAAGCATTGCAGCTCATTATCACACAGAAAATACAGTATTTCTATGACTACTCTGAGAAACCAGAGAATTGCTTTAAATCTAAAATCCCTAAATTTCAATGACATGAAAACCACTCAGATTGATAATTGTTATGGGAGAATATGTGATATAAATAAAAATATAGTTGTGATAAAGTAAAGCGATCCCCTGAGTATTGGGAAGACTGGAAGAAAATAAACATTGAAAGTGGCAAAAGAGCGAGGATCCAGATGAGGAAACAAGGTAAAGAAAGTCAACATTCTCTGTTCCCATACTGAAGGAAATCCCATGTATTAGGCCCAGCTGGGAGTTAAGTGTTCAGCCATACAGACTTTCTAGTCTATAAATATTAAGGTATAAGTATATATTAAGAATTAAATATGTGCCTGATCTTGTTGTACAAGAACTCTAAGAGAGAAGCCCAGATGCCTCTTAACCTAATCCTCCAGGAACACTACATCCACTGATGCTTCTCAGTCCATTTTTTCCAGAAAATTTGACTGGAAAGTTTTAAAACCCTAAAGAAAGAAATTGCAGAAGACACCAGAAGGTGGAAAGACCTCCCATGTTCCTGGATTGGCAGAATCAATATCGTAAAAATGACCATCCTACCAAAGGCAATATACAGATTCAATGCTATACCAATTAAAATCCCAAGGCAATTCTTTAAAGAAGTTGACCAAACAATCTCAAAATTCATATAGAGGCACAAAAGACCCAGGATAGCAAAAATAATCCCGAGTAACAAAAACACTGCTGGAAATATAACCATACCAAACCTTAGTCTATATTACAAATCCATAGTTGTGAAAACAGCCTGGTATTAGCTCCAAAATAGACACACAGATCAATGAATAAGGATTGAAGACCCAGATATAAGTCCACACAATTACAGCCATTTGATCTTTGACAAAGGGTCCCAAAAAATCCAATGGAAAAAGAACAGCATCTTCAACAAATGGTGCTGGTAAAATTGGATCTCCACATGCAGAAGATTGAAACTGGACCTGTACTTGTCATCATGTACAAGACTTAAATCCAAATGGATCAGGGACCTGGATATAAGGCCAGAGACTATAAAAACTATGGTTGAAAAGGTATGAACTCCCTGGAGCTGATTGGGCTAGGCCAACAGTTCCTAAATGGACATCCAATAGCACAATCACTACAACCAACACTCAACATTTGGGATCTCTTGAAATTAAAGAGCTTCTGTTCAGATAAAGAGATTGTAACTCCAGCACAAAGGAACCCACAGAATGGGAGAAAATCTTCATTAACCACATATCTGAAAGAGCTCTATTATCCAGAATGCACAAAGAATGTAGAAAACTAAACACCAAGGAAACAAATGGGCCAATTAAAAAATGGGCCTTGGAACTTAAAAGAAACTTTAACAGGGATGAAATTAAAATGTCTAACAAATATCTTAAAAAATGCTCCACATCCTTAGCCATCAGGGAAGTGCAAATCAAAACTTCCCTGAGATATCATCTCACCCCTGTCAGGATGGCAAAAATCCACAATACAAAGAACAACAAATGCTGGAGAGGATGTGGAGAGAGGGGAACTCTCCTACATTGCTGGTGGGAATGCAGGCTCATACAGCCACTCTGGCGAGCGGTCTGGAGATTCTTAAAGAGATTAAAGATTGAAATGCCATATGACCCTGCTATCCCACTTTTGGGAATAACCCCCCATACAGCAGAGGTTCACCTCGATAGCACAAGCACGACCATGTTCATAGCAGCACTGTTTACAATAGCAAGGTCATGCAATCAACCCAAATATCCAACAGTTGACGAGTGGATAAGAAAAAGGTGGTACATCTTTACAATGGAGTACTACTCAGCCATCAAAAATGATGAATTACTGGAATTTGCCGGGAAATGGATGTCATTAGAAACAATTATATTAAGTGAAGTATCCCAGACCCAGAAAATTAAGCGCCGTATGTACTCCCTAATAGGTGGCTCCTAGTACCAAACCCACCCAGCCCACCTAGAGACAGTAATTCCAAGGATTATGAACAGGAGGGATGGGGTAGGAGGGCCACACCAGAAACAAGGAGAGAAGGGACCATGTTACAGCAGAGAAAATAGGCCTCCATCAAGGACTCAAATAAGCAATGAGACATCTGATTAAGTTCACAGACTTTTGTTTCTGATCATTTACTACTGAGGGGGTATGATCTCACCAGAAGAGGAGGGCATATAGTCTGGCAGATAAAAAGTAACCGTTGTGCAAATTGGTGATAGACCCCGCCCTCACTGTGGTTTCCCACTTTTATTACATCTACCTTTGAATGTGCTTTTATCACAAGACTCTAGTTTAACAGCTTTTTGTCTCTGGCCCGGGATAACATACAATGCCCACCAGGATGGAGTGAGGGGCATTGCAGGAGCAGCAAAACTGCAAAAGAAAACCAACAAACCACAATCCAGAACTTCAGAGACTCTATATCAACCACCTAGAACTAGGCCAGCTTAATCTCTCCCCATCCTGAAGCTCAGGGAAATTTGCGGAAGAGGGGGAGGTAAGAGTGTAAGAGCAAAAGGATGGGAGGAGCAATGATATGTAAGTTATTCCATACAAGTTAGGGCTGAAGCAATCATAATTGGACTTTACATGCCCTGCGCATTGTCCAACACACTATTGACCGCACAACGTCTAGCATCTGCTAAAGGCACCAAGATCTTTGGAGGCAAGGGATTGGCAGCCACAGCAGTGTTCCTATACCTAAGGGGAACACGGGAAAGTGTTCAGGGAAAGGCCACTGGGTCCTTGTATGTCATCGGAGAGGAGGGCCCAGAGGAAAATCAGGCATGCACAAGAAAGGACTCCCTGGGAATTGGGGCGGGAGGCACTGGGGGATGGGAAGGGAGGGGGGTGGGGAGGAGGAGCAGGGGTACGGGGGATGGGGGGGAATGAGGAGGGAGGGAGGGAACTGGTGTACCTATTAAGTTTGTATGAACTGAAATAATAATAAAAAATGTATTAATAAAAAAAGAAATTCAGGACAATACATATATTTTGAACTAATTATTAAATGTATTTTCCATTCTTCATTGAGCAATATCATTTTTCATCTTTTTTCATGGAATAATTTTATACTTAAACTCATATTTTATTCTGTTTGCTGAGCATTGTCACATGTTCTTACATAAATAGTACATTTGCAGAACTGGTTTTTCACCAAGAGTTCCATGTAATAGCAGCTCTGGTATAATTTTTCTAGAGAGGGGCTGGAGAGGTGGCTCAGGGGTTAAGCCTCTGCCTTGCAGGCGGAAGGTCCTGAATTCGGATCCTAGACCCCACGTATAGACGCCAGCGGAAGCGGGGGCGGCCTGCGTTTCTGGTCCTGGTAGGGCGGAGCCTGTGAATCCCAGGGCAGAGTAAACAAGGAGGAGATGGAGGCATCCATGGTGGTTCCCGAATTCGTTTGTGGTTCTACACACACACATACATACACATGCGCACAAATACATACACACACACAACTGAATAAATAATAAATAAACATATTTTTAAATTAAATTTTTTTTCTAGAGAATGCTTACCATATATATCTTAAAATCAGAGACATCTGCATGATGCACATTAGACACGCTGTGCTCCTGACATGTTTCAATTCAATGTATTAGGCCACCAAGGCCCAGAGAGGTGAGGGGAATTGTCAGGTTTACATAACTATATTGTTGTTTCTTACCACGGTGATCAAAACTTTCCTTACAATGATTTTTTTTTGGGGGGGGAGGAAGTAGATAACTTTCTAAGCTTGTTTGCTTTTCAATTTTATTCATAATTTTTCATTGAGCATAGATTATAGGTTCACATAAAGACAAATTATGAACATATTTCTTCCTTTAAATTTTTTAAAGTTGTTCTGAAGGCTAACTCTATAAGTGCTTGCTGTGTAAACAAGAATGATAACTTGAGTCAAGATTCCCAGCACCCTTGTAAGAAATTTGATACTGTACATGTACATGCAATTCTTTCTTTGGAGAAATGAAGGGGAGACATTGTGGGGTCCCTGGAACTCAAAGGCACAATGGGGACTTCAGTTCAGAGAAAAACTATGTCCAATAATAAGGTGGAGAACAATTGAGGAGGATACCTGACGTCAACCCTTGAAACACTCCCCCCACATGAGTACACACCTTCATGACAATATGCACAATCATATATCTCACAGACATACTACAACTTTCATTTTTTACATATAAACATTGTGTAACTTTAGTTCTTAAGGCTTCTTTCACTTTTTTAATACAATTGAATTGGATCATAAATTATTTTACTTTTGGTTTGTGTAGCTTCTTTATTAAATACCAAATTCATTTGTGAGATTGCTTCATCTCCTTTTAAAGCCATAATGCACTATCTTCATTATTATAGGATTGCAAAGTTTTAAAATATTTATATGACCTTTAGATTTCAGGTTTGTTCCATCTAAGAATATACACTTTGAAAATAGAAAGATATGAATAAGAAACTTATTTACTCAAACAGAATGAATAAAACGAAATCATATACAGCATTACAAAAAGATATTTTTCCTCTCAGCACACTGTCATTCATGCTCTCAAGTAGGCACACGTGTGGACAGAGAGATATTGTGTAGTTCTTCCATGATAGATACTTATTATTAAAATCAGAATTAGTTTTGTTCTTTTTTAGGACCAATATCTGTGATACTTATTTTAAGAAAAACATAAAATAGAAGAGACTATAAACATCTGTGTATATAAACCACAATAAATTGCGTATATAATATTGTCATTATGTTGTACTCAGCATCATATATATTTAATCTTGACTGACATAATTCATATTTTTGAATCACTTTATAAAATAGTTTTGATATGCCAGGAAAATATCACTTTATATTTCCCAAAATTTATTGAGCATACAAAATGCTATGTGTTAGAAATTAAGATATTAATATATCATGACTCCTGTCTTCAGTAAGCTCATAGTCCCAAACTGATAAACATGATAACATACTGTGTTTAAATATATAATGGATTGTTAAAACTGGAATTAAGTAAAATGTACAGAGTTTAGAGAAATGTCAGTGGTATTACTGTTGGAGTGAAACCTAGTAAAATTCCACAGATGATATTATTGTGTGGCAATATATTATACATTTGATAATAAGTTTCAAAGCTGTATTATTTTCAGAACTCTATATCATTAATTAGGATTTCATTGGCCAATAAAATATGCTTTTAGAGAAAATATACATCATAAGCTATCACAATTTCCTAGCCTTATTTTCTGTCATTGCATTCTTACTTAGATTTGACTAGCATTTGAAATTTTTCTTGTTTTATAATACTCTCATCTTAGATGTTGGCATGGTCCCATCACAAATATAATATTGAATGGTTTTCCTCTTATTGGTTAGAAATCCCACTGTATTGCACATTAGAAGCTTTATCATAGTTTGAAATATTGTTTTTCTAGGTCAATTATTTGTTTCATATATGCAATAATAAAAACAGTGTCACAGTTAGATACATGTATGAACTTGCTGGTTGAAGTTTTGAGCTCTGGTCACTTTTGTGGAGATAAGTAATTAAGATCAGAGCAAAGCTATAGGAGATTGTCTAGTTGATGGGGGAAAGCCCAGCCCATTGTGGGTGGAACTTGGCTTTGGGCAGGTAAATAAAATACAGAGAGCTGGTTGAGGAAGTTGGCATTCTTCTGTATACTTGTCCATACATGCTGGTCTGGCAAGTAAGGATCATCCTTCTTTCAGCCATTATGTGGAGACAGAATAGCCAGTTCCCTCAGCCCTGATGTTGGGCCAGCTCTCCTGCCATGCTGGACAAATAACTGTAACCAGGAATCATAAGAGAAAATAACCCCTTGTTCCCTTAAGCAGTTATATCATGATTTTATCAAAAACATGCAGGTGAAGATGTCTAAATATGTTGCATTTCAATAAATAAACAATTCAGCTATAAGAGCAGAACTTAAAGAGCTTCTAGTGTACGTCTGACATTGTGTTCTGGGTTCAAGGTAAACATAATTAACAGTAATGTTAAACTTGTGGACCTGAATAAGCGTTTCTTTCCCTGCTGGAAGCTTAATTAGGTCAAAGTTAGTAGGAGTGAAATAAATACAAAATTCTTCTGTGAAGCAATGAGCAACTGATCTTACTTAAGGAAACATTTGCACCTAATAGATAAATCCATATCCAATTGAGATGCTAATATAAGAATTTTTTGTCAAAATTTCATTTACTCCACCATTAGTACCAATTATTATTACACTGCATAATCCCCAAATAAAAAAGCACATCCTAATGTGAGCATAAAAAAATTCAAAGTTGCTAAATAAATAATGGAATATTTCATAGTTTTATCTCAGAAAATAAATGAACAAACTAGCAAACTTATTACTGAAAGTATATTTGTGAAGTATATAAAAATTGAGTAAATGTCCTGAAACAAATAGTGTTGAATCCCAAGTCAGGCAGTTTGGGATAAAGATATATGGGATGCAGAGCATAAGATAGCAAGATAAACTCACAGAGCTCAGGAATAATTTAATGAAGAAGAGATTAAAACCTTCATTTGGAATCACTCTATCAAAAGCCCACTCTTCGCTACGTATTTTAAATAGGGATTGCTTCACCTGATGCATTGATATTGTTAAGTAAAGACAGAAAATGAAAAATATGTACTTCATATTTTTTTAAAAAATTTTTATTTTATTAGTTATTCAATTGTGCGTGTATGCATGTGTGCGCGTGTGTGTATGTGTGTGTGTGTATGTATGTATGTGTGTGTAGAACCACAGACGAATTCGGGAACCACCATGGACGCCTCCACCTCTTCCTTGTTTACTCTGCCCCGGGATTCACAGGCTCCGCCCTACCAGGACGGGAAACGCAGGCCGCCCCTGCTTCTGCCTGGCGTCTATACGTGGGGTCTAGGATCCGAACTCAGACCTTCCGCTTGCAAGGCAGAGGCTTAACCCCTGAGCCACCTCTCCAGCCCCATACTTCATACTTTTTGATACTTCCCTCTTTTGTTTCAGGTGTCATTCTTCAGGTGTCAACATATAAGGATGAGAAGAGTTTATCTAAAGCTCTAAAGAAAGATCTACAAATGAATCAAATAGAATCAGCCTACTTTCATTTTTAAAGTTTTATTTATTTATTTTGTGTGTGTGTGTGTGTGTGTGTGTGTGTGTGTGTGTGTGTGTGTGTGTGTGTCAGAGGACACTGTGCGTCCCTGTGGAGGACCAAGGGTGAGTTCAGGAATCATCCTAGAATGTGTTTCCCTACTTTTTGGTTTGCTCTAGGATTTCCCAGTTCAGCCTTCCAAAGAGAGAAATACAGGCTGCTGCCATTTCTGCCTGGCGTTTTTATATGGGATCTGAAATCTGAGCTCAGGACCTTTTGCTTTCTAGGCAGTGTCTTAACCCTTGAGCCATCTCTCCAGCCTTCAACCTACTTTTTAAAAAAAGATTTTGATAGTCCACCATGGTTAAAACAGGTGAGTAACTCCCCTGTCTTACAAATGACATCTTAATAACCCCCTTAGGTAAATACATTGCATGCCGACACTACAAGGAGGGCCAGTATATTTTTCTGGAATCATTCTGTACTTGGCTTCACCTGATGTATTGATATTGTTAAGTAAAGACAGAAAATGAAAAAGATATACTTCGTGCTTTTTGATACTTTCCTCTTTTATTTCAGGTGTCATTCTTAGAAAACTGGACCTAAAGAAATGAAAAGCAATGGTTTTAGCCCCCCGAGAAACACTTGATGAGTGAACTGAATGCTCCCTTGGATAATTGAAAAGGAGTTCTTAGGAACTACCTCTTTCCTCACATCATTTCTGTTTATCTTGAATACTGATAAATATCCTTCAAAAAGTTATTTCAGAACTCGTAAGTTAAATATACTAAACCACATGAGTGCTGGAACCAGGAGCCAAATGAGGCATTTTATTACTAGTCTACATAGTCTCTGTCTTCCTCTGTCTTCTTTACTCCTCCTCTTTCTATTATTTCCTAAGTGAATGCTTTCTACCTCCATGCATATATCACACAAGGCTCCATGGGGCTTATTAGAATAGTAAGACATTTATTTTTAGCATGAAAGAAAGAATACCTATAGTAGAGATTGTTCTCCCAGTTGACATCTACTTCAGCAACCGGATATGACTGATGGAAAAGCAAAGGCCTTTTCCTTGGTAGAGACCCTATCACCTATAGCAGTAATCATATTAGACAGGCAAAACAATGCCCTGTGTATAATTTGGCCTCACTCTGGCACTGTTCAGATTGGGGAGATACACAGTGACAACACAGTAGCAAAAGCAGCATTCCTTTACAAATGGCCATAAAACTCATGGAAAACACTGTGAATTAGGGAGGACTAGACAAGGTAATACATTTGGCTCATTAATAGAACGTTTTAATGTTGTATTGGATGGATAATATATCCATTTTTTTATTGTTTCCCTAGCTACTGAATCCGAAGACCAATTATCACTTTCTTCCAGTGGGCAGCATTGACTATATAGAAATTCTACTTAGCCAATATAAAAAGCTTGCATTATATAAACTTTGGAGTACCTTAAAAATTTGGAAAAATATCATACACAACAGTAAAAATGAGTGATGAGTTTGTAGGAAGTCAACATGCATAGAAATCATAGATTGTTGAGGGAAATCAAGAAACAGGGTTGTCAACCTCCCTAGGAGATGAAAAACAAGACTCCTGGAATCCATCAAGCTTAGTTTTTTATTATTACAATTGGTTGCATTCTAAAAGTAAGACTTGCTGAAGAGTTCTACTGCTTTGGCTGGAGGACTTGCAGAAATCAGTCTAAAATATTTCTCTCTGCTATGTAGATTCCTAATGCTAGAAATGCTAGAAGTCTGCTTCAGGAGAATTGTTGCAAAATCTGCATATCATACTAGTAACACTGCAGGCAAGATTTGCCCATTAGTGCAATGGAGGTAAGACTGGATGTAACCAATTACTCTCCAACTAAAGTTAAGTCCTAGCAGTTGGGAAACAACTGCTATTATTCTATGAAATAGATGTGATGTGTGTACCAAAAGGCCTTCTAAATATTTGCACTTGTGCCCATAAATTGCTTCTGGTATTACTCTTAGTCAATTGATATCAAATGGAAACTTTTTTTTCCCAATGATCAGTCTTTACTATAACTATATGAATAGTCGAGGTACTGAGAATAAGTGCCTGTTGCAGTGGCATGGTGGGCTAATGCTTAGCAATAAATGAAAAAAAATAAAAAATGAGCATCATCCGTACCATTGAAGGATCAGGGAACATTGTAGAGAGGGGCCGAAAGAATTCCAGAGCTAAAAGGAAGGAGTGGATTATGTAGACATTTTCTCCAAAATGGAACATCGTCTTTAAAGGGAGAAGGGAGGCCCCTAAGACTCAGGAAGCTAAGGAATCTTACAGGACATATAAAGCTCAGAGAGTTACAAAACTTTCAAGATCCATCTCCAAGTTTATAAAGATAGTACACATTGTTGTAGTGAAGAGGCTTTGTGGTGGAAGCTGCCTGCCAGTTGGGCAGGGAGCTAAAAAAATGCGGTTTTCATAAGACGTTTAATCTGATGTGGATCTTCATGCTACAGCTATCTTTGAATCATTCTGTACACTGATAAACTTATTGTCTACCAAACGAGATTTAGGAGGAAACATTACTTCCATCTTTCATTCATGTCCTACCTTGGATGAACAGACATTTTGTTCACATTTTTCCAGGAAAAGCCACAGAGTACTTGCTGATTCTACTAAGTTTACCCAAAAGAAACTAGATTTGTTTTATGTTTTGTTCTTTTTTTTCTAGGTAACAATGTTTTACATACAAGAGCATACAGGCAATTAAGTTTTATAATATGATGGTTCACTATTGTGGATATAATAAAAATATTTCAGACATGTTAAAAGGGTGTTTATTCTGTTTCGTTCTTCAGCTGTAAAAGCAAAAAGTTAGAACGATGAGTCAAATGCTTTCTTTATGTGTTTTTCCTGTTGGCAGACTTTTATCAAGTTTCTCAAGTAGTCAGTCATACAATACAGCCAAGGTGGTAGATCCATAATTTGTAAGGTCTATTTTAAGTATACAGATAAAGTTATAAAATTCCCAATGGAAACGGTAAATCAGTAAATCATTAATATAGTAGTAATCATTAACTATTTAATGAGTAATAAATGGCACAAAACTAATTACTGAGTACTTTCAGAATAAAGATATTTTAGCATGCCCCACAAATGTATCTCAAATGTCATATGTGTATTACTTCATTATGCATAACGCATCTTCCAAACTATGTGGCATACCTTTTAAAAGACAGCTATGATAGTACATAGTGTCATATCATATATGCATGCATATATGATATTCAAACTATTATGAGATATTTACAAATTTATCCTCAATAAATAAGAAAGTAGATATGGATTTATTTTTGCTACATATGTAAAAATACTGATTTATGTTTTTATTCACATAGATGTACTGAAGTGATTGCAACAGCCAAGCATCAAACACGACAAATTTATCATTTCATATAGCTATCATTCTTTAGTTTGGAGTAAAAAAACTGAAAATCTAATCTTTTACAAAATCCTTCGTGGTATAGAATATAATATTATAAATACATTTCTCAGTATGCCAGCTTTATCTATTTATTCCTGCTATATAAATCAAAGTTGTACAATGTGATCAACATCTTCTCATTTCATTCCCTTCTCTGCCCCTTGGTAACCACCATTCTACTTTGCTGTTTCTATGTACTTTTTGCTACTATTTCCACATATTAGGACATGCAGTGTTTGTCTTTTTGTGTCTCCTTTACTTCACTCAGCACAGTGTACTTCAAGTTTTTCTACATAATTCAAAACATCAGTGTTAATTCTGTGTATATGCTTTCATTTGGTGAGAAAGAGTAAGAAAACAATCAGTGAAATCCTAAATCCTGGATTTTTAGTTCTATTACATTTTAAATGGTACAGGAAAAGAACATGCTCATTAGGTATCATGGAAGGGAAAATATTGAGGGCTGAAATTTGGAAAGGACAGGGAGAGGATCAAGGGGCAGAATCAACTAAAACTGCGAATGTAATGAAAATGCCATAAAGAAATCTATTACTTTGCATGCTAATTAAAAATAAATTTCAAACAGCCTAAATTCCATGATATATCTTAACAGAGATAAATAAAATTTTGATACTGGAAGAGTCTTTGTCTTAGAATTCAGACTCTTGGCATTGCCAAGTGTAGCATACTTGAGATGATTATAATGTGAAGCAATAAATTAGCTATAGGTCAAAATGAGTGCTAAATAAAAATGTATCAAGCTATAACTCATTTGGGTTCATGATAGAAATGTGTTTTGCAGTGACTTTCTAACAAAACTTCTTAAAAATATATAGTTTATCCTGTGGATAATGTTAATTAAAATAGAATAATAATTTCCTAAGCATTTTTCTTATCCAATCTAAAACACATTTTCTCACAGAGGAGTAGAAACAGATTCTAAAACATTTGGAATAAAAAGCTATTTGAAAATCTACATGCGAAAAGACTTGAAAATAGGATGTAGTCTGTAGTGGAAATGAAGGGCTGTAAGGGAACGAGAAGGGGAGATAAGTGGGGGATTAAGAGTTAAAATTAATAAACTCACTATAATCACATTTGTAGCATTAAAAATAAAAAATATAAAGGAGAAGAAGAAGAGGATAAGGAGGAAAAGGAGGAGAAAAAAGAGATTGTGAAAGAGGAAGAGGAAAAGGAGGAGGAAAATTGTTACAAATGAAGTTGAAATATTCTACATAATCACCTCTATTCCTTTTCCTGTCTCCATTGAACAAGTAGCTTTGTGCTTTTTTATAACACATAGCCATAAATGCACATGTTTATGAATAATATTCGGAAACAAAAAAGATCTATGTGAAAATCATACAGATTCAACTTGCAGAAGTTAATGTAACTTGCCCTCTCTATAAATCAGACCTCTTGTTTTGTATTTCTCTCTCCCTCTTTTCTCTCCCTTTGTCCTCTCTTCCCTCTACGTATCACAGAACAAATTTCCCTCGTTAGAGTCCTCATTATAGGACTCTTACTTCAAGGATTATTAGAATATTTTAACTATTATATGAATGGTCATAGCTGCTTTCTTTTCTCTATAGCCACCTGTTTATCACTGGACAGGAAAGAGTCATGGTTTTTGATAGACCTTAGCCAAAGCAGCATCCCATTCACAACTGTCATCAAATGGATGCTCCCTTTGGGATGCTTGATGTTGACAAAAAATGATATTTAGAAAATTTAACTTGCTTCAGAATACCTCAGTATATATCACATAATCTGAACTCAAAAGGAGATTTGACTACAATGCATGCCTTTTCTATATATTTAGAATAATTAAAAAATTTGTAATACTTTTTTAATTTGTTTAAATTGGTTATTCTTTTAATTCTTATATGCTAAAATGTAATAGTAATGAAATATGTAGTCACTAATGCCAGCTTTTGCTTTCTTCTATATTTGTTCAATATTTATATGCATGTATTCACTAACATTCATACATGAGTACATAAAATACATGTGGAAATAGTGGACACACATGGAGAAACAATTTCAAATGTCTGTTAACATATGAATGATTATCCTAGTTACCTTCATGATTTGTTGATACTTTTTGTTTCTATGAACCATCTCCCTAAAGAATTATTTAAAGTTTCAAGAAGATGCAGATTGTTCTTCTTTCTCCTACATACAAAT
The DNA here is from genome assembly GCA_023101885.1 of Typhlomys cinereus. Taxonomy (NCBI): domain Eukaryota; kingdom Metazoa; phylum Chordata; class Mammalia; order Rodentia; family Platacanthomyidae; genus Typhlomys; species Typhlomys cinereus. Next base: position 1,138,009 of record JALPQD010000136.1, on the reverse strand, counting down.
ATGATTGAACTTCCCAATCACGAATCTGTACAATGATGGCATGATTGCCAGTTATGCACCCGCAGCCTCCCAGAGTGGTTATTGCCTCTGACAATTCCTCTGCTGCTCACTGGAATAATTTGGTATATTGTTATTTTTGTGCATGAAAGTTTTGTCTTTCAAGCAGATGCTAACTGAGATCCTTGATTAGGTAACTGTCCCTCATTTCTCCCTAGAGAACTTGATGGAAACTTGGGAAATGTTTGGGCATAAGAATGAAACTGAGAATGTTAAGTAGCTAGTATATTTTTAATACTGGATCTCACAGAAACTAAGCATTGGGAGTATCACCAAACCTCATGAGGAATGGAGCGTAAGATATAGAGAGAATATGAGTGATGCTGAGTAGAACTACTTCTGATATCTTTCAGTTGCAGTCAGAGGTAATTGTAAACTAAGCTGACAAGAAGTTCCAAGTGCTCAGTAGTCAGAAAAAAATTCTAATGAACCCTGCATGACAGAGGAAGAAGTCCAGAGTTCTCTCTTCAGGGTGCACCAAAAATCACTCCAGTGCTTTCTTCAAATTGAATAATTGTAAAAAGAGCCAAGGATAGAGAGAAATATCCAAAGATGTTGGCACATGTGCATAAAGTTGTAAGAGGTCACTCAGTTTCCCTCCATGGACAAGGGACCTTTTTAACAAAGTCAAACTTTAGGGATGTTTGAAGAGAAACTCTAAGGTCACTGATAATTCTAAGAAAAAGAATTGGATAGTCATTCCCTGTCTGTATACTGATTGAACTTTAGTACTTAAAAGTCTATTATTGCATGGTGATTTGACAAAGGAATAATGGGGAAGGTTTTTGAGACTTAATTTGTATTTCTGAAGTTGTATTAATTGTTGTTTACAAATGTTAGCAGACAGAAAGCAATCTGGAGTATTTCATATTATGAGGGCTAGAAGGAAACATGATGAAGTATTATTGTAAAATGATAAAATAAATCTTTATTTCGACCTTTTCAATCTTTTTGAAAGAAAACTTCAGGTGCTACATACTTATATTAAGGAGAAAGAGAATTAATGAAACAGAAGGAAATGCAAAGCTTTCCAAGTGACGATCATTCAAAGCAATGGGATATCTAGCATCTAAAAGGAAATATGAAGTAGTTTGCTATTTAGGACCAAAGAAAAATGATGCTGCCTTGGCTGAAGTCATGGTAAGTAGTTATGGGGTCTAGGATCAAGATGAAGCTCATTCTGAAATCAAAACAGCATCAAGTGGTACCATTTCATTTGGGACATCTAGTATTATAGAAAAATCATACTTTTCAGAGACTACTGGACATAATTAAGCAGGGACAAATTTCTTCATTTTTACATCTTTCCTATCCACCTAATCCCATTAAAGGGGAAAAACTATGAGAGGTTAATTATTTTGAATGTGGTACTTGGCTGGTATTTTAAACTATGCTGATCTAAGCTCTAACAACTGGCAGTGATCAAAATGGTGTAGAAGCTTTCTAAGATAAAGAGAATAGGGATTTAATGGAATACATTTGAAAAGAAAAAATGAAAGATAACACTAAACATTGTAAATAAAAAAAAACAGTCCTAGTAAAATCAAGGTCTACTTATCTAATGAATTATATATCTGCTTCATCTTTTGAATTTATGACTAATACAGCCTCTCTTCACTGTGTTTTCTTTCTTTCCCATTTTTCCATCTTACATTTTTTTAGTTGGATAAATAAAACTCAGCATGTTCCCAAGGGTATATGACCCTAGTACAAGCCATTATGTTGTTATAGATCTACAAGTATACATTTTCAAAAATAAAAGACATTTAATTTTCTCCTCTTCTCTAACAGACTGACTCTTACTAGATTAACCATTGGTCCAATTAGCTTCAGACATGATAGAGACATATGGCATAAACAAGGAACACAAGCAAAGGTTGTGGGTGATGTTAGAAATGAACTCAGCAACTCAGCTGGTACATATGTCAGGCTTAAGACACAGTGAGTGTTCCTCCAGTGTTTTGTGTTTTCCTTTGGATGAGTCATTTTTACCATGCATAACTTTCTTAAAACCACAAAGTGACTCTCTGCTATCACATCAAGGTGAATCGTAATAGATCTTTTAACCTACTTATTGCCATATGAGCAAAAAGGAAGTCATATTCAGCAGGTCAGATGTGACATCTAATCTTGGTCAGGAAGAAGAAATGAAACAGGCAGAATAATCTTCCTTGAAATTACTTGCTCACAGATAAACAGAGTTTCGGGTAAATGAAAGTGCAATTGCATTAGTAATTTACTTGTTTCTCAAGGAGGGACATGAAATCCTGTATAGAAAACTCCATCTCACTATTAGAAAAGCACTGAACTGCATGGCTGAAACTCCTGGGTTGCCATGTCCTGAATGATGTCTCAGTCACACCATGTCCTTGAGAACAGCTGAGGGCTTTGCATTTGATATTCAACTGGGGAATCAGAGATTCGTGCTGGATGGTATTTCCTGTTACTTGGCAACAGTTTCTTTTTTCTCTTAGCAACAGTAGAGAGAAAAGCTTTTTGAAAACTGAAAAGACTATAGAACAGAAAAGTCAAAGGCTTTCATATATTTTTTAGCTGGAGGGCATATTAGGGGAAACTAGAGTCAGCTGTGAATAAAATGATATCTATTTGTTATCTAGTTATAGTTACATTCCTATTGAAATCTTAACCCAAAGACTCAGTATCCTAAGCATCCAGTTGTTGCACTTTTACCCCAATGGCTAAATATTGGAAAACAGTTCTCTTGGTCAATTCGTATTCATGTCAATTCTGCCAGCTTGTATAACTTACAATAAAAAGAAATGAGCAAGAAAAGGCTATAATTTTCAGATACTCTCTTGTTATTTAGCTAACCAAATCCTTAATGTTTCATTAACTCAAAATTTGGAATGACCACAGATGAGATGGAGAAGAGAAAGACAGAAAAATGTTCAATTGTCTGATTTCTGGAAAAAATATTTGATTTTTTAAAAAAAATATTTCTCTGGCAAAATAAAAATTCTGGTTTTTTTAAGATGAAAAGAACAAGACTTTCAAAAAAACACTAAGAATCTGTGTTTAGTTTTTGCGATAGTTATTTGTGTTACTTAAGATGCAAGTTATAAAAATAAAGAAAATAAGAAAAATGATGTATCAATATTTTGGCCTATATGATTAAAAATATTCATTAGAATGAATTTAAAATCTCAAATAGCATTGAAAGAAAAGAAATTATTATCTCTGCTGATGATAATATCCACAGATACTGTCAAACTATTCCCATTGTTTTACCAGGGAGTGAGGCTCAAAAGTATTGAGGTAGCACCCTACATCCTGCTATTAGTCATCGTGTGTAATTTTTAGATGAAGTGCGGAGCATGTTTTTCTATAAGGTTTTGGGTGTTCCTCTCAGTAGTCATAATATCAAATGAGGTACCAAACATTTATAACTCCCTACAAAGTCCTTTCATGCCCCCATCCAATGTGTCCACATTTTTCCCCTGGCAATGCCAGTTACAATGTTTGCATGGCCTAGAGTAAATGTTTCTGTCACTGTATATACACACAGTGTCATACATGCATGTATCCTAGCAACACTTGGTTTACAATTTATAAATGTTTCATTCCCAGTGATCCTCTGTGTCATCCTGAATGCTGTACAAACCTTTCTACTCAGAAGTTAGCATACTACTCAAAGCTTTCTACTCAAAAGTTAGCATAACATACTATAGTACAGAAGAGTGTAGTCTAGTTGATAATATCACAGTGTGATATAAAATTGTTTCCTTTGGGGTTGATTTTTGATTTCAAATAACTCTGTTTCTCCCTAAGATATTCACCTAAAGATATTCATTCATAAGATAAAGATGGCAATAACATGTTTTGACTTGCTATAAAGAGTGAATGAATTAAAACACGCACATCATGATAGAAAGGAGACACAACATGAATGGGCCATGAGAAGGCAGGACACTATGCCATGCTTTCAGGTTTTATTCTGGGTACTCCTCCTTGGGGAAGTAATGCTGATTCACTGAGCCTAAGTAAGTAGATCTCAAAGTTTGTCTATGATTTTGATATTTTTTCTCCCTCCAGTATGTCAGGATTCATCTCCCACTGCTGCCATATAGTTCAGATGGATGTTTTGCACTTGTTCGATCTCTGCCTCCAATTCCCTGCCGCATGACTTTTCCTGAGGAGATAGGACTGAGTATCTAGTGTCCAAAGATAGGGAACTGACTACATGCTAAAGAAATTATTTCTCCCCAAAGGGAGTGTGTGTGTGTGTGTGTGTGTGTGTGTGTGTGTGAGAGAGAGAGAGAGAGAGAGAGAGAGAATCATAGCTCAAGGATAGAGACTGAAAGACAGGCTTGAGAAGTCAAGTCTCTCCCTTGACCATTAAAAAAAGACATAATTTCTCCCAAGTGTATCTTGATGAATTAATGAATTCATTTGAGTTATTTACAAGATTCTAGGTAATGCCAAGGAAGGCGAGTCACCCAAAGTGTACTCCATCATGAGCAATGACTCACTGAAGCTGCACCCCTGAAGCTCCACCTCTCTGCACAATTGTTTTCTATTCCTATAACTGCTAATGGGTATGCACAAGCTCACTGTGTCCACCATGCCGCTCTCTCTCTCTCTGTCTCTCTCTGTCTCTCTCTGTCTGTCTGTCTCTCCTCTCTCTCTCTCTCTCTCTCTCTCTCTCTCTCTCTCTCTCTCTCTCAGGAGTGGCAGGCCTCATTTTCCATTCTTCTTTACTTACCTTGACATACTTCACAACCATGTTCATGTCTTCCAGTAAATCCACAAACGAATAGTGAAAAGTTTCAGTTTATAGATGTTCTCACAGGCATTTATACTTGTTCATGTTTTCTAATTTTGCTCCGTGATAGTTAGATTCAGATGTCAACTTGACAGTTGCAGAGTATTGGGGCACAGCTCTGAAGAATCAATGGTTAGGGCCAAGTCCTTGAACAAGTCTGCAGGTGATAGTTTAATTGAGACAGAAAACCCAGCCCACAGTGTGCAGTGCTTTCCAGGGGTGGACGGGATAAAAAGAAACAAAAGGGGGAAGGGAGTTGCTCTTCTTTTGCCCTGTGCGGACTAGCTGTGTGAGTCTACTGCTGGTGTGTTGCTGCCTTTTTCATGCTGCTCCTGCTGCCGCTGTTCATGATTGACATCAGAGCTCCGCCTCTTTGGCCTGACCACTATTAATCACTGTTACCAAGCCCAGCCTCTTCAGTCTTCCAGCATGATTCAGGCTGCAGATTTTCACCAGATTATTCTGTTTTAGGAGACATTTAGCGCAAAAACTGAACAAAAAAAGTTTAGAGTAAAAAACAGGTGACTACTATCGGAGGACACTGATTTTATTTTATGAATTAATATGTGTGTGTGTGTGTGTGAGTGTGTGTATTTTATTCATTCTATTTTTCTAGAGATTTAAGTAAGACACAGATTTCTGCTCAGAAATAAGATTCATAAAATTTCCCCTGTTTGTGTATATTTATTGGATACATTTGTTGGTAAATTTCTGGGAAGAGAGACATGAAAACAGGAGTATGGCACACCTATATTTCTCGAAGATTTAAAGGTGGAATGTATTTATTCTTCTTTTTCTAGAATTTGTTTGGCTAACTTGTCTTCTAAATTAAACATCCCCAAGTCACTGTGGCATGTAAATTAGTATTTTGTAAAATAAAGATGAGTTCAATTAACAATCATAAATCAATTTTTAGACTCATGTCAGACTCACTGCCAGAAATCTTCATTCTAAATTCAAAATCTGAGAAAGAATACATCAAGAATTATGTAATGTCAAAACAATGTTTATTCTGTAAGATACCTCTCTCAGAGATAGGAAAAAGCATTGTATAAATTTTGTTCCTTTAAAGACCCAGGAGATCAACTTTATCTGAGTAATAAAAACTCTGCTGGAGAAATCACCATACCAAGCCTTAAACTATACTATAAAGACATAGTAGTAAAAACAGCATGATACTGACTCCAAAAAAGGCATATGGACCAATGTATTAGAATTGAAGACTCAAATATGAGCTCACTTAGCCTTCAATCAATTTATCTTTGACATAGGTGTAAACAATCCATTGGAAAAAGGATAGTATCTTCACAAATGGTGCTAGCAAAATTGGAAAGCTACATGCAGAAGAATGAAGCTAGACCCTTATTTGTCTCCCTGTATAAAAATCAACTCCAAATGAATCAATGACCTCAATGTTGGACCAGAAACTCCTAGAAGAAAAAGTAGGTAATACCCTCAAATCAATTGGCTTTGAGCAGCATTTCCTCAGTAAGATCCCCAAATGCACAGAAAATAAGTCCAACACGAAACAAGTGGGGCATGTGGGACTATATAAAATTAAAAAGCTTTTGCTCAGCAAAGAGACTGTTAATCAAGCAAAAAGGCAACCTACAGAATGGGTAAGTATCTTAACTAACCACACATCTGATAGTGGACTAATGTCCAGAGTACACAAAGAACCTCAAAAATTAAATACCAAGGAAGCAATTAACCCTATTAAAAATGGTCATGGAACTGAAAAGAAACTTCTCACAAGATGAAATTCAAATGTCTAACAAGCATCTTAATATTCTTCCTCCCTAGTCATTATGAAAATAAAAATTAAAACCACCATGAGATGTCATTTCACTCTAGTTAGAATGACTAAGAATCAAAACACAAACAACACCCAAACAGGATGCTGCCTTGTGTAGTGGAAGAACAGTGAAACAGACAACAACAACCAGCTACAATGCACAGTATGGACGATTCTACAATATTCACTTGGAATTAGGCCAGCCAAATCTCTCCCCATCTGAAGGCTCAGAGAACCTTGTGGAGCATTGATAACGATAGGATTGTAACAGCCTGAAGATGGGGAGTTCCACTTCAGTACAACACATTCCATTCAAGGCAGGGCTGCTGTATCCGGGAACTCATTGTAATGAGACTTGTCTTTATCAGACCTGCATAATGATTAGCATACCAATATGCCCCTATAGACCAGCCAGATCTCAAGAATGGTAGTTACATGCAATGGAAACTTTTGAATTAGGACTGGATAGATGAAGGGGAGTGTGCCCCTATCAGTGGGGTGGCCCAAGGAGGGGTCACTTGGTCTTCCACAGAGGCCTGAGCCCCCACTAGAGCATATAACTCAGATAGAACTGTCTGACAAATAGAAGCAGTCAGTCAGGAGTGTGTGAAGAAGTAGTATAGATTGATAAAAGGAGGAGGAAAAGGAAAGGAAGTGGGGAAAGAGAGAAAGAAGTGGGAGGGAGGGAAGGAGAAGGAATGGTACAGGGATAATTATTTATGCTTGCAAAACTAGGAAAAACTAAAAAATTAAAAAATTATTAAGATTGTTAAAATAGATACCTTAATTACTGTCATCCCTAGGTATCTGTGGGAGATTGACTCAAGATGTCCAACTAATTATCAGAATTTATATATAATTAAGTTCCTTATAAAAATAGAGCAGCATTTACATAAAATATACATCACCACATATATTTTAATCTCATCTTTGAATGGCTTATAATTTATACTGCATACAGTATAAATTATCATTATCTAATATGATTTAGGGGCTTGTGAAAAGAAAATTGTGCACAAGTTCAGTTCAGCCATATTTCCCTGAAGAATGATATTTATAGATGGATTGTTTATATACATGTTCAGAAATTTTTCTAAGTGAGAATTTGAATAGCTAATTGTTCAAAGACCCCCTTTGATAGTAATAGAAAATAAATGGCTGGCAAGTAAACTTTGTTCACTTTCTCTTACCCCTTTTCTGACAACACTTTTAAGCATTCATTTATTCCTGTCCTCTCTTCATAATTTTCCTGGTGTCTATCTCCCTGTATGAAATAAACAGAAAGACATAGTCACTCAAGTGGCACCTTCCTGTATTGTTAGTCTTAGAGTTCCAAGCTTCTAGATTGATAAAGTATATCAGTTTCACTAATAGAAAGGTTCATAGTTAGTAAATTACCTATCATATTTCTTTTATCAATACTCCTCTTTACATATCATGTTTTCTGTAAATTTATCCTCTCCTGCCTGTTTCTTTTACTACAAATCCTAAATTAAAATTCTCAGATGAAATAAAATTTCCCTGAGAAATCCTTCCCTGATTATGCATCTTTAAACTTGTATTTTATTGTTTTTAGTGTTCTTCTGAGAAATATAATCGCTAGCACATGTGTGTGTGCGTATGTGTGTGAGTGTGTGTGTGTGAAAGAATTGGCCTGTGTGATTATAGGTATTGGAAAATTTCAAGATCTCTCAGCAAGACATTTAAAGCCCTGAATATGAAGATTTGAGAATTAAGAGAGTAACTGCAAATTTTGGGTCATGTCTGAAGAGGAAGAGTCCTAGTTCAAACAAGGGAAAGACAATTCTTGATTAATTGGCTTTTTCATTTCTTTTTTATTTATTTTAATACATTTTTATTATTTTTTCAGCTCATACAAACTTAATAGGTACACAAGTTCCCTCCCTCCCTCCCCCCCAACCCCCTGCTCTCCTTCCCCTCACCCCTCCCTCCCCATCCCCCCGTGCCTCCTGCCCCAATTCCCAGAGTCCTTTCTTGTGCATGCCTGACTCTCCTCTGGGCCCTCCTCTCCGATGACATACAAGGATCCAGTGGCATTTCCCTGAACCCTTTCCTGTGTTCCCCTTAAGCATAGGAACACTACTGTGGCTGTCAATCTCTTGCCTCCAAGGCTCTTGGTGCCTTTAGCAGATGCTAGACTTTGTGGGGTCAATAGTGTGTTGGACATTGCACCGGGCATGCAATGTCCAATTATGATTGCCTCGGCCCTAACTTGTGTGGAGTATCTTGAAAATCATTGCTCCTCCCATCCTTTTGCTCTTACACTCTTACCGCCCCTTCTTCTGCAAATGTCCCTGACCTTCAGGATGGGGAGAGATTAGTCTGGCCTAGTTCTAGATGGTTGATATAGAGTCTCTGAAGTTCTGGATAGTGGTTTGTTGATTTTCTTTTGCAGTTTTGTTGCTCCTGCAATGCCTTTCACTCCATCGTGATGGGCACTGTATGTCACCCCCTGGCCAGAGACAGAAAGCCGTTAAACTGGAGTCTTATTATAAGAGCACATTCAAGGGTAGATGTAATACTTATACCCAAAAGTGGAATCACAGGGTCATATGGCATTTGGCAATGGGAGAGGTCAATCACTCATTTGCAATATGATTACTTTTTAATCTGCCGGACTATATGCCCTCCCCGTCTGGTGAGTTCATACCCCCTTAGTTGTAAATGATCAGGAACGAATTGTGAACTTAACTAGGTGTCACATTACTTTCTTGCAGTCCTTGATGGAGGCCTATTTTCTCTACTGTAACATGGTCACTTCTCTCCTTGTTTCTGGTGTGGCCCTCCAACCCCATCCCTCCTGTTCATAATCCTTGCAATTACTGTAGGTAATACATAGATTTACCTATGAGTGTCTCAAGATGGCTTTTTCATTTCTTTAAGGCTTTAGCTTATCAAATGAAAGCTTGCTCATTTTAGGGAAGAAACCATTAATTCTATATATTAGAATATGAAATAATAAATGTACTCAGACACCTATCCACATGCTCCCCATTCAAACACAAAACATTGTTCTGTATTAATACATAACTTCTACAATTGTAATCCATAATGTTTGACAAATGTTAACTACTTCCACTAAAATATTCATCTTTACTTTGTGTCCCCCCTTTGTATATGCTTTTTCTCCTTTTCTATTGCTTTGTGAATGGCATAAAATCTCTCTTTCACATATACACTCATATGCATCCATGCATGCATGCATGCATACACATGCACATGCACACAAAAATACTCACCTGCAACACACAAAGAGATTTTTTTCCACCTTTTTTGATATATCACTGGTTTAATGTTTTGTTAGTAAAAGGGTGAAGAAGCTAAATCAGCATTACATAAAAAATTAAAACATGAATAGCTACCATTTGTATACTTTAAAATGTCTCTCAAGTGTATACTGCTATACAGTTTGTGTGATTGTTTCCTTAGGGTTCTATCTCCTGCACTCTTAAATTCTCCTTTAATTCCATACCTTTTCTCTTGTTCCTTAAGTTTTATTCTCTATTTGTTTTTATAGAGATTATTTTAAGTATCTCTGATGCTTAGCCAGTCCCTGTGGTGATTTCATGGTTATCTTTCCATAAAGTCTCTTGTAAGTAAAATAGCCCACATTTTTAAAAGCTATTTTTACAGAAAGTAAAATAAAAGTTGCAATTCTACTGCTAGCCTTTATGCTACACCAATATTTTTCTTTGAACTCTTCTAGCCTGTAGTCTCACTATAAAATAAGCTACTCCACAGGAGGGGATGCATCATGTCTGGCCAACAACTTCCCTAGTGTGCATCCTATTTTGAACATTAAATAAAGAAATATGGAGCAGATTTTAAAACTCTCTAAACTCTCAACACTAAGGATGACCAAAATCAATCAGTTTGATTAATCAATAGTTTTTAAAGATTTTTAACTTTTTGTTTGATAAAACAACTTAGATGAACCAACATTAGCCAACATTTGTTTTAGGGACAAGTCATCATCGATGTTATTTGAAGAGTTGAAAAAACATGAAAAGGCAACCATCTTTACTTAGAATTGGGAAGAATGCCACATTTGTAGGCATGGTCCTTATTGGTAATTAGTTTTAAACAAAGTTTGCATTAAGTTCACTACCTTTTAATTTGAGTTCACTTGAAGTATCAATGTGGACTCCAGGCTGTGGGAATTTCGATAGCTAATTTTGACTATTATAGATAATTTACTCTTGTTATTTTTACATGGCTCTTTAATTAGTAGTGAATATACCCATTTACCAGAATTTAACAAAATATTTGTAGTTGTTATGAAACAATGACTTCATTAAAGTTTCAGATGGGTATATCCAAGAGAGCAGAAACTAAATTAGTAGAGGGATTGAAGGAGGTCTAATAAAGTGAATGGGAAGATTGTCTTTGATCCATTTTTGTCTTCTTTTGGTTTATTTCTTTATTCTGTAACCCAGACAGCCTTCATACACAGGCTCCTTCTGATTCAGCCTCTTCAGTCCTAGGATTATAGACAGATACCCTCAAACCTGGCTTCTGTCCTCTTTTGCTAGAATATCCCTGTTTATTTATTTTGGGATCTCACGTTTCCTAGTTCTTTGCCTATTGTCCTTCGCAACTCTTTTTCAGATTCATTGACTCCATTTAGGATCTACAGTGTTCCTGCCCTGGTTTTCAAAGTTTTGAAATACAGAATGAACTGGTTTCCTACTTTGCCTTTGGCATCATGAAACAATGTCCTCTTTAAGCTCATGGTTCAGTCTGCAGAACTCATCATTTCATCCCTTTTGGTCCCCCTGTCTCTAATTAGCTCAGTTTCTCTAAAAACACTTACTAATAGTGATTTCTATTTATAATTACTTAAGTCTTTATATTGTAATAGTTATTATGTATTATATAAATATATAATTGCTCTAAAATATAAAGCTACACAGTTTTTCAACAATGTAACAACTGGGAAGTATTTACCTAGTGAAGAATAAGTTTGATCTTAACTCAAACAAATATGAAAATGAACAGTATTAAATACTTAATCATAATACCTAAAAATGTAAATTACTAGAAAAAAAGTAAATTACTTTTTTCTTTGTACATAAACCACTAGTCAACAAAAAAATGTGACTTAAGTCAAATAAAGATACATAACAAAAGAGAACTGTACACCAATCTCATCAATAAACACTGATGCAAAGATCTCAACAAAATTTTAGCAAACTGGATTGAAAAACATATCAAATGGAAAGAAGGCAAGGTCTCACTGAGATTTGAACTCAGATCGTTGGATTCAGAGTCCAGAGTGCACCTCGGTCTCCTACTTTTATTCCATCTACCTTTGAATATACTCTTATAACAAGACTCTAATTTAACTGGTTTTTATCTCTGGCCAGGGGGGTGACATCCAATACCCATCAGTATGGATCCAAAGTCATTGCAGCAGCAGCAAAACTGAAAAAATAAATCAACAAACCATAATCCAGAACATGAGAGACTCTATATCAACCACCTGGAACTAGGCCAGCCTAATCTCTCCCCATTCTGAAGCTCAGGGAAATTTGCAGAAGAGGGGGTGGTAAGATTGTAAGAACACAAGAATGGGAGGAGTAATGATATGCAAGATACTCCACACAAGTTAGGGCCGAAGCAATCATAATAGGACTTTGCATGCCCTGCACAATGTCCAACACATTGTTGACCCCACAAAGTCTAGCATGGGCTAAAGGCACTAGGAGCCTTGGATGCAAGGGATTGACAGTCACAGTAGTGTTCCTATGCTTAAGGAGAACACAGGAAATCTTTCTGGGAAATGCCCCTGCGTCCTTGCACCTCATTGGAGAGGAGGATCCAGAGAAGAGTTTGCATGCACATTAAAGAATGCTCCGGGGATTGGAGGGGGAGGCACTGGGGGATGGGGAAGGAAGAAGACAGGGGGGTGGGGGGGTGGGGGGAGGGAAGGGACCGGTGTACCTGTTAAGTTTGTATGAGCGGAAATAAAAAAAATCAAAAAGATCATTCACTCTCATCAACTAGGAATTATTCCAGACACACAGGTTGTTTCAACACATGTACATCAATAAATATAATTTATCATATAAACAATCCAAAGACCATAACCACATGATTTTCTCAATAGATGCAGAAAAAGCTTTTTTTATTGGTATTATGTTCATTTATTTGCTTAATTTTTCTTATTATTTATTTTATTATCATTTTATAGTGTCATTCATAAAATAAAGGCTAGCTCTGAATTTATCCTCTTTGTTAATTTTTAAAATTTATTCTAGCAAACAGATATCTTAATGGCATGGTAGTTAGTCATTTCACTCTGATTAGTAAAGGAAAAGGTCGTTAGGTCCAGTTCTTCCCAGACTGGCTGAAAAAGCTTTTGAGAAGACACAACATCCCTTTAAGATAAAAGCCATGGAGACAACTGGAATATTTGGAACTTTTATCAATATAATAAAGAGTATATACAAGCCAATAGCAAGTATCATTCTAAATGGTGAAACACTTGAAGCATTCCCAACTTGCTCAGGAACTAGGGAAGGGTGTCTACTTCACCACTTCTACTTAATATTGTACTAAAAGTCTTGGCTAGAGCCATAAGACAAGAGAGGGAGATAAAAAGGATAGGAATAGGAAAAGAAGTGAAGTTATCACTATTTGCAGATGGCATGATTCTATATCTGGGAAAACCTAAAAACTCCACTAGGAAACTACTAGACTAATACCTAAGTTTAGCAGAGTGGAAAGTTATATAATTAATGTTCAAAAATCAGCGACTTTCTTCTACACAAAGGATGAAAACTGTGAGAAAGTCCAAGGAGAAACAATTCCATTTACCATACCCCTAAAAAATGAAATACCTTGGTAAAACTCTAACTAAGGACATGAGAGACTTATACAATGAAAATTTTAAAACCCTAAAGAAAGAAATTGCTGAATACACCAGAAGGTGGAAAGACCTCCCATGTTCCTGGAACAGTGGAACTAAAATCTAAAAAGGCAATCATTTGCAGAAATTTATAAAACAATCTCAAAATTTATTGAAAGCACAAAAATCCCAGGATAACAAAACAATCCTGAATAACAAAAACTCTGCTGGAGGTATCAGCATACCAGACCTTAATCTATACTATAAATCCATAGTAGTAAGACAACGTAGTACTAGCTCCAAAATACATACAAAGATAGGTGGATGTAAGCCAGACATAAGCCCATAAACCTAAAATCATCTGATATTTGACATAGATGCTCAGAAAAATCATTGGAAAAAAGATAGCATTTTCAACAAATGATGATGGTAAAACTGGATATTTACATGCAAAAAATAAAAACTAGACCTTTACCTGCTACCATGCACAAAAATCAACTCCAAACATAGAAAGGACATTAATATTAGACCAGAAACTATAAAAACCTTAGAAGAAAGATTGGAGAATTTCCTCGAACTGATTGTCTTAGGCTATCATTTTCTAAGACCCCGATTGCACAGGAACTAGAACCAACTCTCAACAAGTGGGATCTCATGAGATTAAAGAGTTTCTGTTCAGCAGAATATATTAGTAACTGAGCAAAAAGACAACCCACAGAATTGGAAAAAAAAACTTCACAAACCACATATCTCATAGAGGACTAATATCCAGAGTACACAAAGAACTCAAAAAATTAAACACCAAGGAGTTAAACAGTTCGATTAAAAAACTGGCTTTAGAATGTAAAAGGAGTATTTCCCAAGATGAAATTAAAATGTCCAACAAATACCTTAAAAAATGTTCCACCACCCTAGCCATTAGGGAAATGCAAATAAAAGCCACCCCAAGGTATCTCACCTCAGTTGGAATGACTAAAATCCAAAACACATACTGGGGAACACTCATACATTGCTGGTGGGAATGCAGACTTGTACAACTGCTTTGGAGATCAATATGGCAGTTACTAAAAGTTAAAAATTGAAATGCCATATGACCCAGCTATACCACTACTGGGAATATTCCCAAAGACTGATTTATCTTACTATAAAAACACATGTACATGTTCATGGTTCATTGCAGCTCTAATCACAATAGCAAGTTATAGAATCAACAGTTGACAATAATGAAAATGTGGTACATATACACAATGGAATACTATGCAGCTATCAAAAATGGAATTAGTGAAATTTGTTGGTAAATGGATAAAACTGGAAGAAGTTACACTGAGAGAAGCATCCCAGACACAGATAGTAGAGGTCACATGTTTTCCCTTATACATGGAACCTAATACTAAGCCCTCATAATAACATACTAAAGGGGAAATTTATAATATCTATTATAACAGTAAAGGAGCAGAATTTGGAGAGTAAGGGATAAAAGACCCCCAAGAGCATGGAGACAAAGGAACACAATTAAAAAGATAAATAAGACCATTCTTAAGAAAAATCCCATAAGTATTGAGACATCTGATTCTGTCCTGTCTGTTTCCTCCCTGCTATCAGTTTCCTCCCTGCTCACTGTTTTTAGATTTGATTAAAGAGCTGCTGCAAGTGTTCTCTTTCATGGATGGGTGGGGTTTAGGGGTTAGTAAGCTCTCTACTCTCTACTTGCCCTTTTCCTGTTCTTCTTTCTCCTTTAAGCTTTTTCTTATATGAAGGACTTTTTAAAAACTTTTTAAAAAAATCTTTTGAATAAGAGAATAAGAGAGTATCTCAACTTTCAGACAGCCTAGTGCATTGGGACTAATAATGACTTGACAAGAGCAGCCAGCCAGAATGCAGACTACCATTGACCCTGCAATGTTCATCCAGACAGAATCTCTCCCCATGAGAAGGCTCAGGGAACCTTATGGAAGAGAGGGTGGTAATACTGTTAGAACCTAAAGATGGGAAGGTCCACTTTTGGCCAAGACATTCCTCTCAAGGCAGGGCTACTGCATCCAAGAACTCACTGCAATGAGATTGGTCCTTACCAGACCTACACAATGACTGACATACCAACGTGTCCCCATAGACTAGTGAGAATCTAAGGATAAATAATCTCATGTAGTAGGAACCTTAGGAGCTAGGGCTAGACAGGAGAAGGGGAGTGCCCTTATCAGTGGATCTGCCAAAGGAAGGGCCACTTGGTCTGTCACAAAGGCCTGAACTCCCACCAAAGCAGATGATCCAAAGGGAATACCAAGAATTTTAGAAGTGGATGGACAGGAGGGTAGGAGAGATTGGGATGGAGTGATGAAGGGAGAGGAGTGAGTGTGGGAACCAGGGAAAGGGGGTAGGGGGAGGTAAGAAGGGGGAAATGAGGAGCCAGGAATTATTACTCATTGTGCTCATATAACTAGGAAAAATAAAAATAAAAAATAATTAAAATATTGAGTTGAAAAAAATTAAGCCTCAAAAAGAGGTACTTTTTGTTCAGTTGAGAGCTCACTGTTAATCTTTCTGGTTATTAAAAAATAAGCATCTCTATTACACGTCTTAAAGATACACCTATCTTATCCTCTAATTTTAAATTCTTGAAAATAATAGACAAGCATTGAATACTGAATGTACCTTTTGAAATGCAGAAGCAATTTATTTTTATTTCCCTGGCATCATGCGTGCACTGTTGCCTGGAGTGACATCCCTTTCCTGTCCGGTTTAATCAGAATCCCTGATCCTTTTCTGTCATCCAGAACACTGACTCTGTAGCTCTCTTGGTCAGTGTTTTCCAGAAACGAGGCAGAGTCACTGCCTTGGATTTCAGGAGACCCCTCCTTTCAGTAACTGCTTTATCTCCCTTAATAATCTACTGTCCAAATAGTGTTTCTCCTTTCTGCACTTACTTAGTTATGTTTACATATATTAAAATTACTTATCTTATTGAACTCACCTTCAATTAATTCAAAGTCAAATCTGTTCCCTTATATTTGGTATCTAAGTTGACTTACAAAATATTTTAACACTCATAGGGATTCATTCTTCTTTTGAATACTTTTAGTATTATTTCAACAACTGAAAGCCACCATTGCTTAAGTAGTCTGAAAACAATATTTTGAAGGTAATAAATTCTCTGCTTAGGATCATTACTACATGTTAGATAAGGATTGCATCTATTTTCTACTTGGTATATATCAATAACGTTTGACCTTTAAGAACTTGTAATGTAGATAATTAGTAGCACTTGAATTATATTCTTATTGGAAGCTAGGATATAGAATACTTCATTAAAGTAACAGTGATTTAAGCACAAGTGAAAGCTTATTTAACATTGAAACATTTTTGCAATTTAGTTATTATTTATTAAACCTGGAATTTCAAGTAATACTATTCTATGTGTTTATTGTTTCTTGAAGAATCTGACCTTTTTAGCTATCTACTCACATTTTGCTTCAAAAACACATGAATTTGAACTCTTCAGTGTGAAAAGGGTTAATCCACCACATAGATTCAAATTCCTGAGTGATTGCAGAAACTTCTTATTTTACTTTGGATTGTATCATTTATGTTAATTTTGACCTTTTCTCTTGATTAACTAAACCTACATGCAATTACTGTTGTCGACATACTTTAGGTTTACCTAGCATGACACATATGTAATTTAAACAGAAAAAGAATATAAATCTTGGATAGGTATCATAAAACCAGACGGAAAACGAGAAACTTCAACAAATTGCTCTTTAATGCAATAGTAATTGCTTTGACAACCTAATTCAGTACACTACAAAGGTACAGAAAAATTAAAACATAAACAAATTTTGACATCAATCAAATTGTCCAACAAAGTTTACCTAATGAGCTGATCGTTTCAAGTGATGCAAATCCAGTTCAAAGAGGTTTTTGGAAAAAATTTTCTAGCAAATAATGTTTGACTTCTGTAGAAATAGTCTTCCAAATCTAAGCTGTGATAACATTGTTTTTAAACTTCTTAACATCATCCCTGAAGAAGTTAATCATATGATATATTTGAAAGA
Source organism: Typhlomys cinereus (assembly GCA_023101885.1). Lineage (NCBI taxonomy): Eukaryota > Metazoa > Chordata > Mammalia > Rodentia > Platacanthomyidae > Typhlomys > Typhlomys cinereus. The sequence continues at coordinate 1,120,451 of JALPQD010000136.1, read as the reverse complement.
CAAGGGCCATTTCTTTCAGGTTGTCACATAATTAGTGAGATATCAAATATATATTAACAGGCTATTACTAAACAGACAAAAATACATAAGGGACTCAAATTTAAAGAGTAACTAGACTTGTTTTCCAAGACTTCAAGTTTGTAAGAGGTGAGAAATTAAGTCTGCAACTTTTGCTCTTGAAAAGAAAACTTGCATTATTTAGAACCATTCTTAAAACTTAAATAGCATGCCTTAAATATGAAGGTGTTTATTGACTCTGAGGTGGTCAATAGACACTTAAATTGTCTTTGAATCATGAGTCTATAGATTAGAAGATATAATAGAAACTTGTAATAACTTCATTCCATTGTCCTCTGTAACTTATAAATGATTTCTGAGTACATGGAAAAAACAGTGGAGGCTATTTAATAATAAATAAAATGACACAAAACATAAATTCTTAGAAGTAAATTTATCAAGACAATACTAATTCTGTATACTGAAAACTCTAAAATATTGCTGAAAGAAATGAAAGATCTAAACCCTGTATATACCAGGAAATATAGTACAATCACTAAGTCAACCATATAGAAATTGACAACCTCATGTTAAATATGTTTAGCATGAAAAATAAATCAGTTTTGTAAAATAATGAAACCTGGGGGAGTTATATTATCAAAATTTTAAAACTTTTCATACAGCTACAATAATTAAGACAAACGGTATTGATCAAAAGGTAAAAATATAGGTTCACATCATGAGTAATGTGTTCAGAAATGAGTTTTCACATGTACAACTAACTGATTTTGGGGAAAAACATCAAATATCTAAAGAAAGTAAAGGTGTTTCACCAATTGATATTTGAATAGTAAACATATGATTACTTTCATATTTACTTAAAACATAAAACTAGGAAAGATATTTTGAATGAAAATATAACTGACAACATTTTTTTAAACAGATTGAAAACTATTACAGTCAATGAAAAATACTGTCAGGCTTCACTGTAGGGAATCAAACTACCTTCATCCATCAAAATGATCATTATAAAAATTAGGAGTAGTCTCCTATACCTGTGCCCTCCCTTTAAATCTAACACCTTTGGTGAAGGAATTAGGAGTGAGGACAAATTCCTCATGGTCAGAATCAGTGCTTTCGTGAAAGAGGATCTAGAAAATTGTCTAGTGCCTTCCCATTGTAAGAACAGGGTTAGAATTTAGAACTATGTGCAAGAAAACAGTTCTGCACCAGACAATGAAACTGCTTCGATTCTGGTGTGGCCCTCCTTTCCATCCATCCTGTTCATAATCTTTGCAATTACTGTAGGTATTACAGAGATTTATCCTTGAGTGTCTCTAAGTGTGTTTGTCTGGGATACTTCACTCAATATAATTGTTTCTAATTCCATCCATTTCCTGGCAAATTCCAGTAAATTCATCATTTTTGATGTCTGAGTAGTACTCCATTGTATAGATATACCACCTTTTCCTTATCCACTCGTCAACTGTTGGACATTTGGGTTGATTCCATGACTTTGCTATTATAAACAGTGCTGCTATGAACATGGTCGTACTTGTGCTATCGAGCTCAATTTTTGCTGTATGGGGGGTTATTCCCAAAAGTGGAATAGCAGAGTCATATAGCATTTCAATCTTTAATTTCTTTAAGAATCTCCAGACGGCTTGCCAGAGTGGTTGTATGAGCCTGCATTCCCACCAGCAATGTAGGAGAGTTCCCCTCTCTCCACATCCTCTCCAGCATTTGGTGTTGTTTGTATTGTGGATTTTTGCCATCCTGACTGGGGTGAGATGAAAATAGGCCACCATCAATGACTGCAAGTAAGTGATGAGACATTTGGTTAAGTTCACAGACTTTTCTTCCTGATCATTTGTAACTGATGGGGTATGATCTTACCAGAAGGGGAGGACATGTAGTCTGGCAGATAGAAAGTAACCATTTTGCAAATGGATGATTGACCCCCCCCCTCACCACGGTTTTCTATTTTTACATCTACCTTTGAATATACTCTTATAACAAAAGTCAAATTTAACAGTTTTTTATCTCTGGCCAGGGGGTGACATCCAATACCCATCAGGATGGAGCCAGGGGCATTGCAGGAGCAGCAAAACTGAAAAAAAAAATCAACAAACCATAATCCAGAACATCAGAGACTCTATATTGATATTTCAACCACCTGGAATTAGGCCAGCCTAATCTCTCCCCATCCTGAAGCTCAGGGAAATTTGCAGAAGAGGGGGCAGTAAGATTGTAGAGCACAAGGATGGGGGGAGTAATGATATGCAAGATACTCCACACAAGTTAGGGCCGAAGCAACCATAATTGGATTTTGCATGCCCTGCACAATGTCCAACACATTATTGACCCCACAAAGTCTAGCATGGGCTAAAAGCACTAGGATCCTGGGAGGCAAGGGATTGACAGACACAGTAGTGTTCCTATGCTTAAGGGGAACACAGGAAAGGGTTCTGGGAAATGCCACTGGGTCCTTGTACATCATCGGAGAGGAGGACCCAGAGGAGTGTTTGGCATGCACATTAAAGGATGCTCCAGGGATGGGAGAGGAGGCACTGGTGGATGAAGAGGGAGGGGGGAGGGGTGGGGTATAAAGGAGGAGGATGGAGGGAGGGAGGGGACCGGTTAAGTTTGTATGAATGGAAATAAATAAAAATGAAACTGCTTCGAATTGGTCTTGGATTTTTTAGTTTCTGGCAATATGAGAAGTAACTTTCTGTTTTTATTAGCTTTTCAGTTAAAGGTGTTTTTTCTATAGCTGTCTGAATGGACTAAAATAAAAAGAATCCACATGGTGAAAAAAATATTTACTACACATATATGGCAATTTATATATATATTTGTGCAAAAAGCAATCATTACAAGAAAAACAAAGTCCACATAATAAGAAAGTAAGTGAAACATTTGAATAATTTTAGAAGTTTATATAAAACATGATCCCTTAACATTAGAAAGATGATTAATACCTTTGCTTAAGGGAACATGGGGTTTATTTCCTTACTGATAGTCTAGTTACAGTCCATCTTGACAGGAGAGAACACTAGACCGTGGGAACTAGCCACACCACCTCTACATAACAGCTGAGAGAGGGACGATCCTAACTTGTTAGACCAGCAGGTCTGGCCAAGTATACGCCAAGATGCCCACTCTCTGTAGTTTATTCCAGGGCCTAATTCCACCTACTTGGCCCTTCCCCATCAGCCAGACAATCTTCTTCAGGTTTGCTCTGGGCTTAACCCAACCACTAATTCTCCACAAATGTGTCCAGAGCTCAAACCCTCAACTGTCAAGATGACACCCATGCCTAATTATGACATATAGTAACAATTAGGTGTGATCTCAATTAAAAAATAGTTTTTTTTAAAAAAATGAATAAAGGATATTGAAGACCTTTAAATATTAGACACTTGGAACACCTAGACATTGTAGGAAGAAATTAAAGTGAAAGAATTTTTTTTTTACTACTAGCTGGCAATTTCTTTTAAATACACACACACACATACACACACACACACACACACACACACAGAGACACACACACATGTATATATATATATATATATTCAGTACTTCATCTAACATAATCACTCCAGTATTTTAGTACATTTATCCATTAAGACACTTATAGGTGAATACTCATGGTGTCTTTATTAATGAGATCTAGGGGCTGAAACAACTCAAAATATTTGTCAACATGTGGAATAAATGAATTTTTGTAAATGCATTAAATAGACTCTCAGTAAACAATAAAAATAAACTACTTACATAGACAAAATCTCTGTAATAAGCTGTATGTGGTAGGCCAGGGATAAATAAGATATTATGAAAAGGATCCATTTGCGCAAAGTGGTATATGCAATAATAGTCCTTAACAATAGTATAAATTAAATGTGGTGGAGATGAGGACTACAACAAACTTGGAAGACTTCTTGTTAGTAGAAATGTTTTATATACTAATTTCAGTGTTACTGAGGTGGTATATATTTCTTTAAATGCATTAATTGAATACTTAGAAGGGAATGGATTTGTAAAAGCACTACATGTAGTCTTATCAACATATAGACTGGCTTCTTGCCAGTTAATATCTTAATTATAGTTACTTAGATTACCACCACAGGAGATGTGGGGATGAGAGTATAGTCATCTCCACTGGGAGATGTTAGGTAATGGGCATGTAAGATCTATGCACCATTCTGCAACCTTTGGGAGACTATAATTAATTGAAAATGAAACATTTCCTGAAATAAAATCCTATGATTTATACACACATGAAAATCTAAAAAAATCTGTAAATTAAACATCAGTAAAATTATGAGAAGATAGTGCCAGAAGTACATATGAAAGAGAAACCAGAACATATGAGCTAAAATATTATGGAAATATCTTGAGCAACAGTATTTGAGAAATATATCTAACAAAACTATTGTGTAAAAGTCTACAGAGGCATGTAGAGTCATTGACAAAGTTGTACATGATAATACAATGGAAAAATGGGAAAAGAACAATGAAGGATAGAGCTATTACACTGAGAGTTTTCCATGAAAGCAGTGAGTAAATGTAGTATATAGATATAAAATCTGATTATGAAGAAAAATATTAATGTTCCAGTGGTGTTTGCAGGAAATGATGTTTTTAGTAAGTAATAATGTAATTTAGAGCACGCTTGAATAATACTCTTCTGGTACATTGTCTCAAACTGTCTTTTCAATAAAGAAGACATATGATGTTAATTATGAGATGGCTGGGTGAAAGGCACATGTTAATTTTCATAGGAAGGAAACTGCATAAAATATTTTATGACTACCATCATTATAATAGTACCTCCAAGATACTTGCCCAGCTTAGAAAAATAATTCAAATTTATGCCAATTGCAGCCATCTAAATCAAAGAGGTTGCTGTTATCACACTGAGAATACAATTTCTTTACTTTAATGTCAGCAGGGAAAATATCAGAGAAATGAAATGCACCCACTAATAAATGTAATATTTTGGGGATTCTCTCTCTCTCTCTCTCTTTCTCTGTCTCTCTCTCTCTCTCTCTTTCTCTCTCTCTATCCCTTTTTCTCTCTGTATAGTTTTCTGTATACAAGATTTCCCTGCTGTGTTCCAGCTACAATTAGTCTTTAATGATCCAGAGAGAAGAGCAGCTTTCTAGATAGGTTCACATGACCTTGTCAGTATTCTACTCATTCCACAAATTTTTGATGAATATCTGCTTTCAGGTTTCTGATCTTTCCTATTCTAATTGGATATGTAATCATTTTCTGCTATTTCAGAAGCTTTCTCTGAGCTCCATTTCTAGTCTTGTGGTTAAGGTATTCACTCTGATTGAGTAGCTAATAAAACGCTCTCCAGAATGACCCCACACTTAATTTATTGAAAGTATCATGCAAATTAAAGCAGGATACTTTTGTATAGGTCTTTGAGAAAGACTACTCACTTTGATAAAAAAAAAAGATGGGTCATAAGGAAAGAAAGATATATGTGCGGGAGGTAATAAAAATGACAGAAAGCAGAAAGGATATATACAATAAGCTACATTCTGCAGCTGCTACAGATTGCTTAAACTTCCTAATCCTGTCCCACAGAGGAAATCACTTTAACCATTTTAATTTCTTTTCTCTCACTGATTGCTTCCCTAAGTAAAAATAGTACACATGTGCCACTACTTATTGATTTTTTCACACTATTTATTATTACAATTGAAATATTTCATCCACATATTCTTTTATGTATCTTTCTTATCTGTCTGCTCTTGGCACAGAGATTATTGTTTTACTTCATTCACTGGTGTGTTTAGTTACAAAAATTCATTTATCCCTGTAATTTGGGCTTTGCAATTCATTTTCTTATACTTTTCAGCTTCTGTTTTTTCTATTAGATTTTAGTGAAAACGAATTTTTACTCCACACTACTTTTCTTTCTTTTTTCTTTTTTCCTTGTTTACCTACAAGCTCAATGGGTATGTAACCTCACCCCTCTTCTCCCCTCCTCTTCCCTCTCCCCTTTCCTTTATAGTCTCCCATCCCTCTCTCTCCCCCCTTTCCTCCCTCCCTTTCTTCTCTTGGTGTTTCCCGCTGATCCCTTCCACCCTCCAGAACTTCTGCTTATATGGGCGCTGAATTTCCCTCTGAATCATCTACACCAGTGAGAGTTCAGGACTCTGTGGCATAGCTTGGGGTTCCTTCTTGAGCCACCCACTAATATGGGAGCTCCGTTATATCTGTCTAACCCCTTGCCTCTAAGGATACTATTTCCTGAAGCCTTCTCCCCTGGTATCCAAGCTAGTCTATGGGGGATTGTTGACATATCAAAAACCATTGTTCAGGTCAGACAAGGTCAAATCACATTGCAGTAATATCCTGGCTGCCACAGCCCAGACTGTTGGTGGTATTGGTGACCCTCCCCATCTGTAGGCTCTTAAAATCTTGCCACCCCTTCTTCTGCTAGTTTCCCTGAGCTTTAGGATGGGGAGAGATTTGGCCGGTCTTTGGTGTTCTGAATTATGATTGGTTGTTGTTTTCAGTTTTTTATTCCTGCACTGCCCTTGACTGTAACCTGCTTGGGTGTTGAAGTCATCTCCTAACCAAAGATGAAAGATTGTTCAAAAGCAGATCTTGATGGAAGAAGAGGCTTAAAGGTAGAGGGAAGAATAGGAATAGGACACAGTAGTGAGTGGCGTCAGTCTCCTTGTTGCCATTTGGCTACCATCTAACTGCCAGACCTTAACCCCTCCATGACTGAGGAGATCAAACCTACCCAGTCCTGAATGAACAGGAAGGAAAATGAGAGTGAGCTGTGTCAGTTGCCTTGCTACTTACAGGCTGTTCATGACCATGGCCTAATTTCTCCACTGAACTGTGTTCTTTTGTCTCTTTTCTCTTGAAGTCTCCTTTCCCTTTCCTTCCTAGGTATAATCCTTTGTGGTTATGGGAGTTACAGATCCTAGTTCCAAACCCTCTTAATGTTTTCCTTTCTTAAACCTCTCAACCTCTGTTTCTGCTTTGTAGATGTATATTTTGTCCTTATGTCATATACAAAATTCTGTTTATGAAACTCAAAGTCACCTGCAAATGTTTATAAAGCAAGACAAGGATTATCTACTATGACTGATTTATTGTAGGAAAGAGGTAGGAGAGTGATAGTTTCACATTTCCTTCTCTGTAGATTTATTCTAATAATCTATATATCAGGTAAAATAGAAAGAACTACATGTCGAACTTTATCTTTTCTTACATTCTACTAATGACACAAGATGCCATAGTTGAGACAGCTGCTTTCCTGCCTTCTCTGAATAACATGTCCAGTATGAGTTTTAGGGGGAAACAGTATAGGTAGGGTAATTTTCCTGTATAGAAATCCATAGGGTTGCCATGTGGGAAGACTGGATAGATGGATGATTATTTGAGCAATGCTTGCTCGCCCACACTTGCTGTAATCCAATTCTCATTCTAGTTCAGTGTTTGCACAGTATCATGCTTACCCTTGAATACTAATAGCCTTGTTTCTGATATGGCTGTAATATTGTGCCGAAGAAACCCAAAATAAGACAGAAGTGGAATTGGTGAAAGCACGTTCTTCCATGATTATTGCAACAGAGGCTAGAAGACTTTGGAATGGAGATACATTCTCTTCAAAAAGAGCACTGAAAGGAAGATTAAGGGTCTCAGTTTTTGTAGTAATGACCAAACATTCACATTTCCTATAGACTGTTTCTGTTTGCTCATGTAAAATGTAAAAGGTTTCTCCTGCAGGCCACACCAGAACAGAGATTGAAAATTGCTGCAATTCTTTGGGGGAATCACTAAGGGGATTTAAGAATAATATGAGATTTATAAAAGTCCTGTTGCCAAATCATCTCAGAGTAGAAGCTATGAAGAGATATAAGAAACTATTGTGAAGGCTCATAGGGATGATAGATACATAAATACTGAAATCAATATAGATATGTAAGTGTGTAAAGGATATTGTGTGTGTGCATGCCTGTATGTTTGGACAGAAAGAGAGAGAGAGAAAGAGAGAGGTCACCTACCTTCGTTGCTTCAGAATTCCCTAAAATAACTGACTCCTGAATAGGTAAAGACAGACTTACCACTCTGTTCTTAATTTCTAAAGATCATTTTATGACTAAAGAAACTAGGCTCCTTAAAAAGAGAATGATGGAAATAGAGAGATGGCTCAGTGGTTAAGTCTCTGCTTCATAAGCAGAAGGACTTGAGTGTGGGTGCCAGGGGCCTGCACTTCTGGCACTGGAAGACAGAGACTGTGACACCTTAGAGCAAAGCAAAAAAGAGTTAGAACAATCCATGTTGATTCTCCAAGTCACCCTTGGGCTTCCAAGTCACTGACTTGGATGTTGTAATAATGATAGAAATTTGAGCTGAGCACATCACAATTTCAGACTGTAGACAAGACTTCAAGAAAAGATAAGAGTATGTGAATAATCAAGTGGCTAATTTGAAAGAAATCTTGATTAAAACATTGCAACAGAGCAAAAGTAAAATTTATCATGGTAATATTGGATTACACTTTATAGAATATAGTAACTTTCCGTAATACAAATAAATAACTGAACAAATAGATATATGAAGAAGAGAGGACCATGTGTCTGTACTAACAATACCAGTTAATAAATGCAAAAGAACAGAGAAATACAAAACTGTAATTAGAGGAACCATAATAGTAGCTGTGCACATAAGTTCTATTGATGTGTATATACAGTAGAAGGTGAAGGTTTGAGGGGAATAGGATATTTATGTATACTCTTGTCTCTTCTAGTATATTTATTAATGACAAAGGAAACATATCAAATTTTAAATAGATAACCTGGTTGTTTTTCTTTTATTTGAATAGTCAAGGACATTATCAGTAATAAGATATATCTTTATCTGATGTTCCTCAAATGATATACAGTGTCACCCTTATAGAACTTTTGTTAGAATGATCTAACTTCAATATATTATTGAAAAAAATCAGATATCTTCCTTTAAGGAACATTAAGTGTCAAAATTATGAAATACAGAGACATTAGGATAGTGAAGATATAAGATATAAGGGAAGATATAAGAACCCATAAAATATGGGATTTAGTATTAGATTCTGGTACAGATAAGAGTGATAAGGATATTAAGATTTTTATCAAGAAAACTTATTTAATTCAAATAAAATCTAAAGAGTAGTTGAAGTAATAAAATAAAAATTATTTTTTATTTACTTTTAGGTATTGCATCAGGTGTTTGAGTTATCCTATCTGCTCATTTGCAAATTTCGACAGATAAATGTCTCCACACAAGCAGTGGATCAAGAACCTTATAAGAGACAACACTACAGATGAACTTGACCTATGACACTATTTGCATGACTCATGATTATTTAAATCCTTTGTTTTGTGAGTTTCTTGAAAGTAAAGACTTTCTCTATTAAAACTGGTTCTTGGATAGACAAACAAATTTTTACTAAATGTAAACAGCTACTTTAGCATAATTGAAAATTGGACACTTTTGGGTAGGATTATTATTGTTTACTAACAATTTCTTAAAAGCTTATCTTATTGAAGTGGAGAGTAGAATGATGGTTAACAGAGAGTGGGGATATAAAGCCCACTGATTGATACAGGAGAAATGATTAGTGGTGCTCTGTGCCACAGCAGGATGAGAGTATCATTATGAATAGCTCCAATAACTTTAAAGATAGGATTTTGAATATTCTCATCACAAAGATATTAGAAGTATAATCATGCTTATTATCCTGAGTTGATCACTCTCTTCATCCTAACATTGTGTATCCTAGACCTGTGCAAATCACGTCTATTAAGCAACAGCAACATTTAAAAGTTCTTGGAATTTTTTTTATCATATCTTTTTTATTTATTATTTATTCAATTGTATGTGTATGCGTGTGTGCGTGTGTGTGCGTGTGCGTATGTATGTGTTTATGTGTAGAAACACGGACGAATTCGGGAACCACCATGGACGCCTCCATCTCCTTGTTTACTCGGCCCAGGGATTTGCAGGCTCCGCCCTACCAGGACCAGAAACGCAGGCCACCCCTGCTTCCACCTGGCGTCTATACGTGGGTTCTAGGATCCGAACTCAGGATCTTCCGCCGGCAAGGCAGAGGCTTAACGCCTGAGCCACTTCTCCAGCCCCAAGTTCTTGGAATTTTGATTAAACCAACTTTGAGCAAAGATTCTTTGTGTGCATTAGTTTGTATATTCGTGCACATTTAAAAATTACTTGACTTTACCATTTATTTAATTTTTTAAATTATTTTTATTCTTCAACAGTTTCATACATAAATTCAATTAATTTATCTCCTCCTTTCCAGTCAGTCTCCCTTTTACGTTCACATCTTAAAGCTTATTTTGCCCACTGGGTTTCTTCTGGGATACCAAATACTGGAAAGGCCAGAGTACTTGTTGGGGACATGGATGACTTATCAGTTGGTAAATTATTTATTAAAGAAGCTTCCCTTCTCCTATCTGGTATTAACCTTCAACAGTGTTTCAGAGAAGTATAGTGCTTCTTTACTATTGTGCAGACCTGTAGTAGTGGGTCTGGTTGCAATGAGCTCTTGGGTGTAGTGGCCTTGTCATGACAGACGATATTGTCTAGCAATACCACTCCCCATGTCTAGGCTTTTGCATTCTTACTTCCTCTTCCTCTACAAGGTTCCCTGATCCTTGAGATAGGGACTGATTTTAATATCATGTTTAGAGGTGAGCACTCCAGAGATATGTATTCTCTTTACTTTGATAATTTTATTTTTTTGAAAAAATCTCTAGATGCATAGAAAAACTGAGAAAAGTATAGATATTTCATCAGGTTTCATATCCTCTCCAAGAATGACTCCTATTGCTAATATCACTCACTGGTGTAGTTTATTTCTTACATATGATAACTATCATTGGAATATTATTAACATACAACACAGCTCATGTTAGCACTCATATTCTACATCATGTATTTTGGTAAAGCATAGTATTGTGTGACTATAAAATTGTAGTATCATACAGTATAGTTTCATTGTTCAAAAAAAATAACCAATCAAACAAAAAAACACCATGGAATCAATCTAACTAATGATCTTTCCAGAACTTCTTTACAACCTTGAGTTATCTAAAATACACTATAATTAAAGTAAGATAGCATGCGTGGACTCTTTATATTGAACTTTTCCACACAGTAACATGTACTGAAAGCAGCTCTGCTTTTCCATGGCTATGCAAAGCTGGATAATACCTCATTGCACCAGAGTTCGCTATTTCCTTTACCACTGAAGAAGAGTTTATTTCTAAGTTTTGGAAGTTGTGAAAGAAACTGTCAAAAATCATTCCTATGATTGTGTTAGTAAAAGTTTTCAATTCACTTACACAAATACAAAGAATCTCAACTTCTGGTTCTTATACTTTTAAAAAGAATATTGAAGTTTTTTTTGTTTTGTTTTGTTTTTTAAGGAACAATCTAATTCACTTCTGAGCCAACCACACCATTTGACCTTCCCATGAATGATGGGAACTGGAAAGCTTTATTGATCCACACTCTCACAAGAATTTAGTGTTAATGTTTTTAATTTTAGCTTTTGTGCTTCATGGATATTGGTATCTTTATACTTTAATTTGAAATTCCTCTAATGATATAATGTAAGTATGTCTTATATAATTAGATTTGTTCTATGTGACTTTTTTTTTCTTTTTTTTTCTATGTGACTTTTTAAAGTAAGTTCTTCTCTAGTCTTTTGTTTATTACTGGGCTATTTCATTTTGTTGAATTTCATAATTGCTTTGTTATTAATTTATATGCTTTACAAAATGTCACGGTCTTTCAGTTATCTTTGAGATTGATTTTTCCTGTTCTTAGCTTTTAAATTTGTAAAACAAAATTCATTGTATTTGCTACTGAATTACATAAGGATATGTTCACACAATTATATATCATGAGATTGGTAATGTAAACAGTTTTTTTAGAACAAAATTAAGCAAAAGACAGAAAGAGTTCCCATGTACTGGTCGCCACACTTGCATACATTGTTCCTTTATGAACATATGCCATCACAGAGGCACATTATTAATATATTGGCATACTGGTATAGATAGACACAGCATCATCACACATGGTCTTGCATTTATGTTCACTATTGGTCTTGAATATTCTATGTGCTTAGACTTTGATAGTCACACAGGGTACTTTCTTCACCCTAAAATAATTTTACTCTCTGTATTCATCACATTATTCTTTCTATCTTTTCTTGGAATGTCTAAAAAAATAATTTTTTGGCACAGGAAAAATCAAAAATGATAAAAGAATGTCATTTATTTTTATTAATCATATATGTGAATCTTATTGCTAAAATAGCATGAGTATAGATTTGTTCATGGTAATCTGTCCCATATGAGACTCTTTGAACTAATAAGCTAAAAAGGAATCTATTTTTTTCTGAAAGATATACTATATTGATAATATCTCAGAATTATAACACAGGAACTAGCTATGAAATCAATGTATAATTGACTTTCTTACATGTTTATTCATAGCTTGCTATAGCAAACAAAAACAGAAAAGAAATGAAAATTTTAATAATGCTTTCACTGAGTGTATTGAAATACATAAATTATGATAAAAACTGGTTTGTCAATATTTACACTTTGGAAAATAGACTTGAGTATTCCATCTGATTTATAGAAGAAAAATTAAAAATGGCATTCTAAAACTTATCTTGAGATTTTAGTTAAATTTTGTGTAGAAAGCATAAGAAAAAATATTTATAAATGAAAATAATGAAGATGATATTTTCATCTAAAGTTTTGATAGAAAATTTCCATCCTTATTTCATTTTTAATAAATGGTAAAGTTTTCAAATTTTATTAAAGCAATTTTAGAAAATAATAAGAGAAATAAGTGGAAGTAAAATGACAAATGTTTACCTTAATGAATCACACTTTTACTATTTTATATATATATATATATATATATATATATATTTAATTTCCACTTATACAAACTTAACAGGCACACCGGTCCCTTCCCTCCCTCCACCCCCCTACACTCCTACCCCCCTGTGCCCCCCTCCCCTCCCTGTTCCTTCCCCATCCCCCAGTGCCTCCCCCTCCCATCCCCAGAGCATCCTTTAATGAGCATGCCAAACTCTCCTTTGGGTCTTTCTCTCCGATGAGTTGCAAGGACCCAGTGGCATTTCCCAGAAAGGTTTCCTGTGTTCCCTTTAAGCATAGGAACACTACTGTGGCTGCCAATCCCTTGCCACCAAGGATTCTATCTAGTGCCTTTAGCAAACGTTAGACTTTGTGGGGTCAAGAGTGTGTTGGTCATTGCGCAGGGCATGCAAAGTCCGAATCTGATTGCTTCGGCCCTAACTTGTGTGGAGTATCTTGCATATCATTACTCCTCCCATCCTTGTGCTCTTACAATCTTACCATCCCCTCTTCCGCAAATTTCGCTGAACTTCAGGATGGGGAGAGATTAGGCTGGCTTAGTTCCAGGTGGTGGATATAGAGCCTCTGAAGTTCTGGATTATGGTTTGTTGATTTATTTTTTTCAGTTTTGCTGCTCCTGCAATGCCCTTCACTCCATCCTGATGGGTATTGGATATCCCCCCCTGGCTAGAGATAAAAACCTGTTAAATTAGAGTCCTGTTATAAGAGTATATTCAAAGGTAGATGTAATAAAAGTAAGAAACCGTGGTGAGGGAGGGGTCAATAACCCATTTGCAAAATGATTACTTTCTATCTGCCAGACTATATGCCCTCCCCTTCTGGTAAGATCATACCCCATCAGTTGTAAATGATCAGGAAGGAAAGTCTATGAACTTAACCAGATGTCTCATTACTTACTTGCAGTCCTTAATGAAGGCCTATTTGCTCTGCTGTAACAGAGCTCCTTGTTACTGGTGGGGCCCTCCTTCCCCATCCCTCCTGCTCATAATCTTTGCAATTACTGTAGGTATTACAGAGATTTATCTTTGAGTGTCTCTAAGTGAGTTTGGTACTAGGAGCCACCTATTATGGAGTACATACGGTGCTTAATTTTCTGTGTCTGGGATACTTCACTCAGTATAATTGTTTCTAATTTCATCCATTTCCCAGCAAATTCCATTAATTCATCATTTTTGATGGCTGAGTAAATACTCCATTGTATAGATGTACCACAGTTTCCCTATCCACTTGTCAACTGTTGGACATTTGGGTTGATTCCATGACTTTGCTATTGTAAACAGTGCTGCTATGAACATGGTCGCGCTTGTGCTATCAAGGTGAATTTTTGCTGTATGGGGTTATTCCCAAAAGTGGGATAGCAGGGTCATATGGCATTTCAATCTTTAGTTTCTTTAAGAATCTCCCAATGGCTCGCCAGAGTGACTGTATGACCTGCATTCCCAACAGCAATGTAGGAGAGTTCCCCTCTCTCCACATCCTCTCCAGCATTTGTTGTTTGTATTGTGGATTTTTGCCATCCTGACCGGGGTGAGATGATATCTCAGGGAAGTTTTGATTTGCATTTCCATGATGGCTAAGGAAGTGGAGCATTTTTTAAGATATTTGTTAGACATTTTAATGTCATCCCTGGTAAAATTTCTTTTAAGTTCCAGGGCCCATTTTTTAATTGGGCCATTGTTTTCCTTGGAGTTTAGTTTTCTAAGTTCTTTGTGAACTCTGGACAGTAGAGCTCTACAAGACATGTGGTTAGTGAAGATTTTCTCCCATTCTGTGGGTTGCCTTTGAGCTCATGGTACAATCTCTTTATCTAAACAGAAGCACTTTAATTTCAAAAGATCCCAACTGTTGAGAGATGGTAGCAGTGACAGTGCCATTGGATGTCTGTTTAGGAACTGTTGGTCTAGCCCAATCATGCTCGAAGGAGTTCCCTACCCTTTCACATATGGTTTTTATGGTCTCTGGCCTTATATCAAGGTCCTTGATCCATTTGGAATTAAGTCTTGTACATGGTGACAAGTACGGCTCCAGTTTTAATCTTCTGCATGTGGAGATCCAGTTTTGCCAGCACCATTTGTTGAAGATGCTGTTCTTTTTCCATTGGATTCTTTGGGCCCCTTTGTCAAAGACCAAATGGCTGTATTTTTGTGGGCTTATATCTGGGTCTTCAATCCTTATCCATTGATCTGTGTGTCTATTTTGGAGCTAATACCAGGCTGTCTTTATAACTATGGATTTGTAGTATAGACTAAGGTTTGGTATGGTAATACCTCCAGCAGTGTTTTCCTTATTCAGGATTGTCTTTGCTATCCTGGGTCTTTTGTGCCTCCATATGAATTTTGAGATTGTTTGGTCAACTTCTTTAAAGAATTGCTTTGGGATTTTAATTGGTATAGCATTGAATTTGTATATTGCCTTTGATAGGATGGTCATTTTTACGATGTTGATTCTGCCAATCCAGGAACATGGGCGGTCTTTCCACCTTCTAGTGTCTTCTGCAATTTCTCTCTTTAGGGTTTTACAGTTTTCATTGTAAAGGTCTTTTACCTCCTTGGTTAGGTTTATACCAAGGTATTTCATTTTTTTAGGGACTATAGTAAATGGGATTATTTCTCTCAAGGCTTTTTCACTTCTTTCATTCTGGGAATATAGGAAGGCCTCTGATTTTTGCACATTTATTTTGTATCCTGCCACCCTGATGAACTTTCTGTATTAGTTCCAGGAGCTTCCTGTTGGAGTTTTTCGGATCACTCAGGTATAAGATCATGTCATCTGAAAATAGAGATAACTTGACTTCTTCCTTGCCAATTTGAATCCCTTTTATGTCCTTTTCTTGTCTTATGGCTTCAGCTAAGACTTCAAGTACAATATTGAATAAAAGTGGTGAGAGTGGACAGCCTTGTCTAGTTCCTGATCGAATGGGAATGCTTCTAGTTTTTCCCCATTAAGTATAATCTTTACTGTGGGCTTGTTGTATACAGCTTTTGTTATATTGATAAAGATTCCTTCCATTCCTACTGTCTCTAGCATTTTGATCATAAAAGGCTGTTGGATCTTGTCAAAAGCTTTTTCTGCATCTATTGAGAGTATTGGACTTTGGACTGGTTTATATGATGAATTACATTTATTGATTTGCGTATGTTGAACCAACCTTGTGTACCGGGGATAAAACCTACTTGGTCCCCGTGAATGATCTTTTTAATATGTTTTTGAATACGATTTGCTAAGACTTAGTTGAGAATCTTTGCGTCTGTGTTCATCAGAAAGATTGGCCTATAGTTTTCTTTTTTAAGTGTATCTTTATTAGGTTTTGGGATTAAAACGATATTAGCTTCATAGAAGGAATTTGGTAGTGTTCCTTCCTTTGCTATTTGATGGAACAGTTTAAGGAGTATTGGTGTTATTAACTCCTTAAATGTCTGGTAGAACTCTGTGCTGAATCCATCTGGTCCAGGACATTTTTTGGTGGGAAGATTTGAGATTACTTCCTCAATTTCCTCATATGTTATAGGACTATTTAAATAATTCACAACTTCCTGATTCAATATAGGTAAGTTGTGTTTACTTAGAAATTCATCCATCTCTTTTGTGTTGTCAAATTTCACAGAGTATAACTTTTGGAAATATGATGTTATAATTCTCAGGATTTCTTGGGTATCAGTAGTGATAACTCCATTTTCGCTTCTAATTTCATTAATTTGGGTTTTCTCTCCCTTGCTTTTGGTTAATTTATCTAGGAGTGTATCAATCTTATTGATTTTTTCAAAGAACCAGCTTTTTGACTGGTTGATTTTCTCTATCATTTTCCTAATCTCGATTTCAGATATTTCTCCCCTTATTTTGCTAATCTCCTCTCTTCTGTTACTTTTGGGATCAGATTTCTCTAGTTTCTCTAAAGCTTTAAGGTGCATTGTTAAGTTATTTATTTCTGATGTTTCCATTTTTTTTTTGATGTGGGCATTATGATCTATGAACTTACCTCTCAGGACAGCTTTCATTCTGTCCCAGAGATTTTGGTAAGTTGAATTTTCATTATCATTTTCTTTCAGGAAATCTTGAATTTCCTTTGTAATTTCTTCCTGAATCCAGTTCTCATTCAGCATCATAGTGTTAAGTTTCCAGGAGTTAGTGTATTTTCTGTCGTTTGTTGTGTTGTGGGTGTCCAGTTTTAGGCCATGGTGTTCTGATAGGGCACAGGCTAGAATTTCAACTTTTTTGTATATGTGGAGATTCGTTTTGTGGCCCAATATGTGATCTATTTTGGAGAAAGTTCCGTGTGCTGCTGAGAAATATGTGTATTCTTTGGTGCATGGGTGAAAAGTTCGATAGAGATCTGTAAGGTCCATTTCTTTAAGGGTTTGATTAAGTTCCAAAGTGTCTCTGTTAAGCTTTTGACCTGTTGATCTATCCCATTTTGAGAGGGTGGTGTTGAATTCCCCAAGAATTATCGTTTGGGGGTTGATTTCTCATTTTAGTTGCTGTAGGATTTTCTTAATGAATGTGGAGGGGCCCATTTTGGGTGCATATATATATGTTCAGTATTGTGAAGTCTTCGTGGTGAATTGTACCTGTGACTAAAATGTAGTATCCATCTGTGTCTCTTATGATTTTTTTGGGTTTGAAGTCCACTTTGTCCGACAACATAATGGCTACACCTGCCTGTTTCCTGGTTCCATTGGCTTGGAGAATTTTGGACCAGCCTTTCATTTTAGGATGTGCCTATCTTTTGTGGTGAGATGAGTTTCCTGAAGGCAGCAGATTGATGGGTTGTGGTTTTGAATCCAAGTTTGTAATCTGTGTCTCTTAATTGGTGAGTTAATACCATTGACATTTAATGTTATAATGGAGAAATTATTTTTAATTCTGGACATTTTTTATGTTTAGTAAAGTTTGTAAGCTTATTGTTTGACATTTATGTTTTGGTGGTATTATATTTGCCTTCTGTTCTCCTGGATATGCTTGTTCTTTTCTTCAAGCTTGAGTATCATTTCTAGCATTTTTTGAAGGCCTGGTTTTGTAGACATGTATCCCTTCAAGTTGTCTTTGTTTTTTTTAATTTATTTTTTATTTTTTTAATTCAATTGTGCGTGCATGTGTGTGTGTGTGTGTGTGTGTGTGTGTGTGTGTGTGTGTAGAACCACAGGCGAATTCAGGAACCACAATGGACCTCCTCTACCTCCTCCTGTTTATTCTGCCCTGGGATTCATAGGCTCCACCCTACCAGGACCAGAAACACAGGCCGTCCCTGCTTCCATCCGGAGTCTATACGTGGGGTCTAGGATCTGAACTCGGGACCTTCCACCTGCAAGGCAGAGGCTTAACCCCTGAGCCACCTCTCCAGCCCTGAACATTTCTTTCAAGAGAGATATTATCCATTCATATAACATGAGATTTTTGTTAAAGTCCTAAAACAGGAAGGAAAAAATTAAACAAAGCCGATAGCTATTTTTCTTAAAGAAAAATCATCAAACTGAATATATTATGGTATGAATGGCTATAAAAGAAAAATGAGATTAATCTTCCATGTACTTAAAATATTTTCATAGGCACATTCTAGAAAGGAAAGGCAAGCATTTCAAATCAAAACCACATGGATTCACTTGCGGATCTGGGGTAGAGGCCTTAGTGGTACCTGATGGTATCGTGCATCCCCAACTAGCTCAGAAGAGCAGGAGGATCTGAAAACTGTGTGGAGAAGCAACATTAAATCCACAGGAGAGAATATAGGAAAATGCTAACAATAGCATACACAAGAGCAGGAAACAATATGAAACATAAACAATTACGTTCCCCAGAAGTCCGGTTCAAGTTTGCTAAGATGAGAATATTTTCAAAATGAAGATGATCATGAAAATATGAATATTATTAAAACTCAATAGTATATATGAACCAAGAGATTCAAGGTTCCCAAAGCAAAAAAAAATGTCATTTATTATCTAAACATTTCAAGTTGTGCTTTCAAAAAAACGCAACCATGAATGGCAGCTTTTTCTGCTGCGCAGTTACAAACATTAAAATGAAGTGTGAAATAAGTCAGTATCATCATTTTAACTGGCTACTAGTGCCTATCAAATGCCATTGCATTTCATAGTGAAAAACTCAAAGCTTTTCCAAAGTATTCATTCACATTTAGAACAGAATTTGAATCTAACATTATAATCAATAAATAGCTTACAAAATGTGGTATTACTGATGAGGTAATGGGATAAATATTGAAGTCTGATTAGTTTGTACATCCTGAGCATATTTACCTAAATTTAATTTTTAATTGAAAGAAAAACAATGTTTTGAAAGATTTGTCCCTCTTCACAGAATCTGTATCAAACTGAATCCAACAAGCGTTATAATGATCATAAAAAAGCTCAGTACGTCTGAGCCCACTACCTCCACACGCTCAGTCAATTCAGACGCTGCCAACAAAATCCTAGGGTGTTTGGCTCCTGTGAATGGCGACCCTGGTCACATGAGGAACGCCGGCCCAGCACCACTGCTGTGGCCTGTGCAAAGACAGGCCTGGTGCTTCTCCGGCCTCCCAGGCTAGATCGTGGGTACAAGCAGCTCGGCCATATTTCCGCACTACTTACCACGCGCTTCCTGCGTAGTGCTCAGGAGGTGTCTCAAAAGGTTTGCTGTTAGGCATCCCACGGCGATGAGTTTCATGAATTTGGCAATGCGCATCACAAGTCAGCAATACAGCCCAGGAGGACCGAGGGTCAATCAGCACCACCTCCGATCTTACTCCAGCTGACAGATGGTCTTGTCTTCGTTTCCACATCTTAAACCAGGGGACACAACTGCTGTTCTGTCTATAAAACCATGACTCCGGACATTAAAATAATGTACAGCTCCCAACAGTACAGTTCATGTACCAGAAGCATTTCCCCCTTCACCAAGCCGCCAACACCTGTCACAACCACACGGACCAAGTTCTAAGTTCTTCCTTCAGCCTTCAAAAAAATCTACTTTGGAAACCAAATCTTAATTCTTGAAGAGACAAATTTCTTAAAATAGAACTAACTGACACTTAAATCCGAACCACTGTTCATCCCTCCAAAAGCAGAAGCCATCTCAATGCCATGACTCTGCACCTCAGATTCTACCCCTCAGGCCGATCGCAAAGGAGGACCACTAAAGGTGATTGCTACTACTCCTAAAAAAGTCCTGCTTAAAAAAAAATAAAAGCCAGTTTACCATTAGAATTTTCATTGAACACAAAAACATATTTGTCTCCAAATTGAGTTCCCCTGATTCAGAAGTATCTGCCTTTGGAGATGACGGACGCACCTTCCCATAGGCGTGCTCCGCAGGCCCACAGGGAACACGCTGTGTAACAGACGAGGAAAAGAATAAGCCAGTTCTTATTATGAAAACCTAGTCCTCAGACAACCTCGTCCAACTTGGCTGCAGGGCCACAAGTTCTCGGACTGTCCTTGAGGCCACACGAGGACTGCAGTGCACCTGTGGCGCCTCCTCGGCTGTTCAAGGAGTGCCTCACAGACTCGTCTCCTCGCACACTCTGACAGGGACATTATAGTGTCGGTCATCCTCAGCTATGAGCGTCACCACCAGCCAGTCCTTGGGTGGGTCGGTGGGGTAGACCGTGATGAACTGTTCCGTGTTGTACTTGGACAGCCGGTACACCCTGATGGTGTGGCGCACAGCAAAGGCAAGAAGGAACATTTTAACCTGTTCAAGGCCACCGGTGTGTCCCACCTGGTTCAGTGGTTCCTCAATAGTTGTCCAGGGTCACTGGATGTGTCCCGAGCAAACAGGAGCACAGAGAAAAACGGAACTTCCTTTCTCTTCTCTTTATCATCATACAGCTCAATGGCTCTGTTTAGCATCAGGAACTTGACAGCTTCATAGAGGCTGTACTCCGCTTCTTCATTTGAGAACAGGTCGTCGCAGGCTGTCTGCCTCGCTTCAGCAGTTCTCATTTCAGCCAGGCCTGCCCACTTCTTCCTCAGCAGTATTAGGGATTCCTTAATTTTCTCCACCAGGTCCTCACTCTTCCCATCAAATCTCAGTCCAAGTTTCCATTGCTTGATCCAGCTATACTTGCTTATCAGTTTTTCTGGTAACTGCGTGAGCTCTGGGTCCTGCAGCCAGGTGGGCAGCTCGGCTGTCTGGCTCATCGCCTGGAACAGCGTGGCTCTCAGCGCACAGTAGTTATCACCACAGACTCGACGGATAGAGGTAAATTTCTGAGAAACTTCCTCATAGCCCTTTTTCATGCACGTGGCCTTCTGAGTGTTGCCCCGCCACTCTTTTTTGCAGTAGTCCATGATGTCCATCTCGGGAGCCACACTCACTCTGGGCTCTGATGTCCCTCTTTCATGTATTAGCAATTCTTTCTCCTTCTCTATTTCATCTGCGGCTCGGTACATGTCCTCGTGCTCGGCTGCGCAGCGCGTTGCCGGCCAAGGCTGCGCACTGGCCGCCGCCTTCCTGCCATCCGGCGCCGCGGCTCCCGCGGGGCCAGGGGACACGGCGCCCGCGTCCCGCGCTGGCGTGTCGGCGCAGCTGGCGACCGGCCACGCTCTGGGCTGGGGCATGGCTCCCCAGCTCATCCGCCTGCCAATCCCCGGGGCCCCGCCGTCCAGGCGCCCCGCCGGCCGTGGGGGGGGCCGCGCTCGCGCTGCCTCCCCCTCCCCCACCCCCACCCCCCCGCCGACTCGCCAGGGTCCCCAAGTTGTCTTTGTGCTGGAAAATTTTTCTTTCTCCCTCAATCATGACAGATAGTTTTGCCGGGTATATCAGTCTGGGTTGGCATTTTTGCTCATTTAATACTTGAAGTACATCTCTCCAAGCTCTTCTTGCTTTTACTGTTTCCATTGAGAAGTCATTTGTTATTTTAATAGGTTTGCCTTTAAAAGTGACTTGCTTTTTTTCTCTTGAAGCTCTCAGCACCTTTTCTTTGTCTTGAATGTGGAGTGTTTTGACTATTTGCGGTGGCAATTTTCTATTTTGGTCATATCTGTTTGGAGTGCAAAATGCCTCTTGTATTTGGATGGGCCTCTCATTCTTCAGTTGAGGGAAGTTTTCATTTATGATAATTTGAAAAATTTCCTCAGGTTTGGTATTTTGGGATTCTTGTTCTGGTATTCCATGAATGCACATGTTAGGCTTCTTCAGGGTGTCCCATATCTCTTGAATATTCCTCTAAAGTATCTTTTTGGCTTTAACAATCTCTTCCATGAGCTGGTTAATTCTCCGACTTTGTCTTCAAGATCTGAAATTCTATTTTCTGCTTCATTAGTTCTGCTGATAAGACTCTCTGTTGAGCTTTGGGTTGTAGATAACTTGTCTTTTAGTTCAATTTTAAACTCTTCCTGAGACTGTTTTAACTGCTCCATGCTTATTTTTGTTTCTTGGACTGTTTTTCTCAACTCCTCCAAGTGCCTGTTGTGTTCCTGTTCAAAGTGGTTGATGCAGTTGTTTAACTCCTCCCAGATTTCCTCTTTCATAGTATTAGTCATGGTAATGATCATACTTTGAAAGTGGTTGTCTTGGGTCTGGCTTTCTTGGCTGTTTTCTGTGAATTTGTTCTGGTTGGAATCCATCACTAAGGGGTTAATTCTTTCGGTGGGAGATTGGTCTTCTTGGGTTTTGTTTCTCATGGATCTGCACTTTGACTTTGGCATTGTTGTTTTGTCTTCTAGGGCTTTTCAGTTTCTGTGTGTTCTTGACTGAACTGATTTAGTTGGTATTACTACACTTGGACAGTTATTATTAGTGCTTTCCTTGGAGTTGGGTATGTTTGCCTTTTGTTATTGTTATTTCCTAGTTGAGGCTATAAGGCTGTAATACATCAGTTAAGTCAGGTTAAGTAGACAGGGGGTGAATATTAGTATGGTAGTGTACTTTTACGATTTAGTATCTTGGTGATATGTGAGAGTGAGTGGTTGTATATGTTTTGGAGGTGGGTGTATGGAAAAGTTAATGTACAGTGATTAATATTAGAAAGTAGCAGTAATGTGAAAAAAAAGGAGGTTTACTATCTTTGGGCTGGATGTGAAGAATCTCTCCCATGTGATAGGATGATTGTAGAGGTTTTCAGCTGTATGGCCTTTGACCCTTAGAACTTTGCTTGAGTTTCCTTTGGACTCTATTGAATTCTGAGTAACAGTGTGTCTTCCGTGGACCAGTGCGTGGGTCCCTGGTGGGCCAGAGAGGCAGAGGGGCTGATGTTGATGGCAGAATTCTTCACCTGGGACCTGGGATTTGGTTTAGTTGCCCACCCAAGCTCCAGGGATGGAGGAATGTGAGCAAGTCCTGTCTGGTCTGGTGAACAGACCGGCGGGAGAAAGAAAGGGGCTGGGGCCCGGGGCGTGGCCCATGCTAAACCCGGGGGCAGCCTGGGTGCTGCTGGGACACCGGGCGACCTGGGGGGCTTGGCAGACTCACCTGGGGGTAGTGGACTGGGAAGCGCAGTCGGGCGGACAAGGCGGGTGGGAGCACTTTTACTATTTTTTTTAATTTATTTATTCAATTGTGTGTGCATGTATGTGTGTGTATAGAACCACGGGCGAATTCGGGAACCACCACGGACCACCTCCACCTCCTCCTTGTTTACTCTGCCCCAGGATTCACAGGCTCCACCCTACTAGGACCAGAAACGCAGGCCACCCCTGCTTCCTCCTAGCGTCTATACGTGGGGTCTAGGATCCGAACTCAGGACCTTCCGCCTGCAAGGCAGAGGCTTAACCCCTGAGCCACCTCTCCAGCCCCTACTATTTTAATATAACCAATTACATCTGTCTTTGAGAGTCAAAATAGAAAGAAACATGGGCAATAAATGACACTATGTACACATTTATGTAACAAAAATTGCTATTTTATGAAGAAAGGGGTATTCGACAACAGAATATGAAATATAATGAATAGATTTTTTATTACTCTTAATATTTTACTGTTCCTCAGAGAATGTATTTTGTTCTTTCTTTCTTTCTTTCTTTCTTTCTTTCTTTCTTTCTTTCTTTCTTTCTTTCTTTCTTTCTTTCTTTATTTTTTCTTCTTTCTTTCTTTCTTTCTCTTTCTTTCTTTCTTTCTTTCTTTCTCTCTTTCTTTCTTTCTTTCTTTCTCTCTTCCTCCCTCCCTCCCTTATTCCCTCCCTCCCTCTCTTGTTCCCTTCTTTCCTCCCTCCCTCCCTCCCTCCCTCCCTCCCTCCCTTTCTTCCTTCTTTCCTTCCTTCCTTCCTTCCTTCTTTCCTTCTTTCCTTCCAAAAGCACAGATCATTTATTATATGGACTTAAGAATCAGCATGAATCAATTTCAAGCACTGTTTGAGTATGCACTATGCAAATTTTCTACTAAAATATATTATCTTATATATCTAGCAGACAATGGCATAAAGATTTACACTTTCACTTTAGAACAATATAAAGGGCTAGATAAAAAAGAAATACTAGATTAGTAACCCAACTATATCCTGTTACACTTCTTCACAATTTTAAACTATTTTAGGTTGAATAAGCATCTGTTTTATTTTTAAAGCATTCTGCTTTACTTCTCTTACTCCACTATCAGTATTAAAATAATGTACAATATTTGCTTTGAGTGAACATGACAGAAATTTTATTATAAGTGGCATCTTGAAAATATCCTATATCTGCTTGTATACAGACAACACATGATGATTGACTATTCCAATCTTTCTCACACATGCCCTTTTTGACATAGTCTTCTGTTATGCAGCCCTGGCTGGCTGATATTACATGGCCCAGGTTAGCTATCATGAACTTGTAGCACTCTTCTTGCTTTAACCTTCTCAGTGTTGGTATTATATACCTGCATCTCCACACCTGGTTTACTTTAATGTCTCTTAATGTCAATCTCAATAGATTTTAAATTGAAGGGAAAAAAAAAGTTATCTCCATAGCTTATATACTCAAATTTTACCAGTACTACCTGAACTAGTTATACATAGAGTTTTTCCTCTAGATGAAGCCAATGTACACTGGAAGACAAAAATGTCATTTCATCAAAAAGTATAGCAACCAATTATAATGTCTAGTCACTTACAGGTTTGTTTTACTTTTAGAATATTTGAGATATTAGTGTTAAAAAAACTATACAAAATCACATAGTATAGTAGGTTAATTGAAATGAAGTGTGGATATCAAAGGGTTTTGAAAAGATCTGAGTGTATAAATCTACTCATAGGGAAAGAATCACACATTTTAGGAACATAAGAACAAGTTGGCTGTGAATTAAAGGGGCACTATGTTGAAGGCAAAGAAAAAGACCACAAGAGCAGAGCTGAATAATGATTGAAACTCAACTTCAATAGGGAAAAGTTATACAAAAGTGAGGCTATTATGATAACAAGACTTCTATTTATGTATTCACAGTTTCATGTATTCAACAAAAAATATAATTTTCTTGACATTATTACTTGAAATTTCAAACAAAAATTCCACAATATTATGTCAAATATAAACGTATGGTTTAGAGGACTGTTTTGAATGTAAACTTTGTACACTCTAATATTACTTGAAATATCAGACAAAATTATACAAAAACCCTTTACTAGAAAAATAAAATTATTTGTGAGTGTAAATTTAATGAGATGTACTTGTTACTGTTTTCTGTTGCTGTGAGAGAGCACCCAAAGTCAAGCAGAGAAAGGAAGATTTACTCAGTTTACAGTTCCAAAAGGGAGGAGCAGTTTTTTATGGCAGACCCAACATGGCTGGAGGCAGAAGCTGAAGACAGGCTAAGACACTGCAAACATCTTCGCCG
The DNA here is from genome assembly GCA_023101885.1 of Typhlomys cinereus. Lineage (NCBI taxonomy): Eukaryota > Metazoa > Chordata > Mammalia > Rodentia > Platacanthomyidae > Typhlomys > Typhlomys cinereus. The sequence goes on along the minus strand of JALPQD010000136.1, from coordinate 1,094,748 downwards.
CTGAGAGGTGCAAAACTGCTTGCTGCAAAGCAGATTTTTCCAGCAGGCAAGGTGGGACTAATCCACCTCATGGCCCACCCCTGCTACTGCCTTCCTCTAGACAAGCTTCACCTCTCAAAGGTGCCATGACCTTTCCAAACACATGAGACGGTGGGGGACACATTTCAATCCATGACAAAGATGTATTTTAAGCTTCTCCTTCACCTTTCTCTTTTTGGTGCTCCTGTCTCTCTCTGTCCAACACTGTGCTCCCATCCTTTTCCAATGCCAGCTACCTAGAAAATTACTCTTGACCACTCTGTGGTTCTGAGTACTCTCTAGACATTGCAACCCACAGAAGAGTGAACCTGCCTCAAGAAACGAGCCTAAGAACACCTGGGAGAGGGGAGACATGAATTTTTGCTGTTGTCATATTCCTTCTTTTGACTTTAAAGTGTAACAAAGTTTGAAGAACTAATAATGGTTCACAGATGGTAAGCTAGAAAGTTTTTTTAAATCAATAGACACTAATTGTACTCCAACAGCTATCTTAGCAATTTGAACACATAAAAAAAGGATACATATTAAGATGCAGCTCAAAACATTACAGGTAAAAATTTAAATATACAAACTAGTAATTTCTAATGTCTAAGTCATCTATGTATCTATGTATCTATGCATCTATGTATCTATGTATGTATGTATCTATCTATCATCTATCATCTATCATCTATTATCTATCTATCTATCTATCTATCTATCTATCTATCTATCTATCTATCTATCTATCATCTATCTATCTCGTTTTACAGGCATATTAATTATCCTTGCCCCTTTCCCTTCTCCCTCCCTTCCTTTTCATTCTCCTTCCCTCCTTCCCCTCCTTTTATCAATGGATCCTACTCCCATGGAAGCATCTATCTGCTTCTATGGTCCCAGTACTCCCTTTGAGTAGTCTGTTCCTCTGGGGTTTTAGGTCTCTCTGACAGACTATGTGAGCCCTCCTTGAGTAGACCCACCGAAATGTCTAAGTTATTAACAAGTCTCTTAAGTCTTCTCTATTTGTTACAAAATAATTTAAAGTCCTTTGGACCACTGACAACTTGTGGCATATTTGGTTTCCGTTTATTAATGCATCCATCACAAGTGTTCATGAGACGTTTGTTTCCAAAAAGTTAAATTCACTAAAGTCGTAAGCTGTGTTTTTTCCCCTCGTGTACTAAAGTGTTTGAATTGATTGAGTTTCACTCAACTTTAATCTGATGTTTCTGATTGGAGAGAAAGTTCTGTAGCTGTAGGTAGTGATGTTCAGAAACTGTACATAGTTTTAAAACTTTTAGGGAAAGGTGTGTGCTACAGAATGAAACAATATGAATACAAGTTCCAATTTGAAAATTACTAGTTGTGCTTTTCAGAGCAAGTAGTTTAGCTCATTTTCATTTATTTTTCTTATCTGTAATTGAAAATGATGTTTATTTATTAAGTTTCTATGAGGACAAACAACTTTGAGTTCTTTATGTCTGGAAAACTCTAAGTTATTAGCCTAAATGTTTGATATATTTCTTCACATTTGCAGATATCATGCATGCTTTATCAAGATATCATGTCACAACTGGCTGTAATGTTTCAAGCTCTCATAAAATGGGTATATCTAAGGAATAGATGATTTGCACAAATACAATTACTTCTTACATAAAAATGGACTGAGAATCATTGATAGAGACCCAGAAGATTTTAGGGAAGGAGTCAATATGGATATGGATTGTTACACTGGATATTGATCAAAGACAGAATAAGTTGAGCAGACATTGAAAGCATATGAAATTTTAATAGTCAAAGAAGAAGACAGGAAAGGTTTCTGGTGAGTCTCAGATTCTGGCTTCACTGTGAAATATGAGGTGAACTGAACCAGGTATAATAATTACGCCTATTAATTCTGACTTAAATCAACATTTTTACTTGTTCCCTTATTACTTTCCTTTTTCTTCATTTTTCCTTCTCTTAGTTCTGTTTCCCCCACCTTTTCCTTTCCTCCCCATAAAATTAATCCATTATCTATGCATTTAAAAGTAATCAGTTCTTCCACATATCTTCAAAGTGTTCTTCATATCTATTGCAATGTAACTTAAGTGAATATGACCGACAGTGGGTTACAGTGCTGAAATTACATTGATGACAATAGATTTTCCATGTTTTTTATAGCAAAACACATTCTTTTAATTATAAAGTAGGTAGCATCATCATGATCTATACCATTTTTTATTACATTCTTTCTCTTAGTGATACAAGCTTAATAAATACCCCTTTCTTCTCCTTCCACCTCCCTTCCCTTCCTGTTGTCCCCATTATACCTTCCTGCCTTCCCATTCTCCCCACCCACTCTGACCTCTTTTCCTCCCCTCCTCCTCTCTTGGTACTTCCTGCTTTTTCCTTCCCATCCTCCAGAGCATCTGTTATGTGGGTGCTACATTTCCATTTTTTATATAATAAAATGTTTTTATCCATTGTTTAGCAGCTTGGAGGCTTAAGTTTTGTCCTATAATAAGCCTTTATTTCTTTCACTACTTGGAATTTTGACCCCCTATTACTGTGAAGTTCATGGAAAAAAATTTCACCTCCAACAACCAATAACAGGCATTTATCAGCAAGTCAATAACTTACTGATGCTTTAGTTTTCTTATTTGGAAAAGAGGGAAATAAATTATACAAACATTTAACAAGGTTATAAAAAATCCAACATAATAACATTTTATGTTACTATGCAAAAATGATACGTAGGTTTTAGTTCTTCTGGAATTGTTGAATTTACAGCTACCAACATTTTTATTACCTTCAAAAGGGGCAACACTTCATGTGCAATGAATACATTTTCCATTTAAATAGAAGTACACAATTAATAAATCCTAATGAGATATCTATTCTGTCTTTTTGTCACCAAAGATATTGTTTAGTATAATGTTTAAAACACTTTGTTTAAATGATGGCAAATAATAAATAATTAAACATGCTGTGCTATGTACCAAGCTAATATTATCTTCTTAACAACTTAAAACTGAAATAGATTTTTGAACTCTGAATAGTTATATTTTTAGTCATAAAGTAAATTCATTAGTATAACTTATATAGTATATCTACTCATTTAGCATTTACTCATAGGCAGATTCATAAAATTTAATTAGAATATTGATTCAATGAAGCTGACTCATTAACTTATTCATTACAATTATTTCTTGATTTTTTGATAAATAAATATTGTATACATTAAAACATAGTACAACTCTGCTACTCAGTTAGAGGCAGGATCAAGGAGGCCAAGGTTTCTGCTTTTATGGTGTTTATAATTTATGATGAGTTAAAGATATTCATAAAATAGTCACATTAATAATGAAAATTATCTTGAGGGAAAAGAACAAGGAGTTCTTTTCTAAAAACATTGACCCTTACTAAAGACTTCTCAGAAATTGAACTAAATTTAAAAAATATTTTATTTATTTATTTGGGAAAGACTCTAGAGAGAGCCAGAGAGAGAGATAGGGTGGTGGAGATGATATATGGACTTCCAGGAATTGGACTTGGGTCACAACGATTGCTAACAAGTGCCTTACCCACTGAGCTATCTCACTGACCCTGAACTGAAATTTTAATGGCTATAAGTAAGGATAAAATTGAGGAATAGTGAAACCGAGGCAGGAAAAAAATAACATGTGCAAAGATCTATAGCAAGAAGAAACATGATTAATACAGCAATTCTGGAAGTGATAGTTATTCAAAATATTAAGAAGAGTGTGAGGAGGAGAAAGAATTTCAGGAATACATGACATTTGTAAGATTTTGTAAAATTCATGAAAGGCTTTACTCAATATTCTAAGGAAATGATAGAAATTCAATTTCTTTCCAGAAGGAAACTATACAGTCAACAATCAGTGAAAAGGAGGGAAGGAAGAAGGAAAGAATGAAAGGAAAGATGAATGGAGAAAGGCAAAGGGTGGGAACGAAGAATGTAAGGAGGTGTATTCTTTCACAACTGTGAAAAAATTCACATGTAAATTCCCGATGAAGTTTTGTTTGTTGTTTTTCAACAGCAGTTATGATAATGGCATTTAAAATAAAATTTAGAAGAATAAGCATGAGTTCTATGATCTTTGGCCCAAGTGAAAAATAAGAAATATGCTTTCATGTTCTAGAACAGTTATATTCAGTTTAGCGATTAAGGTAATGCAAGTTAGTAATTGAAAAGAAAACTCTAACTACAATTTGTGTGCTGAGACACTGTTTTACAACATTTTTCCTTACATAACTGTGATTCCATTTAAAAAATATTATTGGGATACATACAAACATAATCATAGATAAAATATTCACTAAATAATCTAACACTTATTCAATTAGTCCCCACTCAGACATTCCTCCTAACACAACATTTATCCTTAACCATTACACCAATTAATGTGTCAGCATTTGAATAAATATCTTTTAATGTGCATACACATTCAGCTCATCATAATCTCACATCTGTCTTTCTCCCTATCTATCTTGAGCACACAAAATAACTACTATACATGTGAATGACTTGCAGTCTTAAACTGCAAAGCATGCCACATGTGCATGGCTTTAGAAAGCCGAAAGAAATGAATTTGAAGATGTTATGAAAACTCAGAAAATATTATAAAAATTATTATAATCACTGTTTAATCTTATTGGCCATTTACTATGGACTGATATAACTATATACATATTTAGTCTTCACAATAAATAAAAAGTACACAAAGGAGTACTTTATTCCAATCTTTAAAAAAAAACAAAATTATTTGCACAGCTTACATTTTGGCTAGTTAATTTAGTTCAAATGTGGACTAGCTAGACTTAAACCCAGGAAATCTGAAGTATAACACACTTTTTAACCAAAAGAATTAGCATAGAAATAGAGAAGGAAAAAGAATAATGATACTACTGATATGTCAAAAAATTACTTAAATACCAATGCATTAGACGAAGCTGTTGCAGACATTAAGCTCTTGAGTAATTTGTAGAAATCACTATCATTATGGCTTTAAAAATTTAAATTTAATATTACCATGTTTAGCTAATATGAAACTCAGATTAACTGCACATAAAAAATTCATGATTTTCTAAAATTTAATGGGCAATATCATTTCTGTTAAATATTTGACAAGATAAGCTTACTTTTATAAAATTCAGTTTTACTTTCATAACCCTAATTAGGATTTTTCCTCCACTATTTACTAATAAGTTTTGTTCTGCAGTTGTTAATATTTCTGTTTGCTTCCCAGTGTCTAAATGTTAACCTATCTGGTTTGGTTAGTCTTCACATAAAACATTTTTAGGATTTACTATACTGCTTCTTTCTAGAACAATTTTTGAAGAACATTCCCTTTGTTACTATTGGTCTTTCAGATCCACGTTCAAGTTCAGTTGATCTTTCACTGCTTCCTAGGATTCAGAACCTTAGAGGGGCATGGGAAATACAGAGCGGCTGAGACGCTCCTTTGCAGGAAAAATGATGGCAAGAGTCTGCCCACAGCACTGGGTTCATCCTGATGAAACTGAACAGAATAGCAGTCACTGCCAGTGAGTGGAGTTTGAACTGTGTCTGCCGGGTGAACAAGTGGAAGTTGTGACTCACTTTTTCTCCTTGGTAACTTCCCAAGATAGTTATTGCTAGAAAAGGACATAGATGAGATTCATTAAGAAGAGGGGTTTATAATGATTTAAGCCAAGAAGAACCAGCAGAAATGATCCATGAAGATTTCCATACTAATGCAACTTTCCTACTATTGAAGAAACAACTATTTCAGGAATGACATGGAAAAGCTTAGCTTCCTTCCTGAAGTCAGTCCTTAGGTTTGGAACAGTTTAGAGGGAGCATAGTCTTAGATTACACTGGATTTCTTGCAAAAGTACATTCTCATGGTCACCACACTCTGAGCCTCTGAAATTATTATTCTTAGAAGCCATTGAAGCTTTTGATATTGTTTCAAAGTTTTTTGTGTTTTATAGGCTGTCTTTCAACTAGTATTTCATAGTCTTTTGTATGTTGGTTTATGTCACCAGTATCCTGCTTGCCTACAGATCTCCCAGATACATGAACTCTGTCATATCCCAATCCTTGAGCCTTGGGTCTGGGTGGAGTTAACTTGAAAGTCTGGAGATTAGAGCTGGGGCTTCAGTGCATTTTTTTTTCTGTAACTTTAAAGCATAGGCCTATTTAGTGTCATTTGTCTTGAAAATGAACCATTTATATTTTATTTCCCACAATGGTCAATGAATCTCCGTCACAAACTTCACAGAACTTTCTTCTTAAGTGCTTAATTACAATCTTCTCTCTTTGCATATCACTGTGTTTTAACTTTTCTGAAAGCATCCATCTTTAGATTAGGGCCCCATTCAAAATCAGACCACATCCTTAGTTGATTACATTTGAAAAGCCCTATTTTTAAAACGCCACATTCTGAATTTCCCTGTCGGCAGGCATGAACTATTTTTTGAGAGGGGCACTATTAATACTTCATAGTCCTTTCACCCCCACTACCCCCTGTGTGTGTGTGTGTGTGTGTGTGTGTGTGTGTGTGTGTGTGTGTGTGTATGTATAAGAGGGCACTGTGTGTCACTGTGGAGGTCCAAGGGTGACTTTGGGGATCATCCTGGATTGCATCTGCTTCTCTTTTGCTTTGATCTGGGATTTCCCAGACTCTGCCTTCCAGTGCCAGAAGTACAGGCCGGAAGTACAAGCTGCCACCATCTGGCTTTTTATGTGGGATACAGGATTTAAACTCAGGTCCTTCTGCTTGCTATGCAGAGTTTCAATGCCTGAGCCATCTCTCCAGCTCCCTTTCCCCCTGTGACTTTGTTATTGCATTACATTATTTCAGATTGACATTAATTAACACTTCCCACTAATTTTTCAAGACTGGGATTACTGACCTTACTTAGAGCACTTCATGATATTTATTATATATGTTTGTAAACATATTATATATCATATTAAATGTTACCACAGAGTTATTTCATTTGTATATCATTCATGTATGGATGTCTATTTTTTCAGACCATGTTATCATCCTTGCAAAAACAGGGAATCACTCTTTTTTAAATTCGTGCTTTATTATTTTATTGTTTCATACATTATTATAATGTATTATGATATAATATTTTCATACTTAATTCCCAATCCCACCCAGGTCCTCTTTGCACTACAACCTTCTTTACTGGCAATCTTCCTCCTATTTTCTTTTCTTTTTGCTTTAGTGATTCATTGAATTTCATCTGGGTTGCCTTTGATAGCACGTGCCTTAGCTCTTAATGTAGTATGAACTATATATCAGTAGATACAGCATTGAGGGAGACATTCTCCCTTCTCCCAATCAGAATTAACCCTCATCAGTCCCTCAGGGAAGTGTGAAGTCTCTTGACATCTTTCTCCTATTATGGTGAAATGTAAATAGAACAAATACTGGACAGATTTTGAGGAACTATATATAACGGAAGTGAATCATGTGTGTAGTTGTCCTTTCATGTTCAGAAGATAATGTATGGCCACACCATGCCTCTGCCCCCTTCAGGTTCCTACAATTTTATCACTCTGTCTTCCACAAAGTTCACTCCACACAAGGAATCACTCTTACATTTTCTACCTACTCTGTCAAAATGTAGCAGAAGACTTACGATAAAGTAGGAAGAGATAATTTTTTTAAATAAGCAAAATGGCAAAGAGAACACAAGTTTGGATGAAGGGCATTAATGACAGCATGGAATGACATCACCATACTAAGCTGATAAAAAGTAAATACTGAGATAAATGATTCACTTTATTCAGTTCTGCCACTGAGAGTTATCCTATATGAATGAGGTGAGGGAAGCTGGAAAAATGTTGGAGTTATAAAGGACCAAGGTTCACCCAGAATCAGGCCAACCTAATCTCTCCCCATCTTAAGGCTTTGGGAACCTCGCCAAAGAGGAGGTTGTAAAATTGTAAGAAAGTAAAGATGGGAAAGTTCACCACTGGACAAGATATTCCATTTAAGGCAGGACTAGTACATCTAGGAACTCATTACAGTGACACTTGTTCTTACCAGATCTGTGTAATGACTGACATACCAACATGTCCCCATAGAATATCAAGGAATTTAAGAGAGATAAGAATAAACAGAGTAAACCTTGGGGACTAAAGCTGGATGAGTGAAGGGAAATGGTCCTGTCAGTGGAATGGTCCAAAGAGAGGCAACTTGACAAGCCACAGAGACTTGAACCCCTACAAGAGTAAACAAGCTAGAGGCAACCCTGGGATTCATAGAAGCAGACAGGCAGGAGAGTATATAAACCAGAATGAACTCTGGGGCTCATAATAACAGACAGACAGGAGTGGAATGGATTGATGAAAGGAAGGGGGATGGGTGAAAGGTCTATGGGATAAGCAGGGATAGGTACTCAATATATTTACAAAACTAGAAAAAAATAATAAATAAGAACATATAGTGGAAATCTTGGGGACTAAATTTGGATGAGTGAAGGGAAATGTTCCTATCAGTAGGATGGCTTGAAGAGAGGCAACTTTGTGTATCACAAGAGGCTTGATATAAGAGGGCACTGTAGTAGACATACCAGAGGGAACCCTAGGGTCCATAAAAGTAGAAAGCCAGGAGGGTGGGAGGGAGTGGGATAGATTGATGAAGGGAAGGGAGAGGGATGGGGAGGATGGGGGATGGAGGAAAGCAGGGATGAGTACTAGAAAAACTAGAAAATAAAATACTGAAAAGAAAAATCAGAAAAGAAGGAATTGTGAGCCGAAACAATATGTAGGCTGCAATAACAACCACCCTGGCAAAAGACAAGCATGGGTGGAATTATCTATTTTGGACCACACTGAGACATGAAAACAGGAGGGAGACTGGCAGGGAATGTGAAGGGTTGTAATGGGAAAAGTAGGGAGGAAGGGATTGTGGATTAAAGTGTGAACATACCATAAATTCATTATATTCATATATGAAACACAAAAATAAAAAAATGGTCTATCAAAAATTTGTCATTGTGGTACATGGTAATCAAAACACTCACTATTAGAGATTGAAGGATCATAATTTCTAGGTTATCCTCAATTACACAATAATTTTGAATCTAGTGATAGTTATAGGAAACCTTGTCTCAAAATTAAAAAAAAGAAAAAAATTATACAGTTTAGGTATAATGTTATTTAAGAGGTACTGGTAGAAGTAGGTAAAAAAATTCTATTAGGGTTTTAAAGAAGAAAAGATGTTGGTTCAAATTAGTGTTTAAAATTCTGTAAGACTGAGGTTGGAGGAATTCATGAAAATACTTTTTACTTTAAGTTCCTTTTCTTTGAAAATGTGAAATTTGTGATGAGATTCAATTTGATTTCTAGTACAAACAACATGCTAACCCCACTATGGCCATTTTACAGACCTTACAAAAATTTTCAGAGTTAATATGTAATGATTCTACATTTTCAATTAAGAAAAGCTGGTAAAACAGGAGGACCCTTTGACAATAGTTATTCTCAGCCACTAATTTCATCCTGTTTGGAGTGATTTGTAGTTATTACTGCTACAAAAAATAGAATCACACAGAATTTGATCATAGGAGTCATTTTTTTAAAAAAATGCTTCACATGTGAATTTAAATTGCAATTTTTAAAATGGCTCAAAGGACCAGATTAAGCTGTAAAAAGCCTTAGAAATAGTTGATAAGATATTCACAATATTGCTGTTGATAATTTCATCACTCAATCATTCAAAACACACAATTTTGTGCTTTTATTGACTCAAAATTTTTATTTGTATCAACTTAACATTTGAGATATAATTGCATTCTATCTTTTTAATTAAACAGGACATTTTTATGTTCCCAAACTTTGGTACCAAATGCAATGTGGTTATCAAATATTCCATGTTATATATATATATATATGGGTATATGATTTGTTAGCTTTATTTTAATAAACCCATAAGGCTTCTAATGTGTGGCTTGGATTAATAATTTGTTAGAAGAAAGTGATGTGTCCTGGAAAGTTCATGGGGTTATTGATCAGACAGAAATGGGTGGAAAATTATGTTAAACCAAATAAGTGCTGAATGTTCACTCATATATGTGGAGGCTGGGAAAGTAAAGGACATGAAATTGAAAGGAGAATCCATCATAATATGGGAAAATATGGAGAGTAATAACAAAGAGGAGTACCATCAAATGTAGGGAAACATCATATTGGGTTCCCTAGTCTTGTACAATTGATATATGGCAATACAATGATTAAAATGATAGGTTGTTCCTTTTTACATTTACAGCAGTAATTTTAAACGTTCTCAAGCTTTCTACCTGTGACTTTAACACACATTGGGTTTTTACAATAAGTTAGTGAAAACTAAAAATAAAATATAAGTTTGAGCACCATCTTCCTTTAATGATCTATATAAATGTGGGTGAGTCTGTTCACATACTGTAACCTCAGATATCTTCTTTTAAAAGATATCCTTGCATTGTTCACCATCACTGAGGACACCCTATTAGAAATGTTTAAACACATAATAGGTAATTCGTAAGTCTGGGTTCCTTTTATCCTGTTTCCTGGTGCACAGTCTGTCGTTATCAAAACATTACTCAAAGATTATATGTTGATGACATCATCAACTTTCACAGAAGAGTCCCATTGGCAGTTGAATTCTTCCTACTTCTGTTTGTGTCCATTATCATTTATCTTGCTAAGAATACCATCATATTTCCCTTCAAAGTGCCTTATCCATGGGAGAAAATGTTCTAAACAACTATTCTATGGCTTTCTTTGGCAAGTCCTTAACTTCTTTGAAAGTTTTATTTCATTTCTGTCTCTGGGACATGAAGTCAGATCAAGGAAAAATACAAAACTTGGTAGAAATATTTTAAAGTCTTAAAATTTCTAAGATGCAAAATTCAGCTGCCTTAATTGGTATTTTACTTGAAACTTTCTTTCCCACAGGCTTTAATCAGTAAATCTGAGTGAAATTAGCATAGAAAATGAGAATATCCAAGCAGAAGCTTCAAGCAGAGAAATTGATCAGTTTAAGCTACAGAGATAATGATGCATTATCTTCATAGAAAAAGGAGCATAAACAAAAAGGAAAACAGAGGCATCTTACTATGTCAGTTATGATGACAGAAATTATCGAGGAGATAAGACACTACAGGGATGTAATGATGAGAATGGACAAACCTACTGTACCAAGAACCAACGTTAAGAAAATTGGAATCTCAGAAAGATAGATTAAGAGAATTTGATGACACACGAACAACTAGAGTAAACCTAATCGTTAAGTCTAGCAACAGTAAAGATGATATATCCTATCAGGTCACACATTGATTCAAATATATTAGGCGAAATAGGGAAAGGAACAGAGAAAGGGAAGAAAGGGACTAAAGAAGATAAACATAACAGATGTAGATAGTCCTGACTTTCATAGAATAAAAGGTATTTTGTAATCCAAGGATAGAGACTGACTGAAAATCCTAACCAGTGCATTTTTTTATTGAATTGTTAAGTTTTAAAGGCCAAGGATATGGAGGCATAAAATAAAGCAAACTTAACGTTATAATGGAAAGAAAATAAAATCCCCACTATTTTCAAGTTGCCACACATGAGTATCTTTGATAGTCTGGGAAGAAACAATTATACAATGTATGAGTCTCCTAGTAACTTAACATTTCCTGAAGCATTGAAAAGATTAGAATAACATTAAGAAACAAGATTCACTAAACTCACCCAAGCTATTACAGATGAGTTTTGCTGCAGCTGAAAATGTTCAACAGGAATGAATGACATAAGAAACTATTTCAACCACTTTCTGAAGTACATTTTAATGAATGAACTGCTTATTATTTGAAAGTGAGTGAGGTATCAGACCCATCACAGCAATCACATTCTTGCCAATCCATCAGTTCCAGGTAAAAGCTCCAGGTTCTAATTACATCTGTGTCCTTTTGTCCATGTCTTCTGGAGAAGAGACACATGGACTGTTTCTCTCCAAGAGTAAATATCCCACTAGAGAAAGTCTCTCCCCGTCCTAAAGGAAAACTTGTGGAAGAGGATCCTTAGAGGCAAGGGATTAAGTCACAATAGCATTCCCACACTAAAGGGGAGTACAAGAACGGGCTCTCATTAGAGTGGAGGATGCAGAGGGAAGTTTGATCTTCACACTAAAGGATGCTTCAGGGAATGGGAGGGGGGAAGAGAAGGGCATTGGGAGAAGAGGAGGGAGGGGGATGAAAGGAAGGGGAATGGAGGATGGGTGCAAGGGAGACTGGGGAGGGCTGGAGGGAGGGAAGGTATGGGTTGCCTATTAAGTTTGTTTGATTGAAAAAAAAATAATAGGAAAAAATTATTCCCCACTCTACACACATGTCAGATAAACAGAATTCCCTTCCAGTGTCAAAGGATTATGATTGCTTTTTTACATCCATGAACATTGATGGGGCCAATGCTGCATACATTTCTGGCTTTGTTTGTACCACTTTGAGCTTCATTGTTGCAAATTATATACAAAATCACCTGTGAAGCCTGTGGCATCTTGCCACTGTGATTTATTCACTGGGTGCCCAGGTGCTCCAAGGGAATAATGAACCATTATTTCTATTGTCCCCTGAAGTATCTTCAATTATGCTCCTTCATAGATCACTTAATGTTTGCCAAATACTTACGCTTTGTCAGTTTTTTATCACATAGCACCATCCTTCAATTTACAGCAATGTTTGCTGATTTCGCTACTTAAATTTCCCAGTGCCAATTTGTCTTAAGCAATGATGGATGATCAGAGTTGAAAACAATTACACTTATTTCATAAAAAAGCACTTAATTTTAAAAATGAGGCACAAGATAGTTTAATTTTGCACATCCTTTTTAATTCCTTGGAAATTAAAAGCAACAATTTAGGCCATTTTAATTAATTAACTGCTGTATTCTGTGACAAAAGTATAATAAACAAATCTCATTATTCAGTTCATATGTTATCATCACAGTGAGAATCATTTATGAAGTTAGCTGACAAAATGAAGAGAACTATGACTACTTCAAAGACCTTAACAAGGTCATTTAATTATTTGCCGAGAAAAAGAATTTGAAATTCAGGATTCAGTAATAAATATAGATTTTAGATAATTGCTAGAATTTTAAAACAATAATTAGCTGTAATGCATCATGTGTGCTAATAAGTCCTGAAGCTAGAACCGATGTGTATATGTGTGTGCAAGTGTGTGCAAGTGTGTGCACCAAAATAGACATGTAATATAATCATAATATGTAAAAATAGACTCTCTTATTTTTCTAATAAATTGTGAAAATTTAGAGAACTCAAGAGATTTTATAGAATTTCATTAAATGTGTAAATATTAAAGCCAGGAATAAAATTAAGACATCCAGTCACTCTTAGTAAAGCATTATCCATACTATGTTTTGTAGTTAACAGAGTAGACCAAGCTCATAGTATTCAAGATACATATTTAAAATAAATAAATATGAGCCAATTTGATGGTTGCTGGCTGAGCTTTGAGCACATATATGAAGAATTGACAGTTAAGGGCCATCCTAAACAAACCTACAGGAGATTATTTAATTGATGGAGGAAGACCCAGCAGGTGGGACTATTCCCTGGGCAGGTGAATTATAATGGAGGGAGCGAGTTAAGGAACTTGACATTCTTTGGTATACTTGGCCAGATGTGAAAGTTTGGCAAGGGAAGATTTTCTGTCCCCTCTTAGCATTCCTGTAAATATGTGGATATGGTGTGGCAAGTTCTCTTGTTCCTCATAGTGGTGTAATCTCCTGTAAAGCTAGATTAAGAACCTTAACTGTATAATTACAGGCAAAAATTAAACTCCCTTTTCCACCTTAAGGTGTTTGGTCATGAATTTTTGGCACCCTGCAGACAAACTGCCACAAATAATAAACCCTCCAAATGTTCCTTTGTCATGCTTTTGTAGTTTCTCTCTTCTTCACTGTTATTCAGTAACCATTGCTTGGCCTGCTTTCCATCATTATACCTTATTTTTAGCATTCAAAATACTACATGAATTTGTGCACAAAAGGTACACACAGTGGAAATGAATGGATTGTATATTATATAAGATTTAGGGAAGGCTGTCTTTGCGAGTGTCTTTAACATACTGTTAAATGCTCTAAAATTTTTGAAAAATATATTGCTTTTCAATGTTAATATTTCTTATGGTATTAGTATGATTTATCCATTCAGTTATTCAAGGGCACTTAGAATGCTTTCAGTTTTGCTAATTATCACTAAGGCTGAAATAAACATTCAGTATTTTTTATGTTAATGACTTCTCCTTCTCTTAGTGTTAATACTTAGGATCTCTGAATGAAGCAATGGGTATATGTGGTTCTTCATAAGAAGCCAACAAAGATTTTCCAAAGTGGCTGCATCATTTTCATATCCTACAAATGGTGATTCCCAGTGGCTTTAGATATTCCTTGGTGCTTGGCAATTTCAGTTCACTGTTTTTCTAACATTCTAACAAGTATATTGTATTATACAAACGTGTTTCAAGTTAAAAGCTGTCTTGCAGCTAATCCTGTTAACATCTTTTATACATGCATTATCTTATTACTTATCAGTATTAAATAGTAGTGCTCATTTTTAATTACCATAAGAAGCTCATGAGAAAGTACTTAACAATTCTTGCCTCAATAGAATAGTACAGTGAAAAGCCCACTGAGAAAAACTTAAATTTCAGATAAGAGAAACTTCACAAATGACTGTGAAAGCTCCATAGATGCATTCTTCAACAAACTGGGTAAAGTTGAGAAGCAAAATGAAATCAAAACCACTAAATGCATAAAATCTCAAAAAGTTGTCCTAGGGACATTTAGGACAAACATATTATCTGAGAAAATGAAATTAAATTTCAGTGATAATAGGAAGTTGGGTGTCAGATATTTGAGTTCTCTATATATTCTAGATACCAAACCCCTATTCAAACGAAGAAAGATTTTCTGTAGGATGTCTTGTCACTGTGTTTCCTTTGGTATGCCAAAGATATTTGCTTTTCTGTTTTATGCAATCCCATATGTCAGTTTTTAGAATTACTTTTGTGTCAGAATGCTTTGCCTATATCTATTCCTTGAGACTTCTCAATATTTTCCATTGTAAACTGATAGATCTCTTTTTCCTCCACAATGTTAACTCACAATGACACAGTGTCAGAATTAATGGTCCAAGGATGCTTTTTCTATTGGAAAGGCTGCAATAATATGTCAGAAATAGACAGAAGATCAACATTTCTTATCTTATTCCCAATTAACAGCAGATGGTATAAACTTCAAATATCATTCCAAATGGTATGATCTCCTTCCTTCTGCCCAGATCCAGAATAAACAAAGAAAAAAGACTTTACCATCTGTGGCAATGACAAGAACATCAGGCCTTTTCCTCTTTCCCTTGTTCATGAAGTTGAGTTATTGTGCTCTTTGTTTTCATCATGTAATTAAACTGTTGTGGTGGTTCACCCAAACTAGAAAAGTCAGTCTAGGAAAACAAAAGGCAAATCTACCAACTCCATCACTGCTTAGGAAGTAAGTATGGAGAGAGAGAGAGAGAGAGAGAGAGAGAGAGAGAGAGAGAGAGAGAGAAAGAGAACTTGTCCCAGAATCCCAGAGCTATGGTCCAGAAACTTTGCATGGTGGTAGGGGATACTGGATTAAGACACAGATTTCTAATCTCTACTCAAATGAACAGGTGTCATTTGCAACACGTTGTAGGTAAGCCAGAGACCAAGGGCACTATTGAGTTAAAACAGTGGCATTTAAATTATAGCATTCAGAAGTTAGAAAACAATATCTTTAAAAATAAATCTGAACTACTATAATCTGATTAGTTTGCCCAAGAGAGCCCAGGGTGAGATCCAGCTCAAACTGCCACTGATCACAGGAACTCTTTCTTCAAAGGTGCCCAACGTGGATATTTTATGGATTCGCATATGTCTATAGGGCAATAATCAGCCAATATGTGAAAGTTTTTAGCTAGATGTGATTAGGGAAAAAGATAGTGAAACAGACTCCCAAACCATTTCCATCTCAGGGTGATTGTGAACAGAGCTAATCAACACCCTGACTCCTGAGATAAACATCACACTAAGGGTGATACACATGGAAGGAATGTAATGAAAAAATAAACAACTGATATGATAATATGCAACTAATGCAATCATTAGTTTACTATGATAACATGACCCTCCATGTAAAAGGCCAGTATTAACAGTTACTATCTTATGCTTTCCAGAATGTCCAGTATCCAACAAAAATTATGAGCATCCAAAGAACCAAGACTGTATCAATCACTGATAAAAAGAAAGCAAAAAATATAAGAGTAAGCAGGTAGAGAGCTTAACTGGAAAAAAAACTTAAAAACAACCATTATGACTATGGGATGATTAAAGAAGTTAAGAAGATATGGTGACAGTTGTCATAGAATGTATCAATGAAAGAATAGAAATTATAAATAAAATTGAAATCTAGAATCAAAAGTATAGAAAGTGAAATAAATTCACTGGAGAAATGGAACAGTACATTTGAGATGGAAGAAGAATTTGCAAACATGATAGACTATGTAATCCCCAGTTAACCACCTCTCCTCTCCCTTCCCCTCTCTTCTCTTTCTCTCCCCTCCTCTTCCCACTTCTCCCCTCCCATCCCTTCTCCTCTCTTCCCTTACCCTCCTCTTCTCTTCTCTCTCTCTCTCTCTCTCTCTCCCCCCTCCCCAAAAGATTGTATGATACTTTCCCTTGAGTATAGCATGATGTTCTTTTAGACTATGCCCTCAGTTTGACTAGGTTCTGCAGCAATTTGTACATTTCATCTTTGAAGGATGAAGCTCCAGAAATTAACAACTCCTAAGTCAGGCAAGCAGTCTGAGGAAGATGCTGAGCAGTCAGTCCAGAAATCTGGAGGATACTTTCCTAGTACCAAGGTATACAGCAGATTGCTCACTCTAGGGATGCAGGTTCCAAGTCTTACCTGTGCTGGGATGGGTTTTCTGGTGATGTAACTGCCTTTGAGTCTTCCCTGCTTCTGTCAGTGCCTTTTAACCCTACTCTTGTCAATAACTCCAATAAACTCAGGGATTAATCAAGTTGGACCCTACTTTTGACATATCATCAGGTTTCTATCTGGGGTAGATAGATGTTTGAGTGACATTTCCCTGGGAAAAAGTGTCACACACGACACACCTACTCACACAGACATACACACACACTAACAAACACAGAAACACAAACTCATACATGAATGAAAAATGAATATATTAAGAGAAAGTGGGATATTATTATATATGCAATTAGAATTACAAAAGGAGATCCAGTAGAGTAAGAAACAATAAAAAAATCATTGAAGAACCAAAAATCCGTAAACTCAACAATTTTTTGAAAACAAATAAGTTCTACATATATAGATGTCAATGACTTCCAAAGATACTTGCAAGGAGACTATCAAACTGACATATCATTTGAACAATGTTGAAAGTCAAAAGCAAGAGGAAATCTCCAATTATGTAAAATGCCTAGAAAAGAGAAATGAAAGAAAACAGATTAGCAACTTAGAATTGTGTAGAAGACAGACTTGAGAAGATGGGATAAAGAAAGTGACTGATAGAGTTTTTCTTGGAAGTGACAAAATGCTCCAAAATTACAACAAGGCTCAACAGGTGAATGTATGAAAAGAGACTGTGCCTTTCATAAGCAGACCATTGCTCAATTAAAAAGGAATGTCATATCAATCAACTCACACAATACCAGAGCAAATTCTGTAGAGTTTTTTTTTGGGGGGGATTGGAGGATATGGGCATCAGTCGGTAAATAGGTGAAGAAAAGCAGAATCAAAATGATGCAATTATATTGCTCCTTTATAAAGCAAAGTTATAGGAATATAAAACAATATTGGAACTGTTAAGAAGTGGGGAGAGGGGTGGGGGGAGGAGAAGGGAGGGAGGGAACGGTGTACCTATTAAGTTTGTATGACTGGAGATAATAAAAAATGTTAAAAAATATATATATATATAAATTGGGGAGGAGGTAAAGGTTGAGAATAAATAGAAGACATAAGGAAGTTTTAGACAATGGGGTTGTGGACTGTGCCACTGGATTGATGGACATATGACCTCATGAATTTTTCCATTCACCTTGAACTTAACTGGATGTTTAATTTATATTTTTATAAATTTATATATTTATATTTATTTTTATAAACATAATTTATATTATGTTTATATTTAATTTTTGTATGTATGCTGGTAAATTCCAGAATGAAATGCAAATTGTGACAAGTGGGTCTAAATTCACCACTGAAAGAAGTGAGGAAAAAATGAGTTAACTCTCAAGATTAGTTTAATGGGTGATTGTAAAGCTGAAAATAAAATGATACATGAAGTAATCATTTTTCTCATACAGATTGCTCATCAGCAATTCTGAAATCAATTTACATGTATACTAGTGGCTAAATAAATAATATATACAAAATATCAAACAATAATAAAATTTAACTATAGGTAATGGGATAGATTTCTGTCAGAATAAACTCTCCTAAGAGATTAATATCTGAAATTTATATCGTTTGTTAATACTTAACAGTGAATAGGTAAATACCAATAATTCTTACCTTACCAATAATTCTTACCTTGTCTGATAAAGATTAATATTTGAAACAGGTAAAAAGAGTTAGCAAAACAAAACAAGCAACAATACAATATAAAATTTTAAAAGAAATGAAAGTTAAAGTCTGGGGATGCATACGTTTTTATGTTAGGAAGCTTCTTAAGAGATGACTATTTATTTCACATTTCCAAAGACCATTATAATGAGGTCAGAATGCCCCATACTCATCGGTGGTGATTGAAGTGTACTAAAGAAACAGAAGGTCCCATGGTTATCCATGAGGGCAGAACACACTGGAGATGCTTACCTATCATAAACTGTTATCTCATACAGGAGACATCTCTCTGCCATGCTACACTGAACATCAGAATGTTTTGGTAACTCTATCATGGCTTTTTTCCAGAGACAGAGAACAAAGGTTGTGATGATTTTACTAATTTACTATTTTACTAATATTAATATTTTATTAATTTACTATTTTACTATACTACTGAAGCTTCAGAGCTCTAAGAGAACTGACACACAGTACATCCTGCCTGAATTATACCAAGCCCGGAGAGGCTGCTCCTGTCTGTCAGAGGTCACCCTTGAGTGAAGTGTATTATTAATGAAGTGGCCACCTATGCAGACCAGTGAGTCATCATTGAGGACATACTTGTGGATGGTAACATTGTAATTTTATAAGTACTCATTGAAATTGTCTAAGGCATTTTCGCCTCCTGTGAACTGGCACAGTTTCTCTTGAAATTGAAGAGCAAAGCATGCACAGTCAATAGCGGAAGCAAAGTAAAGCACACTTAAGAACCAATGCTCTGTATTCAAGGCACCATATTTCCATCCTCCTTTCAAACTAATTCCCTTGGAATTATAGAGCTCTTATAAATATCAAAAGGACCATTCACTGTCTTTCAGGGGAAATGTGCTCAGCTGGAGCACTGCACTTAGGCACAAAAATCAGTCTTCTGGTGCTTGAGCTTCTCCATCAGGAAAACAGAAATATGTAGAAGAGCAGTTGTCTTCCAGCTCTCTTTAGTGAAGAGTAAAAATCTTTGACCATCACAGAAGAAAATGTTCAGCAGAAAAAAATGTTCTCATATTTTCCTAGCACATCAATGCATATATAAAAGCATGAAAAACCAGTCATTTATTTGTCCACCCAGACCATATCTAGAGCTAGATTAAAATGCTCCAGGAAGGTATCATGGAAGCTCCAGAACAGATGTTATCAGGGGTTAGACAAAAGGTTGTGTGGTGAGATAGTAAATGGGAAAAAAATTAATTTTACAGTCTTGGAGAGGCCAGAAAATGAATTTAATAGACATCTTAATACGCTACCTTTTTATTTGTACATTCCAAATGTAGTTAGGCAATAGCAAATACATCTCACTACAAACATACTTAGATGTGGTGAGAAATGCTTTCAGTCCAGACTCTGAATATAAGTGTTGCTAAGAGCTATTTCTTTAGTCAACTGTCCAGAGATAGAAACACAGTACAGTCAGGGCTGCCAAAAGTTGGCACAAGTTTAATAGCAAGTATTGGTGTTTTGTGTTTCAAGGCAGAAACTCAGGCTGTTGTGCTAGTATAGAAAGGGGTGAACAAGTGGCAAAGCTTTCTTTGGAAATGAACACTCTGCTGGCCTGAGTCACCAATGCCATCAATGGACAAAACAAGACAAAAATAAAAAAAAAAAAGCATATTGAATGAACACAGTTTTGTAACAGGATGTAGAGTGCCATGTGGGAAAATACTTTTTCAGCACTGGACTGCAATTGTATCTGAAATCAAGGGCTCAAAGAGGATGGTATCTGCAAATCTGGGAGGCAGTTCCTGTCACTTACTGGAGAGCAGGCCAGGATGTGGAGGAAGCATCATCTTCCCAGTAAGACAATAGGGATGAAGAAAGAGAGTGAAACTTCTAAAGGATTTGCCAGCACCTTTTAGAAATTTGTAAGCAAGAATGGAAAGAGTCTGTCGGTCATGAAAAGTCCAGCCTGAAATCCAAAGATCTAAAAGGTTAATACAATACAGAATGGAGTCCCATTACTTATCATTGGAGAATGTTCCTTCTGTGTGCCTGTGGTATGACTGTGTTACGAACAAGAAACTTTCCTCTATTGGAGACATTTGTCTGATTGTTTGAAGAAACACCTGTCAAATGGCGCCCCAGATAATAGAAATATGAAGATTGTTTGTGAATAGTCACAGAGCTGGATGCTGACAGGCACATTTATAACTTAGGAGTAAGGAAAATTCAGAGCCAAATTTAGGGACTTCTAAAGAATGGATGGAATAGATTGTCATGTCTTATTGTTCTTTACCCTCTCTTGTTCCTCTGCTCCATATATGTTTCATCTCTTACATCTCACTTTTCCACATTCTATTTCATCTGACCTCTTTTACTAACCCATTTGAAGTTGCTGCATTTTTTTCTATGCTATTATTGGATCCAGTTGCGTGAAATGACAGAGGATTCATCACTTCTAAGCTTATTTTGTAATTCTGAAGGTAAACTGTAGTGGATTTCTGAGGTAGTTCCCTGTCTATGACAGTGAGTCTGTTTTTGCCAGTTTCAGTTTTCCTGGTATTCTCTCCTCAGTATATGGCTTTCATCCTCATGGTTCCAAGATGGCTGCTGTCTTGTGGGCATACATCCAAACACTAAGGAAGGAAAACAGAGTTGGCATGAAAACAAGCAAAGGAAACAATCTAGGGAAATCTTCAGATTGATTTTCAGGATCCTTCTGAGTACTTTCACTTAGGTTATCTTTAATAGTAAGGACTTAATTTGGGGTAAACTTCTCTATGGACATAGTAATAAATTACTCTATGGACACATGAGTTAATATTTTCTTCTCTCTTTTGATGGTCAATATTGTCAACTTTAAAGGATCTGTAGACCAAGTTCACCATGGTAACTTGGTGTTTGTCTCTGGGTAGGTCTGAGGTGGAAGTCTCTTGATCACATTAACTTAGAAAGAAAGCACAGGAGACAATTTTGATGTGGGTTTTGGTAATTATTTTTGGACATGACACAAAAGCATTGGCAACAAAACAAGTAAGAACAGAAGAAATTGAAAGATTCTGAGAGAAAAGGAAACAAAAAATGCAAAGAAAATTTCAGCCTGAGAACAAAGATTTAAAAGCATAGATTTGATAGAAACGTTTGAAGAACAAACAAGACTAAATAGTGAAAGAACAAAACAATCGAAGAGAGTAAGGGGAAAGAACCAAAATAATCTATTTTACAATGGACAAAGGACCTGATAGACATTTTTTCTAATTCAAATACCAGTAAGAATTTTATGAACCAGATGTTCAGCATTACTGATAACAAAAAAAACCTACATTTAAATCACAATGAGATATCTTATTATACCTCTTTGGATGGTTAATGTAAAAATAGAAGTCACAACAAATGTTGGTAGGTTTGAAGGAAACCTTTACATAATGTTAGTGAGAATTAAAATTGGTATAGCTATTTTAAGATGCATTGTGGGAGTTCCTTAAAAATAAATTAGAAATACTATATGATGCAGCAATCCTACTTGTGATACACAGCTATGGAAACTGAAATCAGGGTTTCAAAGAGATATCTTCATTCTATGTTCAGTTCAGTTTATTATTTACAAGAAACAACCTACGTATTTGTCAATAAAAGAATAGTTAAAAAGAATATTGGACTCTTTTTTATAGGATTTTTGTCATTAATGCAGTCTTCTTATTGTTATTAAGTTGTTCAAATTTTCAAATTCTTAATGATTCAGTTCTGGTCATTTCTTTTTTCCTAGGAACTTATCTACTTCTACTTTACCCAATATGTTACAACCTGATTTTTCATCTTATGAGCCTGTATTTTATGGCACCAATTATGTCTCATTTTTAATTTATTCTTGTAGTTATTGAGTTTTACCTTTTCATGGTTTAGTCTAACTAACATTTTTTGCATTATTTATTAAAACTAATAATCTTATTTTTGTCAGCCTTTTATCATCTTACTCATCTCTTTTTTATTTGTTCATACTATTTTTATATCTGCTCTTATCTTTAATTTAATTTCTAACTTTGGGCTATTTATTTTTCTTATTCATTTGAAGAGTTGCAAAGTTCAGTTTTTTGAGATTTTTCTCGTTTTTCTCCAGTTCCATGATCCTGTAGAAAATACCACTCTAGAAATTTCTGTCAAAGCATCTTTGTATCCTCTTGGCTATGAGGATTATTCAGACTTGCCTTGCATTTAACAACCCTAAAATTACTTTTATTTATTTTATTTTTATTATTTATTCAATTGTGTGTGTATGCATGTGTGCGCGTGTGTGTATGTATGTGTGTGTAGAACCACGGACAAATTGGGAAACCACCATGGACGCCTCCACTTCCTCCTTGTTTACTCTGCCCCGGGATTCACAGGCTCCACCCTACCAGGACCAGAAACGCAGGCCTCCCCTGCTTCTGCCCGGGGTCTATATCTAGAGTCTAGGATCCGAACTCAGGACCTTCCACCTGCAAGGCAGAGGCTTAACCCCTGAGCCACCTCTCCAGCCCCCTAAAATTATTTTCAAAGGATATTTGTAGATATTTTTAGAATGTTTTTCCCTTGAGAACTACTTGGATTTTCTTTCTTGGGGATTTTTTTTTAATTTTTTTTTTATTATTATTCAACTGTGTGCATGTGCGTGTGTATGTGCGCGCGTCTGTCTGTATGTGTGTATGTGTAGAACCACGGACGAATTTGCGAACCACCATGGACACCTCCACCTCCTTCTGCCCTGGGATTCACAAGCTCTGCCCCACCAGGACCAGAAGCGCAGGCCGCCCCGGCTTCCGCCTGGCGTCTATATGTGGGATCTGGGATCCGAACTCAGGACCTTCCGCCTGCAAGGCGGAGGCTTAACCCCTGAGCCACCTCTCCAGCCTTTCTTGGGGATTTTTTAGAGACAATGAGTTCAAGAAGAACAGACATAGAGTTAGGAGTGTATTTTTCATTATATGATATTGTTGTTTCCAGTGTGTTCCATCAGTTCAATCCATCTGATTGACGTGGTGGCTTCCACTCTACAGCAAATCTTTTCTCTCTCCTTTCTATACCTGAATTTTTTTATAAAGGCATGAGTAGGCTTACCAAGCACTTATGAACCAAGGAAATGAGACTCAAGTTCACTTCCTTGAGGGCAAATGTCGACACAAAACGTGCAAGTTCTTGCAAATATCAGAAGCAATAATTTTTCCTTATGCTTTCAATATTGTTAAGGTATATACAATAAAATTATCTTTTTAAAGCACAAATTTAATGCATAGTGAAATTTTTGAACTATATAACATTTTTATCGCATAAATTTTACCTGTTGTCAATGATAGACTTATGATTCATCATGAAATTCACAGATAAAAAAGTCACAGCATGATGTTCACAGAGAAGAAGGAAATGAAGGATAAAGCTACAAGTGCCATATAGATTTATAGGCTGGTTCAGGGAACATTGCTTTATGCTTACTTTTTGAAAAATCTGAAGATGGATCTTTTCTACAGTTGACTAATGCTAAATGATAGCAAGATGAAAGTTATTACAATATCAAAATGTGTGAAGTGCTAAATGTCAATTCCAAATGCATTCTTTCCTTTCTTAACTTCTGTTTCTTAATAGTTAATAAGACACCTGTTTATTTGAGTGTGATAATTATGCCATCAAAATGGTGACAGTAAGAGAAAAATTTTGAAATTTTTACTAAAGTGTATACAGGCAAATAAAAACACAAATCACAATTTTTCAACTACTTTTAAATGACAATATCCATGTTGTCATTGTACTAATCAGCAAAAATTTATCACATTAGCAGTACCACAGATACCATTAAAAACCCTCTTCAGATACTTCCCCCCAAAGCAAACACAAACCTACTTAAAATCATATTACTTTTCAAAATTGACGTTGAAGTTATATAAATAGAAATGTTTATTTCATACTTATTTTTATCACCAACTTCTTTGGCTTAGTATTATACTCATGAGTTTCAATTGTTTTTGTATATGTATTTAAATTCTTTTATTCTAATTGTTGTGTAGCATCATACTTTTTCCCCAATAATTTATTTATATTTTTCCACTCATACAAACCTAATAGTCACTCTGGTCCCTTCCTCCCTCCTTCCACCCCTACCTAGATCCCCCCCACTTCCTCCCCCATTCTCTCCCTCCCCCTCCCCTTCCCTTCCTCTCTCCCAGTGCCCCCTCCCCCATCCCTGGAGCATGTGTAGCATCATACTTGAAATTATACATTTCATGTTCTACTCGTGAATGTTCGAGTAAGTTAAAATGTTGGGATCTTAATAACGCTGCTGGGAATACATATAGCATCCACTGACTACACATATAGACTTATGCTGCATTTGAACAGATGATTCCAAGTAAGCATAAAGTAATGTTACTTTACATTGTTGCTTGTGGCACTATTGATTCAGGGAGACCCTAGCCCAGGCTCCGGGCTACAGACAAACCTGGACACATACAGACATGCCCCAGACTTGTCCCAATAGAGAACCATGCAGGCTGAGGGATGAACAACCAATGGGAAGCAGCCATCTAACCTGCCCCTGCAATGGACACCTAGTAAACAGTTAAATGATTGGTGGCTGCCCTCCCCCAGTGGACAGATGGCAACACCTGATTAGACCCTAACACTATATAATCCCAAACGCTTCCTTAATAAATATGAATCTGCAGCAACTCGTCCACTCCCTGCTCCTCACCTGATTCTCAGGGTCTGGGTGGTGAGTCCCGAGGCCCCACCATTTTCCCCTTTCTTCCCTGGCTGGCCCGCAGGAGATTTGGCAACATCTGGTGCCCAAATGTGGGGCCGCCTTCGGAGTAGATGAGACACCCACTCTGGTAAAGTTCAGTGAGTTTGACCACTTTGGTTGTTTTTCATGTTCTTAAGGCACCTGAAGGTGAGCAGGTGGCCCCCTCTTCTTCCCCTTTCTCTGTTTGTCCTTCATTGTGCTCAGAAGGTTAGGAACACAATCACTCGCTTGATTTGCTGATGATCAAGGAGCCCCACTTATGATTAGGAACTCAATCTCTAGTTTAGCGAGCCCCTAGAAAGGTCAGGAACACAACAGATCAGTTGATTTCCTGAGAATCATGATCTCCTCTAAACCAAGGCTCATCCAGGCGAGTTCACATGAGAGATTGGTCTCCTCAGAACTTGGAGCCCAGGCTCAATTACATTGATTTGGCCTGACCCAGAGACACCATATGAACATACAGCCTGGGGATAGTAATGAACCCTGAAAGTCTCCCACCAAGCACAAGACATTTGGCTCTGATACATTTCTTGTCTCATCTGTTCCTCTTTTGGTCTCATCTCTGTTCTTTAGAAAAACGGGCAACCTCCTCTCACACTGTAAGGAGCCCCAAATATGTGTCTTAAAATCTCTCCTAGAGACTAAAGGCCTCAAGGTTAAGACTTCTAGCCTGGAGGAATTTTGGAATGAGGCTGCAGTTTTAGCACCTTGGATCTCCTCAGAGAATATGTGGGAACCGGACTGTGGATGAGACGTTTTTCCTTGCTAGATAGATGTTTATCATAATTAAGCTAATCTGCCAGACTTAACTAATATGAGGTCTTGTTTTAAATAAGGTTTTCTTAAACGTTAATCTGCCTTTGATAAAACTTTCAAGGGTAATTTTAAGACAGTTGCTGGTAAATTGTACAGTTGCCAATAAAATGTTGTTCATGTGCTTGTATATTCATATGTTCTGTGTCTTCATGTTGTGTGTCTTGTGTTTCAACATAAAAAATCTGTAGCCATTTCAATTTTTTTCATTTCTGTTGTACACTAATATAAAAATTTTGGCATGCCATTTTTAAATACATGTATGCATACTTGAAAATGAGAACAAATAATTTTAATAACTTCTAAGGCTTTAACTAGTTATGTTGTATATAGATCACAATTGTTTTTCTGATAAATTGTAAGTTTTCTTTCATGAAAAATTATTTCACTTGGTTTTGATCTTTAATAGTGCTACAAATGAAAATTCCATTCTGTTCTTAAAGCTTTTTCCATGTGTAGCCAAAATAACAAAGCCACCATGATATTGCTTGATTGAACTTGCTCATTCTTCTGACTTTTTTAATAGAATTTTTATCCCATCAAATCTAGCAACCAGGAAAATATAATTGTCTTCTAAAAAGTTCATTGGAATTTCTTCCTTCTCCTGGTATGTATGAACTCCCTTTCTTGGGGACAAATCTGCTTTCTAATTCCATGTTCCTATACATACCCCCTACTAAGGTGGAACAGGAATTTCAAGCCTCTACCTTATCCAGACTCCATTTCTTTGAAACAAAACAGGATCAATAAAATCTGGACCCAGCATAGTCTGTTTTCAGGAAATTCTAAGTGTATTTGGTCAACTCAGGTTCATGTTTCCTTTTTCCTTGCAAGATTTTGGCCTAAGTTACTTAAAGAGTTTCTCTAAGGATCCATTTGCCTAAAGGGATAGATAAAATACTAGCAGGCACACCCAAGCTGACAAATCTGAAATTCCTTTCCCAGAAAGGAAAAATAATGCTTTAAATGTGTCCTGAGCAGTACTCTTCCTGGCCCGTAACAGGAAAGTCCAGGATGGCTATATGCTTCCTGCCCACCAATATTAACAGCACCTGGAATGTTTAAAACTATCCTTTGACATATCAAAAATTAACAAGACTAGAGTTCAAATTATTACTGCTGCATCCTTCGGCAGACAATTATTGGACAAGATATCTGCTTTCTTTTCACCCATACATTTGGTAATTTAGTTAACTTTTGGAATTGCCCTTTTAGTGCTATTTAGATGCAAACAGCAAGCAGTAAGGTCTCAGCGTTTACATCACAAGCTGGCTTTACATAGGTCCTCAGGGCATCCATTCAGGCTTCCGACATTCTTCAGCATTTATAACAAAAGCTTGCTTTGCAGGTCCTCAGAGCATCCATTCAGGCTCTGGACATTTCGAAGGCCACAAAAGACCTGTTGGAAGCCTGGCTGTCCTCCATTGAAGCTATGCCTTAATAATTTACAATAGTTAGGTTCTGATTTATGTCTCTCCAGCTATTCTGGATCATTTCTATGCCTGTGCCACCTACAGCCCCTCCGCCTGCCCTGACAAAAACTTTATTTCCATAGCCACTTTGAGTTCCCCTTTGGAACCATGATTCCTTCTCTGCGAAGGTCTCATGCTGGTAGTCAATGACAGGTAAGGCTCCACACGAGGGTGGTGTCCAACCTAAGACAGCGCAGTCACCTATATTCCGCACAGCTGAAGATGCTCAGGGTCACTCCAGCTATCATGGTCCCCACTGAAAAAATTTATAAATAAATATAAGGGTGAAAATGTGGCACTATTGATTCAGGGAGGTCCTAGCCCAAGCTCCTGGGTACAAACAAGCCTGGACACATACAGACATGCCCCAGACATGTCCCAATAGAGAACGATGCAGGCTGAGGAATGAACAACCAATAGGAAGCAGCCATCTAACCTGTCCCTGCAATGAACACCTAGCAAACAGTTAAATGATTGATGGCTGTCCCCCGGAGCGGATGGATGGCAACACCTGATTGGACCCTCACCCTATAAGCCCAAACACTTCTTTAATAAATATGAATCTGCAGCAACTCGTCCACTCCTTGCTTCTCACCTGATTCTCAGGGGCTGGGTGGTGACCCCGTCACTGGCTCTCCCCCTCACCTTGAGTCCCTGAAGCCCCGCCATTTCCCCCTCCTTTCCCTGGCTGGCCTGGCAGGGATTTTGCAACAGTTGCTGATAAATTCATGACTAAAATCTTACTGGAAAAAGTAGTTTTATTTCAGTCCATAATTCTGGTTACAGTTCTTTGTACAGTTTGGCAGGCGAACTCATACCAACACCAATGGTCACTCCCTATTCCGTAAGACTGCTGAGACAAAGACAATCCTTCTTTACAAGCCAGTTTATCTTACCAAGTATATCAAAGGATATACTAATTTCCTTATCCAGTTCCCTCCATTTTACTCACTTGCCTCGGGACTAGTAATACCTACCATAGGTTGAGCCTCCCCATCACTTTGACAATCTACTTCAGGTCTGCTTGGGGCTTAACTATCAATTATTCACAAATGTACTCAGAGCTCTGAGTCCTCAAAGGCCAAAGTGCTATCGACAATGACCACTTCTCCCCTTGTCAACTTGACACAAAAGCACATAACTTTTAAATCATCACTCTTCAATCCTTGTCCCCTTGGGTGCTACAGTTATGCTATAACATAAAATATATTTTTATATTTATGTTATAAAATAAAATACATTTTTTAAATTTTCAAAATCCACAGTAAAATTTTTGAAAGCTCAATTTTAAAATGTCAGCCATTGAAAGTTCAGTCTCAAAATTGTAAAATGCAAAGTATCTTTTTTAAAAATGCCCCAAATCTCTCCTTTTTAGGAGTTTCTATGTAATTCTTGTGTATATATACCTATCTGCCATGAAATCTTGTATACCACAACTATATCATGTCCAAGAGATAATACATGGTTCACCACCTTCCCACTTCAGTCGCTTAGAATCTTGACACCCTCTGTTCTTCAATGTTTCCTGGGTCTTGGGGTGGGAGTGGGTGAGTTTATACATCCTGTTTAGGGACAAAGCAGTCCACAGACCCGTATTTTTTGCATTTTGGCAAGTTGTGCTTTTCAGTAATAAAAACCTTCTGTTGTAGAAGAAGACTTCTAGGTTGAGTGCTGAATGCTCTTCCAACCTGTGCATATAACAGGTATTACAGAGCAGTTTGGTGTACTGTGTTCCTAGCTAAAGTTCATAGTCCGTTGTTCCCTAGTAACCTATTTCCTTCCCTTTTCTAAGTTCTTATTCTAGTGAACCATAACAAGATTGTATTCCATTCTGACAAGCAGGCCTTAAGTCCAATCAGAAAGATGTTGGCTGTCTCCTTGATACTCACATTACACTGGTGATTACCTGCTGCCATGGTGATTGTTATTATAACTTGTAGATCTCACAGGTTGATGAGACCTTTTATATTTTCCCCCACTAGCTTCTACAACATTTCTTGGTACTGTTTAAGCTACCCAGCAAGGGGAAAATTCTCAAAGCTGTTCCAGTTGATATATATTTTGTCCACATCCTATGATTCATATATGTTGCATCTTCAGTAATAGTGTTTTACTGTCAGTTTTTTAGATGGCAACTAATAGCAAGAATAAAGACCTATAGTGTTTGGGGGGGTCTTCGAGACCTCTTTGAGCAACTTATCAGGAAGTGTCACATTCCTATTACTTCTAGGGTTGTTTTAATTGTTACTGGCTTCTAAGTGAACCAGCTAAGGGCTTTTTTTGTTTGTTTGTTTTGCCCTGTTTTCCTCTCTCTGTGCTCCTCTGTGTACTGTCCATTTCTGACTGTCCATTCCTTTTTTAAAAGAAATGTTTTAAACATATTAATAACAAACTTTAATGTTTTTCTATAAGTCCCCCTGTCCCTGCTATATCCATCCCATCCCCTACTTCCCCCCACGTAATTTTTCCTATTATTCCCTCCCCCTATTTTGCCATGGTATCATTAATCTCCCCCATAAAGGAATTCATTCTAAGCATCCCTTCCCACATTCTCATTTATTGATCACTTTTGAGTAATATGACTCTTCTAGTATTTCCCAACCAAATATGTTTGCAAGGATATCAATGCTAGCATTCATATATAAAAGAAAAAATGTGGTGCTTGTCTTTCTGTGTCTAAGAATACCATTCAATATCAAATTTTCCAATTCCATATATCTACCAGAAAATTCCATAACCTCATCCTTTGTGATAGCTGAATAGTAATATTCCATTGTGTATATGTACTACATTTTCATTATCCATTCCTTGGTTGATGAGCATGTTGACTGATTCCATTTTCTCATTATTGTGAATAGAGCTGCAATGAACATAGATGAATGTTTTTGTAATAAAATATGGAGCTTTTTGTGAATATTCCTATGGGTCATATATTTTAACTTTCTGAGGAACCTCCACACTGATCTCTGTAGTGGCTGTAGTAGTTTACTTCCCACCAACAATGAATATGTGCTCTCTTTTCTCCACATTTTCTCCAGCATTCCCTATTATTTGTATTCTTGACCTTGGCCATTCTGACTGTGACAAGAAGGTATTGCAGGGTAGTTTCCCTGATGACCAGAGAAGTTGAACATTTTTAAGATAATCGTTTGAGAGTTCAATTTCTTTTTGTGTGAAGTATCTGTAAAGTTCTGGAGCCCATTTTTAATGGGATTATTTGCTTTCTTGGGCTTAGTTTTTTGAGTTCTTTGCATACTCTGGTGATTTAATCCTCAGATTAATAGCTACCAAAGATTTTCTTTCATTCTTTGGGTTTCTTTTTGCACAATTAATAGGTTTTTTTTTTTTTTCAGAGCAGAAGTTTTTAGTTTCATGAATCTCACTTGTTGATTATTGGTCTTAGTTCCTGGGCATTTAGTTTCCGTTGAGAAAATCTTTACCAAGTCCTACCAATTCAAGTGGACTCCCACTCTTTTTTCTAGCAGTCTCTGTGGTTCATGTTTAACATTGAGGTTTCTGATCCATTTGGAGATGATTTTTGTATATTCTTTTACGTGTAGATGAAAAAATTTCCCATTACCACTTTTTGCTGTCTTTTTCTCAGAGTGCACATTTAGCATCTTTGTTAAAAATGAAGCGGTTTTATGTGTGGGAGCATATATTTGGGGTCTCTGTTCTAATCTATTTGTTGATATGTCTGTTTTTGTCCAGTATAAAGCTGATTTTATTACTATAGCTCTGTAGTATAGTTTTAAATCTGGTATAGTAGAGGCTGTTTAGCTCTCTACCTCTGCCAGCAGTCAGTGGTTCTGTATAAGGCATTGCAGTTTCCCATCCACATTGACAACCAGGGTTTGAGCCTGGAAGACTTTCTGAGAAATGAACAGATACTACAGCAATAGATATGACAATAGCAATAAATGGGCACTTCAGGCCCTTCATTTCTGAGCACAGTGTACAATCCATTCTTCCCTGTAGGGGCAGTCCCCTGGGAGGAATATCTTGCCTTTCTAGTGCCATGATCACCATATGTCATACTTAGCCAGTCACCTGCAGTTCCTGTTTGTCACCAGTCAGGATGCATCTATTTTAATGGCTTCATAAAAAGGAATGAATAAAAAGAGACTCAAACTTATTTTTGAGGACACTGAAAATATACGGATCAAAGGAGACATATTTTAAGAAGCTTCTAGCTATGCCGTGCACAGTATGATTAATGACCCTTTTAATGTCATTAACAAGGACACTGAATCATCTGCAATAGACTTCTGGAATCTGAGTGACCAGAGGAGAAATCTAGACTCTAGGACCCTCCATACTCCTGCCACTCTGACCCAGTGCAGTTCAGGCAAAGCAGTCCAGTGAAAAAAGAACAATTATTAAATACTTAGAACACTGTATTGCTACTAAAAACTCATGGTTCAATAAATCATGATTTAGCAAAGAAAAAATAAATAAATCTGGTATAGGGACATATCCAGCAGTCTTTTTATCGCTGAAGATTGTTTTGGTTAATCCTGATCTTTTATTCTTCCATATGAATTTTTTAATTTTTTTTCTAGTTCTGTGAGGTATGCAATGGGATTTTGATTGGGATTTCATTGAATCTGTATATTGCCTTGGGTAGAATGGTCATTTACAAAATATTGATCCTACCATTCCATAAGCATGGAAAGTCTTTTCTACTTTCTTTAATTTCTTTCAGCAGTGCTTTGTAATTTTCATTGTACAGGTCTTTTACTTTCCTGGTTAAGTTTATTCCAAATTAATGGGATTAATTTGTTCATTAATTTGTTCATTAATTTGTTCTTTCTCAATTTGTTTGTCTCTGGTATATAAGAAGGCTACTGAATTTTGTAAGTTGACTTTCTATACTGTCACTTTATGGAAAGTGTTTATTACTTTGTAATAAACTATGTAGTCATACAGATCTTCCAAGAACAGAATCATACGATTTGCAAATAAAAATACTTTAACTTCTTCCTTTTCTATTTGTATCCCTTTTATCTCCCTCTGTTGCTTTATTCTTCTGGCTAGGACTTCAAACACAATATTTAATTCACATATTTTGCAATATATGAAAGTGGACAACCTTATCTCATTCCCAATTTAAATAGGAATTCTGTAAGTTTTTCTCTTATTTACAATGGTGTTTGCCCCAGCCTTTATTGTGTTGAGATATGTCCTCTCCATTCTAGGTTTCTCCAGAACTTTTATCATGAAGGAATATTGAATTTTGTCAAAGGCCTGTTCTGCATCTCTTGAGATCATATGATTTTTGTATTTGAGTCTGTTAATATTATGAATCACATTTACTGATTCATATATGGAAAACAACCCTTGTAATCCTGGAATTAACCCAACTTGATCATGATGTATGATCCTTTGGATATATTTTGGATTTAGTTTGCAAGTCTTTTATGAAAGATTTTTTCACATCTGTGTTCATTAGTGAGATTGGTCTATAATTCTCTTTCTTTGATATGTCTTTAGTTTTGGAATCAGAGTAATACTGTCTTTCTGAAAAGAGCTTAGGAGTACTTCTTTCTGTATTTTATGGGATAATTTGAGGAGTAGTGGTGTCAATTCTTCTATAAGGTCTGGGACAATTCTGCATTGAATCAATCTGGTACTGGGCTTCTTTTTAGTTGGAAGACTTGAAATTGCTGTCTTAAATTTATCACGTTTTATTGATCTATTTAAAGTATCTATTTCATTTGAGACAATTTCGGCAAGTGGAATGTGTTTAGGAATTTATCCATTTCCTTTAGTTATCTAATTTAAGGAAACACAAATTTCTAAAGTATCTGAATTTTTTGGGTATCTGTTTTGATTTCCTCCTTTTCATTTCTGATTTTGTTGATTTGACTGCTCGCTCTTCTTCTTTTGGTTAGTATTGCTAAGAGTTTGTCCATCTTGCTATCTTTTCAAAGAACCAGCTCTTTGTTTCATTGATTTTTTGTATTGTGTTTTTCAGTTCCAATTCAATTTTTTCTACCCAGCTCAAATTTTAAGTCTAACTTCTATTGTATAAATGGTTGACTAAAGTTATTGTACAGTGTATTTACATATATGAACATTATGCAATATTTTCATGTATTAAAATATCAATGTCATATATGTATATTGCATCATTGTATGAATAATGTTATGTGTGGTAATTTATGGAAGTCTGAGGCAGAGGGACTACCATGAAACAGGGCTACACAGAAACATCCAGACCAGACTGGACTGTAGAATGTAACCCTCTGTTTATGAATAACCAATAATGTTAATTATTTAAGAACAACTACCTAGCAGGATGCAATTGAACTTCATGAGTTAAGTGTAGATGTACTTCTAGTGTCTTATAGTTGTCCTCATTCATTTACATTTTTATTTCTATTGTGATTATACGTGCCAAATATACACTTTGCTATACATTTAATGGGTCATTACTCATTCCTTGAACCAAGTCATTAAACCAGATGGTATACTCTTATGAGCATCTCACTTATTTTGAGGGTGATTTATTTTGGTGCTTTTTAATATAAGCAATATGGTTTATGCATGTATATGAAAGACATTTTGGCTAATCTTTTTATTTATAGTAATTACATTGAAGAATGAGATTAACTCATTAATTAATCATGATTCCATCTATGTTTTCTCAAAGTAGTGATCATAAAATTAAATAATTTTGAAATAATTCACAAATACTCTAAAATTAATGTGAACACTTAAAATTGCTCACATTTCCTTAAATCTACATTTCAGTACATAGTAGGACATGATAATTTGTTAAAAAGTAGTAAGCCTTAGCCAACAATGAGATAAATATTTAAATTTCATGAAGTACGTATTTATTACATTTAATCTTATATGTTTTTCCAAAAAGTCTCTTGTTTAAACCAAAAATTATTCTTTCTACTTTTTTCCATCTTTGCTTTTTATTTTATATCATCATTGATTTGTTATTGCTTTTATATCTCCTTAATTCTAATGGCTATAAAAAATCATTCCCCAAAGCAGTCTTCATTGTCATATCTACTTTACATTTGGTGGAATCCACAAATATGAGCTTCAAAATAATTATTTTATAAAATCTTTACTTCTTGTATATAGCTACTGGAATACAAAACTTTTTGCAATGGTTGTGAAATAACAGGTTCCTGGATCTTTTTTTTTTTTTTTTTTGTCTTTCTTTCAGGCATCTTTTTATCACACTTGTTTGAAATAAATCACTGTTTACCTTCAACACATAACAAGAAACTCAGTGAATCTTTCTATGTCAAATTGTTCCATTTTATCAAGTGGCCTTAGTTAAAATGCCAGTTGACTCAAAGATCACACTTGGAACTTTAGATAACATTATTTCAGTGTTCATAACAATCTGGCAAAATGGGTACTATTATCCACACTTTGCAGATAAAGATATTGAGGCTTAGAGAAATCAAGAATGACATTTAAAGCAAGTAGAAAAGCTCAAACTGAACTAAATTTTGTTTAAATCAATGCATATTTTCTTCTCACAATACCATGTTGTTTTATTAAGAAGCAACTGGTGACAGTAACACCCTATGCTTTCAAAGGATAATTTCTTTGCAAGAAAATTAAAACCACTTAAAGTGTTACTATTTTCAAGACAAATATCATTCTTACAGTAGTGACAAGTATAAAATAAATAAAAATCTTTGATCTGAAAGTAATTATTTTGTGAATTTTTTAATGTTCCAAATTTAAAAAATGCTTTTGGTGAGACTTTGTTTATCTATAAAAGAGATTTTTTAGTTTTTGGTTTAAGGTAAGACAAAGATTTCTGGGAGAAAGTGATGTCTTCTCCCTGTCCAATTTTACCACTCCTAATAAAGATCTATATGAGGTTATATCTAATATAATAAATACAGAGAAAAACTTGAAGTACACTACTTGAGAAAGAAAATAAAGATCTAAGTCTATCAGAATATCCACAGGACTTACATTTTAGCAAATATCGGCGATTCCTAATTTCATGTATACATTCAATGCAGTCCTAAGTAATAATTGATTAAGAAGATGTTTCTCAACAAATCATGATGTTCTGACATTGAAAAATTCCATCTGATGTGGAAATGATCAGCAGAATGCCAAAGAAGGACAAAGGTGGAGTATTAATATATGATGGACAAATATTGACATTCATTACAACAGCAGAAAATAGCCTATTACATTTACATCAGGAAAGTAAGTTAAGACTGGAGATTTAGTTTGAAATATAAAAATATAAGATTTCTGGAAACAATGCAAGGAAAATATGTGTCCTTAGATTTTTGCATTTTTTTAGCTGTTAACATTATAACCTTTATTGAAGAAAGAAAGGGTGAGTCAGACTTTATTAAAATTAAAGAATTATGCTCTATGAGTAGTGCTGTTAAAACAATGAGAAGACATACTATACACAGGGAGAAAACCCTTCATAAGGTACAGATCTGATAAGGGACTTAGATAAGAATTATAGGATCAAATCCCAGGACCCAGCTCCTCCTACCAGCCAGCCAGAGCCTGCACTGCACCAGGGAGGACGCCCTGGGCCACATCCCAGCTCCCCAGCTTAAAGTGCGCCCCGCCACCAACACCTCCTCCCTTTACCCCACCCGCCCGGGATGCGCGCAGTACAGCTGGGACTCACAGCAACCTAGGTAATCCCCCCAACCCTCCCAACCCCAAACCCCAGCCCAAACAATTCAGTTCAGTGAAAAATGCACAGAAATTGAAAGAAAGTCTTAAGCGTTAAAACCACAATGTCTAAGTCAAAGTGCAAATCCATGAGAAACAACACCCAAGAAAACAAATCTCCCACTGAATGAATTAATCCCATAATGATAGACTCCAACCAGAACAAACCCACGGAAAATAGCCAAGAAAGTCTGACTCAGGATAACGACTTTCAAAACATGATCATTACCATGTTCAATACTATGAAAGAGGAAATCCAGGAGGAATTAAATAACTGCATCAATCACTTTGAAGAGGAACACAACAGACACTGGAGGAGTTGAGAAAAACAGTACAAGAAACAAAAACAGGCATAGACAAAACAGACTCAAGCAGAGTTTAAAACTGAACTAAAAGACAAGTTATATTCAACCCAGAACTCAACAGAGAGTCTTCTCAGCAGAACTAACGAAGCAGAAAATAAAATTTCAGACCTTGAAGACAAAGTGGGAGTATTAACCAGCTCAATGGATGAGGTTCCTAAAAGCAAAAAGATACTCTAGAAAAATATTCAAGAGTTATGGGACACCCTGAAGAAGTTGAACATGCGTATTCATGGAATATAAGAACAAGAATCCCAAAATAACACACCTGAGGAAATTTTTCAAAATATCATCAAGGAAAACTTTCCTCATCTAAGAAAAGAGAGGCCCATCCTTATACAAGAGGCATTCTGCACCCCAAACAGATATGACCAAAATAGAAACTTGCCATGGTAAATAATACTTAAAACACTCCACATTCAAGATAAAGAAATGGTGCTGAGAGCCTCAAGGAAAAAAAAAAGTCACTTTTAAAGGTAAACTTAATAACAAATGACTTCTCAATGGAAACAGTAAAAACAAGAAGAGCTTGGAGATTGTACTTCAAGTATTGAATGAGCAAAAATCTCAACCCAGGCTGATATACCCCACAAAACTATCGGCATGATCGAGGGAGAAAAAAAGTTTTCCAGCACAAAGACAACTTGTAGCGATACATGTCAACCAAACCAGGCCTTCAAAAAATGCTAGAAATGATATTCAAGCTTGAAGAACAGAAGGGAAATATAATACTAACAAAACCTAAAAGTGAAACAATACACTTACAAAAGACACCAAACATAATAAATGTCCAGAATTAAAAATAGTTTCTTGGGGCTGGAGAGGTGGCTCAGGGGTTAAGCCTCTGCCTTGCAGGCGGAAGATCCTGAGTTCAGATCCTAGACCCCACCTATAGACGCCAGGTGGAAGCCGGGGCGGCCTGCGCTTCTGGTCCTGGTAGGGCGGAGCCTGTGAATCCCGGGGCAGAATAAACAAGGAGGTGGAGGCATCATGGTGATTCCCGAATTTGTCCATGGTTCTACACACACGTACACACACACACACACACACACACACACACACACACAATTGAATAAATAAAAAAAATTATAAAAAAGAGATTAAAAAAAGTTTCTTCATTATAACATTAAATGTTAATGGAATTAACTCACGGATCAAGAGACACAGATTACAAACTTGTATTAACAATCACAATCCATTAATCTGCTGCCTGCAGGAAACTCATCTCACCACAAAAGATAGGCACATCCTAAAAATAAAAGGCTGGTCCAAAATTCTGCAAGCTAATGGAACCAGAAAACAGGCAGGGGTAGCCATTATGCTATCAGACAAAGTGGACTTCAAACTGAAAAAAATCATAAGAGACACAGATGGATACTACATTTTAGTTACAGGTACAATTCACCAGGTAGACTTCACAATACTGAATATATATGTACCCAATACGGGCCCACCCACATTCATTAAGCGAACCCTACAACATCTAAAGGGAGAAATCAATCCCCAAACGATAATTCTTGGGGATTTAAACACCGTTCTGTCAACATGGATTAGATCCACAGGCAAAAATCTTAACAGAGACACATCGCAGATTAATCAAACTTTTACTGAAATGGACCTTACAGATCTCTATCGAACTTTTCACCCACGCACCAAAGAATACACATTTTTCTCAGCAGCACACAGAACTTTCTCCAAAATAGATCACATATTGGGCCACAAAACGAATGTCCACATATACAGGAAAGTTGAAATTCTAGCCTGTACCTTATCAGATCACCATGGCCTAAAGCTTGACATCCACAACACAACAAGCAACAGAAAATACACTAACCTCTAAAAACCTAAAACTATGATGCTGAATGAGAATTGGATTCAGGAAGAAATTACAAAGGAAATTCAAGATTTCCTGAAAGTGAATGATAATGAAAATACAACTTACCAAAATCTCTGAGACACAATGAAAGCTGTTCTAAGAGGTAAGTTCATACCTCTTAATGCCTACATCAAAAAATGGAAACATCAGAAATAAATAACTTAACAATGCACCTAAAAGCTTTAGAGACTAGAGCAATCTGATCCCAAAAGCAGTAGAAGGGAGGAGATTAGGAAAATAAGGGGAGAAATATCTTAAATCGAGATTAGGATAATGATCAACCAGTCAAAAAGCTGTTTTTTTTGAAAAAATCAATAAGATTGATACATCCCCTAGCTAAATGAACCAAAAGGTAGAGAGAGAAAACCCAAATTAACAAAATTAGAAATGAAAATGGAGTTATCACTACTTATACTCAAGAAATCCTGAGAATTATAACATCATATTTCAAAAATTTATACTCTGTGAAATTTGACAGCACAAAAGAGATGGATGAATTCCTAAGTAAACAAAACTTACCTAAATTGAATCAGGCAGTTGTGAATTATTTAAATAGTCCTATAACATATGAGGAAATTGAGTATGTAATCTAAAATCTTCCTACCAAAAAATGTTCTGGACGAGATGGATTTAGCACAGAGTTCTACCAGACATTTTAGGAGCTAATAACACCAATACTCCTTGAATTGTTCCATCAAATAGCAAAGGAAGAAACACTACCAACTTCTTTCTATAAAGCTAATATCATCTTAATCCCAAAACCTAATAAAGATTCACTTAAAAAAGAAAACTATAGGTCAATCTCTCTGATGAACAGAGATGCAAAGATTCTCAATAAAGTCTCAGCAAATTGGATTCAAAAACATATCAAAAAGATTATCCCAGGCACACAAGGTTGGTGCAACATATGCAAATCAATAAATGTAATTCACCATATAAACCAGTCGAATGTTCAAGACCACATGATACTCTCGATAGATGCAGAAAATCTTTTGACAAGATCCAACAGACCTTTATGATCAAAACCTTAGAGAAGGTTGGAATGGAAGGAACCTTTATCAATATAATAAAAGCTGTATACAACAAGCCCACAGCAAGGATTATACTCAATGGGGAGAAACTTGAAGCATTCCCACTTTGGTCAGAAACTAGACAAGGCTGTCCACTGTCACCACTTCTTTTCAATATTGTACTTGAAGTCTTAGCTAAAGCCATAAGACAAGAAAGGGACATAAAAGGGATTCAAATCAGCAAGGAAGAAGTCAACTTATCTTTATTTGCAGATGACAAACTCCACCAGGAAGCTCCTGGAACCTAATACAGAAGTTCAACAGGGTAGCAGGATACAAAATAAATGTGCAAAAATGAGTGGCCTTCCCATATGCCCAGAAAGAAAGAAGCAAAAAAGCCCTGAGAGAAACAATCCCATTTACTATAGCCCCTAAAAAAATGAAATACCTTGGTATAAACCCAACCAAGGAGGTAAAAGACCTTTACAATGAAAACTTTAAAACCCTAAAGAAAGAAATTGCAGAAGACACCAGAAGATGGAAAGACCTCCCTTATTCCTGGATTGGCAGAATCAACATCGTAAAAATGACCATCCTACCCAAGGCAATATACAAATTCAATGCTATAACTATTAAAATCCCAAAGCAATTCTTTAAAGTTGACCAAACAATCTCAAAATTCTTATGGAGGCACAAAAGGCCCAGGATATCAAAGACAATCCTGAGTAACAAAAACACAGCTGGAGGTATCACCATTCCAAACCTTAGTCTATACCACAAATCCATAGTTGTAAAAACAGCCTGGTATTGGCTCCAAAATAGACACACAGATCAATGGATAAGGGTTGAAGACCCAGATAAAAGTCCATACAACTACAGCGCTTTGATATTTGACAAAAGGGCCCAAAAAATCCAATGGAAAAAGAACAGCATCTTCAACAAATGGTGCTGGCAAAACTGGATCTCCACATGCAGAAGATTAAAACTGGACCTGTACTTGTCACCATTTTCAGGACTTAATTCCAAATGGATCAAGGACTTCGATATAAGGCCAGAGACTATAAAAACCATAATTGAAAGGGTAGGGTACTCCCTCGAACTGATTGGGCTAGGACAACAGTTCCTAAACAGACATCCAATAGCACAATCACTAAAACCAACAGTCAACAGATGGGATCTTGTGAAATTAAAGAGCTTCTGTTCAGATAAAGAGATTGTAACTCCAGTACAAAGGCAACCCATAGAATGGGAGAAAATCTTCACTAACCACATATCTGAAAGGGCTCTATTATCCAGAGTGCACAAAGAACTTAGAAAACTAAATACCAAGGAAACAAATGGGCCAATTAAAAAAATGGGCCTTGGAACTTAAAAGAAACTTTACCAAGGACGAAATTAAAATGTCTCACAAATATCTTAAAAAATGCTCCACATCCTTAGCCATCAGAGAAATGCAAATCAAAACTTCCCTGAGATATCATCTCACCCCGGTCAGGATGGCAAAAATTCACAACACAAAGAACACCAAATGCTGGAGAGGATGTGGAGAGAGGGGAACTCTCCTACATTGCTGGTGGGAATGCAGGCTCATACAACCACTCTGGTGAGCCATCTGGTGATTCTTAAAGAAGTTAAAGATCGAAATCCCATATGACCCTGCTATTCCACTTTTGGGAATAACCCCCCATACAACAAAAATTCACCTTGATAGCATAAGCACAACCATGTTCATAGCAGCACTGGTTACAATAGCAAAGTCATGGAATCAGCCCAAATGTCCAACAGTTGACGAGTGGATAAGGAAAATGTGGTATATTTATACAATGGAATGCTACTCAGCCATCAAAAATGATGAATTAATACAATTTGCCGGGAAATGGATGTCATTAGAAACAATTATATTGAGTGAAGTATCCCAGACCCAGAAAATTAAGCCCGGTATGTACTCCCTAACAGGTGGATCCTAGTACCAAACCCATTTAGAGAGACTCAAAGATAAATCTCTGTAATACCTACAGTATTTTAAAGATTATAAACAGGAGGGATGGGGAAGGAGGACCCCACCAGAAACAAGGAGAGAGGGGACTATGTTACAGCAAAGAAAATAGGCCACCATCAATGACTGCAAGTAAGTAATGAGAAATCTGGTTAAGTTCACAGACTTCCCTTCCTGATCATATGCAACTGATGGGGTATGATCTCACCAGAAGTGGTGGGCATATAGGCTACCTGACAGAAAGTAACC
This sequence comes from Typhlomys cinereus, assembly GCA_023101885.1. NCBI lineage: Eukaryota > Metazoa > Chordata > Mammalia > Rodentia > Platacanthomyidae > Typhlomys > Typhlomys cinereus. Next base: position 1,052,843 of record JALPQD010000136.1, on the reverse strand, counting down.
ATTTTGCAAATGGGTGATTGACAGTCTCTCACCATGGTCTCCTACTTTTATTCCATCTACCTTTGAATATACTCTTATAACATGACTCTAATTTAAAAAGTTTTTATCTCTGGCCAAAGGGAAAATTCTAATACCCATCAGGATGGAGCCAAGGGCATTGCAGGAGCAGCAAAACAAAAAAAAAAAATCAACAAACCATAATTCAGAACATCAGAGACTCTATATAAACCACATGGTTCTAGGCCAGCCTAATCTCTCCCATCGTGAAGCTCAGGGAAATTTACGGAAGAGAGGATGGTAAGATTATAAGAGCACAAGGATGGAAAGAGTAATGATATGGAAGATACTCCACACATGTTAGGGCTGAAGCAATCATAATAGGACTTTGCATGACCTGCGCTATGTCCAACACATTTTTGACCCCCCAAAGTCTAGCATGGACTAAAGGCACTAGGATCCTTGAGGCTAGGGACTGACAGTCACAGTAGTGTTCCTAAGCTTAAGGGGAACACAGAAAAGGGTTCTGGGCTATGTCCCTGGGTTTTTGCACCTCATCGGAGAAGAGGACCTAGAGGAGATTTTGGCATGCACAGTAAAGGATAATCTCGGGATGGGAAGGGAGGAGAGAAGGGAGAGGGGAGCAATGGGGTCGGCGGGAGGTGGAGAGAGGGAGGGGACCGGTGTACCTGTTAAGTCTGTATGAGCGGTAATAATAATAATAATAAAATAAAATAAAATAAAATAAAATAAAAAGAATTATAGGATCACTTTAAGTACAACAAAAAGAATATAATGCTGAATTGAAATGTTTACAAAACCTTTAGAAAGATGGGTCATTGATTAAAGCCTTTGTCTCACAAGCAAAGAAACCTGAGTTCAGATCCTCAGGTCTCACATAAAAAATGCTGGGTGGATTTGGTGGAAGCATACAATTTTGGCCACGGATGGTAGAATCTGGGAAACTCTAAAGCAAAGAAATAAGGAGGTAAAACAATCCAGGATAATTTCTGATGTCATCCTTGTGGTCTCCATGGTCACACACATTCAAGTGCCTTCTTACACACTTGCATGAGAATATGTGCAAAACTTTGACGAATTATTTCACCAAGGGAGAACAAATGATAAACAAATATAGAATGTGACACAGCAATGGAGAATTGACTCGTCCCATTCTCTTTTTATTGTATATCTGTTACCTAGAACTTAACTGTTACTTTAACTTCTAACTCTTGTCTCCTTCTCAAAGCAACAATTTGTAGAATATAGAAAAATGAGAAAAATATCATTAAACGGAAATTTAATGTTCTAGTTATCTCTGGATCAGGTATAGAAAAGGTGATGTGATCAAGAAGACATTTATAGAAACTTTCATGTATGCTTGCAATATTTTGTCATTTAAGTTTGGTATAATATTAGCATGTGTAGCATTATTTACATTAATATGCATTTAGTTTACATTTATTACGTTAGTCTTCAAGGTCTGAAATATATTTCAAAACTAATAATTTCAAATAGAACACTTAAATGTGACTGCATACGAAAATGTTTTTGGAAAATTACCTTAAGTGGGAAAAAGGCACTTAACAGAGTATCTTTAGGTTGTAATAGTTGAGCTAAACTAAGGTTTAATTATGTAATTAGGTAGATAATTTTAGGGAGATGATTCAAAATTGTACTTTTTGCCCTAAAGAAAAAGTGAAAATGTTTACTACTTATTTTCCATGAGAAATAGATGACATAAAGCATCCAGAGACCAGTGAATACAAGAGATACACTTGCAGATAGCGAATGGTATTTCTGCTTATTTTATGTTTGTTATTTGGAAATAAGTCAGAAGGCACAAGGAAAAATTAATCTAAATGTTGCATTCAATACATATGGACAATAAGATTTTTTAATATGTTTTTCTCACATTATAAAATAATAAAAAATATCTATTTATATGTAAACATTCATGAGACTCCTACTATGTTCAGGCCATTGAATGGTAAGGGAATACATGACATATTTTTAGCTTACCACAAAAAAGGTGAAATTACATGGATGACTATTGGAGACACAAATATAGGTTTAATTTACTAATTACATTCAAATTTATTGTTTATATCCTATATGTTAGGCTTCATTGAGCTCAATTTAGTATATTCATGATTTAAAGGTAGGTGTTGGGCTACAAAAGTAATCTCAGTTTTAATTTTAAGGATCTAGAACATTTAAAAAAGCATGTTTATCAGAAATTGTTTGGAGATGATAAATTCAAACCAATTTGATCACAATTAATTTAGGCAAGCAACTTCAAAATTTCTAAGGATATGAGAGTGGTAACATAATTTTTACTCAGAACAGAAAGCAACCATAAAAGTTATGTGAAAGTAATCACTATTTCTTAAAAGTGAAAGAAATGATATTTTGTTTATGGTTGGTCACAAATGACTTTAACTGTGCAAAGCTAAACTGCCTTCAATCACAGGAGGAGACATTATCATGTATATATCATTCATATTATCTTCTAGATCAGATTGCACTATGACAAGCACTGCTATTAATACATTTTAGAGGAAGCGTAAACATTTACATATGAATAGATGAATATCTACCTGATACTCACAAACTCCCAGTAATATAGTTTTATTTTATAAATAATTTTAGATTTATACATGAAATATGTAATCATTACAATAAATAATATAGTAATGGCCTTCATATAAATAATTTAACCTCACAGAGAGATACATGGATTAAATTAATTACTTTACAAGTAGGTTTAGATTCATGGGTTTTTCCTTTTCCTACTAACGTGAGCCAATTTGTTCCTAATTCAATTCATTATTCATTCTTTAGTAGGCAACATAAATGTAATAAATAGAAAAAAGTGCTTCCATTAAAATAACTCTCCCTGATTATGTTAATTCTCAACACTCCCTAAACACAATGAATGAGATCTAGGTTTCTTTTTGAGGTTATACATAAATGATTTTTACTGGAAAATGAGAGATTGTTTGACATTGTACAGATAGCATCTGAAAACTCTTGCTTCTTCTGCTATGCAGTGCTATGGCAACAGTATCCCAGAAGGCTCTGCGTTGACAGTCTTGTGCTAGACATGGTGCACTCCGTGTCCCTGGGGTTAAGGGGAAAACTGATTGTTTTTTTTACACCAAAGTGTTTGAAATCTCAGAAAAATCTCATAGTCTTTTGTATTTCATATAACCCTTGTCAATAATATAGCTCTATCTACAATGAAAAATATGAGTATGCCAGGAAAGCTATGATTAAAGATGTGGAAAATCAAAATTAGCATGTGTTTGAACACATATTTAATTGCACTTATATGAAATATTTTATTCAGACATTTCACAAAGAATGACTACAGAATATGTCTATAATATATATAAGAAGGAAGAAGTTATAATGGTTTTTTTCTAGTACATAATAAAAATATTGACATCAATAGGAATAAATTTTGGAAGTACAAACATTGAAAGAGAACATTTATATTAGTAGCAGGTTCTTATTTTCTTTAAGATTTAGTGTCACTTAAACAGCAATAAAAGTTTATAGTAATAATGAATAGGGAATTAAATTGAACGACATTGGCTCAAACATTGAAAATAAGAGACCAAAAAGGCTGAAATACTCTGTTTGATAAAGCATTGATTCTTGTTACTTAGGAGTCTGCCACATAGTTTGAATCTTTTTCAAAGGAGTTTATTAGTTTTCATCACATTTAAACCTTGAAAGAAAGAGGGCATAAAATACAAACCCATTGTACAGAAATTGAAAAAGAAACTCTTGATTTGGAACACTTATGAAATATGTGGTAAAAACCAAATTAAAAAAAAAACAAACATAAAGGCCCAATAACAGTGTCTAGGTATTTCTGAAAGTTAAACCTCTATACAAGATTATCTTCACACGATCAGATGATTTTAACATTTTAACTTTCTAAACTTGGTAATTATTTCTTTCAAAGTTTAAACAATAAATTTACTATTGGTTGATATAAATGCATTTTTATGTGTGTGTGCGTGTGCACGTGTGTGTGTGTACGCTTGTGTATGTATGTGCGCTTGTGTATGTATGTGTGTGCATGTGTGTGCCTGTGTGTGTATCTTCATGTCTGTGTATCATATTAATTACTACTCTAGACATGAAAGTAAAAATATTTTCAGAAGACACTATTATAAATATTTCTACAGGATAATATGCTTTTAATTTATGTCTGTTTTTAGCTTCAACGAATTAAAAATGAAAATATTGTAATGATCTTTACATGAAGATAATTTCGGTAAAAAAGTCTAGTCTACAATGATATTCTCAATCACTATATTGATATGATTTAATCATTTATACAATATATGAGCATGATATATATAAATATTGCAATCATCTTCAATATATAATACAATATATGTTATATACTTCATTTACTTAATAATTTCATATGTGCATATGTTCCAGCAAATAATCTTTATGCTTACATTCTGAGACAGGAGAGAAAGAGATTAATGTACTGAAGACCAACTAAGGAGGCAATAATATTTACACAAATCTAACCTGCATATGAAAATAATTCATGCACAATAAATATTCCATTGAATAAACCACTGGTTGAGAACTCACCCTATCTGTACACTGTCAATCCTGTGCGGAGAAATATGATTGTTCTAGCTTCTTAGAAAAAGACTTGGAGGCACAAAGAAAATAAAAACAACCAAGGACAAGAATTATAGAATTGGAAGCTTAACTCACAGACTCAACATAAGATCCTGTCTCTTTAATCAGGCTGCATTCATGACTCCCACTTATTTATAGCTGACTATTTGAAGTGTCAACAATGTTGGATTGATTATGCTGTCCTTTGTAGAAGTATCTGTCAAAGGGCCTTTAGGATAAAGTCTTGATCTCCAGAGCATGGGATTCCTGGGAGATCCCTAACCTTTAGGGATAGGGTCTAAACCGAAGGAAATAGCTCACTGGACACATGCCCTGGCAAGGAATTTTGGGATTCCAGCCCCTACACTCCTCTCTTTACTCCACAGTCATAGTGATTTGGCAGTTCATTCTACCATGCACTTTTTGCTTCGATGTGCTACCTCGCCAACAGGACAAAAACCAATAGCTCGCATGTGCTATTCACTAAGATTAACACAGTTCAGAGACCTGTCCCCTGGTCTCTGAGATAAACCTTGGGTAGTCTGGAGTTATTTGTATTAAATAATTAGTAAGAAGAGAAATTTTTACTATACTTATTCTTATTTAAAATACTATAAGATTGGTAAAATTGGGCAATATTTCTAGTGGAATTGCTTATTTATCAGTAGATTCCAGCTGTCAGTCAAAGTTTCTGGGACTATATGATATTAAGACAATATGTAAAAGAACTGCTCAAAAATTTCATTTGCTGTATTAATGTAAATATATTTTCTTTCTGAAGGGGAATTTGAAGTTGAAACTGCACAGTTTTATATTGTTTCCTAAATATTAAAATACTGAGTATGTTTGCCACTTTTTATTTATTTCGCTATAGCAATTTCAAATATTCTACACACACTAAAATATTTTGTACACAACCATTTTCAGGAATGGAATGATGAAAGCGTTTCACTGTACAGATTCATTGTGGAGACCAGGGATCAGACTAAGTAGTTTTGAATTATTTAAAGCTAAAACTAGAAGTATATGTATATGAACTCCAGTATAACAGTTTTCAACGATAGGGTAGACCTACAGGTAAACCCTTGATAAGAATACCACCAAAATGTAGTTCAGTGGAATTACTGTCAATAGGACCCTAATGGTCACAGCTCATAATACATTCATATTAAAGTTTGTTCTGTCACTAATTCTAATGGACACATCTCCATGTGAAGCTCTATTCTTATCAAAGTGCTTTGGGTAACTTATTTGTGATGTCACATTATTTCTCCTCACTCATGCCAGTGCTATATGCTTGGATCCTTCTCTAGCCTAGAGAAACATATTCATACTCTTACTATAATGATGAAAATTGAAGAAATAATTTCTCAAAAAATTCAGAAAGTCACAAATGAACTACCATAGATATTTTTAAAAGACTATTTACATTTAATTAAAAATACAGATTTCCTATTCCATCAGATTTTTTTATTTCTCATTCAGATAATCTCATGATATGACCAATCTGAGTTCTGAAAATTAAATCAATGTAACACTTGCTGTAGGGGAAAAAATTAATGGTAGAGCACATCAATAAGATCCTTGCATGAGGTTATATTCCCAATCCTAAATAAAAAGAAAGTAGTTTTCTTTAGTGTTATAACAGTTCATAAATATGAAATGTGATATGTGGACTTGAAGAGTGGTGATGGGGCATAAAAGGCTCATAATAACTGATTTTTAGTCTTCCATGTGCAAGGTTGTAGACAGAGAACTATCATGCGTTTTGGAAAATAAAGGGAGAGAAGCAAATCAACAGTTTCATCCAGCTGTGAAAACTTCTAGCTATAATATCAAACATTCTGGCAAGAGGTTAGAGTTGGGGCAATAATAGCATGACCATTATAGGTGTAACTGACTGTTTTCTGTTTAGATTTAAGGCTAACCAGGAAACACATTTCATCAGGAAACACATTTCATCAGGAAAAACTACTAATATTTATCTGTGAGGATACATCAAATGTTTTTCTAAACATATATCATGATACATATAGATTAGGGAATTCTCAGAACTCAATCTGGACACTTTCTTTTGCAATGAAATGTGTTTAATAGAGTGAATTACAGCTAGACAAAGTTCAGAGAATAAGTATTCATGGACTGCTTAATTCTAAACAGGATATCTAAATCAACCCGTGTCATGGTTGGAGTGTGAACTGCTCACAACAGATTCATACACTGGAATTCTTAGTTGTTAATGTTTGGGAATGGTTGTAGCACCTTCAGGAGTCTGAGTCTTGCTAGAGAAAGGTGGATCATAGGAATAGGCCTTGAGATTTGTTAATCCTGCCCTACTTTCACACTTTGCTCTTGCTCCTTCTGCTTCTATGATGTCTATGGTGACCTGAATCAGCCTCTGGCTTCTGCCTCTCAGTCATGCCTTTCATGAGATTTTCTGAATTAATGGACTATATTCCCTTTAACTATAAACAAATACATCTCCTCTTTCTTCCTTTAAGTTTATTGTGTCATACCAGCAAAAATAAAAGCCACTGTAATATTCCCCATGCAAAGACTCAGGGAGATTAGTGGAATTGGTGGAGCAGTAAGAACATGAGCAAGGGTGTATACAAATACACCCATGCTACACCCATGACCTCACTGCAACTGTGTCTACATGGACTTGCAGCTACACAAGTATGACATAACAATCTCATGGTACCACACCTGTCGAAGAAACTATTGATAACGCCAGATGGGAGATGAACTGCTTTCCTTAATGACATACACACTGATATATCATCCACATTCTAGTATGTGTGCAGGCAATTACCTGTACAAGCAAATTGCATGAAATTCAGTGGAACACATATGCAAAATAACCTGAAAGCAATAGGGAGACTGGTTAAGACGAAGATACGTGGTGGGAAAGGAAGAGACAACAATCAGATAATAAAGAGGGCAAATAGCATAAATTCATTGATTTCATGTATGAAATTATGAACAAACAAAAATAAATTAATAAAATGTCATTTAAAAAAGTCTCATGGTTTCTAAATTTACAATGATAGAAATCTAGCTAGGCTTTTGATGTCTCTGTATTTTGTGAAATGTATTTATTCACATTTTTTCTTCTTTAATTTTTATGTGACATCATTTTATAGTAGTGATCTTATTTTCATTGTGAAGTTCTCTGATTGTCATAACTGAAAGAACACTCACTACTGATGTCCTTTTCAAAAGTATTTGCATTTTAATTATTTTCATTAATGAAGCCAGCCATCATGTCTTTGTTTTGCAAGTTTCTCTTCCTTTACAGTTCCTACTTCTTTAAAACTGGGTCTTCTGATGTCACCATGAACCTACTCAAGTGTTTTTCAGCACTTTAATTTGTATTACAGAAACTGGACAAAAAAGATTGGCATTCCTTTTTGTTATACACCCAGTACATTGTGTTCGTTCTATCCAGGAAAATATATCTGTAGGCATTTAGAACATTCTTCCCCACAACCACATCCCTATTGGCAGATGATTCCTACCATCCTACAACTGTCTTTTGGCTCACCGATTCTTTTATTATAACTAGACAGTGTTTCTCAGAACTAACTGGTGCTTAGATAGCATATTAATCCAAATTTAGCTATGGTTTACTTGTTTTATTTTGGGATGTTAGGCTTTAAACTGCAAAGGTTCTAAAGCAAAGGCTAATATCTCATAATGCCATGAATAGAAAATGGCTAGAGAACTTGACTTTGAGCCACTGATGCCAAGAGGGAATTTGCTACAAATAAGTACCCTTTTCAGATGTGATTCTAACTAAAAAAATTTATAAGTTTCATAGCCATCACAGAGTAATGACTAAAGCAAAGGAAGGACTTTACAGCAGTTGCAACTCCAACAATAGAAAGAAAGCATATAGACATTCACATCTCCCACCACCAATAGGCCGTCTATTTGTAAGGTTTATCACTGGACAGTTAAAGCTTCCACTGTTAACAACTGAGTGATGAAGACTCAGGACTTGAAAATATAGCCTTCAAACAAATATAGCAGTGACATAGAACATTCTATTTCAAGAAAAAAAGCTCTAACATGAGAATGTAGTACCTTCAACATGTAGAAAGATTGCTGATAACTAATATTCCCTCAAGGAAGCACAGAGTAGAGGGTTTTAGGAGTGACGAGATAAAGAATAGGAAGATTTGGGCCAAGGGGTGAAGAGTCCACTTACTACATTATACAGCTTTCTATTGTTGTCACAATATACATAGGATCAGCATAAAGGTGGAAAGATTTATTTTGGTTTACAGTTTCATAAGGTTTAGTCCATGACTGTTGACCCTTTCATTATAGGCTAAGATAGGCTACGCATCATGATAGAGAACAGCCTGTGAAGCAATGCTCTCACCTCATGACAACTGGGAATGGAGGAAGGCAGGCAGGAGAGAGTGATGGAGAGCCAGAAATCTACTCTTCAAGAACAGAATGTTCCTTTTAATTGCTACTGTCCTTAGTCACACAGATGGCCCTGGTTAAACACAAAGGTTCACTAAACAAAACCTGAAGATGTGAATATGAAAAAGGTTTTGTATGACATTAGAAATTATAGGCATGAATAGAAGATAAGTCAATGAATGGAGTTAGAAGTATCAGAATGTTATATACTTAAATGAAATTGTGAAAGAAAAATATTGAAATTCTTTTTTTAACTAGACCTCACTTCTGAATAGCTTATTAAACTGTAAGTTTATTGATGGATAAATGGTTTGATCTTGATAAAGTTGGAGACTTCATGAGCCAATCACTTATTAAGGCTCTTACTGTGGACACTGTTGAACTGAGTTCTAATATTCAGAACACGAATCTTCAGATGAAAGTTACATTGAGATCATAATTGTTATGTGAGTTTCTAATGAATCACATGCTCTCTAAAATGACTGAAGCTACATTGTATAGTTAAAATTTGCTGAAACAGTAGCTCTTCAGTGCTTCAATCACATATGCACACACATTCTTATATATACACACATGCACACACACACACACACACAGAAACCATGCATGCTGTTGAAACACTAATTAGACTGAATGTGGTGATAATTCCACAATTTTCACGTATATTAAAGTATCAAGAGGAGATGAGGGCACATGACCTGAGCATCTGGGAGCCCAGTTCCCCTACGGCGAGTGGGAGGCAAAAACAGGATAATCCCGGGAAGTTTGTAAACCAACTAGCTTGACATATACAGAGGTAAAACAACAGATAATCTGTCTCTAAAAAGGTTGGGCAATGACGACTCACATCCAGGTGGTTCTCTATTCCCTACACCCATGCTGTGGCATGCATATGGGCACATATTTACACACATGTAAATGCATATATGCACATAAGATTAAAGAAAGCATGAAACTCTTCACCTTGAATACGTGTGTGTGTTTGTGTGTGTGTGTGTGTAATTGCTATTAGGCAAATATTTTCCAATGAAAGAAAAAAAAACTAAGAAATTACAATCAGCAACTCTTCATTTCACTGAGATTAACTTTCTTGAAAATGAAACAGAAACTGACTAAGCTCATAATGTGTAATTATGTATGTGAAGTCACATAGAATAAGATTGAGTTTCCCCAAAACTTGCATTATATTGTCATTCCTATTATAAAATCAAAACAGGAGGCAACTGTAACGACAACCATAGCAAAGGCTAGTCTGGTACACCTAGGAACTTAGAGAGGGTGCTTCATGTCTGGGGTTTAGATTCATAATTGCAGGAGCCAGTGTTTCAAAATAACATGAGGCTCCTTATCAGAAGAGGGCCCCAACCACATAAAGAAAAAAAATACAAAAAATCAGAGAGAGAATCTGGTGATTCCTTACTTACATGGGCAGCCATGCAATCTAGTAGAGAAAATGGGGAAATATATGAAGACTCATGCTTGATTCTGAAAGATCCCTCAGAGTAATCAATTTGACTGCTGCAGACAGATTACTAGAAGAATCCACAGAGTGATTGTTGCTCAAGAGCCTCTGGAGACTGACTGATGCACAGATGGACACAGTTCTAATTTGGTTTCTTTTCAAAAAAGATATTATGCTCTTTTCTTCAAATAATTGAGCAAAGCAATTATGTGGTCTCCAGAAAAGCATTTATGTGTCCTCTGAGAATACTACACAATATTTCTCATCATTCTGTAATTTATTGATTTTAGAACATGGCTAGTTCCTCTTGAAATGAACCATATTCTTCAGCACATGAAACCAGACTTCTTTACTGCTTCTTAAGGACCAAATTATAAAACCGGCTTGCCCTACCTTACATCTGTGATTTTGCCATATTTTGTGTTTATCATAGGCATTAATGCAAACATTGGTTCAAACTCCACCACTTGTGCTCATTAGTCTGTATTTTATAATGCTTTGGGGATTAATTTTAACAAGCTCCTCTAATTGCATAATGATTCATTACCATCATCTCAAGAGATTCTACTTTGAAGTAGGAAAATTCCATCTTTGCCCCAAATGATAATAAAATAATAGTGATAAGGATGAAAACAAACATCCAACAAGTAAACTGTGCTGTAGATACTTGGACAGTTTGATAACCGGAAGTGGAACAGAAATAATACAAGGTCAGTAACATAAGGACTTAATAAAAGCAAAACATTTAAAGTTAAAGCAAAATATGGTAAAAGCACCTGAAACTTGAGTAGAATGAAAACCCAGCACAGAATTTGCTTAAAAACAGCTTCCAAAGTTGAAGGCCAAGGTTCAAAGTCAAAAATAGAGTGGTGTGATTTCTATTTCACTTGACACAATGATTTTAAATCCCTGGTCCACTTATTTTCATAACAACCAACAATTTTAATGTCTTTGATATTTGTAAGATATGTATACCTTTAGGCAAAGGAACAAGAAAATTACCAGTATTTTTTTCATATAAAATCCATCTAAATGGGGCTGGAGAGGTGGCTCAGGGGTTAAGCCTCCTCCTTGCAGGCGGAAGGTCCTAATATAGACACCAGGCGGAAGCAGGGGCGGCCTGCGCTTCTGGTCCTGGTAGGGCGGAGCCTGTGAATCCCAGGGCAGAGTAAACAAGGAGGAGGTGGAGGCGTCCATGGTGGTTCCCGAATTCGTCCGTGGTTCTACACACACACACACACACACACACACACACACACACACACACACAGACGCACGCACGCACATGTGCACAGTTGAATAAATAATAAAAAAATCCATCTAAATGCTTGGCAAACAATTTCTATGGTATGTTGCTATTTATATCTCACGCTTTATGTATTTTCTTTTATACACATAAATAATTTAAATATGCATAAATAATGTAAATTATTATTACATTAAAAGTATAAATTAGTAGGATTCACACTAGTATTTCCATGCGTATACACATTAATCATGGCCCAAGAAATCTTTCAAGTCCCTGCTAATCTATCTTCTGCTTTCGTTAGTTTTTTATTATCACTTCCTACATATAATGACAATGTGAAAGTTGATAGTCTGTGTCTGTCTTATTTTCCTTATGATTATATCCTCCAATTCAGTTAATTCTGTTGCATGTGAATCATTAGATTTTTTTTTCAAAACTTGCGAAGAATGACATTGTGAGTTTTAGAAATTACATTGAATCTGCAAGTCACTTTGAGAAATTGGTACATTTTCAACTTGTCAAGAAGACTTTTAGTGTCTTCCTTCTTCATTCTATTTCTTCTGTGTTTTGTAATTTCCATTGTCATAGGCTATTAATTCCTTAGTCGAGATCATTCCCAGTGTTTTTTTGTGTATATGTGTGTGTAGTGAGAATAGAATTATTTTCATGGTTTCTTTCTCAGTAATTTCATTATTGGAGTATACAAAATTCAGATGCTGTACCTTGCCACTACAGTTCATTTATTTATTATAGTGAATTTTCTGATACCAACTTCAGGATTTTCTGTGTATAGACCATAGTGCCTGATTCTACATTTTTCTATTCTATTATTTATAGTATGGATAATTTGATTTTCTCCTTTCTTAGTAATGTGCCTTTTATTTCTTTCTCTTAATTAATTCCTTTAGCTACCCTTGCTGATACAATAATGAAAAAGAGTGGATGGAGTAGACATTCTTGCATTTTTCCTCAACTTCAGTGTCACATATATTTTTATACAGTGAAATATTTTCAGTAGGTATGTGGCAGAGGATGGGTTTATGAGACAACAATTCATAGAACCAGTGCTATGAAATTCCCGTGCAATCCCAGAGCGTAGACACTCAGGAATTTCAGATCTCTGTATTAGCCCAAATTCAGATAGTAGGTCTCCTCTCAAATAGCTCCTAATAAGATCACCCTGGGAGTTTGCTGAAAGAATAAAAAAAATATTTTTCTAAACTCAGGCCACTGTATGGATTTCAGGTTTTTTTATTAGTTTAGGTTGTAAGCCTGAAAGGTATCCACAGTTTTCAAAATCTAGGTTTGTGAAGATATGCATTGACAAAATTTTCTAGAACTCTGTCTTTCATTTACCAGCCTATGGAAACGGGCAGCAAATTCTGGAACATTGCATTGCTTTTTTTTCTGTGCTTCTAACTGAGGCCTTTTATTTTTCAGGATTTCTATTTCAGTTTTACTGAACACCAGTGTTCTTCCACAGATTGTTCATTATAATGTCCAGCTATATTTTATACATGTTGCTTTGGATCTTCTTACTTGTTCTTTTTGGAGGAACTCCTATTATGCTGGGCACTTCTATACACCAATCTTGCTGATTTCCTTACTGCTTTAATAGATTACTAATATAATTATAGAGACCACAAGATAAAAATGAAAACCAACATTAATAAAATATGAGAAGTCAAAATTAATATTATCATACTATTGAGTACTTTTCTATAACACACTTATCTCTAAATGAGGCTGAACACCCAGATTCTTTGAATCTCAAAAGATATGAATAATGAAAAAGTATGTGTCAAGCTATGTGCTGACTTATTTAGATTTCACCAGTGTTGTGACAGTTAGGAAACTCTTTTATAAATGATGACTACTTCGTGCTACACTTTGAAAATATAGTTTTTAATATTAAATATTATATTACTTAATTCCTGATTGGGAATGCTGAAAAAATGACATTTATTGAGATGTTAGTCTCAATGCTTTATACTAGATGAATTTTCATCATAAATGAAATGAAGAATAAGGACTACTTTACTCATGCAGCTTAGTGTTATTTAACCTAAATATATTGTGTTTTTATATGCCTATTTTTTGTGTAAGTATTTTGTTGTTTCATGTATTAGTCATCTTAGGCTAGTCAAACTAAATAACAGAAAGTCTCTAAGGAATACTTAGTTGAATTAGAAATAATTAAAGAATGATCCTGGGAAACAAAGGGAGATAAGGATTTTGTAAGGTAAATGATGTGTTTTGTAGCAAAGAGAATGTTTATTACAACAGCATATTGCAGGAATTGACGTTAGTTCATTAGGGGACATGGTTTATCAGGAACATCTTGTATATTGCGCTGGTTGTTCCTGTGATTCATGTAGCAAGCCCTTCTTAGGAAAATTCTTGATGAAAGTTCTTAGACAAGCATATGTGGCTAATGTTCTTGAAAGATTCTTTCTTATATGTCTTGTCATAGGCATATGTACATGAAAATTCTCTTAATGAAGGTAGACCTTTATCTTAGACTACACGAAAGTGGAGTGGTCCTTTGATTACAAACTTCATGGGTGTCTTCCTCAAAATTTTTATCACCATGATCTTCGCCTAACAGAAACAACCAAAAGAGCAATTAGCTTTGCTTTGGCTTGTGGTTTCTTAGACTTTTTGCCCATGGTTAGTTCGCCCCATCACTATGGGAATGAGTGAGGCTGAACATCATGACAGGAGCTTGTGGAAAAGCTTTCTTCGTGGCAGACAGCAAGCAGATGGGAGATGAATCACTAAGGAGTCAGATAAAGGCACAGCCAAAGGACATGTCTGTCTGCTTTCTCTAGTCAAGAACTAACTTCATAAAGTTTCAAGCACCTCCTAAAATAATGTTACTGGATCATAACATAGGCTTCAATAGATTGAGGCCACAGGAGTCATCTCAAATTCTAACCACAGCAATTGGCCATAAAGAGATAGTAGAAATATCTCTTTAATTGTTTTATTACAGAGATGAGGGATGGAAGAAAAGGTATGCTTCAAATCATGTGCAGAGTTCAGAAGATAATTTTGCAAAGTTTGTTCCTCCTTGAAGCTCCTAGGATCAAATTCAGGTCAGCAGGTTTGTAGGGAGATATCTTTACCAGATGGGTCATATCACTATTGCAACAATGTCTTTACCATTGATAATTTCTGGAAGTACAAAGATCAGGGACAGTTCAATATTTAGCAGTGTCTTACCAAGAATATCACCTAACTATGCACTTAAACTTATTCAACTAAAACATGACATCATATCCACTGTATTATGTAGTCAAATAGACATAGCAATCATCATATAATTCAAATGATATGGTTTATATTGATCATTAGAAGCTTTTAAATTTATAATCAAATATATACACAAGTAACTGAAACTATTGTGCTACTATTATACTTATGCCTCATAAACTTAACTCTGCTTGTATGGAGAAATTTTTGTGATGATCTGTCAAGCAGGGGAAAAGGCCATACATGAGAACTTTTAATTCAAGAATACTGTATTATCATAGTTACCACAGCTGTCATTACCTATTCAGTATTGGTTTTATGTTTAAGGGAAGATCCTCAGGACTAAAACTTGATTGTGATGTGGAGGAAAGAGTCTCTAAGAATGAGTATACACAGACTGCCCATCAGAGGAGAATAAGAATAACTTTCTTACATTAATCAAAGTTTAGGAAGCAACATAATTTGAAAATTAAACACAGAAAACTCTGGGGGAAATGATACATTTGTGGATCCATAAGAAAGTCCATAGAACACATGACTGTAGAAGAATATGCACCACAAAACTTTTGAAAATACTCTATATGAATGATATCGTCTAATCCTATAGATGCAAGCTTAATTTTTTTATGTCACCTAATCCTTCTGTAGAAAAAAAGAGTAATTGTGAAGCCTGAGGAAGAAAATATTTTCCGACTCAAGCCAGAGAGATGACTCATCAGATAAAGTTGCTTGTTGATCTGCAGAACCTGTGAAAAATTAAAAAAAGAGAACAAGATTCAAAATATTATCCTGTGACACTATCCTCTATACACTAATCTCTCCCCCCTCTTTCTCTCTTTTTGTCTGTCTCTTACTCTCCATTTTCTCACACACATTAAAAATAAAATTTGAAGTTAATGAAATATTTCAATACCATTAGCTCACTCTTACTTTGGGCCCTAAATAATAACATTTCCAAATACCCACCTGTCCACTCAAAAGACTGGTAAGGAACAATTGTCACAATATTATTTCTTGAAGACACAGTTATCTATTTTGGTGAAAACTAATTGATATTGGACTACGTAGAGGATGGAACACTCCTTATTCATATTGATCTGAATCATACCATGAGTATTGATTTGTCTTTCCTGTCCACAGTGTCACTGATTAAACCAATAACTTAGGAATGTCTGGATAGAAGATTTATTAGCATGCTAACACAGGATTTCACACAATATTTTTTTTTCTGCTCATACAAACATAATAGGAACCCCTGTCCCCTCCCTCCCTCCACCCCTCCCTGGACCTCCCTGTTCCCTCCCCGTTGTCCCTTCCTTTCCCCCCTCCCTCCCTTTCTCCCAGTACCCCCTCCCCCCATCTCTGAAACATCCTTTAATGAGTATATAAAACTCTCCTCTGGGTCCTCCTCTCTGATGAGGTGTAAGGACTCAGTGGCAATTCCTAGAACTCTTTCTTGTGTCCCCCTTAGGTACAGGAACACTATTATGACTGTTAATCCCTTGCTTCTAAGGATCCTAGTGCCTTTAGTCCATGCTAGAATTTGAGGGGTCAATGATATGTTGGTCATTGCGCAGATCATGCAGAGTCCTGTTATAATTGCTTTGGCCCTAACTTGGATTTCACACAATATTAATGGAAAGGATTGAACTTATTTTAAAACAAGCAAATGGGTAACAATAATTGGGTAGCCCTGAGACATGCTGGCCTTTGCATGCATATTGATAATCAAATCACACAATGGAAGGGTCTATCTGCTAAAAACTCATGAATTTCTGCATATCAGAGTGATGCCTTCTTTTAGGATACACCATATTCATTGCAAAAATAGTGGATAAATGATGTTTTGATCTTCACCAATAAGTAAAATACATTATCCTAGAAATCATACTTCAAATAAATAAATAATGTAATTTGTCTTTCCATTCCAATGACTGCAGTCTCTACTTAGAATGAAGCACTGGTTTTCAGCAAATAAAATTCAGTTAGAATATATAACAAAGGCTCCACTGGTCTTGAAACTGCTACTCTCTCTCGACCTTTGTGTCATCTTATACCTGGGGTATAACCATACTTAACAGAAGAAGAAAGTGAATGCGTCTAACCATCATGAAAAACTAGGATTTCTCCTATGCAATGTAGGTAAAAGGGCTGTGTTTGGAATACATAAGATTCACTGGAAAATTCTTGTTGTTTCTGTGCCCACTGATTATGGTAAGTAAGCAGCTGTAGTGACTACTACCCAAGTGTATAGGATTCAGTTCCTTTACAATAATATTCCAAGTGTAGATCACACCAGTACACAAGCAAAGAACTCAAACAATCTGTGATGATGAGAGAAACATGGATTATGGTGAAGAAGAAGGAAAATTATAAATATTAGTGGTAATCTCAATAGCAGCCACAGGCTTTTTCTGTTCCTTGAATTTCTTTCCCCAGCATTCATGGTGCTGATGGTATCAGTGGTCTCTGCTTGGAAGACCTTTATTCAAGATGGCCACACAACTCATCCCCCACAGCCTTGTGCAGTCTCAAATGTTATCTTTCTCATCGTAACTTTCTGATGGAATACAATTTTTCTTTCTCTTCAGTTCCATTTTCTCTTTGTGCATGATACATTGCATTTAGCAAATTTTAATGAAATTGCTTATAAATGCATGTTACTTGTTAACATTTATTTTATTGTTCGTATCTTTGAATTCAACATTCACAATGTCAGAAATGTATGTTTTTATCAACATGATATCCCCAAAAATTAAAGACTGCATAACTCATACAAAGTATATAATGATATTGGTCAAAAGAGTTATTTAGTGACCTTTCTTTTTCTTTTTGGATGATAACTCATGAATTTCACTTCAGCTTTACCTCTTGCACAGTGCTTAAGCTTGCATACATGTCAAGCTATCCAAAGACAACCTATACATTATTATAGAAGAATTTATGGGATGTCAAAGAATTTAATAGTAGTGGAGAAGTGAAGAGTTTTTTTTTTCACACATCAAAGCTCACTTGTCTTTACTCAATTACTGATATTTCTCATTCCTTATGAGGAATAATGATAAGGTTAAAATTCATTCCTTGAAAAAGTAGACATTTATACCAATCAATTTATACTATACCAAAATGGTTTTGTTGTAAGTGAAATATGCTATAGAAACCAGAATCCATAAGAGGCAGAAATTCTATTGAAAAGAGAGCTAGAATGTTTTCACAATTTAGAACTGGATCTTGCAAAAACCTAATCCTGGCTTTAATTTTGTTTGAAAACCTATTTTCCCCTGTTTATTTGACATATCAGCTTAAATACAACAATAAGTTTTACCTTGTTATATATTTCTGTTTCCAATGTAATCTTTCCCTGTACATTTTATGTCAGATAATGCTTTGTTATCTTCTCACCATTTTTGCACACAACTTAGAGTGATATAGTTTCTTTAATGTTTATTCCTTCAATACTAACAATAAGACTCCTCTAGAGCAGAATATGCCTACTTTTCTCGATACTACACAGAATCATGGATTTCAGCAAAATGAATTGATCTTTGCTTGACTGACATATATTTTATATCATTTTTAATTACACAGCCTCTTCTACAGAATGTTTCTAAAATCATTTGTCAATAAGTACCCACCCAAATGTCATTTCCAACCTTGATCCATATAAGTGTGGTAAGATCTCTTCTTTCCTTAAATTTTCTTCTTAAATCTTTCAACTCAATCCACATCATATTTTTGTTATTATTTGTGACCCCATATTTTCTCATATATGATGATAAGAGTCTCAATATCTGGGACAGGCCTTTGCTATAATGCTTGGAAAGATCATATGAGCAGACACATGTGATGTGATTCCTTGACTTACAGGATCTTATTGAATACCCACTTGCTTTTAGATTCCATTATCTCCATTCCTCTGCAACAAACTTCATATCTCTTACCACATCCTCATGTTCATTGAAATTCACCAATTTGCTTCACTTTATTAATGCAAGTTTACTCTATATTACCCCAATTATTTAGCAATCAAATAGTTCATATTTTGATGCTTATAGAAAATTATATATGAACAGAACATAGAGACTCAAAACAAAAAGTGGACAATAAATGTAAATTTATTGATTCATTTTCTCTGATTGCCATTCTCTTGAATGAACTCATTAGTATCCAACAGATACTACGTTTTTCTAGCCCCAGGATTACTGAAATTTTTAGAACTAGTGCAGTTATTCTTCCTAATGGAAATTTGAAAAATTCTGCCCAAAACCAGACTGTTTTTCCACAAACTAGTGAGGTTCTGGCTCATACATCTGTGATGAGTTAGAAGTTATAGAAGTTGTGGTACAAATTCATCCCCAAGCAGAATAGACAAGATTGACAAAAATCAAACACTTATGATTTCATTGTTCATTTTATTCATATAATAAACTAATCTTAACCTGAAAATAACCACCAATGCAAAACTAGTCAGGAAAAGCAAGATAAACACATGTTTCTCATAATTTTTTTATTGTGATGCTTGCAATTCCATATCACAATAATTCTAATCAGAGCAGTTTAATTTTCATATATTTATTTTATCAATGCATGACCTCTGGGAAACATGCATCAAGATAAAAAGATCTGTGCTGCAGAGTTGCTGGATAAGATATTGGTTTAAAAATAATTAGGGTAAAGAGGTGGGCCTGATAATGGTCTTCAGATTTGAATGCAAGTTCGAAATCTGTGTAAAGAAAGAAAAAGGAAAATCACATGAAAATAGCCTCTGGCTGCCACTTACTCTAATCAAATAGTTCAAGTTTCCTTTCTGTCTCTTGGCCTGACTGATGGAGATCCCAAGAGCAAAGGCCAACGATTACATGAGTCACACACTTGGAAATTCGGTGGAATGGGTGGAGATCACCCGCCTCCATTTAGCAGTCACTAAGGAACCTGAAGAGAAAAGATACTCAGTGCAAACACTGCTATGAGACTGTCTTTAGCTCCCATGCATCAAGTTCTACCATGAAAAATGTGAGCAGTATATCCTATGGCTACCTCGGCCACTGACTTGTCCTATTCTTATTAATAATTTCATTCTCCAAAATGTAAGCATCTCAAAACCAGGTAATAGAGACTTCTGTTATCTCTTGAATAATTCTAAACCAATGGTGAGATTTAACATGTCATGACATTACCTATGGATAGATTACATTCTAGAAGAAACTCAGTATGCCAGATGTTCTTTTTCTTATTGGAAAAAAATTTACTTAAAAAAATAAAAAGAATTTCAAACTTTCAGGTTCTTAAAATATTTAACTTTTAATTAGTGTGAATATGGAAAACATTCAAGGTGCCATATGCTCTTTTTAACAACCTGATATCATGGGATAATTATAGATTATGATTATGATATGATTTTTAATTGTATTTTCTTATATATTCCCATATAAATGACCTGTGATATCAAAACACAATCTGTATTTCAAATGAAAAGATAATGTGATTTGTTGAGATAGAATAAAATATGGTGAGGACATTTTCAAGGTCAGAAAATAACTGAATTAAATTAAAATTATTCTTGGCAGACAATGAAGTTTCCCTTTCTCCCTCATATTAAATTAAAGTTGTCTTTATTTTCCTGATTTTCTTCTATGAAAAAACTGCTCATCTGCCTAAAAGATAGTAGAAGATCAAAAACACTCAAGCATGCATGCACTGTGAGCATCTAGTGGTTATTTCTATGGAATCTTTTCTTCTAAAGATGGCAAGTAAACAGGGAAGAATCCAATGCAAAATAAAAGACCTCAGAATTGTTCTAGTAGGAACTATCAAAGACTTGCATAAGTAATATGCAATCACTGTATGCCAAAGATGATGTTATTTTTATTTAAGTAACTACTGTCAATCATGCTAGCCTATTTCTTTGGAATCACATATAGGTAGTTGCTGGGAGACAAACAAATTTCTTTCATGGACTGTTTCAAGTTAGATCCAAGGGACAAATTTATGTCCTTTTTAGTGAATTAGTGAACACAAAGGAAAAAAAAAACTACTAAAGAATAAAGAAGATAAAAAGCCAACAGAGAAATTATCTTTATTCCAGAGACTTCCGAACTTCACTTTGTCTTTAACATCCAACACCTAATGCTAATTACATATGAGGTTTTGTTGGTTTGAAATCATTTGTAGCCAAAAGATTTTTACTTTGATACAGCAAAAAGAAAATCACATCCTTGGTATAGTATCTCACTTCCAAGGGATAGTACAATCTAGCTGATATAGTATATGCAAGTTTCAATATGACAATTGAAGACTTGAGCTTTGAGTACAGTTGTGAAGGGTTGAAATTGAGTTGGGCCATCAACAAACTTGCAGGAGATTGATTCATGCAGAAGGCCCAATCAATCAATGGCAGGTAGGAATAGGCCCTGGGCATGTAAACAAGATGGAGGAAACTGGTTAAGGAAGTTATCATCATGTGGTATATTTGGCTGGACATTATGGTTTGTCAAGTGTTACAGTTTGCTTGCATGGTTGCTGATAAATGACCATCAAACGGCTTTATGGACAGTCTGGTAAAGTTAATAGTCCAGCTTGACTGGAGAGCATGTACTAACACCAGGACTGAGGGAACTGACCACATCACTTCTATGTAATGACTGAGAGAGGGATGATCCTTACTTACCAGACCAGCATGTCTGGACAAGTAGACACAAGGATGCCCACTCTCTCAACCAGCTCTCTCTATTTTATTCCAGGGTCTAATTCCACCCATCTGGACCTTCCCTTTCAGCCAGTCTCTTGCAGGTTTGCTTTTGGCTCAACCCAACCACTGATTCTCCACAAATGTGCCCAGAGCTCAAACCCTCAACTGTCAAGTTGACACGTGTGCCTAACTATGACAATGAGTAAGGATTGTCCCTCTCCCAGTAGTCATGTGGCTATATGGATATGGTGTGATTACATCCTTTGGATCCTGGTGTTGATATTCATTCCCCTGCCAAACTGGACAAGAAACTAAAATCAAGTATCATAAACAAAAATAAAACCCCTTGTTCCTTAAGCTGTTTGGTGGTGAATTTATCAGTAATAATGAAGAGTAACTGTAACACTAGCCATGTTTGTAGGTTCTTACTTTGGGTTCATTTATACACACACTCATGTGTATATACACATTCATCTACAATATGTATACATTCTTATTCTAAAACAGAATATACATATGTTGGGTTTTTGGTGTGTAATTACGTATGGTTATAATCTTGATTTAGTTCAACTAGACACATGATTTAGTTCAACTAGACACATGCAAATTAGGCCCTTTGCATATCTACCTGAAATACTTTTACTTTTAGAAAGATATTACCGTAGACCTATAAGTAGTTGAATTCCACAACCCAAATATCTATTAAACAGTTAAAATTTTAACGTGTTTCAACTGAATAAAATAGGTATGAGAAAGTGAAGATCTAAATATAGCTGACCTAACTCACAATTCATCTAAAGAAATACAGCTTCATACATTTCTCCACAAATATGTTGGCATACCTACAATTTTTTTAACACATGTCTGAGCAACAGTTTTTTGATGTGCTGCCTGCTTCAGAGCCCAGCTATGACAAATTTCCCTGGAGAAGGTTACAAATGAAACTCTAAGCCTGAGATCACTAGAGCCAATTCCAAAATTAAAATGAAAATGCATAAAATGAAGGAGATACATAACAACATACTAGATTTCTACAATCTTTGCACAAACTCAGTTTGATTTCCTCCTAATTTGAAGGCTACCAAATTAAATCAAAGTCATAACACAGAAATAAGGAACTATTTTTGGCTAATTGAGTTAGAATGGAGTGAATTAATTGTAATGGAAAGATGGCAGGAATTAGAAGAATTCAGAGACAAGTGAGACTGAAAATTTTATTGCTCCTGATTTTCCTTTCTTTGTGGTTTCATTTGCTATAAAAATGTAAAAAGGTGGTTGTTGTGCAAGTTAGATAAAGGTGTCAACTTGATGACTTGAGGGCTGACCCTTAAGCATATTTGTGAAGATTTGATAATTTAGGCAATCCCTGACCCAGTCTTTGGCGTTTGACTAATTGATGTCACAATAGTAGGCCAATAGTGGGTAGGACCATCCCTTGGATAGGTAGATAAGATTGAGAGAACTGGTTCAATCATTTGTCATACTTTGGCAAGGTAGCACACAGACATTCTAACAAATGAGAAAGTTTGTCCCTCTCTTAGCATTTTCTTTTGATATGGTGTGGCCAGTTCCCATAGCTTCTGATGCTAATATGAACTCTCTGCTGGAACCAGAGTAAAATCTCTGTCTATCTACGTTGATTGATTGTACGCTCATCAGCAACATGAGGAAAATCTCCAATAGTTGATCCATTATTAATTTTTAAAATGACAAGTAATAGAGAATTTTTGAACAGCTTTGGTTACCAAAGTGTATAAAAATGGAAATGCATATAGCCACCCACATATATATTTATTATTTTTGCCCACCAAAAATATAAGTAGTCTTATAATCAGCTCCAAGCTATACAGGTATAAATTATTTGTTGGATTATGTTTTAACTAGAATACCCATTATGTTAAAAGTGATTATCTTTGTAAACAGTTGCATAAAACAATTTGGACCACTCATTAATCTTTGTCACTCACAGTTCTAGTTCTTATTCTATTCTATTTGATATCATGGAGCATATGTGTGTGTGTGTATGTGTGTGTATGTGTGTGTATGTATATATATATATATATATATATATATATAATATTCTATTCTACTTTTGCTATCATGGAGCATCAATAATAAATCCACTTCTATCTCTTACCAATGTTCAGTTCTCCATACTTACCATCTTTGGACAACTGGTAATCTACTCAATAGCCAGAGAGCATCATTTAAAAACTCAAAATATGTGGGCTGGGGCTTCTGTAGAGTGTTGGAGTGCTTGTCTATGTGCAAAACACTAGGTTCCTGTCAACACTGAAAAAGTTACTAAAACTGAAATAATAATATGAATTTTATAACACATGGCAAACAACCACAAAACCTCTCCAATTACTTCCCACTCTGCAGAGTTAAGTCAAACTACCTTTAGGCAAGTACTTTATTCCTGACTCCTTGGTTCTCTCAGTTTTCTTAAGAACTTTCATAATATTACGTTCAGTAATAACAGTGTTTAAATGTACTTTAGAAGGATGAGGAATGGCAAAGGGTATTGATGACACAAACATGAACAAAATACATAGATTTATATGTTTTGAAATGTAATGAAACACTGTTTTCACAGCCTGAAAGATGAATAAAATAGTGCTATATGAAAGAAATAATAAAAGCTCAAAAGTGACCAAGATCTGACACATATCTGAGAAATTATTGATAACTGGGAAACAGACGTCTACACTTTGGAAAATGGATTACTTTTTTTGTTATGAGTCACATATATGTTGTCCATAAATCCCAGTTTTATTGCTTACATCTATTTTTCAAGCTTAGTGAAAGCCTGCTCATTAATATGCAGGTGCTGGTTATACTACAGAACTTTAATCACAATTTCAAACATCTGGAAGCAACATGAATAACTCTAAATTGGACAGAAATTAAAAAATAAATTTGCTATTCAATTTTTTTCATGTCATTACTATTTAAAAGAATTTTTTGGGATGGAGAGATGGCGCAGGGGTTAAGACTCTGCCTCACAAGCAGAAGGTTCTGAGTTCAAATCCCAGATCCTACATAAAAAATGGCAAATGGAAATAGCTGCATCCTGAAGTTCAGGCTTTGGTGGGTAGAGCTTGGGAAACCCTTGAGTGAAGCAGAAAGGAGGTAGACATGATCCAGGATGATTCCCAAAGTCACTCTTGATCCTCTACAGGGACATATACATTGCCCTCTTAAACACACACACACAATAGAAAACTATTGGATGATGCATTTTGAACTTAGACAACAGAACCTTTTCTCTGAGACACAGAGAGAGAGAGACAGAGAGAGAGAAAGAGAATCACTTAAGAAAATTTATTCTAGGAGAAGAGGGAAAATCCCTAGTTGTGTTCTTCCTCCTTTGTAATATAAGTATTTGCATCCAGAGTACCTGTAAGTCATTCACTAGATCCCTGGCTTCCAAGGCATACTTGCCATTCAACCTCTTTTACCCTGGACTGTTAGGAAAGCCAAGAGTATGTAAAAATATGGAAATATTAGTTGTTGCTCAATGATAGATACATGTTAATCATATATTATTTTCCCTCTCTACAATATTTACACTATTCCTGAACTCTGTCTGATTGCCAAAAAGTACTGTTAAAAGTCAGTACATTTATTTATAAGTAGACAATGGATTAAAACAGTATATTTGCCGCATAAGCAGGGCCACATTAAATTGTTGAAAACTGGGATTATCAAGTATCATTGTGTTCTACCACTGTCATCTCAACTTTTGTTTTGATCATAATGAAATATGTAGATCTTATTAGTCAACTCTTATTTTCCAGAAATTGTGCTAAGCATCTTATACTATTTATCTCAATAAAGGCTTCAAAACATTACATTAACTTGTTATCACAACTACTCTGAACATAGCAGATTTATTAGGTTTAAATGACTTGCTGTCGAGACTCCTGCAAATTATAAATCACCATTAGAACTTAAAGAATCAACTTAAAAAATTGCTACAGAATCTGAGCTTTTATCCTCTGTAGTATGTACACATATAATATACAGATATATGTCTTATATGCATACATGATACATTTGAAAGCAAAGTTAATGTACCATTAAACTGAAGCTCCACAGAGATTGACAGAACCCGAATGATTTGATCACTCTGTTTTGTAATTGTGAATTAGTCTCACTGAATTCCAGCACATGCTTTAATAACAATGCATAATTGCAGTATTTTCTATGTGTGCTGATCTGACTCTCTAGATGTAAGAGTCCACTGTGTTTCAGAAATATACACTATAGTCTACAATATCCTTATGAGTGGCAACTGGACCCTTTCCAAATGGAAGACAACTTGAGAATATTGGATGATTTAATTTAAGCTTGTCACCCTAAATACAGACAAAGGAAAGTTCTCTTTATGCAGAAACTTGCATTGCATTTAACAAGTTTTTTCTGTTTAAAATTTACTTTACTCAGGATAAAGTAGTACTGCTCATGGCTGTAACATCATACTGAATATATTTGTGAGCACAAAGTGTGTGACCTTGTACTAAGTCAGCTCTGAAATATGTAGAGTACAAAAAATTTAAGAGATATTGTTGCACGTGGTTTATGTTTCAATAGTATTATTTTTGAGGGGGTGCTATTTTGTCTCATTCCTTTCATTTTTATTTATATATGTGTGCATATACATGTGGTATTGATGAATGTGTATAAGAGTATTCGCTTGTGTGTAGACATATGTCCAAAGTTGGCAGTGGGTGATGTTCTTTGATCATATTTTATTTGATTTACTAAGACAATGTCTCTTGGCTTAACCCAAAAATCTTCTGTCAATTAGTCTAGTAAAACAATTTGCATAGGGGAATCCAATGTGTGTTTCCTAAGTTTTGAGATCATATGCCATGGTCATGTCTACCTGACTTTTATTAGTGTCGTGGTTTGATTGTGGTTGTCTCCCACAAGCTCATGTGCTTTCATCCTTAATTAATGCTAATGTTTGGAAAGGTCATAGCACCTTTAGGAAGTGCAGCCTTGTAAAGGAAGGGCTTATACCTTGAGGTCGAATAGCCCCATACTGCTTCCTCTAGAAGTCTGTTTTTGAAGTCAGCTGCTTTCTCTCTAGGCCTACTGATAATACATGTGACCTAAGCAGATTCCAGGTTCTGTTGCCTACAATTTCTTTTCAGCCATAAAGGACTATATCCCCTCTGTAATCATAACCCAAACAAATCTCTCTTTCTCCTCTTAAGTTGCTTGAGTCTGAATGTTGTCTCACAGCAACAGAAGAGGAATCATAATAATGGGAGTACTGGGAATACAACTCTGGGTCTCATCTTCATGGGACAAGTGCTTTGTTCATTTTAATCATCTTAGTGAGTCATCTCCACAGAACTCCTAAAGATATTATATTAGTTTAATGTAGCATCCTAATGGCACCTAGTTTAAACACATATGGTAAATAAGTGATTCATTTTTGGATCTGCACAATTATATATTGCTGTAACATTCCACTATAAGACAATTCTTAGAGGATGGACTTTGAGCCAGTTAGAACTAAATTGTTTCTTATTCTTATCTTTTGTGAACATGAATTTGAAGAACCACTGTTCTTTGCAATTTATACTTTCCATAACAAGATCCCACTATTTCTTATAGAATATAGTTATTACACTACAGTTTGTGGATAATGAACCACTCACAATTTTGACAGTCAGAGGGATCAGAATAGAGGATTTGCACGCATGTAGAATTTCAGAAATGTTTTTAAGTAAAAAAAATGTAAATATTTGCCAATTATAATCCATAAATTGCAAACTAAGCTTCATTTAATTTACTATCAAATGTGCATCATCCAACACATATTAATTAATCTCCAATGGAATATCACTCTGCTAGATATGGTGCAGAATGCAAAGAAATTTTAAGTATAAACCTTACATTCGAACAAACAAGCAAACATAGGAACAGCAAAGCAGAGTGAGCAAAAAAGTGAAAATATCATCCGGAGTACCAGGCATTGTAGTATTATGTTTAATTTTGTATCTT
Organism: Typhlomys cinereus; assembly: GCA_023101885.1. Lineage (NCBI taxonomy): Eukaryota > Metazoa > Chordata > Mammalia > Rodentia > Platacanthomyidae > Typhlomys > Typhlomys cinereus. The sequence goes on along the minus strand of JALPQD010000136.1, from coordinate 1,025,072 downwards.
TTAGGAAAATACACTGAATAATTTGCTGAAGTTAAATAAATAAGAAAGTTACTTATTTTATTAAGATATAGAATGTGCTTCCAATTTATAATATAATCACTTAGCTAACCACTTTTAAAATTTATTTGTTTATTTATGTATTTTGAGAGAGAGAGAGAAAGAGAGAGAGAGAGAGAATCAAACCACACTGCGTGGTCCTGTAAAGGACTAGAAGGACTTCAGGAATCACCCTGGATTGCTTCTACCTCTTTTTTGCTTTGTTCTGGGATTCTTCAGGCTTGACCCACCAGGCGGAAATGTGCAGGCTGACACTGTTTCCTTCTGGCATTTTTACATGGGACCTGAAATCTGAACTCAATACTTTCTGCTTGTGTGGTAGATCCTTAACCCCTAAGCCATCTCTCCAGCCCACTAAGCAATTCACTTTTAAAAACATTGATTACATATAGTCACTTTATTTTAATACATAATCCTACTTCCATAACTAACAATTTTATAAATCCTACCCCTGAAAAGAAAATATTTTTAGAAAAAGAATAATCTCCTTTGTATTCCATGATAAGGAAATATACTATTGAGAAGCCCAAAAGTATTTTACTCAGTATTGACTAATCAACAAGGACTATTAGATTTTTATATTGTTCTTAGTATAGGAATCTAAGCTTTTTTCCTTATACATATTGGACGATCATAACTTCACAAAAAGATGTAATGATGATAAGCTTCTCAGACCAGATGTTTTCTTTTTATGTTTAGTTTTCACTAAGATGACTAAATATATGTTGGCATAAGTATTATGGTATATAACGTGTTAGTTAAAAAATTATAGCAGTTTTTATTAATCTTTATTAATATAATGAGGACTATGTTGGGTATATGCAATTTATAATAGTGTACAAAACAGCAATTATCAGCTATGGCTACAGAAAAGAACTATCCGTGGGTTGTAAGCATAAAACAAGAATTAAAGTGAGACTCACAATATTTTCCAAAATTACTGAATTATAATTACCAAGTAAGATGATGTGTTTTTTTTTTAATTTTTTTTATTATTTATTCAATTGTGCGCGTGTATGTGCGTGTGCGCGTGTATGTGCGTGTGCGCGTGTAGAACCACGGACGAATTCGGGAACCACCATGGACCACCTCCTCCTTGTTTACTCTTCCCGGGGACTCACAGGCTCCGCCCTACCAGGACCGGAAACGCAGGCCGCCCCGCTTCCACCCAGCGTCTATACGTGGGATCTAGGATCCTAACTCAGGAACTTCTGCCTGCAAGGCGGAGGCTTAACCCCTGAGCCACCTCTCCAGCCCCGATGATGTGTGTTTTAAAGCATTTTGAAGCCATAGAGCTTAACAATATTACAACAGAACTTCTAAGATTCTTTTTGTTTTATCACAAATTCCAAGATTTTTTGTAATTACAGAGATCTTTGTCCATAAAAGAAAGTGAAGCACTAACAAGAAATTTAGTGCTCAATATGAAGAAACCAATGTTATGTAACTGTTAAGACATGTAGTACACATTAACTGTAGTCAAGATGAGGCTAATTACTATAGAACCACTTAAGTTGCAGTTGATGTCATCAGAAATTAAATTAGAGTTGGGAAATTGAGTTTTGAATGTATCAATAATTCTTATCAACTAGTGCATAGATGAATTTTAGAGGTAGGTATGGCTCTTATCAAATCCTTTATAGGGTCCATGAAGGATAAAAAATATAAGAACACGACTAAAATTCACAAAAAAATAATGGGCAAATTTATTCCAAATGGGAGAGTGGGAAAAAAAAGTGCTGAAGCTTTCAGATCTACCATGATCATATCCATGTCTAGAGATATGTAAGACAGAATAGTGTCTTTCTCAAAATCTAGGTGTAATTAAGTCAGCTAGTTAGGCTGAAAAAATATTGTTCATCCAGAGAAGAAAGTGCAGAGTGGGTCAGGGACAAACACCCATTATTTTTGTAATTAAGAAGACTATTAATTTTTAAAATGAAATATTACAAATGTCCTGGAGAGACATTAAGCCTCTGCCTTGAAAGTACAAGGTCTTGAGTTCAGATTCCTGAACTCATGTAAAAACACCACACAGAAAGGGCCTAAGCATATACTTCTGGTCCAGAAAGGCAGAGCCTCAGAAACTCCAGAGCAAAGCAAATAGGAGATAGAAGCAATCCAGGTGATTCCCAAAATTACCCTTGGGACTCCACAGTCACACACAAAGCTCTCTGATACACACAGGCACATATACAGAGACACACATAGACAAAAAAGTAAAAAACATAGTAATAATAAATTAAAATAAAATGTTTATAAAATATAAAAAATGTGTGGAACAATAATACAGGTGGAGACAATGTGGGGAAAGATAGGAAACAAGCAGTGAAATCTATGTTTTATGCTTGGCAAATGTTAATCTGATATAATAACACAGTGCAGAAGGGATTATATGATGAAGTTCCAGGGCAGAGAGATGAGCAAGGATGCTCTTAGCAGCAATCCACACGTGACATGCCATATGTTGTGAACTGTCCAGTGCACTGAAGCCTGAAGTTAGGAAGAAACCACCTGGATAAAAAGCATTAAGAAGGAAAGGTAGCTCATGCATTTCTCCCTCTGCTCCAAGTGAGGATTTTATTTTCCCTTCCGAATTTTGCCACCAAAATTCTTTAAATCATTATGATGTGATCTCAGCAAATCTCTTTACTACACAGTAATTTATGTAAATCACAACATAGAACAAATGCTCAAAATAGCTTATTATATTACTAGGTCAATTAATCTGTTATATCAGTTGACATTCAAGTTTTGATTATTTACATGACGTTGCTTGAAATTGATTGTGCATATAATATGTCCATATATCTAACCTTCAAAAAACTTGAACATTATTATATTTCAATAAAAGGGAATATTGAAAAAAATTTGTGTTTGTTTTGTGTGTGGACATTGAACCCATAATCTTGTACATGCTAGGTAAGCATTCTGAATTACTGAATTTACCTTTTTGAAATTGTTTTAAAGAAATGATGTTTAAATTAGGCCTATTAATCAGAATAAAGAATTATTAGAATTATGAACAATTCTTACATAAAATATTACTTCATATATATGTGGACAATAGATCTCTTAAATATTGAAAATTATGCAAAACAGTAAATTAAAAGTATATAAAACAGAGTATGAGGAGTTACACGTTCAGAGAACAAAAAAGTAGGTATACTTACTGATCTTAAATAAAATAAAAGACTACACTAACTTCCTAAATATTTTTATCAAGCAAACATAAATAAAAATGAGAAAATACATGAAGAATTTGTGAATTTTACAATCATAAAATACAAAGTCTTCATGTTGATTGCACAATAATTTCATAGGATCACTCTTTTCCAAATTTCATAATATCGTTGATTATACGAAAAATTGTTTCACATGGTCTGTTTAAAATCTTTCACTGATTCTAACATTTTGATACATATAATCAAAATATTGTCTTTGACAGTGAGTACATTGACTCCTAAAATTAGTATCTTAGCCATTGTAACAAAAGAGATAAAGAGAATCCAAATCATCTTTAATTAGAAATTATTATTAAGAGAAACATCTAAAAATGCTAACCAATTATAATTAATATAAAAATGCAATCAAATCACTATATTAAAGATGAATTCACTGTATAACAGGACATTGGCATTCTCATAAGTTCAAAATTGATATTGATTATTGTTACAGTTCAAAGTAATATATTTATCAGTTTATTTCTGCATATCAATAAAAACATAGAAAATAATTTAGATTCTGTTTATGATTACATTAAAAAATCAAATGTTTAAAAATAAAAAAGTAAAAGGTAAAAGTTTTGCAAGCATATCTGGCCAAGAATATAATATCTATTTAATTAAAATTCCTAAATAATGTTTATTTATGAACAGAAAAATAAATTCAGCAATATATGGAAAGAGAGAATTAAAATCTACAGACAAATGAGCAATATGCTATATCTCTTAACAGGTTCATTTAAGTGCTATGTTAACTAATTAGAAGATATAATTATAGAAAGTTTTTACAATGGATCTTCAAATCAATTATAATTTTAACCAATTTTTGAATAAATTGTCAAAGATCATTGATATTCAAGGCAATTTGAAGAATCACACAATGGCTGACTTAAAACTACCAAATATCAATACTGCGTTGTCTTAATGAGAGTGGAGCTGTATTGTCAGTCACTAGAAGGGAACAATTTTATTGAGCATGCAAGAAGAAAACAGCAATAAAGTAATGTGTATGTCATAGATACAGGTGTCAACTTGACAGTTGAGGAATCAGAGTTCTAGACACATTTGTAAAGAGTTAGTGGTGGAGTTAAGCTCCGGGCAACCCTGTAGAAGAATGTCTGATTGATGGAGAGGCCCAGATTATGATGTGTGTAACTAATCTCTGGTCAGGTAGTTAAGATGGAGATAATTGGGTAAGGAAATGGACATCATTTGGAATATTTGGGTAGACATACTGCTCTGTCAAGTATTATCCTTCTCTTGGCAATCGTGTAGACAAGGTATATAACTCTTGGTGTTGATGTAGATCCTCTTGATAAACTGGACAAGGTCTATGACAGGAATCATAAACCATAATTAATCAATTTGATTGTGAATTTATCAGCAACAAAGCAGAGAGACCACAACAGAATTTGGTACCAAAGAAGTGAGGAGTTTGCTGATAAATCTGGCTATGAAGCTTTTGGGAATTTTAAACAGTTTTTCTCTGGAATAATATGAAAATGTTTGAAGATATTGTGACTATGTAGTAGAAAAATCTTTTGGCACAGTTTTGTGGGCCATTCAGAAGATAGTGATGCTGAGTCATGAATTGTTTTGGCACAGTTTGTGATGAAAAGAATGAGGACTTTGGCAAAAATGAATTTAAAGCCTGGTTTGCTTGATAGAGAAGAGCTGTGTTGGTAGTCTTGGAAGATTTGGATGTGAAAAGCGCAGACTGTGGCCATGGCTAATGAAAACATGAGTGAAGGAAAAACCTATTGCTTTGTCCATAAACAGTGGAAGAAATGAATACCATTGTATGGAGATTCTGTGGTTTGAAAGTTCAGATTCCTTTTGTGGCTTTCAGACATTTTTGTCTGCCTAGAAAGCGACTTTTCTGTGATCAATAGGCAGAAATTAGTACAGCTGTGCTTCAAATGGGTCAGGCTATATTTCAATCCCACTGCAATACTTTGCAAAAGTGTCAGGGAGATACTGGTTTTGATGCAAGATTGAGGGCTTCATGGAGCATGGCTAAAGCTTGTCAACAAATGGTAGGTTTGAGGTTCCTGAAAAAGAAGGTGGAATTTATGGCTTCAGAGGTGAACTGAGATGCCAGAACCATGTGATGTACTCGGGACAGTTGCAAGTGGAGATTCAACCTGCTCAAAATCTTTGAGATACCCTGACTACATAATGAACAAGAGAAGATGAACACTGAACTACAGGATGGAGTATTTGACTTGCTAGACTTTAGTCTGAATTTGATATTTACTTATTGTGTGGTAATAATTCCATATTAATGTTTTATCTGTGCTGAAGTAATTAATTTTATTGGACTTGACAGACCCTTATAGTTAAGAGATTTGGGGCAGGTAAGGATGCCCTCAGCCTGCCTGTCCACAAAGTCCCCGAATCTGCTTATCTTTGCTTTGCCCTGCCACCTACTCCAAACCCAATGATCTACCTCTCCTCACCCCAAGGCCTCAGCTCTCAAAGAGAATGTCTAATTAGAGGATATCTAATTGGAAGGTATCCAAGAGAACAAGCTTGGGAACCTTGCAGAAGAGGGGGTGGTAAGAATGTCAAAGTCAAAAGGTCAGGGAGAGGTAATATATGACAGTAACCTCTGTTCCTATCTATATTAGGGTACAAAAGAACTTAATACAATCATGTTTGCTTAAACTAGACCTCCACAATAGCTGATCTATCAATATCTTACCACAGATCAGGGAAGTTTCCATGGGACACAATATACACTGTGAGATTGAATGAGTCTGGAACTGGACAAGAGAGAGGAAGACTTTTTACATAAACCCATCAGTGGCGATTCACCCCTGACTCCAGTGTACCAGAAAGGATCCAGAGGATCTCATATCCATGGGACATGGGAGAGGAAAGGAAACTGGTTAGAATAGGTATGGTGGGATAGGCTGGGAAGTAGGGATAGGTAGTGGGAAATGAGAACACATAAATTCATTAATATTGTCCAGGTCCATGAACCAGCATGAGCCCAGATTTACACGCAGGAAACAGAAGTGGGAGCAGTAGGAATTGATCAGGCATCTGGGCAGAAGGAGCCTAGGATGTCAATCATCCAAGTCGACTTCATTGTAGAATACATAGTATTTATAGGAAAACAATCAAGGAACAAGGCCAAATTCAGGAAAACATCAGAGAAGAGCAGGACCAAATTCTTTACAGGATTATGTAAAACGTATACATTCCAGTTAACAAAAGTCAGGAGCAATGTTTACCTGCTGTGGGACCAGGCAGGATATTTCCAGGTAAGCAGGCATGGCACTTTGTTGCTAGAAGGAAATGGATAATATATGCCTCAAAACAGAGTTACTTGGTCCTCACATAAGCATATCTCAGATAAGCAGGAAGGAACTGTTGGGAGAGGAACAGCCCAGCCAGTTTCTAAGAGAAACAAAAGCCATCCAAGAACAGAGCTGGAGGTGATCTCTACTCCCAAGGGGAGGAGTTAGGCCTGCCATTGTCTTGCAGACAAGAGGCAAACTCAACCCCCCAGGGGAGGAGCCCCTGGCTACAGCCCATTTCATATGCTAATGTATCACCAGACAGCAGGCTTTGGGCCTGACAACCCCCACAAATATAATTAAGAAAATAAATGTGAAAGAAGCTAAGTTCAAATAAACTCCTTGTAGAGCTGTTGTATTTAGAAACAAATTTTCTTTTGCAAACAAATGCTGACTCTTGCTTCAGTCTGGGAATTCATTTTCATTAGGAGAATTTCATAAGAAAACTTTGACTGATATACATCTATGTGTGTCACAAATTTATAAATTTTGTTGATGTTCTAGGTTTGTGAAACAATTTTCCTTCTGAAAAGGTCGCATTGACTATATCTAGGCCACCACATGATGTTTCCCAGGAAAACAAGTCACGAGCCTGGCGTTCATGAACACACTTACTAGAGGCTTTAATTTTAAGCTAATAGTCTCAGCTTAAAAATATTACTAAATTTTCCTCTGACCTCACATTTAAGGCTTAATAGGCAATTTGACTAGTAAATAGATTTATTGGTGTCTGATTAAATAAGAAACTTCAGTGAATGAAATCTAACCAAATTAAAAATTAGTCACATAACAATGAGAATCTGGAAATTCTACAATCCAAAGAATGAAAAAGTAGTATTTTAAAGATAAAATGTATAATTCACCATGTCTTCCCCACATTGACTTTGTCAGGAATGTATTTACATCAGTTGCTTTATTATGATGATAAATTTTCTTCCAAATTTTGTAACAAGATATAAAGCTCTAACACTATATTCCTTTATGTTCTGTCTTACTTCCTTTCTCACCTTTATGTTCTGTCTTATTTCCTTTCTCACCTATACCACAACTCAAAATACATACACATTATCTTAAAAAAACTTTCTTCATTAACATCAGTTATAATTTTTCATCATGACACTAATAGAAGTATCATGTTAACCACTATTTTAAATTTCATACTTGTTTGCATGTGCAGTACTTGTGTGTGTGTGTGTGTGTGTGTGTGTGTGTACATGCACATGTATCATTCATGTGTTACTGTGGAGACAAGTTATTTATCACATAAGCTTTGAAATATTCTGAATAAAAGGAATCTTGGAATATATGTCTAAATTCTTATCAACCCTCCCAAAGTAATTATTTAAATAGCATTGTTATGTTATTAGACAAGATTAAATTAGAAATACATAACTTATGTCAGGAAGTACCTTGATAGAAACTGTGAAGCTAAATTTGGCATGATCTCTAGTCAATGAAATTAATTTTAATTTCTTAATATACTTAACTATCCCCAAATTTTCCTTCTCTAAATAATTGAGAAAAAGAAGATACTTAGAATCAATATTTGACAATTTTATATTCTTAAGACCTGAAAGTACATTAATAAGAAATGAGTATATAAACATGATCAGAATTGTTACTTGTTGTTACTATTTCTTGCTAAAATAATTATCACAGATAAGAAAGTATCTATCATTCTATCTTCACAAAATTCTTTCTTTTTGATGACTTTGGTTTCAAAACATGTTCAAAGAAGATTTGTTAATCAATACTCAGTGCATTCTATTTTGTTATATCAAGGTACTATTGCCTCCAGTCCATTTTTTTTGAATAAGGGAAGAAAATAAAATAGGTCAAGATTTAATCTCTAAATGTGATGTTGAATAAAACAAGAGTAACCTTTAAAAATACATTATTGATGCTATATCAAATATTAGCAATGATAAAACATTTAAAATCTATTGCATAATAAAATATTTGTAATCGAATACTATATTTTAACTTTTTCTCTCGATATGACCCATAACCTGCTTCAATTAACATAACTCTCCTCTGGAAGATAATAATCTCTAAAATTTAAGAATTCTGCCTGTTTCTTAATCATTTTCAGCAACTTTAAATTCATTAATTTTTTAGGTAAGGCAAGTCTTTTGCAACTTTATAATTTAAATTAATTATAGATTAAAAATTCAAAGAATATGAATTTATGTGCTTATTCATATTAACAGAAATATGTATTTATGTGAACTCATATATATGTGGATATATGTATACTTGCAAATTCATATACACATACATGTGTGATCTACTTATATATGTATGAATAGTCAAAGTTTGAAAAGTATTGTCTAAAGTAGAAAATTATTCTGCAGCTGTTGGAGTTACTCTAATCTGTTGCTCTGAGACAATAATCATACAGAAATTCTGGGTAAAAATGGAGATTTATCTGGTTTACACTTCCAGAAGAGATATAATCCATTAAGGTAGGAATCCCATAGGAGAAGAAATGGAGGACAACAGAAGCTGGGGACTGCTCAGATAAATGTCGCCATCATGAAGACAGTATAATAAGAATACCTCTTGTTTCCTGTCTGGGCACAGCTTCTGCCACAGCCCCTATTGAAAGGCTTGTGTGCTCTTTAAAGGAGGTGTACTCTTTAAAGGCCTGTGTACTTTTTAAAGCATTCTTACCTGGGTCCAGCCTCTGCCTCAGTCCACCAGAAGGCCCAAACAAGGGAAACCTCCATCTCCCACCTAACCTCACCCAGCCCTCTCACTACCTAACTAAACCAAACTTTCATCCAGCTCAGAACCTCTGCCCTTGCTAATCATCAAAACATTCTCCAAGTATTTAATAGAGGTCGCAGAAACCACAAGCCAGCATACCAATGCCATACAACTGATAACCCCAAGAATCTCACCATTCAGCCGAAGAGAATCTCAACAGCTAATCCTAATATAGCGAATCCACTTTATTTTCTTTTAAACCTCACCTGAGAGCCACGACAGCTTAAAAGTTCTATTCAGTGTACACAAAACTCCATACACTCACTTCTTCAGGGTCTTAGCCATTCTTCTTCTTATACCCATGCCAGTCTAAAAGCTGCCATATAACACTCAACTCTAGCCCCTGGATACTATACCCATCCTCTTTTGTCTTCTTAAATATGTTCTGATACTTAATCAAAAAACACCTAACAAAGTCTCACACTCAATCTTGAACCTCTCAGCTAGAACTAGACCAAAGCTCTGTCACCACCCCACCCCCCGTAATAGTTACTCTTAACTATTGTTGTGAGAGAGGATTCAAAGTCAATCAACTTAAGAGAGAAAAGGAGATTTATTTAGCTTAAGGTTCCAGAGGGAAGAAATAGTCTTTCATGGTAAAGGGGATATGGCTGGTGGCAGGCTAAGTGACTGCAAACATCCAATAGGCTAATGGGTGATGGATGAAGGATAGAGGATTCCTGGAGAGTCTTTCTTCTTTCCAGTCTGTGATTCCTTTTATCTGGTCCACTACTGAGAGGTTCCAATCGGATCTAAGGCTGATCTTTGTATTGTAAATGTATTGATGCAGATAATTTCTTCAGATGGTTTCAGCTAATATTAGTTAATGCCAGATGTGGTCAAATTGACACCCAGGGTTAACTATCACACCCTCCCCCCTTAACCAGAGCTGGGTTTACACACTTCTTAGTCACTACAATAACCTTACCCACAAAACATCACCAAGCAATCCTAGATTGACCTCTTTTACACCTAGTCAAGCAATCTCAACTACTGTCTAAATGTGGTAATTCTATTGGATTCAAAAGTCAGAAACACATACCAAAGTAAGAAACCTGAGACCAAACATGAAATGCCCAAGTCACACTTTACATCCACAAAATACAACAAATCAGGAAAAAAAATTGACCCCATAATGATACATTCAACCAGAATATCTTCTTGGATATTAGCCAAGAAATCAACAACAAAGATAATGATTTTCAAAACTTGATTATTAATATAATCAAAGCAATGAAAGAGGAACACTGAAAAGAGTTGAATAAGATGCATAAGCTAATATAAATAGAAAAATAATAGGCACCCAGATGAGATGCAAAAGGCAGTTGAAGAAACAAAACTAAGCATGGAGAAGTTAAAAAAATTCTCATGAGGGTATTAAACTTGAAATTAAAAAAATTAAATCAAGTACAAGAGACATATTACACAACAACAAATATGATCAAAATAGAAATTCACAATGGCAAATAATAATCAAACTCTGCAGATGTCAGACAAAGAGTGTGTTTTGAAAGCCTTAAAAAAGAAAAACAAATCACATTTAAAGGTAAACCTTTTAAAATGACAACTGATTTTTCAATGAAACAGTAAAAGCCAGAAGATCTTGGAGATAGGTACTTCAAGTTACAAATGATCATAAATGCCAACTCAGGCTGCTATACTCATCAAAACTATCAGTCATGATTGAAGGATTTATTCTAAATGCACATGCTTGATTCGCCATATGAAACTCAATAAATGCAATTCATCATATGAATAAATGCAAGGACTCAAACCACATGATTCTCTGGATAGATGCAGAAGAAGCTTTTGACAAAATCCAATATACTTTTATGATAAAAGCCCTGGATACAATGAGAATGAAAAGAACTTAATATCAGCATAATAAAGGTCAAATATAGCAAACTTACAGCAAGGATCATTCTACATGGTGGAAAGCTTAAAACATTCCCAGTTTGATCAGGAAGGCTGTCTACTTTCCACACTTCTGTTCAATATTGTACTTGGAGTTTTAGCTAGTAATATTAAACAAGAGAGAGAGATAAGAGGGATACAAATAGGAAACAAGAAGTCAAGATATCCCGCTTTGCAGATGACATGATTCTATACTTGAGAGAACCTAAAATCTCCAGGAAGCTCCTGGAATTAATAAATGAATTCAGTAGAGTGGAAAGTTACAAAATTAATGTTCAAAATGAGTGACTTTCTTATACATCAAAGATGAAAAAAATGAGAAAGTCCTAGGAGAAGGAATTCCATTTTTTTCTATAAAAATGAAATACCTTAGTATAAATCTATCAAAGAATATGAGAGACCTATACAATGAAAATTTTAAAACCCCAAGGAAAGAAATTACAGAAGACAGTAGAAGGTGGAAAGACCTCCTATGCCCCTGGATTGGTAAAATTAATGTCATAAAAATGACCATCATTCCAAAATCAATACATAGATTCAATGCAATATCAATAAAAATTCCAAGGCAATTCTTCATGGAAATTTATAAAATAATTTCAAAATCATATGGAAGAACAAAAGGCCCAGGATAACAAAAACAATCCTGAATAATAAAAAAATCTACTAGAGGTATCACCATATTAGACCTTAGCCTATACTACAAATTCATAGTAATAAAGACAGCATGGAACTGGCTCCAAAATAGACACACAGATCAATGAGTAAGAATTGAAGACCCTGGCTAAGGCTCATTCACCTACAGTTGATCTATAGTCAACTCTAAAAGAAAGAGTAGGGAATTTCCTTGAATTGATTGGCTTAGGCCAACATTTTCTAAACACGACCAACAATGTACAAGTGGTATTTTGTACCACTTGTACAGCAGAAGATATTGTTATAAAAAGCAAAAAAGAGAATTCACAGAATGTGTGGAAATCTTCACTAATCACACATCTGCTAGAGGACTAATATCCAGAGTACACAGAGAACTGAAAATATTAAATACAAAGGAGGTAAACAGCCCACTTAGAAAATGGTCCTTAGAATATAAAGGAAACTTTTCCCAGTACTAAAATAAATTGTCTAACAAATATCTTTAAAAATATTCCACTTCCTTAGCCATTAGGGAAATTCAAATCAAAACCAACCTGAGATGTCATCTCACCCCATTCAGAATGGCTGAAATCCAAAACACACAGGAAATGCTTAAGAGGATACAAAGAGAAGGGAGCCCACATACAATTCTGATGGGAATGCAAACTTGTAAAACTGGTCTGAAGATCAATATGTTGGTTTCTAAAAAAGTTAAAAGTTGACCTATATTTTTCAGCTGTATCACTCTTGGGAATATTCTCAAAGAATACTTCATCTCACTATAGAGGCACATGCACATCCATTGCAACTCTATTCACAATAGTAAAGTCATGGAATCAGCCTAAATGCCCAACAGTAGACAAATGGATAATGAAAATGTGGTACACATACACAATGGAATATTATTCATCTATCAAGAAAAAAGAATTAATGATATTTGCTAGTAAACGGATGAAGCTGGAAGAAGTTATACTGAGCAAAGAATTCCAGACATGGAAGAAGTGGAACCTAGAGAACTTGTAAAACAATAGCCCTCCAATAAGAAGAGTCTATAGGAACAAGAGAGGTATGTAAGACCCATGAGAAAGCAATTATTCTCTTAATGGGTCCTTATCCCCTCAATGTCAGGGAAGTTATGCCTAATACTGTAATTCTATACAAATAACAGTAGAAGTAAGTAAATGGACAGATTATAGTGCTAACTATAGAAAATTGATAATGTAACACCATCTAAACATTCCTTTTTTAACCCTCAGATAAGAAAACTCTCAGAGCTCAGCCAAGTTGCACCCTCTTACAATGGAATACTAGAGAGGCAGAAAACCACATTAGGCCAGAATACAGAATATCAGTAAACCTGGAATATTCAATTTTAATCATCTCATGAAAATCTTGGCTCAGGGAACCTCGAGGAAGAGTGATGGTAAAATTGTTAGAGTCTAAAGGTGGGATGAGGTATCCCTGACCAACACACTCCAGCAAAGATAAAGCTGCTCTACACAGAAGGTCACTGCAATGAGAACATCAACCACTAGATCTATAAGATTGCCAACTTATTAACATTCCCCCACAGACTAACTAGGATCTTAAAACAAACAACTGCTCTCAGAGTGTCTCAAAGGCAGGTTCTGGACAAGGAAAGAGGAACCTTCTTACTTATGATTATACCCATTGAAGATACACACAAAGTTCAGCAGATGTCTGACTCCCTTACCAACACAGGCACCCCAAAGGGAGTGCTGTGATGCACACAAGCAGAGAGATAGGATGGGGGTGGGACAGCGCAGGATGGATGGAGGGAGGTGAGCATGGGAGTCTTGTGTATGTATGGGAAGGAGGGAGAAGAGGTAATTGGGTGAGGGGGGCAAGGCAAAGACATTAACCCAGTTCATTTATAAATGAATACAAAAAGAACAGATTTCATTGTTTGATCACTTAATGCAATGGAGTTCTTTTTTTAATAATTTTTTTATTTTTATTCAATTGTGCACGTGTATGTATGTGTTTGTGTGTGTGTGTATGTGTATGTGTGTGTGTGTGTATGTGTGTGTGTAGAACCACGGACGAATTTGGGAACCACCATGGAATGCCTCCACCTCCTTGTTTACTCTGCCCTGGGATTCACAGGCTCCACCCTACCGGGATCAGAAACGCAGGCCACCCCCACTTCTGCCTGGCGTCTATATGTGGGGTCTAGGATCCGAACTCAGGACCTTCCGCCTGCAAGGCAGAGGCTTAACTCCTGAGCTACCTCTCCAGCCCCCAATGAAGTTATTCTGTCAAAAATATTCTTATATTTTCTCCTGTAAGCTATGTAGAAAATCTATTAGATATGCACTACTTTTAAATGCCAAAACTTATCCATTTTGTTACTCAACAAAAATTTTATATCAATTTTTCAAGTCAGTATCTGATTAAAAACTGACTACACAAACACTTTGGTATCCTGGTTTGTTTTAGTTATAATAGAAATAAATCTGAAGTCAAACATATGCATATGAAAAAGAATAATAGAAAAGGGACACAATGAATATTAAGCATTGATATTTCAGTAATTGATGCTTTCTCTAATAATGACTAGCTCAGTTTCTATGAGAAAGAATACTTATATGAAATAAAATAGAATAATACTATAGCACCTCTCTTTAAAAGCAAGAAACTAAAAACCTTTACCGATGTAATAAAAGGAAATACAAAAATAAGTCAAGGCACAACCAATATTTCTGTCAATTATACAAGACGGCTCAGGTAGTTTTGTTTAGACCATTAAGTGGGACTTTCTACTGGTTTTTGCTTTTTTTTCTCTCCTATTGTTTCAGCTGACATGCCTTACTGCTAGACTCACTTGTTATTGTATCTTTTTTCTACTTCTGAATGGTTTAATTAAAAGACAAGCAATAGAGATCCTCTCACATCTCATTCATCTTCCTTCCTTGCTCTGTGACTGACATACAAAATACTCATATGCCACTCTCTAACAAGTAAACCAAGTTCAAGAATTAAAGCATCATTATGCGACACTGGGAGAGACATTCTTAATTTTATGTTACCCTCAATTACTAAAATTCTTACAGAGTGGCTTAAGAACAAGATGTTTCAGTAACTGATCGCTATTTCAGATTAAACCTGAAGTTCCACTTAGGAATACTAATGACCAGCAGGCATAATGACAATCACACTGCCAAAAACAATTATAAAAGTTGAAAAAATGCAACTATCTTCTCCAAGAATTAGAGAATAATCCAAAGGGAAGATTTCAGTGACTCAGAGCTCAGAAGGGACGCCTAAGCTGAAGTGAACAGTGTTTTCCTCATATTTTATGTTAAAGTTCTAAATTTTGCTACCTACTAATATGACCTTGCTTAGAATAGGTCACTGCAGCATTAATTAAAGAAGAATGAGTTTATCTGGCAATGCAATGCGTTATGCCCCTAATATGATGTGACTGGCATCCTTCAAATGGGAATTTAGAGAAAATGTACGAGGAGAGGTTGTCCAAGTTGCTTTTCTAATGGAGGAACATTCAAGATTGCCAATGAATTCCCAGAAGGAGAACTTTCTGGAACAGATTCTTCCCTAAACTCTCAGAAGGAATCAACCAAGCTGATGCTCAGATCTACACATTAGAGGCCTCAAAAGTAAGAAAGTATCTATCTGTTGTTTAACCTACCTCGGAGTGCTCAGTGTCACAGTATTACATCAGCCTAATAAACTAATCAAGGTACAGAAGTCTATTGAATCCGTTACATCAAAACATTTTCTGGTAAGTTAATGAAGTCAAAAGCATAAAAAATGAACAGAAAACATAATTAAGTGACAGAAAATAGGTCCAGGCTTTTTAGCACAGTCATGTGACTAAGGAGACAAAGTTTAGAATCCGTTCTTCTGACATAGATAGTGTTGAGAGCCCATAGGTCAGGAGAGAAAGGAAAAGCATTTATGTCAACTAGGGCTGTTCGACTCAGGTATTTTGAGATTTATAAGTTGAGCAACAGAAGATCAGAACAAAGTAACACAGGTATGGAGAATCCCACCCAGGCCTGTGGTGATCTTTCAAAACTAGGGAATCAAAAACTAACAACATACAAAATCACAGCAAATGGAGACAAACGTTTGTAAGTATTGTTCAAAAATATGCCACTTTTCACCTTCACAATATGACAGAAGTCAAATAAAGAGGAAATGGAAAATTTCTCAAGTTTCAAAATCAGCTGTATTCCAAATGAAAATTGCTGTGATTCTCTCTATTCCAACTCTTATTAGAAAAATTAAATATGTGTACATTTTTTTCTGGAAGAACATAAAATTGAGCAGGCTCTCTATTTTCTTATGCAATGCACCTGGTGTTCAATTAAAATTAGTAGCAAAACCAGAAAAATGAGCAAATGTCCAAAAACACAGAATTAGTCCTATAGTTTATGCGTGTATGCAATTATCAAGTATGGATGTGCAAATAATTTATTAATGAAAGGGCAAGACGAAGAAAGTTTCTGGAGAGTTCAGCTCATTGAAATGAATCAAGTGAAAATATTGAAGAGCAAACTTATAATCAAAACCAGGAAGCAAGTTGATGGTTTAAGCAACACATTAAACATAATAAAGCATTGGTGAGGTATAGAAAAATATTTATAATGAAACATAGAAACATAAAGACAAGCAAAATAATTATTTGTTCTCTAAAATAGTATTTTCAAATATATTTACTAAAATTACCCAGATGAGAAATTAAAGATTTGAATCCATAAATGCAAAAAGTAAACTGAATTAGAAGCAGAATACAAGCAAATACAACCAAAATTAATTGATCCTTAAAAAAGATAATATATTTTAAAGTCAGGGAGGACAAGAGATAGGTAAGGAATCCAGTAGAGGCACTAAAAAAAAAACCCCATGGAGACAGCAATTTTTCCATCGGAGTTAAAGTGAGAGGGTGATGGTGTAACATCATAAATTTATTGAAAGAAGCAGTTGGTCAGAATTCAAAAACTTTCCTTAAAAATTACAATAAAATATAATCTTGAAGAAAACTCATAAGAAGAAATTTTAACTGATGGAAATCTTACCTGAAAAATTAGTGAAAATTCTCTTTAACTACATTAAGAAAATATAACACAACATGTTGTAGTAGGGCTTAGTGCCAATAGTGGAAGAATGTCCAATTTTCCCTGAGCCATTTGTTGAATATTGTTGTCTTTTCTACAATGTACATGTTTTCCACCTTTGTCAAAACCAAGAGGATATAGGTGTGTGAGCTCATATCTGGGTCCTCTGTTCTATTTGATCAGTGTATCTCATTTTGTGCCAGTACATTCTATTTTTATTACTATGACTCTGTAGTATAGCTTGAAATCCGAAATGGTGATACCTCTAGCAGCGCTTTTCATTGCTAAAGATTGTTTTGGCTTATGAGGGTATTCTGTGTTTCCACATGAATATTGAGATTTATTTTTCAATTCCTATATAAAATTGCACTAGAATTTTGATTTGTATTGCATCGAATTATATCTTATTGGATTCCCTTTGACTTTCTGTAATTTTCCTCTTTCATATTTCCTCTTCTACTTTCATGCTTAGGTGTATTTCAAATCTGAGTTTTTCTCATAGTTATTATACTCTTTCTTTAAAAACACATTATAGGAGCTGGGTGTAGCAAGTAGTAGAGAATATGTTTAGTGATATGAGGATCTGGGCTCAAAGTACAACATGTAACTAAATAATAAATAGGAAGCAGACAGGCAGGAGGGTGAAAGGGAGTAGGATGGACTGATGAAGGGAAGGGAACAGGATGGGAGGAAGGAGAGAAGGAGGGAAGCAGGGATGAGTACTCAAGATGCTTGTAAAACTAGAAAAATAAAATTAAAAATTAAAATAAATAGATAAGTAAAAAATAAATAAAACAAGTACCTAAGGGTATAACCATTGACACCATGATATTAAAAATGATGTTTAGCTTGATGAAAACATAATAAAATTATAATTCTTAAGTGCTAAAATTTTCCATTTGATATTGGGATACTTTTTTTATAAAAGACACTTGTTTATACATCATTTTAGTATGAAATTTCCTGCTTTGTGTTATTTTTAATAATGAACCATTATTTGTTGCATACTTCATATTTATTTTTTAACCTAGCTATGCAAGCTCAATAAATAGGTATCATAGCTACCCTCCTTTCCTTCTTCCATCCTTTCTCCCCTTTTGTGCCCCCATGCCTCCCTCTTTCCATACTTTCCTTTGTATCTCTCTTGGTATTTCCCCCCTACTCCCTCCACCCTCCCATCCATCAGTTTATATGGACCCTGAAGTTCCCTTCCAGGACTCTGGGGCATACCTTGGGATCCCTTCTTGGGCTTCCCACTGATATGGGAACGCTCCTATATCTGTCTAACGCCTTGCTTCTAAGGAGCTTACTGTCTGAAACCATCTTCCCTGAGATCCTGACTAGTTTACAGGGAGCTTGTTGACATGTCAGCTATTGTGCAGGTCTGGTAGGGGCAAATCTCACTGTGGTGAGTTCTTGGCTGTTGCAGCCCATCTTGAGTGGAGTATCTTGTCCAGATAGACCTCCCCATTTTTAGGCACCTACAGTCATGCTGCAACCCCCCACCTCCCGCCTCCCCTTTGGCAAGGTTCCCTGAGTTTTAGGAAGGAGATTTGGCTGGTCTAGCTCTAGGTGAACACTGACTCGTATTCTTCCCTTTACTTTTAAGCATCTTCTTATACTTCATATTTATTTTTGACTATGAAAATAAAGTTAGACAAACAGCAAATTTGAGTGATGTTTTTGATCAAGTTCTGTTGCAGGTGTTTTTCTTTTGTTATCATGAGATAATATTCATATACAACTTAGGGGAAAAAGAGAAATTTATTTGGGTTATAGTTTCAGAGGATATATAGTACATTATAACAGGAATTGCACAGCAGAAGAATGGGTAGATGCAGAAGGAGGACTATTCAAGTCACCACAGCCATCATTAAGGAAGAGAATGCAACATCAAACTGGGAGGAAGCAGGGCAGAACTACCAAATTTGAAGGCCCGCCCCCTGTGATAAGCTTTTCTTTAGCAAAGCTCTAGCTCTCCACGT
Source organism: Typhlomys cinereus (assembly GCA_023101885.1). Classification (NCBI taxonomy): domain Eukaryota; kingdom Metazoa; phylum Chordata; class Mammalia; order Rodentia; family Platacanthomyidae; genus Typhlomys; species Typhlomys cinereus. The sequence goes on along the minus strand of JALPQD010000136.1, from coordinate 1,006,083 downwards.
TGCCAAACATTAATCTGTGGGGTGCAATTCACATATAAGCCATGGCCCATTCAAAATGTGTTATAAATAAATGCAGGCCACTCCCAACATCAATAACATTTGTCTCAGGAATTGCTGAACAATACACAGTGCAGAAGTGATTCAAGAAGTCTTGGACAGATGAGAGCTTTGAGGATGATGAACAAAATGTTTCATCATTAGATGCAGAGAAAGATAATTTGTGAGTAATAACTTAAGGTGACTTTCTTAATAAACACTAGAAGTTGACAAATAACTCAATTTTGACTGCCTTCTGAGTCTGATTGATTGACATTTGAAACAACTTGGAAAATTGCTTTATGGTTGTTTTATGACTGACTGAGAAATCAAAAAAAATGAAGTTTGTAATTATTATCTGTTCTTATTCTACACAAGAACAATGAACCACTTCTTAATTGGAATGTGACATGAGATGAAACATGAATTTCCATGCCAGCAAGTGGTACCAGCTCAGCAAAGCAAAATTTGCACTAAAAGAAGATCCTGGTCACTATTTAGCAATCTGTTGTTCATCTTGCTCAGTTGTATCTTTTTGAACCTCGATGAAACAATTACATCTGAGAAGTAAACTCAGTAAATTAAAGAGAGTGACCAAAATGCTCCCATTCTTCCCCATGCCTGAACGCATATCACAATGTGCATCAAACTTTGCATGCACTGGACTGTGAAGTTTACCTCATCCACCAGTTCCACCTGACCTCTTGCCAGCTGACTACCACTGTTTTAAGAATCTCAGTCACATTTTGCAGAGGAAACAGTTCTATAAGCAAGATGCAGAAAATGTTTTTTAAGTGTCACAGTGTTAAACACATACATTCATGTGCTTGAGTCATTAGCTGGTGTCAACGTTTGTGAAGTGAAACCTTGATAGAAAAAGTGGAAAGCCCTAAGGTTTGGAGGTCATGCTTCTTCAGTTTGTTCTTATTTTCTCTGTTTTGGTAATAGCTGAATTAACCTGAAGCAGCCTCCTGCTTCTGTCTCCAGCTATGTCTTCTGCTATGCAATTCTTACTGTAATGAACTACCTTACTTTTAGAACAATAAGTCAAATAAATCTCCCTTTCTACCCTAAGTTTTTTGATTCTGAGTCTTACCTAACCACACCAAGTGTTCATCACATTTTGAAGCCCATATTTTCATGCTGTAGGAATAAGTCGATTTATTTCTCATTGGCACATCTCTATTTATTTTAGTTGAGGCTAATTTTAGTTATAATGATTTAAAATTAATTGTAAACCACAATTGGTTTTTTATCAACCAACTTATGATACTTTAGCTTGACTTTTACTCATTTTCTAACTTTGCCAATTATTAGATAATTTCCCTACTTACACTTGGTTCAGTACAGTGATAGGTATTTTACCTTAGCTGTCATTTTATAGATTTTTTCCACAGCTTTTTTGTTTTCCTTTTATATTTGTGTGTGTGTGTGTGTGCGTGTAAACATATTTATTGTGACATTCCTGAGGGTGCTAGTCCTCATCTTTTCATCTTGCTTAAGACAAGGTCTTTGCTGATGCATAAACAGGACAGTATGATCTGTGAGCTTGATTCTTGGTGTCTCTGCCTTATATTTTTCTTGGGTGCTTTATGTTTGTAGATGCTTATGTTATCAGAAGTGGCCCTTACATGAGTTTTAGGAGTCTGAATTTAGGTAAGCAGTTTTAACCAAACACGTACTTTTACCCAATAAGCCATCTTCCCAGCCTTGAGTTTTATTTTGTCACAGACAATGATATCTCCATTCTAATATTCTGGTTCAACCTTGCCTTCTTATTACACGACACATCTAAGAATACTCTAATTGAAGAGATGGTAGTAGAGGAAAGAAATTGGATCTGTTTTTAATCTACCAGTCATCCTGCTGATACATTAACTCATAATTCTCTCAGCAATCCTTGGAAGTAGGTATTTTACTCCAATTACCATGGGTAGTAAATGAGATACACAGGAATCCAGTGATTCAAAGCTAATGGAAGGTTGCAGTGCTGCTGCTGAGGTCTGTCTTCTACAGCAGGAAAGCTGTTCATTCTGCAAATAAGAAATGAAACAAGCTCTTGCCTTTCATTATATGGAGCTACAGCTGACTGTCAAACTGCTCATTACACATGGAGCAAGGTTACTTCCTTCTCTGCTGGGATTTTACAATTTGCCAATAAACCAAAATACCATCAACATTTTTGAACCATAGGCCAAATATATAAAGTAAAATCCCATTTTACCATCTTTTTGAAGCATTTTATATGAGATTAAGTGTACAAGTGTTTTTCCTAAAAAATCAAGGCTTATTCAGAATATTAAGGCACCATCAAATAGTCCTAAAAATGTTACATAAATAAATTTCTCATTTGTTATAGGACTGGATTGAATCCCCAGAATACATGTAAAAAAGACACGGATGTTGACATTCATTTGTAAATGTTAAGTAAATAGAGACAGACAGATCCTTAGGGCTTGCTGGCTAGTCTGCTTGGTGATTTCCATGCCAATGAGAGAACACTTTTTAAAATAAATCATTAATGAAGCAAGGAGAACAGACCCTGAACAACAACATTCAATGTTGTTCCTTGTCCTCCACACACACATACTTGAACTCCTGAATACACATGAACCTGCACACATATAAACATGCACATACATGAAAAAACATTCTTTCCTCACAAAGAATATGTCTCATGGTGTGAAATGTGAACTATTCCCACTGGCTCATGTAATTCAATCTTTCTTTGTTTGGGATAGTCATGGCACCGTTCAGAAGTGGATCCTTGCTGGAGGAAGATAATCACAAGGGATGGGCCTTGAGGTTGGTTAGCTATCTTCCTCAAAGCTTTCCTAAAATTAAATTTTAGTGCTTGGCAGAGGAAGTTTGACAGTGTGGCATGGCTACTTTTTAGTATTCTTGTTCAGAGTTATGAGGAAAAAGTGCAAGGAATCAAAAAGAAAGAGATGAAAATTGTGAGATTTGATGAATAAAAATGTGAAGACAAGTTGAAAGTGAATTCAGACATCAAAATGGCTCTAATGCTAAAGGAATGAGCTCCATTAGTGAGCCAAAGCCTGGTCTTCATTTGGATAATAGAATAATCTGTACCCTGAGGGTAAAATCTTCAGGGGAGGCTCCAATGCATAAGAATCAAATTCTTTTGGAAGGGAAGAGCTAAAGTGAAGAGTTTTAAAAGAAAGGTCTGTTCTTCCTCTAAAGCAAAAGTCCATGACAGTTTCTACCTAACATTAAGATTCTTCCCAGAGTCAACACAAAGAAGATGAGTCAGGGGAGCAATCTCTAATTGTAGATTATAGCAGTACTTGACATCATCCTCCATGCGGTCCAGTCCTGATTTTAGAGACAATAAATATGCAAGAGTGAGGAGACACTCTCTGAAACCTTGGTTCTTTCTCCAAGATTTCAGAGAATGGCAGTATGTGGTAGTAAACTTGAATAGAGGACTAGGAAGGGTATTTTGTGCTATGGAGTTGAAACTTGCTTTGGTGTTGAAAAGTAAAGATGTTAGAGATGCCAGAGCAACCTGTGACATCTGCCAAGAAAACTATGCATCATGGGATGAGCCAGCCTAAAAGAGTGGGTAGGAAGATCCAGCCTGAAGGGGTGGAACCAAAGGCTTTTGAAACTGAGATAATTTCAACAGGAGTTTCATGTGCTGAATTTGAAGCAACAGGATTTAGAGTCTGGCTTTATGATTTTTGTCTTATTATGGATCTATCTTTCCTGAATATGCCCCCATTTCTCCCTTTTGAAATGGGAGTTTTATTCCATGCCATTGTATGTTGGAAGTATGTAACTTATCTTTTGATTTATAGAACTCTTTGGATTTTGGATTTTTGGACTATGTTGGGAATACTGATATAGCCTATGGGGCTATTGAAATTGGAATAATTATGTTTTGCATAATGAGATGGCAATGAGACTGTAGGGTAAGGGAGACAGGGATAGAATGTCATGGTTTGAAAGGTGGAGCCCTGCTGGAAGAAGGCATTCACAGAGTTTGGGTCTTCAGGTTAGTTAGTACTGTTCTACTTCTGAGAGGAGTCAGCTCTTGCAGTTGGCAGTTTGCGGCTCTCAATTTCCATGATGTCTAAAGTGACCTAAGCTGTCTTCAGCTTCTGCCAGTCAGCAATGCCTTTTCTTCCATAAAGGACTATTCTGTCCTCTGGAACCATAAGCTGGATAAATCTCCTTTTCTCCCTTAAGTTGTGTTTGAATATTGTCTCACTGCAAGAGAGAAAATTAACTAGTATACTATGTTTTATGAAGAATAACTAGAAATTTAATCAGTTAATTATATGTTTTTACAATTATTTTTCCAAGCTCAACCCTCCTATGTTAGAAACACAGCCTATCCAATACATAACTAGAAAATTAATGAATTAAATGAAATGCCAAATGAAAAACTGATACTACACATATTTATTCAGGTTCAGAATAATTAATAGAGTTCAAAAACATCTCATGAAAGTAGAAAAAGAAGCAAAGACCCTGAAAGAAAGAAACTAGGAAATAATCAATTTCTAACACTATGTGACCTTATTGCATTTAAACCTAAATTAAGAAAGCAAAAGTTGCCCTTTCCTCACCTGCCAGGGACCCGCGCAGTCCAGTCGGGACTCATGGCGACTTAGGTAAGCTCCCCCCCAACCCAGAAGCCCAGGCAGCCCAGTGGACCCAGCTCCTTCACCAGTCAGCCGAAGCCAGTACTCTGCATGGCCAGAGAGGACCCCCTGGGCTATGCTCCAGTGCCCAAGGTTAACAGCACCTCCCGTCACCACCACCTCCTTCCTTTCCCCACCCGTTCTGAATGCACACAGTCCAGCCAGGACTCACAGCGTCCTAGGTAAGCTCCCCCTGCTCACCCCCAAACCCCAGGTAGCCCACTGGACCCAGCTCCTCCCACCAGCCAGCTTGAGCAGGAGCTGCTCTAAGCAAAATAATTCAGTTCAGTGAAAAACGCACAGAAATTGAAGGAAGGGCTTAGGAGTTAAAACCATAATGCCCAAATCAAAGTGCAAATCCATGAGAAACAACACCCAAGAAAACAAATCTCCCACTGAAGGGATTAATCCCATAATGATACACTCTAACCAGAACAAACCCATGGAAAATGGCCAAGAAAATCTGACTCAGGATAACGACTTTCAAAACATGATCATTACCATGTTCAATACTATGAAAGAAGAAATCCGGGAGGAATTAAATAACCGCATCAATCACTTTGAAGAGGAACACAACAGACACTTGGAGGAGTTCAGAAAAACAGTTCAAGAAACAAAAACAGGCATAGGGCAGTTAAAACAGACTCAAGCAGAGTTTAAAACTGAACTAAAAGACAAGTTATCTTCAAGCCAGAACTCAACAGAGAGTCTTATCAGCAGAACTAAGGAGGAAGCAGAAAATAGAATCTCAGACCTTGAAGACAAAGTGGAAGTATTAACCAGCTCAATGGAAGAGGTTGTTAAAGCCAAAAAGATACTTGAGAGAAATATTCAAGAGTTATGGGACACCCTGAAGAAGCCTAACATGCGTATTCATGGAATACCAGAGCAAGAATCCCAAAATATCACACCTGAGGAAATTTTTCAAACTATCATCAAGGAAAACTTTCCTCATCTAAAAAAAGAGAGGCCCATCCATATACAAGAGGCATTCTGGGGGCTGCAGAGGTGGCTCAGGGGTTGAGCCTCTGCCTTGCAGGCAGAAGGTCCTGAGTTCGGATCCTAGACCCCACTTATAGATGCCAGGCGGGGGCTGCCTGCGTTTCTGGTCCTGGTAAGGCGGAGCATGTGAATCCCGGGGCAGATAAACAAGGAGGAGGTGGAGGCGTCCATGGTGGTTCTTGAATTCCTCCATGTTTCTATACACACACATACATACACACATGTGCACACACATACCTGCACAATTGAATAAATAAATAATAAAAAAAATTTTAAAAAAAGAGGCATTCTGCACCAGAAACAGATAATGGCCAAAATAGAAACTCGCCTCAGCAAATAATAGTTATAACACTTCACATTCAAGATAAAGAAATGGTGGGCTGGAGAGGTGGCTCAGGGGTTAAGCCTCTGCCTTCCAGGCGGAAGGTCCTGAGTTCAGATCCTAGAACGCCAAAAGGAAGCAGGGGCGGCATTCATTTCTGGTCCTGGTAGGGCGGAGCCTGTAAATCCCGGGGCAGAGTAAACAAGGAGGAGGTGGAGGCGGTCCATGAGAGGTCCCAAATTCGTCCATGGGTCTACACACACACACACACACACACACACACACATTCAAGTATTGAATGAGTAAAAATGTCAACCCAAGCTGATATACCCCACAAAACTATCCATCATGATCGAGGGAGAAAGAAAAACTTTCCAGCACAAAGACAACTTGAAGGGATACATGTCCACCAAACCAGGCCTTCAAAAAATGCTAGAAATCATACTCAAGCTTGAAGAGAAAAACAGGCTTATCCAGGAGAACAGAAGAGAAGTATAATACCACCAAAACCTAAAAGCGAAAAAATACACTTACAGAAACCACTAAATATAATAAATGTCCGGAATTAAAAATAGTCTCCATTATAACATTAAATATTAATGGAATTAACTCACCGATCAAGAGACACAGATTACAAACTTGGATTAACAATCACAACCCCTCAATCTGCTGCCTGCAGGAAATTCATCTCACCACAAAAGATAGGCACATCCTAAAAATAAAAGGCTGGTCCAAAATTCTGCAAGCTAATGGAAACAGAAAACAGGCAGGGGTAGCCATTATGCTATTGGACAAAGTGGACTTCAAACCAAAAAAAAAAAATCATAAGAGACACAGATGGATACTACATTTTAGTCACAAGTACAATTCACGAGGAAGACTTCACAATACTGAACACATATGCACCCAACACGGCCCCTCCCACATTCATTAAGCAAACACTACAAGGTCTAAAGCGAGAAATCAATCCCAAAACGATAATTCTAGGGGATTTCAATACTGCCCTCTCAACATGGGATAGATCTACAGGTAAAAAACTTAACAGAGACACTTTGGAGCTTAACCAAACCCTTACTGAAATGGACCTTACAGATCTCTATCGCACTTTTCATCCATGCACCAAAGAATACTCATTTTTTTCAGCAGCACACGGAACTTTCTCCAAAATAGATCACATATTGGGCTACAAAAAGAATCTCCACATATACAGGAAACTTGAAATTCTAGCCTGTACCTTATTAGACGACCACTGCCTAAAGCTTGACATCCACAACACAACAAGCAACAGAAAATAAACTAACTCCTGGAAACTTAACACTATGATGCTGAATAAGAATTGGATTCAGGAAGAAATTACAAAGGAAATTCAAGATTTCCTGCAAGTGAACGATAATGAAAATACAACATACCAAAATCTCTGGGACACAATGAAAGCTGTCCTAAGAGGTAAGTTCATAGCTCTTAATGCCTACATCAAAAAAATGGAAACATCAGAAAGAAATAACTTAACAATGCAGCTTAAAGCTTTAGAGACACTACAGCAATCTGATCCCAAATGTGTAGAGGGGAGGAGATTAGCAAAATAAGGGGAGAAATATCCAAAATCGAGATTAGGAAAATGATACAGAAAATCAACCTGTCAAAAAGCTGGTTTTTTGAAAAAATCAATAAGATTGATATAACCCTAGCTAAATTAACCAAAAGCAAAAGAGAGAGAAAGCCCATATTAACAAATTTAGAAATGAAAATGGAGTATCACTACTGATACCCAAGAAATCTAGAGAATTATAACGTCATATTTCAAAAACTTATACTCTGTGAAATTTGACAACACAAAAGAGATGGATGAATTCCTAAGTAAACACAACTTATCTAAATTGAATCAGGAAGTTGTGAATTATTTAAATAGCCCTATAACATATGAGGAAATCGAGGAAGTAATCTTGAATCATCCCATCAAAAATGTCATGGACCAGATGGATTCAGCACAGAGTTCTACTAGATATTAAGGAGCTAATAATACCAATACTCCTTAAACTGTTCTATCAAATAGCAAAGGAAGGAACACTACCAAATTCCTTCTATGAAGCTAATATCGTCTTAATCCCAAAACCAAATAAAAACACTTAATAAAGAAAAATATAGACCAATCTCTCTGATGAACACAGACGCAAAGATTCTCAACAAAGTCTTAGCAAATCAGATTAAAAAAAATATCAAAAAGATCATCCACGAGGATCAAGTAGGCTTTATCCCAGGCACACAAGGCTGGTTCAACATAGCAAATCAATAAGTGTAATTCACCATATAAACCAGCCCAAAATCCAAGACCACATGATACTCTCGATAGATGCAGAAAAACTTTTGACAAGATCCAACAGCCCTTTATGATCAAAACGCTAGAGACAGTAGGAATGCAAGGAACCTTTATCAATATAATAAAAGCTGTATACAACAAGCCAACAGCAAGGATTTTACTCAATGGGGAAAAAACTTGAAGCATTCCCGCTTAGATCAGGAACTAGACAAGACTCTCCACTCTCACCACTTCTATTCAATATTGTACTTGAAGTCTTAGCTGAATCCATAAGAGAAGAAAGGGACATAGAAGGGATTCAAATTGGCAAGGAAGAAGTCAAGTTATCTCTATTTGCAGATGATATGATCTTATACCTGAGTGATTCCAAAAACTCCACCAGGAAGCTCTTGGAACTAATACAGAAAGTTCATCAGGGTGGCAGGATACAAAATAAATGTGCAAAAATGAGTGGCTTTCCTATATGCCCAGAATGAAAGAAGTGAAAAATCCCTGAGAGAAACAATCCCATTTATTATAGCCCCTAAAAAAATGAAATACCTTGGTATAAACCTAACCAAGTAAGAAAGAGACCTTTATAATGAAAACTTTAAAACCCTAAAGAAAGAAGTTGCATTCGAAGACATCAGAAGGTGGAAAGACCTCCCATGTTCCTGGATTGGCAGAATCAACATCATAAAAATGGCCATCCTACCAAAGGCAATATACAGATTCAATGGTATACCAATTAAAATCCCAAAACAATTCTTTAAACAAATTGACCAGACAATCTCAAAATTCATATGGAGGCACAAAAGACCCAGGATAGCAAAAACAACCCTGAGTAACAAAAACACTGCTGGAGGTATAGCATTCCAAACCTTAGTCTATACCACAAATGCATAGTTGTAAAAACAGCCTAGTACTGGCTCCAAAATAGACACACAGATCAATGGATAAGGGTTGAAGACCCAGATATAAGCCCACACAACTACAGCCATTTGATCTTTGACAAAGGGGCCCAAAAAAATCCTATGGAAAAAGAATAGCATCTTCAACAAATGGTGCTGGCAAAACTGGATCTCCACATGCAGAAGATTAAAACTGGACCTGTACTTGTACCATGTACAGGAATTAGCTCCAAATGGATCAAAGACCTCGATATAAGGTCAGAGACTATAAAAACCACAGTTGAAAAGTTAGGGAACTCGCTGGAACTGATTGGGCTAGGCCAACAGTTCCTAAATGGACATTCAATAGCACAGTCACTAAAACCAACACTCAACAGATGGGATCTTGTGAAATTAAAGAGCTTCTGTTCAGATAAAGAGATTGTAACTGGACCACAAAGGCAACCCACAAAATGGAAGAAAATCTTCACTAACCACATATCTGATAGAGCTCTATTATCCAGAGTGCACAAAAATTTAGAAAACTAAACACCAAGGAAATAAATGGGACAATTAAAAAATGGGCCTTGGAACTTAAAAGAAACTTTACCAAGGACGAAATTAAAATGTCTATCAAATATCTTAAAAAATGCTCCACATCCTTAGCCATCAGGGAAATGCAAATCAAAACTTCCCTGAGATATCATCTCACCCTGGTCAGGATGGCAAAAATCCACAATACAAACAAAACCAAGTGCTGGAGAGGATGTGGAGAGAGAGGAACTCTCCTACATTGCTGGTGGGAATGCAGGCTCATACAACCACTCTGGCAAGCCGTCTGGCAATTCTTAAAGAAATTAAAGATTGAAATGCCATATGACCCTACTATACTACTTTTGGGAATAACCCCCATACAGTAAAAATTCACCTCAGTATCACAAGTACAACCATGCTCATAGCAGCTCTGTTTACAATAGCAAAGTCATGGAATCAACCCAAATGTCCAACAGTTGACAAGTGGATTAGGAAAATGTGGTACATTTATACAATGGAATGCTATGCAGCCATCAAAAATGATGAATTAATGGAATTTGCCGATAAATGGATGGAATTAGAAACAATTATATTGAGTGAAGTATCCCAGACATGGAAAATTAAGTATGTACTCCCTAATAGGTGGATCCTAGTACCAAACCCACTTAGAGACACTCAAAGACAAATCTCTGTAATACCTACAGTAATTGTAAAGATTATAAACAGGAGTGATGGGGAAGGAGGGCCCCACCAGAAACAAGGAGAGAGGGGACCATGTTACAGCAGAGCAAATAGGCCATCATCAAGGACTGCAAGTAAGTAATGAGACATCTGATTAAGTTCACAGACTTTCCTTCCTGATCATTTGCAACTGATGGGGTATGATCTCACCAGAAGGGGAGGGCATATAGGCTGCAAGATAGTAAACATTCTGCAAATGGGTGATTGACCCCTCTCTCACCACGGTCTCTTACTTTTATTCCATCTACCTTTGAATATACTCTTATAACAAGACTCTATATAACAGGTTTTTATTTCTGGCCAGGGGTTGACATCCAATACCCATCAGGATGGAGTGAATGGCATTGCAGGAGCAGCAAAACCAAAAAAAAAAAAAATCAACAAACCATAATCCAGAACATCAGAGACTCTATATCAACCACCTGGAACTGGACCAGCCTAATCTTCCCCCATGCTGAAGCTCAGGGAAATTTGCAGAAGAGGGGGCGGTAAGATTGTAATAGCACAAGGATGGGAGGAGTAATAATATACAAGATACCCCACACAAATTAAGGCCAAAGCAATCATAATAGGACTTTGTATGACCTGCGCTCTGTCTAACATATTATTGACCCCACAAAGTCTAGCATGGACTAAAGGCACTAGGATCCTTGGAGGATAAGGACTGACAGTCACAGTAGTGTTCCTAAGCTTAAGGGGAAGACAAGAAAGGGTTCTGGAAAATGCTCCTGGGTCCTTGCACCCCATCGGAGAGGAGGAGCCAGAGGAGAGTTTGGCATGCACATTAAAAGATGCTCCGGGTATTAGGGGGGAGGGGAGGGGGGAGTAGGGGTTCGGGGGAGGTGGAGGGAGGGAGGGGACCAATGTACCTGTTAAGTTTGTATGAGTGGAAATAATAATAATAAAAAAGGAAAAAAAATAGAAAACAAATGCTTACAATCTTAAAAAAGCAATGGCATTGTTTTTAAATAATTTGACAGCCTGTGAAATCTGAGTGAGATTATTGCTCCCTATTTCTCACCACTGTGCTCTCCTCTGTACTCCTGTGTCCCTTTTTCTCTGTGTTTCATTCCTATGCATTTTGAGGCACTTGAACCTAGTTAATCCCCATCCAGTATTCTTCAATGACCAAAACAAAACAAGACTCTTCATCTGTATATGACTTCTTGCTCTTCCTAACTGTCTTTGTGGTATGGACCTTCCTAGCACCTGGTACTTCTGTTATGGTATTAAGGCATAGTCAGTGCCACTAATTCCCTTACAGATCAATATTAAATGAGATACTTACTTCAGAAAAAAGTAGCCCTTCCCTGATATCTAATTGCTATTTTCCAAGGTTTGCAATGGAAACAACTTTTCCTTAGTGTAGGAAATTTTATTATTCTTGATTTAATTGCAAAGCTATCCTTTGCAGAGCATATGTAAGGCTAGAAACTGAGAATTGCAAAATATGGGGCAGTACATTGTTATGTGAAGAAAGAAATATATAATGGAGAAAAGGACAAGAGATTAATTTTGGAGGTGGTGGTGGTCATGGTAATAAAGGTATTGTTAGGTGACGTTGGTCAGGTTAAAAGATGAATGGCATAATAGAGGAGTAATTACATGAACAATAAGGATGAGTATATCTCCCACAAGATATCAAAGTTGAATATTTTGTGGCACAAGACTTTATTGTCTAGAATAGTAATAATCTTACTATTGAGACAGACATCACTCAGAAAAGCAGTTGCAAGAACTGTGCAGTAAAACAGAAGAAAATATACAACACTTTAGAGGAAAAATAAAAGGACTGAAATAATTAAGACCTTAATCTATTTAACCTTAATACTTCATTCTGTCAAATTCATTTTCATGGGTCAGAACAAGGCAGGGTAAAGATGCAGATCAACAGCATTGTATGTTCTCTTTAAAAAGCCAGAATGGTAGAAAACTTATTTTAGCCCAAATTGTGTAATATGTCACACAATTATCAGACTTCTTTCCTCAGGGAGCAGGGAGCTTGCTCTTGAGTTTCAAGACTCAAGAACACAGCTACTTTGATGAAGGATGAATGCTGATTCACCCTTCTCTTGCAAATTCAGGACCTGTCTTTAAAGTTTCTCACATACACTATATTAATCAGAGATTCATTAGTCCAAGTAAACCACTCTGACGTGCTGTCAAAGAGCAGCTGTCATGAGATCTTAAGGTTTTTAGCTCAAATCCCAGAATAGAGATTGTCTTCCTCTTAGCTAAAATTATTCCTAGAAAAGTCCAGTCTTCTCAGTCTCCAGATGACCTATGCACTGAGATTTGAGCATCTCCCCTGTATTCAGAATCAACAGTGTTTTCAGAAAATATTTCTGGAATTAATTTTACTGGTTATAAAGAGTGACAGACAAACACAAGTAAAAGTAAAATTAAAAAGAAAACCCACATTAGAGACAACTCTTTTGGAGATACTCTAAAATGTACAACATGGATGTGTTTCAGGGATACCTGCTTCTTCAACTTATCCCCTTCTATGCTCATGTTCATGAGTATGTGGCTTCATATTTCTAATGTGCCAATGTGAGTGGAAGGATTTATGCAGTTAAATCCTGTAGCCCACTCACAGAACCCATCCTTTTTTTTTTTTTTATCATGTCTAGAATTCCATAGTATATTCCTGCCTGATTCTTAATAGGAAAAGCTCTGGAAATCTTAGAAATGCTCAGAAAGGACCAAAATCTTGACTTATATAGTTATAAATCATATGTTAGGCTGTGACCTCTTGTGTTGAGTCCTTTCCTTTCCTGGAAGGGAAACTGTGCTCCCTCCTTTCACTTTCCTTTTCCTATACTCTGAGCCTCCACCACCTGGTACCAAAGGGTACAATGTCAGAAATCGCTAGTTTTGTTCAGGCCTCCTGTTGATTTCGTTAGCCAGTTGCCAGGTACTTGATGCTCTGATTCATTAAGAAAGTTAAGAGAATGTGCAAATTTCCTCCCAAAGCATATTCTATTGCTGACAGAGAACGAAGACTTCCCAGACCAGGAACTGGTTTTTTGAAGCACAGGAGACTTGCTGGAGCAATATCCTGTGTTCCACTTTAAAAAACAAACAAACATGTAACCACATCACTTCACAAAGATGTTTTACAGGTTTTGGAGCACAGGTAATTCAAGAAAGAAATAACAAAATTGAGATTTAGCATGTGTTCATTCTCAGTCAAGTTGCTACCATCACCACAGCTGCCTTAACTTATACTAATAAATTGTCCACCAGAAACTGTTAAATGGAATATTCAGAGCATCTTTTCATGTGCTTCCTACTGTCTTTCAAGGCAAGCAGCTATTTACAAGTAAACACATAAACTACCTATTAAAACTTGGCTTTCTACAGAAGGGTCATAAATTGTGGAACACAGATATAGCAAGGTATATTTTGCCACCCTACCCATTTGGGAATTATTCTTTATTTTAGCTCTGACAATATTTTATATTGGAAAAGAATATATAGTGAAACTATGCAGGACACAATGCTTACTGAGAAAGCCACAGTTTCATGCATTATATGACAGGGAAAAGATCAGGATGACAAATGAAGGATGTATATGAGAAACAGTCATACTTGGCCGTTATTCTACATTTTCTTCAACCATGGTTAGGAGTTATGATGGCTGCTGGGTGCATAAAACAGGTATCACAAAATGGATGAAACTGAAAATAGGTATTTAGAGAGAGCTACCCTAGAATTTAGAATACCGATTGTCATTACTGTGGAGCTACCAGTGGTGGCTCATAAATTCTGCTGATATTTGCGACCAAAGATTTCAGCTTTTATGTCCCTATGACTAAAGCTATACAGCTCCTTCTCCTGATTTTTCTTTCTGTGCTTGTGACCCCGAGGGGCACACACTTCAAGAAGGAACTTGTGCTGCTGAGTACAGCATCCAGCTGTCAAGTCTTAGCAGCACACGGCCAACATTTTCACCAAGTCTATATTCCCCTGGGACAACCCTGGAAGGTAAACTGATTGTGGCTGTGTTCCAGCAATCATCTCTCCAAGGCTTTCCCCATTCACTTGACAGAGATTTCTTTCAAGGTTTCATATCTTGCATATTTGAAGCTCTTTCTACACAGTCTCCACTTTTCAACCAATTTATCTCTATGTTTCTGTGCATCGGTTTCCTAATACCAAGCTCATGCTATATTCCTTTGTTAGGTTAAAATGTGTACAGTCAAATAAGCCTTACCCCTTGCATTCAAACAGTTCTGAGTTTTATAAGAAATATCACTATGGAGACAAAAATTTTCAAATTTTATAGATGTCTGTAATATACTCAATATTTTCCTGAAAACATGGTCACCAACATTACATGAGAAAACAATGAAGTCCTCATAGATGGGAAAATTCTACACATGGTAAAAAATACAAAAAAAGTCATAAGTAGTTATAAGTAGTGAGGAGTAAGCCAGAGACCCTGCTTTACACTCTCACCTGAAGCATCCTAAGGTGGTCTTTATCAGAGACCTCTATTCAAGTTTTAGCCGGGATTCTTTACTAAGTTGCAGAAAAAAATATCAATGTGAAATTTTAAGCAGAGATAGGGTTTATGGAAAGTAAGAATATTTTTTAAATTATTTTATTTATGAGCTAAAGAAAAAGGGAAGGATCATCATGCATTACGTGTGAAGATCAGAGGACAACTTTCAAAAGTTAGCTTTGTCCTTTCACCATAATGACTCCAGGGAATAAATTTAGGTTACCAGGATTGAATGTAGGTACCTTTATCTGCTGAGCCATCTCGCAGGCCCAGTTTAAGCTTAGGAGATAATAGAAGGATATGTGTTCAATTAAAGAATAAGGCACACCTAAACATGGTCTGGGGCTTTTCGAGGAACAGTCACATTTTGTGATAGCCATGTCTTTGAAATAACCATATAATTTAGTGATTCTCGAGATAGGTGTCAAAAGGTTAATAAAAAGCTTCTTTTTGAATAAGATAATAGGGTGACTCCAAAGGTGCTCAATCTGATAACATAAAATATGTGTTGTATTAGTTATACAAAAGGGGTCAAAACATGTCTTTTATTATAAATTATTTTTCTTGTGAGAATGCTAGAAATCATAGTTTAGAAATGAGAAAGGCCATATCACTCAGGCCTTAAGAATGGTTCATTACTATTTTGACATTGCATTTAAAGCTTGCCTACATACTAGTATTGTCTTTATGACAGCCTTCATGGAAATTGTTAGTCGACCTGAAATTCTTGACTTTCTGCTCTCAAGAAGGCACATACATACCACAGAGCATGTGAAGTGTTGAGGACAATTTTCAGAAGTTAGCTACCTCCTTCTGCCACGTGTACTCCAAGAATAAAACTCAGGCCACCAGCTTTGTGTACAGATGCCTCACTCTCAAAGCCATCTGCTGGCATTCTGTTCCCTTCCTTTCCCATGTCCCCTAATTTTCTCTGTCTTTTTATCCTATCTATGAGTCCCTCCCTGTCTCAGAAGTAGTACTTGTTCTCATTGTGAAGAGTTAAGCAAGAAGCCTTTTTGCTTGCAGCTGTCTCAAAATTAACAGATATGCAAACTCTAACCTCCCCTAAGACCATGACTCCCCTCAAGCAGAGCTCATATCTATGTCTGATCAGTAGGGGAAAATGGACTCCACACTCCCCACCTAGTTCCTAAAGGGGGGCAGAGCTGGTAACTAGTCCAACTGAAGAACTTCTCCTGGGTTTGATTGACAACTTTGCTATACTGACCGAAAGATGCATTTCACTCATGGTTCCAGTCTGTCCATTATTTCCCTTCCTACAAGCTTTATTACTAAGAGGATTCCTGAATGATAATCCTACATGGAACAAAAAAAGACAAAAGTGTAGAGAAAGTAGTTACCAGATGTTAGAGGATGAAGTGTTCGATGCTGGCCAAAGTTCAAAACAATGTCATAAGATGACTTAGGTCTTCAGATCTACTGTGAAGCTTTATTCTACAGTTAAAAATAAAGTGCTGTATAGCACATCTCATTCATTGCTACCACACTGAAAAAGAAAAGTAGGCATGTCAGGTGATTGATTTGTTAATTAGTTTGATTGTGACACTGTGATATTTATTTTGCAGTTGTGTGACTATATATAAAATCATGTCACACAACTTAAATATATATAATTTTTAATTGTCAGTTATACCTCAATGCAGCCGAAGAAAAAGCAAAGCAAGCTGTAAGCTAATTGCATCTCTGAATCAGCTTTTAAACAGAACAAACTGTGACAACTGCATTCAGTTCAGACAGAACAGGGAATTAAACAGGCATGGGCAAAGATGGGCAGAGCTAGTCCTGTGGTACTACAGCTTCCTGATGAAGCTCTTTCTAGCACCCTTTAGGCTTTATGTTTGCTAGGTTTCAATTTGTTCTGAAATTGTGTATGTGTGTGTGTGTTTTGTATATGTAAAATTACAAACCCATGTACACACATATGTCAAAAATATTTTTCAATGAATTATTTTCCTGTACATGTGTTCTCTTAGTATCTGGCAAAGAAACTTCTAGGGATATCTTGGGAATCATTTAATATTTCAAATATTTGTATTATAGTCATGTTATGAATGTAAAATTTGGGCAAGTGGGAAAGTTTGAAGCGATCTTTCTTTGATTTTAGTAACATTGATTAGAAGCACCATATTCTACAGTTTTGCTCTCAGAAATATTCCAAAAAAACAAAAAGGAATACAAAGTCTGTAACACAAAGATTTAAATTAGCTTGTGGACAGGAGTGATCCAAGTTGACACATACTTGTAGATCAGCTGAGCCCCCAATTTTCCCTACTTTGAAAATCGTCATAATGTTTTCATTTTTATTTGTGGTTTATTATTCATTTCAGTTAAAAGGTAAACACTAAGGAAACACCAAAGCAAATAGACAGGCATCTTAGTCCATCCTTGGGTAAGACCTAGGTAAGTTGTTTAAGTAGAATAGTCCCATGGATCATAGGACTTCATAATATAGCATAGCAATTTTTCTTCCCTGACATATTGTTTGAAGTTAGGCTAGTAGAAACAAAGGAAAGAACAATGTTTTTTATTAACAAGGCAAAAGTTGAGTAAGCAGTAAGACATGGTGCAAAGCTAATTGTGGATGAGATGATTAAAGAGTCATTTATTTACAGTATCCATCTCTTCTGAACAATGACTCAGACATCCTAAATGATTCTTTCTACATTGAAGCTGACTTTTAGATTCCCATGTTCCCATTGTCTCTTTTCACCTACAATTTGTAACAATTTACAACAAACATAATGCTGAGATTTGAAACATGGATATTAGAAATCAATCTGATCCCAAGTTCAGCCCTAGTATCACCATTACCATAATGTCGGGAAGATGCACATATGATAGATAATAGGTTGGTACATAAGATGTAGATGGGGAACATCTAGGTAGATCAGAATGGGTGAGTCTAGTTTTGCAGACAGCTAGACACTTGTCTTTCATTTTCAATCACTCCTCTGCCTGCAGAGCACTTTGATGGGTTGTCTTGATAGCAAAATTATAGGCAATTAAACTTAGGTCTAATCTTTCCTATGATTTCAACTTCAGAAAAATAAAGTGAGGTGCAGCTTAAATACATGTTAGAAAATGAACTGGCATTGTTTCAAAGGATCAAAAGCTTTGTTATGGAATCAAAGGCCTAGCACTTAGCATGGTTTACTTTTTTTGTTTCTTTTTTTTAATTTTTTTAAATTATTTATTCAACTGTGTGCATATGCGTGTGTATGTGCGCGCAGACGTGTGTGTGTGTGTGTGTGTGTGTGTGTGTGTGTGTTTAGAACCACGGACGAATTCGCGAACCACCATGGACGCCTCCACCTCCTTCTGCCCCGGGATTCACAGGCTCCGCCCTACCAGGACCAGAAGCGCAGGCCTCCCCCGCTTCCGCCTGGCGTCTATATGTGGGATCTGGGATCCGAGCTCAGGACCTTCCGCCTGCAAGGCGGAGGCTTAACCCCTGAGCCACCTCTCCAGCCCTTTTTTTTGTTTCTTTTCCATGAGAAACAACTTCTTTGCTGGGGCATTCATGGAAGACAAAACAATCCTGTCTATCTAATGTAGGCTTATTCTGAGATGTAAGGATAGAGTGATGTTTGTCAGCAGCAGCGAACCTACCTGCAGAGAAAAAATTTGTTTCATTTCATCTGTTGAATTGTTCACAGGATCCAGGCTAATGCTTACTTGTTCACAATTAAAAATACTATCTTGCCTCTGGAAATTGTTCTAAGAAGGCTTTCAAGCTGTCTGCACCAAAGGTTAAGCTGTTCTCCTGGTATTAAGACTAGTCACCATAGATAACATGACCCTCCAAGAAATATTAAATCGTCTAAGGGACCGTTAAAAAAAAAACCCTCTGTTTAAGAAAATCTTGGCTATCTTCTGGTGCCTGTCTTTATAGCAGCAGTCCTAAATGCTGTATTTATTTGCATTTCATTTCTACCCATGTTTATGGGAAACCATCACAGAGGCATTGAGAAGCACATCTCAATTTGTGCTTCTGTGGGTTTCATCTGTCCCAAGGCATGTGGATCATAATGCCTGCTTATGCTTAAGTGTGTTGGACAGGGGAGCTTTTATGCTAAGAATCAATTGCATCTCCTTAGAATGCATGGTTGCCAGTAATGCATTCTAGTTTCTCAGACCACAAAATAACACAATTGGAATAACTGAAACCACAGCCTATTTGAAAAAGCACATTTTTAAATTGAAATGTAGCAATACCAGACAAAAAATCAGTGTCTGCGTGTTGAGTTGCAGAAGTTCTTGCATCACATGTTATTGCAGTTGCAAAAGAGAAGAAATGGGTTTTTATATACAAAAGAATTCGTTTAAATAAGCTTCTCTTTTTAAAGGAATGCTTGAGTTGAAGATACCTTAGAAATTTCAAGGAAAATCCCTGGCAAATACACATACTAGAGTCATTAGTTATTTTTTTCTGATATAAATACACTTAATGTTGTTTTCTTGTTATAGTAGTTGATGATGATATTTTTAAGAGGATTAGAAAGCATTTTTGACCTTAGCACTCATGAGACTCTGAAATCATGTACTATTTCATGTCAGATCAGTAAAGACTTGTTGACTTAAGTAACAAAGGTTTGGGTTCTTACACTAACACGGTCTGGAAAAGGTATATTTTCATGACTTTATGTCTAAAGTATGCATAAAAGGGACACAGTGTTGATTAAATAAAAATATGCAGTCTTAAAATTATGACAAGAATAAATTGGTTATAGGAATACAACTAGCAATGACTGTGAAGACGTTCATTTAACTCTGAAATTGACTGAGCTAATAATAAAAAGCAGGAAAATAGGATAAAAATATGAATTCATGTGTAAACATAGCACAAGCCATCTAAGCTTTTAAGCTATGGAGCAGACCATGCCATTGGGGCTATTATTAAAACATGACAGATATGGAAAAAATAGATTATTTTTCAGCCAGAAGATATTAATTTTTCTTCTTTTTAACATTAACATTTATGACCTTGATTTATTTATTGATTCCTTCATTAATACATAGTGGGAGGAGTCTTAGCTGAACACTCTTCCCAGGATAGAGACATCTACCTCTATGACCACCTTTCCATGATGGACACTTCTCACCTTAAACAATGAACTAAGAAAAACTCTTTTCTTCCTAAAGTTGCATCTTGTCAAGTATTTAGACACAACAATAAAAAAGAACTAATACATTATTTATCATTTCCTCCTCTGAGAACCCTAATTTGTATTTATTTCATCATCTATGTTGACTTTAGGCTTCTCCTCAGGAAAAAAGAAATTCTGATTTTGGCTTATAAGTCACACTTTAAAATAGTCATATCTGAACCTGCAGGTGTTTCTCACTTACCAAAAAGCAATTGCATGGCTTGTTCAGTATTGACACATCATAGTTGCCAATGGGTAACACTAATTAGAGTACTTCAGAATTATTTTTGTGAGAGTTCTACATTCATATATTCTGATAGATTGATCATCAAGTACTTGTTAAACAAGTATCCACTATATGTAATACATTGATGGTTGTATATACAAGTTGAATACAGTCTCAGTATAAGAGCAAATCATCTTGAAATAATCAGAATAATAGTCACAAAACGATATTTAGTGTCTTAGAATGTGACTTTATCTAGAAAAAGTGTCATTGCAAAGATAATTAATAAAAGTGAGGTGTTTCTATATAATTATGAAAAGAAGACTGTTGGATACAGACATGCACATAGGATTCCTTTATGGTATTGCCAAACTCAGGAGACTGAAAAGACACAAAGGTATTACCCGTAGGGAAGAACAATGGGATACAGATCTTATTTAAATGAACAACCTTCTTTGGTGAGACTTAGGTTTTGGGGCAGGAAAATGGAAACATACCTGTGATGAGCATGTTCTTGACTGAAGTACTCACTTTGGGGACCTCAGTTGCATGGTTGTCCATGTGAGCATGAGGGATCTTTCTGATGATTGCTACACAGCCTAAGACAAGTCTAGCAGCTAGGGTGATTACCTTGGTTCCTAAAGTAGAGTTCACACTCAGTCTGACTTTAAGAATCTTTACATTTTCCCTGCAATATATTTTGTACCTTTCCGGATCCTCCTGAGTCAGGGGTTTTGAAAGTGAAACAACACAAAAATGAAGAGGTCTCTGAGCAACATCGTTAAAGTAAGTTCCATGGAAAGCTAATTCATTAGAAGTAGTATGCTTTATTCTATTTATCAAATAAGGTCAGAAAACATTGGATTTAGCAGCTGAAAAATCATTGGTTTGTGGTAGAATTTCTTATGTCTTTTGTTATATTAATATATTAAAAAGTTTCTTAAAAGAAAAAGTAGTGAATATTTCCTGAAATTCTGAGACAATTAAATCCCTTTTAAAACAAAAACAAAATAAAAAAAATGTAATGAATATTTTACAGACTACTCTTGGAGATTTTCTAAAATAGCACGATTGCATGATTTTGAAACGCAAGAATTATTTTTAAAAGTTGGCTGACTCATAATGTCTATGACTTTGCTTCTTAACATTTGGTTTGGGGAGTTCTAAGATGTCTGTTTTTCACTTTAATCTTGAGAAACTATTGTATAAAGCTCAGAATATTTGAACAAAATTTCAGGGTTTGGGAATTGGAAGTGTTCCCTGGGATGCAGGAATCATGTAAAGTCTCTATCTCTGAGGAAAGATATTTCTATGCATTGTATCCTGTCCTTTCATCTTCAGAAGAACTCATGCCCCCAACACACACACTTGCAGCTATAACAGCATAAAAATATCAATTAGAATTGAGACTCTTTTCTTTTAATTATATGAGGCAAAATAAAAGCAGAGTAGCTCAACAGGGGAAGGAACTGGGGAATAAGCCATCAAATATATGAGATAATTTCTATGAGGAGGTCAAAGGGTGACTTTAGGAATCATCCTGGATACTTTGCTTCCTCTTTGCTTTGCTCTGGGGTTTTCCAGGATGCCACCATTTCCACCTAGCATTTTTATGTGGGATCATGGGATCTGATCTCATATCCTTCTGCTTTTGAAGAAAAACCACTGAGCCATTTCTCTAGCCCTTCTTTTTCTTAGACAAGAATGGTCAATTCATTAATGATGCTTTGCAGTATTCAGAATTTCATTAATAATGACAAATGACTACAATCCAAAATGATATCTGATTATTTGAATGTAATGAGCTGGGGGTGATCATTTATACTTTCTTTTATTTATAAAGTATGGACATCAATAGTTTAACACTTGCTCCAGTCAACATTATATATATAGCAAAAGGATAAAAGAAATCTCTTCAATAAGAATTTTAATCATAGTGATATCAATTAAATTGTATGTAAATATGTATCTGTGACACAATTTGGTTGCAATACATATATTTTTAATATATTTATATTTTTGTAGTTATATGGAGACAGGTAAATAAATATGAATGACTATAGTATTTTCACTAAGTGAACATAAAACCTACCTTTAGAAGAGA
Source organism: Typhlomys cinereus (assembly GCA_023101885.1). NCBI lineage: Eukaryota > Metazoa > Chordata > Mammalia > Rodentia > Platacanthomyidae > Typhlomys > Typhlomys cinereus. The sequence goes on along the minus strand of JALPQD010000136.1, from coordinate 983,584 downwards.
GCTACTTTATGAACTGCTAAACTGTTTCAGGTAGATACTTCCCAAGTTGTACAGTTTTGTAGTAAGATAGCTTACATACCCTAATTTTCTCTCCTAGTCTACGTTAAACTGTGTAAATAAGTTATTGCTACAAATAGCAAAATGTATAATTTCTGCATATGGCATTTGCAATTGGTATTAAAATAAAATTTAGTGGAAGGGAGCAGGAGCATGTTTAATAATATTTCACTTGCCCTAAAACCAAGTTTAAAATGTTGATAGAAAGACTTTAGTTTTCAAAATGTCTGTATTTGGGCTGGCAAGATAGCTCAAAATGGGTAGGGAGCCTGTTTGCAAGCTTGGCGATCTGAATTTGATCCCTAGAAACCCACATGGTGTAAGGAGGAAACTGACTTCTGAAAGTGGTCTTCCCACCTCTACCTAGGCACTATCATGTGCATCTGTCTCTCTTTCTCTTTCTCTCTTTCTTCCTCTCTTTCTCTCATAAATAAATGAATATTATAAATATCTATATCATTTGATCCTGTAACCAATTCTTCCGCTGGCTACTTCTTTTATTTCTTTTTTTTTTATTATTCTCTTAAGATATTTATTTATTTATTTTTTAACATTTTTTAATTATTATTTCTGCTCATACAAACTTAATAGGTACACCGGTTCTCTTCTTCCCTCCTCCTCCCCCCTAACCTCCTGCTCCCCCTCCCCTCCCCCCTCTTTCCCTATCCCCCAGTGCCTCCTCCCCCAAACCCCGGAGAATCCTTTAATGTGCATGCCAGACTCTCCTCTGGGCCCTCCTCTCCGATGACGTACAAGGACCCAGTGGCATTTCCCTGAACCCTTTCCTGTGTTCCCCTTAAGCATAGGAACACTACTATGGCTGTCAATTCCTTGCCTCCAAGGATCTTGGTGCCTTTAGCAAATGCTAGACTTCGTGGGGTCAATAGTGTGTGGGACGTTGCGCAGGGCATGCAAAGTCCAATTATGATTGCTTCGGCCCTAACTTGTGTGGAGTATCTTGCATATCATTGCTCCTCCCATCCTTGTGCTCTTACAATCTTACCGCCCCCCTCTTCCACAAATTTCCCTGAGCTTCAGAATGGGGAGAGATTAGGCTGGCCCAGTTCAAGGTGGTTGATATAGAGTCTCTGAAGTTCTGGATTATGGTTCGTTGATTTTCTTTTGCAGTTTTGCTGCTCCTGCAATGCCCTTCACTCCATCCTGATGGGTATTGTATTTCACCCCCTGGCCAGAGATAAAAACATGCCACCTCTGATTTGGAGAAAGTAGAGTCTTGTTGTAAGAGTATATTCAAAGGTAGATATAATAAAAGTAGGAAACCACAGTGAGGGAGGGGTCAATCACCCATTTGCAAAATGGTTACTTCTTATCTCCCAGACTATATGCCCTCCTCTTCTGCTGAGATCATACCCCCTTAGTTGTAAATGATCAAGAATGAATCTGTGAACTTAACCAGATGTCTCATTACTTACTTGCAGTCCTTGATGGAGGCCTATTTTCTCTGCTATAACATGGTCCCCTCTCTCTTTGTTTCTGGTGTGACCCTCCTACACCATCTCTCCTGTTCATAATCCTAGCAATTACTGTAGGTATTATAGAAATTAATCTTTGAGTTCTATGGTATGGAAATAATAGTTACTGAGAGAACTCAGAGACTACGCAGATTTTTGTTTGGCCTGGATAAAGCTGGAGTTCATTACTAAACATAAGCTATCTTTGTTAGCCTCTCAGTCACTTTCTGCCCCAGGCTATAATTCTAAATGCTATGAAAGTAAGTATTTGTGCTTAAGGTATCTCTTGAGTCTGTATCAAGGGGAGAAACTAGAAATATAATCAGATATCCTTAAGTGACTATTAAATGTCACTTTAATATTTTCTCCATTTCATTTCTTGTAAAGAGAGAAAGAGAGAGAGAGAGAGACAGAGAAACAGAAAGAGAGAGACAGAGAGAGGAAAGAAACATGCCACCTCTGATTTGGAGATATCAAGTCATAGATTAGTTTGAATAGCATTTTCTGGGTCCCCATGCATGTACCTCCCAATTTGTTCAGATGTCAGGTCTGTGCTGAGATTACTTTTCCTTAGCTTCCTGTATTGTTGGGCAACAGCTGGGTATTTTTGTAAATGTGTCATGCTAACCATTGAACCTCCAAGGTCTATAAATATTGATGATTAAATTCCAACAGATCTCACATAATCTGCCTGTATCTAGAGTAGAGATACCTTATATCTTCTTATAGAGTATATATGAGTTATGATGAATAATATAAACCAGAAGACTGTTGCAAATGCCATATGCAGTTATAACCACTTGACATGGAAAAGGTTTTCTTTCAGTAATGAAGTATACAACTTATGCTGAAATTGGTGCATTCTCCTTTTTCTGAAGATGAGGAATATCCAGCAGGACCATAAAGTCCTGGATGACAAAGCCTCTTTCTCTTGTGCGATCAAGTGGGTATTTTCTTTCCATTCTTGTTCTGCCTTAAGAATAACTGCAAAGTAGCAGAACATTTTCTTATCAACACAACATGTGGGTGTCAGTGTAAAGTTATTTTACCAAACATATTAAAGTAAATGTATGTAAATTAGGTTCCTGATTATACCATCTTCTTCAAGGAACATTTTTTCTTATTTGTTCTGTTATGTTTTGTTGCAGAATCAAATGCAGTTTTTATTAAGAAGATTCTTAAAAGAACCTTTAGTTTGCCTTTCTCTCATATCCTATGCGTCATCTGGGTAATTTTTACAAATACAGAAATGAATGAAGAAGGTAAACCAACCTGTGAATAAGAATGTCTTGTTTCCCTAATGAGGCATGATATCTTCCCAGGAAGCAGTAATACACAAGGGCATCTTGCTTTACATAAACACACACACACACACACACACACACACACACACACACATACACACACACACACACACACACACACACACTAACTAACTAACTAACTAACTAACTAACCAACCAGGCTATTGCTTTTCCTCTGCTGTATCTAGGAAGCTGAGCTGCTCCAGTATGTTTCTGGTGAATAATAAAAGCTCTTCTATTGCTCTTCTTCTGTCATAGTAGCAAACATTTTGACACCATTTTGCAAATTACAGAAAATGAGCAGAGAGGAAAAACAGAGACACTGTGTGACACTGTCAAAAATCCCTAGGCATCAAAAAATTTTAGCTCTGCATGATAGAGTATGTATTTATCTAATTTCACCCTTGGATAATGAATCATTAAACCAGAATGAAAATGGACATTTTGCTTCTCAGGAGGCCTCCTCCCTTTTAGGACAGCCAGTGAGTCACATGATGGCTTTCACCGCTTAGACAAAGAAAGTATGTGGAAATTATTTCTTGTGCATCCCATTTATCCATAACACTCTAATTAGACCATAAAAACATGAAGCTATTTACATATCTGCCCAATGGAAGTACTTTTCGTCCCCCTATTTGACCTTACTTTGTTGCTTTTTATTTCTGACTCCTTTTTACTTGTAGAATGAAAATGAAAATCAATTTTTTGAAAGCACTATATTGATTAAGTCTTTTAGGGCTCTTCAGGTTTAAAATACTGAGATAAGCAAGGTTTCTTTTGTTTCCTTTACATTGAGAGAACAAGCAGAATCTCGTATATGCTAATAGAACCCTTTTGTGAGTGCTTATTGTGTTTAGCATTATAATAATCCTTGAATATTATAATTACTATTTTTCAAATGAATAAGTGTTCAAACAACAAAAATGTGTTTTAAAGAGGGGAGCAACAAAGGTTATTGAAAATAAAGTTCAGTAGCATAGATTTCCAAGAGAAACCTGTGATCTACACATGCAGGGGGCAAGAAGGCAGAAGGAACAAGGCTGGACTGATGAAAGGATGGGAGGGTAGAAGAAGAGAGAGGGTAGGGAATGGGGATGGAACAGGCAAGGACATAAACTCATTTTGTCTGCATATGAAATTTTCTCAGTACAAAAAATGATTTTAAGTATAAAAATACATAATTCTCCCTGAAGTCAGAAGGATTCTAAGACACTCTAGAATTCCATCATTACCTATCTCTGTGCCGAAAAAAGATTTATCCATTTAAGCCACACCCCCACCAAACAATAAGTGGTCCATCTGGAAGTTTTTTGCAGAAAGATATACCATAATAAATGTAATTCAAAATAATTCAGTTTTTAAGCAATTGATAAGCCCAGATGATTTTCTCTAATAGGCCATTGAACTCCCTATTAGTAAGCTCCATGAACAACATATGTGCATTCTAACTTTTTATTTTGCTAATTACATTGAATTAAGGTTTAGTCCTTACCTTGCTTCAGTTTCCATAAACAATTCCACATATCCCGTGGTATTACACATGCCCACAGCAGATAGACATTGAGATAGCAGGCTTGAGACCACTGTAATAAGTCAAGCTCAGTGGGTTTCAGTAGTTGTGATTCAAACTAAAAAGTATTTCTTTAGCCCAGCTGTGGAAATTGCAGATGTAAAGAACATAGATGGAAGGCTTTATATGCGTAGAACGTCCATTTGGATAAAACTTTCAATGTAATCACAGATTTCAGTTCCACTCCCAGGATAGAATTCAACATTGCATGAGAGACTGACATGAACAGATGAATATTCCTGACCAAGTCCTTCAGAACTAAATTTAAAAAAATCAACAATAAAACAAATCAAAAGTAATAATCTGGAAACCTTGCTATTAGACGGTCTTTCAGTATATGAGGACCTGCAACCTTCTTAGTTATATAATCTTGTCACCAGTATCTCACTGTCTACTCATTACTCTACCAATTTACAGAACAGATGATTTTCTCTAATAGGCCATTGGACTCCCTCTTGGTAAGCTCCATGAACAAACATATAAATATGTGCATACTAACTTTTTATTTTGCTAATTACATTGAATTAAGGTTTAGTCCTTACCTTGCTTCGGTTTCCATTTAGCTGTGTCAGTCATAGAACATCACATGGGCCACACTTGCAAATCTCTTCTAAGTCTACAAACACAGAAGCCATGATACAGCATTGTCATAGTTAGGCACAGGTGTCAACTTGACAGGTCAGGGTTTGAGCTCTCGGCACATTTGTGGAGAATTAATGGTTGAGTTAAGCCAAGAGAAAACCTGCAAGAGATTGTTTAGCTGATGGGGAAGGCCCAGTCCATGGTAGGTAGGACTAGGCCCTGAATAGATGAATAAAATACTGAGAGATGGTGGAGGAAGTCAGCATCCCTCTGTTCACTTGGCCAGACATGCTGGTCTGTCAAGTAAGGATTGTCCATCTCTCAGCTGTTATGTGGTGATAGTATGTCCAGTTCCTTCAGCCTTGGTGTTGGTGCATGCTCTCCTTGAAGCTGGACTGAGAACTGTAACCAGGAATTGTAAGAGAGAATAAACCCTTGTTCTCTTAAGCCATTTGATGGTCGTTTGTCAGCTACCATGCAGGCAAACTGCAGCAAGCATTAAGATGGGAGAGCATTAGAATAGGAATGTTAGCTTAAAGTAGGAAAAACATATTTTTGATAGCCACCATAGATAGATGCAGAAGGAATCCAAAGCCTTCGGAGAAATAACTGCAAAGTCTTAGAAGTTTTAGAACACACAGGACAAAAGGGGGACTTCAAACTTGTTTAGCTTTTCCAAAAGGAGACCAGAAGGTTTGCACCACATGACACTGATTGGCCTAGTTAACTTAGCAGGATTAAGGAAGGTACTGATTTAGGAAGTGGAGAAGGAAGTCTGGACTTCCTTATATTCATAAGTGTCAGAAGGGAACTACCAGAAGCCGCAATGGAAGGTGGATTTCTGAGAAAGGCAGTTACAGGAGCTGTGTTCTAACAAGGGCTACTAATGTGGTACCTAGAGCACTGGCTGATGCACAAAGAAGGCATTGAATGATGGTAGCTGGTGAACAAACTCCAGGTGTGCATCTCTTGATGAGATCTACCTTCTTAGCTTCAAAGCTACACAGTTAAATACTCACTGTACATCTTTAGAAGACTCAATAAGGTGCCATAGCAGTGTAGACTTCTTATGTCTCCAAGCTGCCCACATCTCCCTGATGCCTATCTCAAAGAAGGATTTTCATTTTCTTAGTTGTTCAAGCCAGAATCAAGGGGGGCACTGTCAGTATTCTGTTTACTACTCTATTCATCAATCATAGAATTTTTTATTTTTTTCTCCCACATTTTATTTTTTTCCTAATCATACAAGCTCAATAGATATCTGTCCTCACCTTCCTTTGTCTTGTCATCCTCCCATTGGGCTTTCCTATGCTCCCTCTTCCTTTCACCCCCTTCCCTCCCTTCCCAGTACCTCCTCCTTCCTCCCTTCCATCCCTTGAAGCATCTATTTATGTAGGAGCAGAACCTCCCTCTGAGTCTTCCACCTTAGTGAGAGTTCAGAACTCAGTGACATATGGGGAGGGGGCTTTTGGGGCTCCCCATTAGCATGAAAACTCAATTATGACTGTTTAATCTCTTGTTTCTAAGGATCCTACTGTCTGAGAGGGGTTCATGCAGTGATCCAATGACCTTAGGGGGTCATTGATATGTTAGCCATAGTGCAGGTCAGGCAAAAGCCCATCCTAGATGCTGCAACCCTAACTTGTGTGGAGTATCTTGCATATCATTGGTCCTCCCCATCTTTAGGCTCTTACACTCTTGCCATCCCCTCTTCCACAAGGTTCCCTAAGCTTTAGGATAGGAAGAGATTTGGATGGTCTGGTTCCAAGTGAATAATGTAGTTTTGCTATTCCAGCACTGCCCTTGGCTGCATCTTGATTGGTATCATCTCCTAACCAAAGAAAAGATTGTTCAAAGATCTTAATATAAGAGGAGATGATTACCATATATCAGCCAGTCCCTATATCCTCCTGATTGGTGAAATCAAACCTGTTCAGTTTAGTGACCAGGAAGGGAAGTAAGGGTGAGCTACACCAGATGTCTTGCTACTTACATGCAATATGTGACCATGGCTTATTTTCTTTACTGAAGCATGAACCCCTATCCCATTTCATTTGAGGTCTTCCTTCCCCTTCCCTCCTGTTTATATTGCTTTATGATTACAGTGGGTATTACATAGATTTCCTTTGAATATGTCATTAAGTGGGTTTGGAACTAGGATCCACTTATTAGGGAGTACATATGGTGTCTAACTTTTTGTGTCTGGGATACTTCACTCAATATAATTTTTTCTAATTGTATCCATTTCACAGCAAATTTGATTAATTCATCTTTCTTTTATTTTTCCCCAGTCATACAAGTTTAATAGGTACCCTGGTCCCCTCCCTTCTTCCACACTTCCCCAGTCCCCCTTGCATCCTCCTCCCCTTTTCCTCTTCCTTTCACAACCCTCCCTCTCTTTCTCCTAGTGTGTCCCTCTTTCTCCCTCCCATTCTCTGGAGCATCCTTTAGTGTAAATGTCAAACTTCCCTCTGAGCCCTCCACTCTAGTGAGGTGTAAGGACTCAGTGACATTGCTCAGAGCCCTTTCTTGGGCTCCCCTGCATTAACCTATTAATGTATGTAATTAATGTATATCTTTTTTATTTCTTCCACTCATACTAAATTGATAAGTACCCCATTCCCTTTCCTCCCTCCATCTCTCCCTGGATCCCTTTTCCCCTCCTTTCCCTTCTTCCCTCCCTTTCTCCCAGTGCCCCCCCCCATTCCTGGAGCATCCTTTAGTGTGCATGTCAAAATTCCCTCTGGGTCCTCCTCTCTGATGAGGTGTAAGGACTCAGTAGCATTGCCTAGAGCTCTTTTTTTGTGTTCCCCTTTAGTATAGGAACACTATTGTGCCTGTTAATCCCTTGCCTCTAAGGATCCTAGTGCCTGTGATCCATGCTAGACTTTCAGGGGTCTAATGCATCTTTTTTGATGGCTGAGTAGTATTACATTGTATAAATGTACCACATTTTCCTTATCCATTTGTCAATTGTTGGGCATTTGGGTTGATTCCATGACTTTGATATTGTAAATATTGGTGCAATGAACATGGTTGTACTCGTGTCACTGTGGTGAATTGTTGCATTTTGGGGGATTATTATCAGTAGTGATATAGCAGGATCATATGGCATTTCAGTCCTTAGCTTTTTTAGAAATCGCCCTCCTGATCATCAGAGTGGTTGTAAAAGCCTGCATTCTCACCAGCAGTGTGTGAGAGAGCCCCTTCTCTCCACATCCTCTCCAGTATTCAGTGTTGTGTGCATTGCGGATTTTGCTGTCCTGATCAAGGTAAGATAATATTTCAGGGTACTTTTGATTTGCATTTTCCTGATGGCTAGAAATGTGGAACATTTTTTAAAATTTTTGTTACACATTTCGATTTTGTCCTGAAAAAGTTTCTTTTGAGTTTTGAGGCCCATTTTCTAATTGGGCCATTTATCTCCTTAGTGTTTAGTTTTTTAAAATTCGTTTTGCACTGTGGATAAGAGAGCTCTATCAGATGTGGCTAGTGGTTAGTGAAGATTTTCTCCCATTCTGTGGGGTGCCTTTCTGCTTGATTTACAATCTTTTGAGCTGAACAGAAGCTCTTTAATTTCACAAAATCCCATTTGTTCAGTGTTGGTTGAAGTGACTGTGCTATTGGATTTGTGTTTAGAAACTGTTGCTGTAGCCCAATAAGCTCGAGGGAGTTCCCTACCCTTTCAACTAGGTCTTTATAGTCTCTGGCCTACTATTAAAGACCATCCGTTTGGAACTAACTTTTGTGCATGGTGACAAGTACAGGTACAATTTTAATCTTCTGCATATGGACATAGAGTTTTACCAGCACCATTTGTTGAAGATGTTGTTCTTTTTCCATTGGATTTTTAGGCCCCTTTAACAAAGATCAATGGCTGTAATCGTATGGACTTATATCTGGATATCCAACTCTTATCCATTGATTTATATGTCTATTTTGGAGACAGTATGAGGCCGTTTTTATTACTATGAATTTGTAGTATAGATTAAGGTTTGGTATGGTGATACCTCCAGCGGTGTTTTTGTTACTCAGGATAGTTTATCTATCCTGGGCCTTTTGTGCTTCGATATGAATTTTGAGATTGTTTGGTCAATTTCTTTAAAGAACTGCTTTGGGATTTTGATTGGTATAGCATTGAATCTGTATATTGCTTTTAGTAGGATGGCCATTTTCAGGATTTTGATTCTGCCGATCCAGGAACATGGGAAGTCTTTCTACCTTCTGGTGTCTTTAAGTTCTTTCTTTAGGGTTTTAAAATTTTCATTATAAAGGTCTCTGACTTCTTTGTTTAGATTCATACCAAGGTATTTCATTTTCTTAGGGGCTGTAGTAAATGGGGTTGTTGCTCTTAGAATTTTTTAATTTTTTTTGTCCTTGGTGTATAGGAAGGCCATTGATTTTTGGATATTTATTTTGTAACTTGCCACTCTGCTGAACTTCTGTATTAGTTCTAGGAGTTTTCTGGTGGAGTTTTTAGGATCACTCAGGTATAAAATCATGTCATCTGCAAATAGAGATATCTTGACTTCTTCCTAGCTGATTTGAACCTGTTTTATCTCTCTCTTGTCTTATGACTGCAAGTACAATGTTGAATAGAAGTGGCGAGAGTGGACAGCCTTATCTAGTTCCTGATCGAAGCAGGAATCCTTCAATTTTTTTTCCACTGAGTATAATTCTTGCTGTGGATTTGTTGTATACAGCTTTCATTACATTGATAAAGGTTCCTTCCATTCTGACTGTCTCTAGGGTTTTGAGCATAAAAGGATGTTGGATCATGTCAAAAGCTTTTTCTGCATCTATAAGAGTATCATGTGGCCATGGACTTTGGATTGGTTTACATGATGAATTACATTTATTGATTTGTATATGTTGAACCAACCTTGTGTGCCTGGGATAAAGCCTACTTGATCACAGTGTTCATTTTGACATGTTTTTGAATCTGATTTGCTAAGATTTTGTTAAGAAATTTAGCATCTGTGTTCATCAACAAGACTGGTCTAATATTTCCTTTTTTAAGGGTGTCTTTATTAGGTTTTGGGATTAGTATGATATTAACTTCATAGAAAGAATTTGGAACTGTTCATTACTTTGCTATTTTATGGAATATTTTAAGGAATAGTGGTGTTAGTTGTTCTTTAAGTATCTAGTAGAATTCTGAGCTGAATCCATCTGGTCCAGGATATTTTTTGGTGGGAAGATTCAAGTTTAATTCATCTATTTCTTAATTTCTCATAAAACTATCTAAATAATTCAAAACTTGCTGAATCAATTTAGATAAGTTGTGCTTACTCAGACATTCATTCATTCCTTTTGGGTTTTCAAATTTCATGGAGTATAAGTTTTTGAAATATGACCTTATGATTCCCTTAATTTCTTGGGTATCAGTAGTGATAACTCCATTTTCATTTCTAATTTTGTTAATTTGGGTTTTGTCCCTCTTGATTTTGGTTAATTTAGCTAGGGGTGTATCAACCTTATTGATTTTTTCAAAGAACCAGCTTTTTGTCTGGTTGATACTTTGTATGGTTTTCCTTATCTCAATTTCAGATATTTCTCCTCCAATCATGCTAATCTCCCCTCTTCTGCTTTTGGGATTGGATTGCTCTTGCATCTCTAAAGCTTTAAACAGCATTGTTAAGTTATTTATTTGTGATGTTTTCAATTTTTTTAAATATAGGCATTAAGAGCTATAAACTTACCTCTTAGTACAGCTTTTATTGTGTCCCATTGTTGTGTTGTGGATGTCAAAGCTTTAGACCATAATGGTCTGATAGAGTACAGGTATAATTTCAACTTTCCTGTATATGTGGAGATTCATTTTGTGCTCCAATATGTGGTCTATTTTGGAGAAACTTCCATGTGCTGCTGAGAAGAATGTGTAATCTTTGGTGCTTGGATAGAAGGTTCAATAGAGATTAGTTAGGTCCATTCTAGTAAGAGTTTGATTAAGTTCTAATGTTTCTCTGTTGAGCTTTTGGCCTGTTGATCTACCCCATGTTGAGAGTACAGTATTGAAATCCCCAAGTATTATCATTTTAGGATTGATTTCTTGTTTTAGATGTTGTAGTGTTTGCTTAATGAATGTGGAGGAGCCCATATTAAGTGTGTATGTACTCAGTATTGTGAAGTCTTCCTGGTGAATTGTTCACATGATTAAAATGTAGTATCCTTCTATAACTCTTATGATTTTCTTTGGTTTGAAGTCTACTTTGTCATAATTGCTACCCATGCTTGCTTCCTGGTTTCATTGCTTGAAGAATTTTTGACTAGCTTTTACTTTTATAATGTGCCTATCTTTTGTGATGTGATGTGTTTACTGAAGGAAGCAGATGGATGGGTTTTGATTTCTCATCCATGTATGTAATCTGTGTCTTTTGATTGGTGAGTTAATTCCAATAATATTTAGGCTTATAATGGAGAAATTAGTTTTGATTCCTGACATTTTTTGTGTTTAGTGGCTTTTCTAAGTGTATTACTTAACTTGTAGGTTGTGGTGGTATTAAACTTCCATTCTCTCCTTCTGTAGATGTTTGTTCTTTACTTCAAGCTTGAGTATCTTTTCTAGCATCTTTTTGAAGGCCTGGTTTGGAAGTTATGTAAGCCTTCAAGTTGTTCTTATGATGGAAAATTTTTCTTTCATCCTCAATTATGACTAATAGTTTTGCTGGGTATATCAGCCTGGATTGACATTTGTGCTCATTCAGTATTTGAAGAACATCTCTCCAGGCTCTTCTGCCTTTTACTTTTTCCATTTAAATATCATTTTTTATTTTAATAGGTTTACTTTTTTTTCTCTTGAAGCTCTAAGCACTTTCTCTTTTTCTTGTATGTGTAGTATTTTAATTATTATTTGCCATGGTAAGTTTCTATTTTGGTCATATTTGTTTGGGATGTGGATTGTCTGTTGTATTTGGATGGGTCTATTTTTCTTTAGATGAGGAAAGTGTGTGGTATTTTGGGTTTCTTGTTCTGGTATTCCATGAATGGACATGTTAGGCTTACTCAAGGTGTCCCATAACTCTTGAATATTTCTCTCAAGTATCTTTTTAGCTTTAATAACCTCTTCCATTAAACTGGTTAGTTCTTCCACTTTGTCTTCAAGATCTGATATTCTATTTTCTGCTTTGTTAGTTCTGCTAATGAGACTCTCTGCTGAGTTTGGAATGAAGATATCTTTTATTTCAATTATAAACTCTGCTTGAGATTGTTTTAACTATCATATGCCTTTTTTTGTTTCTTCAACTGATTTTCTCATCTCCTCCAAGTGCCTATTGTGTTCCTGTTCAAACTGGCTGATTCAGTTATTTAACTTCTCCCAAATTTCTTCTTTCATTGTTCTGATCATAGTAAAGATCAGGCTTTGAAAATCATTATATTGGGTATGGCTTTCTTGGCTGTTTTCTGTGAGTTTGTTCTGGTTGATTACATTATTATGGGGTTGATTCTTTTTGTATATTTGTTGTCTTGATTTTTGTTTCTCATTGATTTGCACTATGACCTGGGCATTTTTGTTTTATCTCTTACATCCTTCTTTTTTTGTGTGTGTGTTTTTGATTGAACTGAATTAGACAGTATTACTGCATTTAAGCAGTTATTTCTAGTGTTTTCCTTGGAGTTGGATATGACTGTCTGGTATTGATGCTATTTCCTAGATGAGACTTTTGGACTGTTAGTACATGAATTAAAGCAGGTTTAGTAGACAGGGATTGAAGATTGGTATGGTAGTATACTTTTCAGCTTTACTTCCTTGAGGATATGTGAGGATGAATGGTATAGTCCCTGACATTCTACGGGTTTTGAGGCGGGCAATATGGAAATGTTTAATTATGATGACTAATAATCAAGAGTAACAAGATCATAAAAAGGGTTTACTTATCTTAGATCTGAATGCAAAGATTCTCTCCCATATGATAGGATTTTAGAAGACTTCAGATGTATGGTGATGGTCCCCTAGAGCTTTGCTTGGATTTTTACTGTTGAATTCTAAGGAGCAGGGAATCCTCCAGGGTCCCTAGCAAAAAGGTCCAACTGTCTGAGGAGCAGGAAGTCCACCAGGGTCTGGGGTCCAGAACAGTAAGGCAAGGTGGGTAGTGGGATGTGCAGATGACCTGAGGCATGGCCTAGGGGCCTTACCTGAGGAGCAGAGGGTCTGCTGGGGTCCAGGTTCCAGGGCAGAAAGGCAGAATGGCTGGTGGGGCATGTACGTGATCTGGGGCCTGGGGCATGGGACCTTTCCCAGGAGGAGAAAGACAGACTCACTAATGGGGTGTGCAGATGACCTGGGACCTGGGGCATGGCCTAGGGACCTTACCTGAGAAATAGAGAGTCCATTGGGGTCTAGGATCCAGGGCAGAAAGCTCTACTATAAATTCTGTCACTTCTTCCAAGAAATTTGATGCTTATCTGGCTGATAATTTCCCAACTTTTTATAGCTTGACAATGCAATGAAACAAAACCTTTCACTTTAAAAATTCGAAAGCCCATCGTTATGAGGTCATAGATGTTATAAGTAAATATTTCACTTATTTTGAGCTGATTTGTTTTTTGGATGTCATATAACACAAGTGTCCAGCTTTCCTTCCAACTTTCGGTGAAAAGATTGTGATGCCCTTGGTGCCCTTGTCAAAAACAGGCTGACCAAATTTATTTAGTTCTGCCTACAGTCTTTAGTCTCTCTCTTTTTTCCATGTGTGTGTCTTCTGTGGCATGTGTGTGTGTATGTTTGTGCCTGTGTGTATCAGAGCGCACTGTGTGTACCTGTGGAAGCCTAAGGATGTCATATAACACAAGTGTCCAGCTTTCCTTCCAACTTTCAGTGAAAAGATTGTGATGCCCTTGGTGCCCTTGTCATAAACAAGCTGACCAAATTTATTTAGTTATGCCTAGAGTCTTTAGTCTCTCTCTTTTTTTCCATGTGTATGTCTTCTGTGGCGTGTGCATATGTGTGTTTGTGTGTGTGTATGTTTGTGCCTGTGTGTATCAGAGAGCACTGTGTGTACCTGTGGAAGCCTAAGGGTGACTTCAGGAGTCATCCTAGATTGCTTCTCCTCCTATTTACTTTGCTTTGGATTTTCCCAAGCTCTACTTTCCAACCACCTACTCTGCCTGGCATTTTTACATGGAACCCAGGATCCAAACTCAGGACTTTCTACTTGCAAGGCAGAGACTTAACTCCCAAGCCATCTCTCTGGCTCTAGAGGTTCCACTCCATTCTGGTCTATTTATATATATATATATTTCAATCCAAAAATTATATTCTTTAATAGCTATGGCTTTGTAATATTGTTTAAAAGTCATAAATTGTGCTGTCTGAGGAATTACATTAGATTTTTAAAAATTTAGTGTCTGATGAACTTCTGTTTCCTATTCTTCAAGCAATGAATAGCTAGATATAGAAAGATAAAAATTGTGATATATCATTTATTCAAAGAAGCTTAACACTGAACTCATAAAAGAACAAAATGATAGTTGCTAGGCAGTAGAAGTCAGGCAAAGAAAAAAATCAGCCATATGATGCAAGTTCTCTAAGATGAACTCTAAAGCTCTAAATCCAGCTTAATAGCTATAGATAATATTCCTACATTAATTACTTGATGTTTGATGACAGATTTCAAGAATTCACACATACATGCATATATAAGGGGTAGTGGTAAATATGTTAATTCATTTGACTTGATATTAACTACACAATGTAGACAAACATTAAATCATCCCATAGTATAACTTAAATATGTAGAATTGTAATCAATTATACATTTCAATGTTTTGGATATAATAAATTGTTTAGAATAATGGTAGAACAATAAATGGCTTAATGCAGAGAATTATTTTATGTAATTTATCTCAGAGATTCTAAACAAATGATTTCTAGTCTTCTCGTGTCTTCAGTGAAACTTCCATTACATGCTTCAGTATGTAATCACTATGTATCGCTTTTATCAAAAACTACTGCTCATATATATAACACATAATCTTTAATAGCATCATCACATTAATGGTGATATAAATACTGAAAAGTTCTATCACAGAAAACAGTACTAGTTTAACTCAGGTTTTACTCATTTATGCCATAGTCTTTGAGTTTTTCATTGCCATTTGGAAAGACATGAAAAAAATGGATTTTATCACATTTGTTAGGCATGTACCTGAACACAGTCTTTTGAATTAATGAAGATTCAATCTTGGACTTTACATACACTAAGGCATATTATGTCACTGTGCTAAAGTTTAGTCTTGGTCGCAAATATTTATCAAGGGTCACATACATGCTAACTCCAAATCTGTGCATTGTGGTTATAGTGTGAACAACATAGTTTAAGCCTTTATAGATCCTTCAATTCAATAGTAAGAGAAAGTGGAAAGAGTATATATATAAAATACATACTATGAAGAAAATAGATGAGAAAATATATTTCTGGGATTAAGTATGACAAAGTGGGTAGTTGTGCAGATAGATGCCTGATCATAATGACAGTAAACTTGCAGGATCAAATAAAAAGACTAACTAGAAGATATTTCTCTTTAATTGGAAATTTCTGGGGTCAGTCAGGTTGTTTGCCTTCCTGCATCCTTACAAAGGTTCAGGGCAAGCAACTTTCATCCTTTTCTGCATACATTCTAATTAGTCAAGAGACTTTCATGATAGAATCATTACTCTAAGTGTATGCATTTATTACTTTTGTTTTCAAGTGCAAAATGACAAACCCCCTCCTCAGAGATATGAAACCTCCTTTCAACAGAAATGCAAAAAAGCATTTTCATGGCTAATACAGAAAACAGATTTAGATTTAGATTTAGAAATGAGGTTTCTCAAACTGAAAAATCTCAGGGTCCTGTTTCTCTGAGACACAATATATAATTTCATGAAGGTCACTGTAATTCTCATGTACCTCCTGGAGAAAATTCTTGACATCAGCTTGAAGGTGTTCTTGTAAAAGACTCACTATGGAAACACTTATTTCTTTTCACTGTGTTTAATTCCCTACTCTGACATTGGCTAGTTAAGTGACCTTGGGCAAATTGCTTTCTCTCGCCAAACTTCTGATTTTCCCTGACAGATTCTTCTTTTTTCATCACTCAAACAGATCCTGAAACCTCATCTTCCATAGGAAGCAATGCCAATAAATTAGATAAGAAATGATTAATCCCACTAAGCCACTCCTATTGTATTTTCTATCTACTATTACATAATAATTCAATGCATTTGCCCTCACTCATTTCTCCTCACAGAAGGAGAAAATGCTTCATATAAATGCTCCCATTGGCGCAAATATTTGACCTTTTAACTTCATTGGGCCTATAAATATATTCAAATGGTCATCCCATGTACATAGTGCAGAAGAGAAAAGATAATGTATTTTCTTTACCTACTTCAAGGTTCATACCAACACTCCTGTAATTCCAGAGAAAGCAAAACAAATCTATTAATTAGACTTTGTGTGGTATATGAACTTCAAGAAATGAAGATGTTACAGAAAGCTATGCTTTTAGATACACTACTGCAGAAGTGAGGAAGTGAAAAGCATGATTTAAAGGTAATCCATGAGGAGAAGTGAGGGAGGGGAGCTCAGAACATGACCATTAAAACTGGTGGGTTCACCTTTGACTACAAAATTAGTCACTATGTTTCTACTTCTCCTAGAGCCTGTTACTTGTTAATATTTCAGCAGAATATAGCAAGGCCCAGGAATCCTTCATCTATATCTACCTATTTTGTTTAGACCAGTTTTTATATGCTGCTGTGAGACAATATTCATAAAACCAGTTTAAGGGAGAAAAAGGAGGCTTGTTTCGTTCATCTTTCTATAGGGGAGATATAATTTGTTATGGTGGAAAAGGCATGACAGAGTCAGAAGCTAGAGTTGATTAACATCAAGTCCGTCATCATGAATGCTAAGATAGCAAGCAGCAGGTTACAAAAGATGACTACCAGAAAAAGCAAGGAGGCACTTCCTCCAGCAAGGCTCCACCTCCTAAATGTGCCATGACTTTCAAAAACAGCATCAATTAAGGATAAAAATACTTGAGTCTGTAGGAGACAGATCACATTCAAATCATGTGTAGACACAGTGCTAGTAACTGCGGTTGACTTGAGTTCCTATTTGCCATGGTAGTGTCATGCTTGGAAGATGACTTTCTCTCCTTTTATCTCTTTTATTCTTTACAACCTCTCTTCCACAATGATTTTGAGGGGATGATATAAAAGTCATGTTTAGGTCTGAGTTCTCATTCAGACTTTATCACAGCACCTTGTACAGCTATGGGTCTCTGGATTCTTCTTTGTTCACTATAAGGACAGGCTTCTCTGATCAAAGTTGAAAGTAACCTTTGTCTGTTAGTGTAAACATAGATATAAGTTTGGCCTAACAGTTCAAGTAGGCTCTCTCCCACCATTTATATAACCTTTTGGATTTCAGTCCAGACTCACAGTACAAGAGTGTATTCACTTTTTTGGATCAGGTCTTAAAAACGAGCAAGGAGTAGATTAATTACCCCCATAACAGTTATGCCATTGTTATACCAATAAGCACACTGGTCTTTGTATTAGTCAGTGTTCTCTAGAGTCACAGAATCAACAGAATGAATATATTAAAAGGGAATGTATTGAGTTGGCTTACGAGATATGGCCGAGGTAGTCCAATGATGGCTGCCAGTAGCTGCTCAGTTCAGTACTCCAGTGGGTGATAGCTGAAGGCTAATAGGTGTCTATCTGGATTTTCATGTCTTGGAGGGGAAAAGGAAAGACAGGAAGGAAAAGGATAGGCTTAGCTCCAAATGGGCATATTTATTTGGAGGGAGAGTGTTCTGAATCTTGTAATATTGATCTATATTTAAATTACATAACAAAGTGATTGAGTTATATTTACATGTTTCATCCTCTTTAAAAACTGATTTTATACTTTCTCTAGCTTTTAATTCTGATCGAGAAGACAGAGTATTCCTATAGACAAACCAAAGATTTCCCCGTGTTTGTTAAACAAGCAAACAAATAAACAAAAAAGTAGGCAAGTGCTTGAGAGACCGTGCTCCAGAGAAGTGGCAGGTGCATCAGAGAAGGAGTTGTTTCTGAATCTTGGAAAAAACCCACAGTGACTAAAAGAAGGTCTTCAATAACATGAACTTGGACCAACTGAAGTTTGATGTCTTGCAGTTAACTAGATGCTTTACTGGTCAAATAACATCAAAGTTATTACACCGGAATGTGTTGTGAAGTGCTTTGCTTTCTAATACTACTGTTGAGCTTTGAATACAATCTGCTTCATACTCAAGAGCATTGTAAGAATTAATGAGAACAAGATTCTTTTGTGAAGAGGGTGAGATTTCCCGAGCTTTGTCTGTGCCAGGAAAATGGGCTGACACTAAATAACAGAGACACCCTCTAAGCAGGACGCCATGGGTATTAGCATATGTATTACAGCGCATTCACATTACCAGTGATTAAATTAACCACCATCTAAACACAACAATGGCTAAATCATCCTTACCAGGCAGAGCAGAAAATTGCACACAGCTTTTGGGCATGTGGCAGCGAATAAGATCATAGCACCTCAGTGGAAGTTGGGCAGAGGCGGAACTGAATTAAGACTGTTTGCTCCATTAGACACCTTGGCTCCTTTCCAGCAAAAAGTTTCTCCTTCAATTAAACATGAAGAAGGTATTGTACATCCTACTCTAACTTGGTTCTCTGATGTCTATTAGCCCCTTTTTGAAAACAAATATGAGAAGAAAAACCACTTTCTATCATATATAGGCAATTCCCTCCTCCCCACTAATAAACAGTATTCTGAATTTCTGAATTGAGAATCTCCCTGCTGTTAATATAAATTTAGAGATATGGCTATAGACTAACATAATCTCCAGGGGCATTCACAGTGACTATTGCATAAGTTTAGGGTTTCAACACAAACTGTCACACTGGCCATTCATTAGGGGAAAAAAAAAAAAACTGTGAGAACCTACAGAAAGCACAATATGTGATCCCAAGAGCTCCTTCTTGCTCAATGGCCTGTGCTAATCCTTTCCCAGGGAAGACATAATCTCTCTTTCTCTCTCTCTCTCTCTCTCTCTCTCTTTTTCTCTCTCTCTCTTATATAAAGACAATAAACTCCAGAGTCATTCTAGGAATCAAATCTTACCATGTGGTCCTTTGTGCTGTTTGGGCTTTATGTTGACCCTGTGGACTACCAGAACTATGAAGTTACCCTTATCTTCTTAGACTTGAGTTTTATACTTCTTCTCTTTGTCTTCTGTAAACAGCAGATTTGTGGAAGCAAGCCCTACACACACTACCGCTTCAGGGCAAAATGTTGTGAATAACACTGTATTTACTGAAAGCATCAAATAGCAAAACTAATGGCTGATTTAACAGCTACCCTCCTGGAGTTTTGTGCATGATTAATAATACAAGTTTCCTGCTTAGAATCTGGAACCAGCTTTACTTACTTTGAAAACTAATTTTTGTTATATAAATAAATAAACTATGTTTATTTGTTATATGCAAGAAGATAGCTTTTTGATTTATAAAAAAGTACAAATAAATATAGTATTTGTCAAGGCGTTGGCCATGTTTGGTGTCCAAGGACCAATTAGATCTGTGTTTGGAGATTTTTTTCTTTTTCATATGTTTTGATTGAAATTTGCTGCATAGGATGTTTATTTCTGTATCCTCCTGCCGGATAAGAATAAAGTCTTAAAGATGGAGATGCTAAACAGTTGCAGCACTACGATGGAGAGGATAAATTGTCAGAATCATTTTCTTCTTGAGAATGTACTAATGCTGATGTTCTGCAACTTTTATAATGATTCTGACATCATTCATTCTTCTATTTTTTCATTTTGCAATGTGACAATTTCCTGATAATTCTGTCATATAATAAAATGATCTTTGGAGCAATTGATATATCAGACTCTTTTGTTTCACAACATAGGTTACAAATAAGATATACTCCTGATGGAAAGCAAATCAGAATTTTTCTTCTTAACAAATACACATTTTAGTCCCAATTTTCCTCTTTGTCCTATCTAGATTCCATAAAACTGGGCTGTGATTTGCAGGTCTATTAAAGGGAAAAAATTATTGTAGAGTTAGTGGATAGATTCTTAACACACTTATGTCTTTTGAAGTTCATTTGAAATGTGCTAGGATGTTGGTATGTGTGAAATAGATGATTGAGCACATATACATTGTATCTTCCAGGAGCAGTTTCCCTGCAATGTACTTTTTTATTAATTTATTTTATTTTATTAGTTTTATAAGCATGTTGAGGGCTTATCCCTGCTTTCTTCCTTCTCCACTCTTTCCCATCCTCTTCTCTTCATTAACTCATTCTACTCCTTCTAACCTCCTGCCTGGCTGCTTCTATGAACCCCGTGGTTCCCTCTGGCTTATCCAGTCTTGTGGGGGCTTAGGCTTCTTGTGGCATACCAATTTGCCCCTCCTCAGGCTACCTTATTGATGGTGAGATTTCCCTTCACTCATCCAGCTCTAGTCCCTAAGATTTTTAGTGTATGTTCTTATCTCTCTTGTCTTCCTAGATAGCCTATGAGGGCATGTTGATATGTCAGTCATTATGCAAGTCTGGTAAGGACAAGTCTCACTGCAATGAGTTCCTGGATGCAACAGTCCTTCTTTGAATGGAATGCCTTGTCTAGTGGTGAAGGGTCCCATCTTTAGGGTTTTAGAATCTTACTGCCCTCTCTTCTGCAAGGTTCCCTAAGCTTTAGGATGGGGAGAAATTAGGTTGGCCTAATTCTAGGTGAGCATTGCTGGGTTGCCAGTATTCTGCATTATGGCTGACCATTGTTATCCACTTCACTGACCTAGGCTCTATCCTTTCAGGTGTTGAGATCCTCTACCTATTTTAGAGAAATATTACAGGCTTTTCCCATTGCTCCTGGTTGCTCTTCAAAAAACTGTCAGTAAGGCTCTATTACTGAAGATGTAACACATATGGATCACAGAACATGGGCAAAATACATCAGCTGGAACTGGTCTGAGAACTTCCTCCTTCTGGAAAGCTTACACAGTATCAACAAATACTGTAGAAGCTACTGGAGAAAGTAAATAATCACTCATGAGATCTGCAAGTTAAACCAAAAATCATCTACGGCAACAAGCATTCAGCAGTTTAATACTGGCAATGAGCGTCAAAGAGACAACCAACAGCTTTCTGATTGAACTCAAACCCCACTTGTCAAAATGGAACACATTCCTGTTACTGTTAACTAGAACAAGAAACTAAATAAGGAAAGGAAATAGATAAATCGAGAAAACAGCCTATGAACCTGTAAGTAGGAAGATGTTACACAAAACTACTCTGCAAATAGCTACTATTATATACATAGATTTGAAGAAGACTTAGCACTCAGCCTGTTATTCACTTTTTTCCCCTTGTGATATATGGCTCGTTCTTGTCTGGCCTTCCTCTCCACTGCCCCGAGCAAATGCTGTTATTTACCACCCTTAAGGAGATCTGGGAACAGGTACGAAGGCCATTGGAATCATCCATTCCTTATGGTATCACGGGCACAACATGTCTACTACTGTCTTTTTTAGTTTGGCAGAACTTGCAGATATTCCTTTGGAGGTCCTTTAAGATGACTCAGCTAATTAAGGAGTCTGCTGTTCAAATCTCATGTCCTAAGATATATTCCTGAAGTCTACATGGAGAAAATAGAGAACAACTTTTGAAAGTTGTCTTATTATTTTCATCCAGATATGCCTTTTCTCTGTGTGTGCCTCTTTCTATCTTTTTATCTTGTTCTGTGTGTCTCCGTGTATCTCTTTCTCAAATGAATGAGTGAGATACTTGATACTTTTTAAAAAAATCTTCCTTTAGTAGCTCAAGGGAGATGAGGAAGACAAAGGTTTTGGGATTATTACTGTTATAGCAGTAGTTCTGAAACCTTATTTATAAGTTGTTTATAATCTTGCCTACAGTAACTCTACCCATGAAGCAGAGAAGCATGACTAGTTGATGACTTTCTTGGTTAGATGCTGAAATGGAAAATCATGCACACTTCTTAAAGGGAAAGTGAGCTTGTTGTGCCGCACAGACATGGGAACCATCAGCAATGAGGTTCCTGGGTGGACTGCCTTATGCGCCATGCCACCTTATCCCTATAATGAATTGTGCTTGCTCAATAACAGCTTTCTCATAAAGAATGTGCACATAGTTCATGGTGGCTTTAATGGATTGCATTCTTTGCTTTGTGGCCTTCTAAAGTCAGCCCTGAGCACCTCATTATCCCAGTAGTTTCCTCCAACTCCTTTTTCATGCTCTGTGATACAATTGCTGGCTGGCCATGGCAACAAACTGATCCTTTTGCAGTCATATTCTCAATTCTACCACATCATTGATAATCAGAATACTGGACAACGGAATGATTCATATTTTTCATCAAGGAATGTGGATAGGACAAACCCTTTAATGGGTATCAGCCACAGTAACTCATTCATTTCTTGTTCCAGAATGGATGCTTTTCTTTTTTTATTTCAATTAAAAGTTCCTGTTCACTATGGTGCAGTGCATTCATACCTTGTTTTTCCCTTTCTGCATCCTTCCTGTTAGCTTTACTCCTCAGAACTCTCTTTTCAGACATTCCGATTAGTTCATTTTAAAATTCAATCTCTCAAACTGGGGATATGACTCAACAAAGTGCTTGCAAAATAATCAAAAATATCATAGTTTAAATTCTCATACCTTTATAACATGATAAGTGGGTGCAGTAGTCTGCTCGTAATTCGATTCTGAAGAGACTGGAATCACCAGAGCAAGCTGGCTAGCATGATAAACTTATCAGATAGCTCTGGGTTTGATGAGAAACCCTGTTTCCAAAGAACAATGTTGGAATAGTATTGAAGGCATATTTCCAATATCAACTTTAAGCCTTGACAATCATGTACACACATGTGAACTTGTATATATACATACATGTGCACTCTCACATGGAACATGCATGCATCACACACATATGAAAATGGGAAAAAGAAAAAAATCCAACTGTTTGACCTGGCATGAATGAATTTCCTTCCCACTATTTGTTGACTGCCTCCTAATTCCATTCTCTCACCCTAGTTATTTCTCCCTCAATATTGCTATTAAACTATTTTCAATTTCCCACATTCTACTTTCTTTCCCTTAAACAAGTATATGACATTTACCTTTGTCATGGCACTTGTCATAAGACAACGTTTTTACATCTATTTCCCAATAGACTGCAGAGTTCTTTAGGACATACAACATGTTTCAGTCTTTCTATCTTGTTCATAAAGCAGAGAGAATAACATATGATATGTATTAATAGAAGAAATGAGCACTAAGATACATATTATATATATGTATATACATATATATGTATATACATATTACATATATATATATATGGTCTCACATTTCTAGCATCAAAATAGATGCTTCATCAGCTTTTTGTTTTATATTTCAACAATGTTATTTTGCTTACTCATAATCCAAAATGAATTTGTATCCCTTTTGCTTTTACTAAGAATGTTCTAGTGCCCAGAATGCATCAACTTCTTTGCAAAGGTAGCTATTACTTATTTTGAAATTGACTTAATTCATCAGAACTCTTGGCAAGTCAAGATGCTCCCTGTCTCTTTGATATTGAAATGTGGGATTACTGTCTTTTAGCATACTTTAGATTGATTTTTTTCTATTTTGATACGTCACATTATTATATCTTTCGCCTTTTCTTTTTTTTATTATTTATTCATTTGTGCGTGTATGCGTGTGTGTATGTATGTGTGTGTAGAACCACGGATGAATTCGGAAACCACCATGGACCACCTCCACCTCCTCTTTGTTTACTCTGCCCCGAGATTCACAGGCTCCGCCCTACCAGTACCAGAAACGCAGGCCGCCTCCGCTTCCGCAGGCGTGTATATGTGGGGTCTAGGATCCGAACTCAGGACCTTCTGCCTGTAAGGCAGAGGCTTAACCCCTGAGCCACCTTTCCAGCCCATTTTCTTTTTAAGGAAAAGAACATGTAGCACCAGAAAGATGATTCAGTGGGTAAAGATGCCTTGTGCAAACCTGAGTTTGGTCTTTGGAGCCCACATGGTGGGACAAGAGAACATCTGAAAGAAATCCTTCTTCCATCCAAATGCTGTTGCAGGCACATGGTTCTCCCTTCTCATAAGCAAATAAAATACTGAAAAATAAAGAGCCTTCACTTTTTATATTACATCCTCAAAAAATTGCGGAAATCATAGTAAGTATTTGCTCAGTAAATACTGAAAGATCAAAAGCATGCTATACCTAGAAATAAATGATCTTTGGGTAAATGATGCATCAAACATTTCTTTTCCACCACATGTTATAAACAAGATTTCCCTCTTGTTTATAAGCAAATCAGAATTCTTTAATAAGTATTCATTTTAGAACCAAATTTCCTCTACTTTTTTATACAGATTGCATAAAATCAGGGGCTGCTCCTTGGCATATACAGCCACATTGATCATATAAAATGTGGAAAGAAAATGCTTAGATAATACTGTGCTCTGTTCATCCAAAAAGAATTCCTTTGGCACAGTGCCACTTTCAGGAAAATAATTCTCTCCATGGTGAAATATATAGTTATTCTAATTATATCATTTTTGTGTAGTCTAATCTAATTCTGGAGAAAATAGGGGCCAGAATAACTTACACAAAAAATATAGACACAGAAAAAGCAAACTTGATAGGCTTTTATACAGCATTTTGGCAATGATTAATCTTTTTCCCCATGAAACCATTTGGCTTCCTAAGGTCCTTCTGCCTGTTTCTTCTGGGGTTCAGGTTGCAGTGTTGCAGCACTGGTCACCCTTGCCATCGACAACTTGTAGGAAAGCACATGAAGCAAAGGTGAAAAGTAAGATGTTTTTAAGTTTCTATATGCCATCTTATGATTTGCATAAAAGTATTCTACAAAGTAATACAAATATCATATATTCACTCTTGTTCCCACTCCATTCCTAAATAGTCCCCCTTCTACATTCATGGCATGTATAATTTGTGTGATTCCATAACTTGCCTATTGTGAATGGCATCATAAATTTCCACATATCTCTGCTATATGTTGATTTCAGTTCCTTCAAGTGTATTTCTAGGAGTGATAATCCTGAGTCATATGGTAGGTCTATTTTCAGTGTTTTGGGGAGCCTCCACATTGATTTCTAGAGTAGCTGAACTAATATATGCTCCCACCAGCAGTGCATAAGGATTCTGTCTTTTCAGTGCCCTATCTTTTTAATGTTTTATTGAAAGATAGCCATTTTGACTGGATGTAGTAGAATTTCACTGTAGTTTTGATTTGCATTTCTCTTATAGCTAAGTGTCTCAAACTTTTTTTCATGTATTTGTTGGTCATTCTTAATTGTTCTTTCTTTGATTTATTTTCACAGGAGTTACATATATCTTTATAATTGGTTAATTAATAGAACTAATGTCACATTTTTTGAGCGACAACTAGACTTGCAAGAGCATCCATTCTATCCAGCACTTGTACATGAGTTTTTGGACTAGATTGCATTGAGTTTCATTCATTTCTTGTGTGTCACCTGGGGTAGGAGACTTAATCTTTATACAGTACTGGTATTTATCTGTAAAATGAATAGAACAATAACCTCTATTCTCATTATCAAATTTAAATACGGTATTTCAAAGAATAATTTAAAGGGCAACTTTCATGAAATCAACACAATTATATGTTAATTATTAATTTTCTATTTCTATTACTATACATGCTCAAGGTTATTTTTCTTATTGATTTTGTACTCAGTAGACAAACAGTGCAATTATCTGATACATATGCTACAAGAACCAAATAATTCTGGAAGTTTGTATTTTCAATGAGCTATATTCAAATTACATAGAGTTGTTTCTCCATCCTCACTTTTAAATTTATAGTTATTATTAAATTTCTATTTTCCTTATATCATACTGGTGATCTTTTGCTTACAGTTTTTATTTATAATCATTGAATTTCTCCCAGTTGGCTAAATTTATTAAGTCTGTGAATGAAATGAAATAGGTTTTGGAATATAATCTAAAGGGTATTTTATGAATCATAAATGGAAACAATTTTAGTGCATCATTTCTAAAAATTACCTCCTTATACTGAGTTTTCAATAATTTCTTAAATTAATTTGCTATATTTATAGATACTGATGTGTCATTTAAGAAGTAATGATGTTTATTTTATATGTATAATAATGTTAATATTGTATATATTCATATACATATATATACATATATATGAAGAAATACTTACCCAAATCTCAATATAGGGTAAAATCTTGAAGTATTACATAAAAAGAGCTTTTGCTAAGCAATTTAATGTCAATTCGTGTAGAATGAAAAACATATTTTGCTGTTTAAAAAGCAAATAAGACAAAATACACAAAAATCGTGGATGATAAAGTCCTCTTCCAACAACAGTTGGATATCTGAAGCGTGGGGATTGTGCATACATTAAATGATTAAATGATTTTGTTGAAGCCATTTGCTCAGATGCAACAGAGAAATAGTTCTCTCTTTCTAATTTTTTTCAGTTTCACATTCTGCTTTCTGAACAGAACTAATCCAGAATTCAAATTCTGCTAACTTCTTTGTTACACTTCATCACTGCAAAACTGATTACACTCACTCTTCTTTGTTTTAAGTCCCCCAGTGTTATAATAAGCCCACCAGGAATGCTGAGGAAAATCTCCCATTTCAAATTCACCTGATTAAATTCCTTAATTTCATCTTCACTCTTAGTTTCCTCTTGCTCTGTTATATCACATCTTTCACAGGTCTCAGAGATTAGTGTAGACTTCTTTGGGGAATCATTAAGTTGGCAAAAGCAATCTAATTCATTGGAATAGTGAATTTCATATACTTTTTTTGACAAGGTAAAAGATAAACTGAATCATTAGGATTGGAACCTTGATGACCTAACAATTAATATTCTCTTGGGTATTTCCATTTGTTACATCCCTAAAATGGGTGTTTTAAATTAGATAGTATTCAAGGCAGATTATGAATGCAAATTGAAGTATATTTAATCAGTAAAGCATAATTTAATTGTCCTCCAATTCTCTTCAGTATTCAATCAGCTGATGTAAGTTTTCAATTATTTTAATACAGAATAATGTATAAACCTTGGTACAGAGAATGCACTGAAGATTTTTATAAAACAAGAATAGTCAAAGAATTTCCCACATGTAAGGATCTATTTCAGATATAATATTGTTTTATGCTATTGTAAGTGATCAATATGGATTTACAAGTCATTATGACACTTAATTAAATTTGTATACAGAAAAAAGTATTACAATTTTACTCTTATGGTCTTGGAAAATGCTGATATACAAACTGCTTGAAACAAGAATATATTCTTTTCAAAATAACATACATACATATCTTCAGTTTAATTCAGATATTTGCCAAATATTTAATTACATGAAACAGCTGAAGAGATAAAGAAATTGTGAGATAGCAAGTTCTAGACACATTGTTATGGTAGAAAAATTGATAAAATATGTATAAGATATTTTTATATTTTCCCTTTTAAATTTTTATACTTTTGCTTTTTTAAAATCAAGACTTTAAAAAGAAACAATTCGATACAGCTAATCACATATGGATTTTCTAGGGAATGTGATAATTAAGAAAACAGTGAACTCATTTTCCTAGTTTCTTGATTGAATGGACATAATCACATAGTGATTAAAAAATATAGGTGGAAGCACTGAAGTACAACTAGCAACAAATATACATATAATTTCATGCTTTGATGAATTATGCTTTAAATAAAGGAATCAAAAGAATAAAGAAGCTCTTCAGAAAATTCACTTCCTTTATTAGTTTACATTGATATTAAATGAATACTAAATGAATAAATGAAAATTTTTCATAATGACACAATTCTGACCACATCGTACATAAGTTGACAAAGAAGATCAGTCAGTATTCACATTTATGTTAATTAATGCAATTTTAGGGATGGAAAATAGTTTTCTTTTTCAGTTGTAAGTGAATCCCAGGGCTTCTAACACAGGGTGTCCCCAAGTACCCACGGAAGACCAGCACATTACCTTGGAACTATTAGAACCATTTCAGGTGTGTACTTACCATTTTTCCATTCTATACTTTCATTTTTTTCTACTATTTTTTAATGCAAAATCCTTCCTTGTCAAAAGGCAGCACAGTCATTAAAGCCGCACCACACTGGTCTCATACATGCTGGGGCCCAATGTCTATTCCCTCACTGCACAATTTTGGCGCTAATTCCAGATATCATGTCCTAATGTGCTTCATCTGTACATACTGACGTGCATTCTTACAGTAATTTTATTATCTTGCATCTTTTATTAGTGAATTGAATGTGACTTTTAAGTCCCTACATTTTTTTAAATAATTTATTTATTATTTATTCAATTGTGTGTGTATGCGTGTGTGTGTATGTATGTATGTATGTGTGTGTAGAACCACGGACGAATGCAGGAACCACGTGGACCGTCTCCACCTCCTCCTCGTTTACTCTGCCCGGGGATTCACAAGCTCCGCCCTACTAGGACCAGAAACGCAGGCCGCCCCTGCTTCCGCCTGGCGTCTATATGTGGGGTCTAGATCCGAACTCAGGACCTTCCGCCTGCAAGGCAGAGGCTTAACCTCTGAGCCACCTCTCCAGCCCCCTTAAGTCCCTACTTAAACAAATACTTTCCTTTTTTTTTCTACTGGGCTGTTACTAATTAATAGAAATAAATTTTCTGCACCCAAATTTCTGCCTTTTTTTTTAGTCAGCAATTTTAAACGTTATTTATATATATATTCAGTTAGTGTGTGTGTGTGTGTGTGTGTGTGTGTGTGTGTGTGTGTTTCTGTGTGTACTATGTGCTTCTGTGGAAGACCAAGGGTGACTTCAGGAATCTTGGATTGTTTCTATCTCCTTTTGCTTCACGCTGAGATTTCCCAGGCAGAGTCAGGAATTGCAGGCTACTGGCCATTTCTGCCTAGTATTTTTAGGTGGGACCTGGGATCTGAACTAGGAACCTTCTGCTTTCAAGGCGGAGTCTTAACCCCTGAGCCATCTATTCAACCCACCTTTACTATACATTTAATTACATTTTTATCCTTTCTACAGTAGGTTATTTGAATTTCTTAAGTTGTATTTCGACAAATCAAAGAGAGAAGGATTCAGTGGGAAGGGGACTGAAGATGGGACTGGGGATTAAGTTGGGAGATTATCATAAATTCACTGTATTCATGCATGAAATAATTAAAGAATATGTTTAAAATTTTCTCATCATAAAATTGAACAAAAGTGTTAATGCTAGCATTCTGATCTTGTTTCAGTTTCAGAAGGACAACTCTAAATATCTCATTTACTTTATGTCTGTTGTAGCATGTTTACGAGTGTCAGTATTGATTAAAAACGTCTTCTAGTTCTGATATTATCATGAAAGAAAGAGAATTTTACTAAATTCTTCCCCTGGAGCTAAAGGGATGGCTCTATTAAATGCTTGCCCTATAAGTATGAGGACCTCAGTTTAATACATAGAACCTTTGGGAAAGCCTGGCAGGGGAATCAGAGACAGGAAGATTTTTTTGAACTCACTGGTCAGCCTGTGTAGCCTAAGCATTGAGTAGAAGACCAGTGAGAGAATTTGTCTTAAACACAGTGTGGACAGTGCCTGAGGAAGAAGAGCATCCTGATTTGGCCTCTGGCCTCCTAACACAAGAGAACCATGACAAACCCCACCCAAAACGCACACATTTCCATCTCACACACTTCAAAAAACGTTTTTATATATTTTTGTGGAAAATAATAATTCTTTTTTTTAATTTTTTATTATTATTATTATTTATCCAACTGTGTGTATGTGCGCGCGCGTGTGTCTGTGTGTGTGTGTATGTGTGTGTCTGTGTATGTGTAGAACCACGGACGAATTCGCGAACCACCATGGACGCCTCCACTTCCTCCTTGTTTACTCTGCCTTGGGATTCACAGGCTCCGCCCTACCAGGACCAAAAGCGCAGGCCGCCCCCGCTTCCATCTGGCGTCTATACGTGGGATCTGGGATCCGAACGTGGGATCTGGGATCCGAACTCGGGACCTTCCGCCTGCAAGGCGGAGGCTTAACCCCTGAGCCACCTCTCCAGCCCGGAAAATAATAATTCTTTTTATATTAGTGTAGTAAGTTGAATTGTTAACTATATTGTCACATAAATGTAAATAAATTTAATCATTCTGTAATAAATTCAATTTTGTTAAACCATATCCATTTGTATAACATATCATGGTCTGTTAATAATTTGTTCATACTACAGACTACAGATGGTCGTGAAATGTATTTTAATGGCATGTCAAATTTTGATGCAAATTTATGCCTATCTCATAAAGTTAGCTACAAAGCATTTCATCAATGTTTCTGAGATCAATTCATGCAGCATTGGGCCTCTTTCTTTCATAACTGTCTCACACTGTTATTCTTTCCATGGACAAAAATGTACAGATAATGATTAACTTCCTTTAATGAACATAAGATAACTTTGACTTTTCCCTTCAGAAGTCTTAGACTTTCTTTCACTGTTATTTTTAGTTAGCAGTCTAAAAATGTATAGAATGCATTTTATTCATGTAAAACACATATTCTTACAATATAATATGAATGAATAGAAGACATAAACTCTAATATAAAACATACTTTTGTATAAAATGATGCCTATTTTAGTTTGTATGTAGTTAGGTCTATCTCATAGAGTATTAAAATACTGTTAAATATGGGGACAAATAGAAAATTTTGAAATGATCAGTGGAAACTTACCTTAAATGAGGTGAGAATTTAAAATTATGATAGGTTATAAATTCAGTGTGTAAAAATACATTGTCATTATACATGCAAGCCAATTGTTTAATACAGAAGAAAAAATAGTTTCTTCAAAATAGCAATAAATAAGCTGTGTCATGGTGAACAGCTGTCATCAATATACTTGATTTTGAGACCTGATGATCAAGAGATTGGGAACAGCTGGGCTGCAGGGACCCCCCTCTCATAAAAAAATTGTTAAATAGGAAAACAAGTAGTCATAAAATTCTCTCATAAAGCTTAATAAATCATGTTTACTTGAAGACATTTGAAAATACTCTTTCCTCTTGAATAGTGTGTTTCAAAACCATAAAATATCAGTATTTCAGTATATTCAGTAATTTCAATATAAATTTCTTCAGTCTTCATCACTTGCCACTTCTGAAAGTTAAATTGATTGCAAAACTTACTTGGAGAACATATAGCAAAGAAAGGAAAACTGAAGGAAAAACATCCTATGCTATTTTATTATTTGACTCCTCCCTTCAGAAGTCTTACACTATCTTTTACTGTTAATAGTAATCTAATTATTTAGTAGTCTAAAAAGTAGAAAATGCATTTTATTCATGTAAAATGCATATTGTAAAATCTAATACATATGAGTATAAGATATAAAGTCTAATGTAAAATAATTACTTTTCATAAAAAGATACATAAAGTGATATTTCTTAGAAAGATATGGGATGTTAGGAGTAAAGAGTCACTATAGCTATTACAGCATGTTATACAGCTCTAATGACTAAATAGTGCTGTATTGGGCAAAGAGAAGAAAAATCAAGCATGGTACATACAAAATAAATTTTAGTGTAGATTTTTAGTGTTTGGTAAAGGCATCATCTTGAGCAGAATAGAATTGAATAATTTAATAGGGGGTGTTTTGTGAACTGGACAGCCTTTGGGGAAATGATGAACTTTATATTTGATAATAAATCTTCTGTAAATGGATGAACATTTTGCAACATTTGTTTACTCTTCAATCTGCATGGCAATTTGCTACAGATGCCAATTTGCCAATAGATAACTGTTTAGGCACACCTGTGAAGAATTATTCTTTTAAGACAAATGTCTCAGCAAGTCTGTAGGCCATTGTAATTAATGTGGAAATGACCCAGCCCATAGAGTGCAGCACCATTCCTAGGGAATTTGGGTAACATTGGGAGAGATTAGTTGGATTTTGACAGACTGGCAAGCGATAAAATACTCCTCTCTCCAAGTTCTTCCTGCGGATATGGTTTGGCAAGTTCCGTTGGCCCCTGCTGCTTACTCCTTGCTATGATGATGAACTGGAACCAGAAATTGTAAGCCAACAATAAAAACACCTTGTTCTCTGAAATCATTTGGGTCATGAATTCATATCAACAGAAGAGTAACTGCTAATAAAACAATCTGTTATACATTATCCATTGTGCTCTGCTAGACAGACTGTGGTATCCAGCTATTTTCAATGGGAACAGACTGTCTTTGTGCCCTCTTGTTACATCTGCTTAACTCTAGTGCTGAACTCCACCTCATTCACTTGGACAAGATTACATGTTTATATCCAATTACCAATTCATATGCCACACTAAAATGTTTATTCTCTTTTAATGTATTTATGTTTATTTTAATGACATGAGTTACATGATCTCTTGTAGCTTAAGTATAATTTAATCAAACTAATTATTAATAAATATTAAGTGTAATGTATATATGCAAAAACAATACTGTAACAGATTATTCAAAAAATTGTCAATAGGAATGGAGTAAACACCTAACTGAGCATGGTCATTACAAAAAATTAAAAGCAGGAGTAATATATAATCTATTAATTTTACTCTTGAGTGAGAATGTATCCAAGGAGAATGGAAACAGTATATAAAGGAATCATCTAGATTCCCATATTTATTGCAACACTTTTCACAATAACCAAGACATAGACTATCCCTAAGAACATCACTGGACAAGTGGATTAAAAACATGATGTACAGATACATTCATCCCTAAAAAGAGGATAGTCGTGACACTGGTAATAACATGGATGAATATAGAGCAAATTAAGTTAAGTGGAAGAAGTATACCAGTTGTTCTTTGTGCTGTTGCGAGATAACATTGAGGCTCAAACAACTTAAGGGGAGAGGGAGATTTATTCAGCCTACAGTTCCAAAGGGGAGATACAGTTTATCATGGCAGAGAAGGCATGGTTGGTGGCAGAAGCTGAATGATGCTTAAGTCATATCTATTAAGGAGACTGAGAGGTACAGAACTGCCAACTGTAATAACAGACCTCTTCCAGAAGAAGGGAAGTAGGGCAAGACTAAACAACCTCAAGTCCCACCTTCTGTGACTATCTTTCTCCAGCAAGGCTCCACTTCTTAAAGGTGCCATGACCTTCCCAAACAACATCAGATTCAAACGCTTGAGCCTGTGGGGACAACTCACATTTCAAACCATAACATTCCATTCCTGGCCCCCCAGAGGCTCACTCCCATCTTCCATCTCATTATGTAAATCATATTCAGTCCAACTGTAAAAGTCCTCATAGGCTGCATCAGTAGTCCCAACAGCTCAAAAGTCTAAAGTCCAAGCCTCCTGTAAAATCAAAAGACAAGTTATATATTTCCAACATACAATGGCACAGAATAAACATTCCCATTCTGAAAAGGAGGAATGGTGAGCATATCCAGGAAAGATCAGTCCATAATAAGATCAAAAACCAACAGGACATACTCCAAATCTTGCAGCTCCCGTGCATAACAAATTATCTTCCGTTTGAAATCCTCTCACATTCAAAAAGCTTTAGTTTCAGTCCTCCAGTGAATCTGCCCACAGAACACATCATTCTCTTGGACTGAC
The DNA here is from genome assembly GCA_023101885.1 of Typhlomys cinereus. Taxonomy (NCBI): domain Eukaryota; kingdom Metazoa; phylum Chordata; class Mammalia; order Rodentia; family Platacanthomyidae; genus Typhlomys; species Typhlomys cinereus. Next base: position 949,912 of record JALPQD010000136.1, on the reverse strand, counting down.
TCCTCCCAGGGTATATATGGAAATCCAGGTTTTAACTTTACAATGCAAAATGCCCTCCTTGGGCTTCTTGACAAATTTTCTACTCCTGCCTCACATTCCCTGGTTTCTGGTATTTTCTGAAATCTTGGTGGAAAATCCTTGACCTCCTCCTTCTTGCATCTTTGATACCTCTAAAATCAGGACCATACAGAGGACTTTGCCAAGTTCTGCTATAACCTCTAATGGAGATTAGTCTTCTTGAATCACAGCTGACTCATCTTCTCCATGCTTACTATCAGAGTCTCTTTTGGGCAGTTGCCTTAACTGAACAGAAGCAAAAAATTCCTTTGATGCCCTGCCATTTAGTTCCTTCCAAAAGAATTGGCTTTCTCTAGGTGTGAGCCTTCCTTGAGGAATTTACCTTCAGGACCTTTTCTATTATCCAAATTGAGAGCAGACTTTGATTCACCAATGGAGCTGATCTTTTTAACAATAGCTGCCATTTTGCCCTTTGGCTCAACTATTCAAGTTTTCTATTGCAGTTTTTTATGATCAGTCCTCACAGTTTTCATTTCTTCCAACTTTATTCCTGCTCTTTTTAATAACTCTGAACAAGAGTGTTAAAATGCAACATTGTCGGGGCTGGAGAGGTGGCTCAGGGGTTAAGCCTCTACCTTGCAGGCGGAAGGTCCTGAGTTCGGATCCCAGATCCCACGTATAGACGCCAGGCGGAAGCGGGGGCGGCCTGCGCTTCTGGTCCTGGTAGGGCGGAGCCTGTGAGTCCTGGGGCGGAGGAAGTGGAGGCGTCCATGGTGGTTCCCGAATTCGTCCGTGGTTCTACACACACAGACACACGAGCGCACACACATACATATGCACACACGCACAATTGAATAAAAAAAAAAAGACAAAAATTATTACAAATTTAAAAACAAAATGCAACATTGTAAAGAATGCATTGTCTTGAAATTTTCTCCACTAACCACTCAAACTTAACTTCAGGCAAGTTTTCAAGAAAAGGGCAAAACTTAATCAAACTTGCTACCAATGCATCACTCCATTTGCTCTTCCTACAGTTCCAACAACAGTCTCTGCTCCCTCATGGACCATTACAAGTGGCCTTCCACTATCTATATCTTGCACAACATTACTTTCTTACATGCGCTCACAAGAATGGGCCTTTTTGTTTTATTGCCAAGATGCAACGTCTTCCTCAGCACAAACTATCAAATCTCTCTATACTTCTCCCAATAAAGAATTCCAAAAGATTGCAAGTCACATCACAGTGATGACCATATTTCTCATGATTCATATTTCTTTCAGTACTTTCCTATAATTGAATTTTCTGTCTCACTCAGCAACACACTACTTCTTTGGAATCAATTTCTCTCAACTTCAAAGCATGTTCTGGTATCAGATGTTTTTAATATCATAATACCCCACTTTTGCTAAATACCTATTTCTGTACTGGTTATGCTTTGTGTTCAAGTGAGACACCACTGAGGCTCAAACAACTTAAGGTAAAAAAGAGATTTATTCAGCTTATGTTTCCAGAGCGAGATACTTTCCATTATGGTAGAAAAGGCACAGCTAGTGGCAGATACTGGATGGGGTCTAAGTCACATCCATTAAGTAGACTGAGAGCTACAAAAGTGCCAACTGCAAGAGCAGACCTCTTCTCGAAGTGGGGAAGTAAGGTCAACCTCAAGTCCCATCCTCTGTTGACTGCCTTTATCCAGCAAAGATGCCATGATCTTCCCAAACAACTAAAGATGCAATGCATGAGCCTGTGGGGGAAAACTCACATCAAACCATGATAGAAAGTAGGTTAAAAAAAAAGAGAGAAATGCAGATTCAAGGCCTGCTAGCACAACATATTAGCCCAGCTAGGCAGATATATTAAAAATTCTAGGGCTTTGAAGGCTACAGAATAAGTCCAAAGTCAGTCTAGGCAACTCAGTTAAACTTTGACTCAAAATAGAAGTAAAATGAAGGCTTGGGGTGTTAGGATGTAGTTTGGTGGTAGGATTGTTGCCTAGCATGTAGTACTTGCTAACTGTGTGAAACCCTTAGGTAGTATAATAGAACAAATAAAATAAAGAAAAAAACCCTGAAAACCAAACATTATCACACTGATTTGTAGAATTTAAAAAAGCTCATCATGTAGAAGTAGAAATTACCCGTGTTTAAGATGTTTAAAGGAAATGAGATGGAAGTCATAGAACACAAAATTTCAGCTGATCAGAATAAAGTTGACAGATCTAGTGTACAAAATGGTGCTATAGTTGAGAGTATATCTTTGAAAATGCTGATATAGACTGCACAGTATGATTGAAATTGGTTGCTATGAGACATAGTTCTTAGATATTCATTAGATATTCATTCAGCAATGTGTGTTCATTTAAAACCATGATCCACATGGCAAATGCATATAATTTGCACATACTAATGGTGAGGATAAAATTTTAAAGAAGAAAAATCTAAGTGCTCATTATTTTATTTTTCCATTGATCTCTTACTAAGCTCTCAATCATTTTCATCTTTATTTTTCATAGCTCACTGTTTGGAATCTGATGAGAGAATCCAGACTTCCTGATAAACTCGTGGAACATGTCCCTGCCTATGGGAAGATATCCAAAATTTATGGATCAGTAACCTGAGCCAAACTGGCAACTCCCATGGAATGAACTAAATTTTCCTTTTACTCCTTTTTAGCTCCTCACATGGTACACATGGTCACAACTCTATTCACTATCTCAATCTACTCTTTAAAATCACTTTAAGCAGGGATGCTTCTCCACTCAATGTCACTCAGCTTACTTTCTCTGTCTTTCTGCATAGATTGGTTAATATGATCCCTTCTGCAAATGCCACATCTGCTAGTTTTATTGGTTTAATATTTTCCAATGCACAGGAGTTTCTAGGTTTTCTGTGTAGATAAGATTCAATGGATATTTTCTTTTCAAGCATTTAAGAAAATTTTACCACCATTTCTTGCATGATCATCTATGGTTGAGCAAACATTATAATTTCACTTGTCCCAAATAGATATAACTTGAGGAAGATTAGTAAAATATTCTGACCACTTTTTCCCCCAAAGTATTGAGAAAATGATGGAGTAAGTATCATGGTAAAAATTAAAACTTTCAAATCTTAGGATAATTTCTAGAATAAAAAAGCCACAATGACAATTAGGTTCTAGACTGAAGTCTATCAGATTTGCAACTTGAGCCAATAATTTCAATTTAATTTTCTTATTATATTGATGAAAAATTTGTCCTAGTCACTATCTACTTAGGTAAAACAATTAAATCATATTTTCAGATCTGTAGTTATCTTTATGTTTCCTCTTTAAATTACGAAAACAGTTTAGCTTCTAGAAGAAAGGCTTCCTTAATGTTTGCCAACTTGTGAAACCTGCCTTAGGGTAAACATTGCTCCCAAGAGTACAACATAAGGAATAAACATCAGAGAAAAGCGATTTGAAAATTGAAAATATCAGGCTTTACTTTAAAAATAACTCGAGGTTTACTTTAAAAAATGGTGACCAATCTCCAGATGAATTTTTGAGTTATATTTGATTCTTGTAAGTATGCTAAACATAAACCTCAGAGAAAAAATCCATTTATTAAGATATTTATATAGGATGGATCTAAATATTTTTGAAGCTTAATTTCCAATCTTCAGAGATGATTGTATCATATAAGATTTATAATATGTTCAAATCAAACCTAAATTGAAAGAGTTACATGTACTGCAATAAGGACAATTTTCATTAAGACATACAAGTCTATCCACTTAGAACCAGGGACAAAATTATACTAGAAATAACAGGAATGTGGCACTTCCTGATAAAATGTTGGTTAGAGAGATCTTAAAGTCCTCCAACATCATAGACTTTTTCCATTGCTCTTGGTTGCTCTCCAAAAACTGTCAGTAAGACCCTATTACTGAAGATGTAACACATATTGATCATAGAACAAAGGCAAAATACATCAACTAGAACTGGTCTGTGGACTTTCTCCTTTCGGGATAGCTGAAACAGTACCAAGGAATACTGTAGAAGCGGCTGGGGTAGAGGAATAATCACAAGCCCCATCAACGGCATGAGATCTGTAAGTTGCAATATAATCATCATGACAACCAATGTAACAGTGGCTTGAGTACCAAGGAGAAAACCAACAGTTTTCTGATTGGATTCAAGATTGGCTTGTCAGAATGGTACCCATTCCTTTTACTGTAAACTAGAACAAACACCTAAAAAGAGAAGGAAATAGATCAATAAGGAAAACAGCCAATAAACCTATAGGTAGGAGGACAGTAGATAATGTAGAAAGAACCCATAGAAGCATAGAAGCAGAAGGGTGAGTGAGAATGAGAGGGAATAGTGAAGGACATGGGAGGAAGGGGGTGGGGAAGGAAGCTTGGATGAAACACAATATCCTTGTAAAAGTAGAAAAATAAGACATACAAGTCTACTCTGCAGCAGCTTAAATGGAAGGCATGTAACCTAATATAATACTACATATATGTATTCATATGTCCAGCTGCCCTAGAATTTCTACATGTGCAACTTCAAAGTCTTTAAAATGCTATAAAATATTAGACAAATATGTATGCAAATTAGGTACTTTTCTTACTACTGTGTTTAAATACCTGATTCTCGCAAATTAAAAATGAAATATTTTATTTTTTCCTGTGTAGTAATTCAAGGGAATAGCTCTAATAATTGTGGAGAAGGCATATTGGCAAGAGAGTGAGACCGTTAGCCACATTATACCTACAGTCAGAAAGCAGAGGGGTGACTGGACATTACCAGGATAAGAAAACTCAAGGTCCACTCCCATTGATCCACCTCTTCTGGCTGGTACCCACCTCGATGTTTGCCTCCAGACAATGTCCTTATACTCAAACACACAAACCTATGGCAGAGGACAATACATATTCAAACCACAAATAGCATACATGAAATAAAGTAAAAAAAGTATAAATTTAACAAAAAACTGGAGAATAGATTATTTCATCAATTGTAGAAAATAAGAAATTAAGCTTGAAAATAGATACTTCCTTCAAGTAATTCCTGAATATTTACTGATAAAAAGACAGAGATTTGGATTTGGTAACATTACATTTTAAACTTTCAGGCATATAAAAATGAACAGAGAAGTAGAAAATGATGGGAGAAAGCATCTTATAAAAATCAGGTAGTAATAACTTTTTGAAACTGGTATCATTCATACAACAGATGCAAAATGGAAGTGGTATAAATAAACAGATAAAGATCCTAGCCAATTCCAATGGCAGGGGAATTATTTTTACAGGCAGAGAGTAATTATCCAGCTGGCAATTAGCTAGGACACCAGAGGGCATGAACATCCCTACTCTATTTTGAAATACTGTGGGATTTTTAATGAACACAAGTGGTGATGACCTTGAACTTTATATGCCATTCACAAAGAGAATTTAACAGCAATACTGTATCCCTTGATCCATGCTGTGGAGCACTGATTGAGAACCAAGGATAGGAAGGCTGTGATTGCCAAAAAGATCATGAGTATTCCTGCAAAAGTCATTCTGTTTAATTAAATAACTGGTAGAACAGAAAATGTATGTGGCGTTTGGTTGCTTGAAATGAATTTGATACCTATCTTATAAATTCTCATTGCAAAATTTGGCATTTAAAGGATACAGTAGCAATCATCCCTATATCGACTCAATACTGATTGCTTCTCCTGTCAGAACTTCTTTTTCCTCCTTCTCAACAACAATATCACTTTTGCTTATTAGTTATAGCTTCCTTGTCTTGTACTAGCTTGTGCACATGAATTTGGTATGTATTGTTGAATGACATCTTAACCTGATTGCCACTCTAGAGGAGCAGAAAAGGCATGCAATAAAAATAATATAGCCCAGCATCCATTCGTTTGCCAAAGACAGCAGTCTTCAAAGTTTCCAGAGAAAAGTCACATTCCTAAAATTGGACACAGAGTGTCATAGTTAGCCACAGGTGTCAACTTGACAGCTGAGGGTTTGAGCTCTGGGCACATTTGTAGAGAATTAATGGTTGAGCTAAGCCCAGAGCAAACTTACAAGAGATTGTCTAGCTGATGTGAAAGGCCCAGCCCATGGTAGGTGGTACTAGGCCTGGAATAAAACACACAGAGCTGGTTGAGAGAGTTGGCATCCTTCTGTTCACTTGGCCAGACATGCTAGTCTGCCAAGTGAGGATTATCCATCTCTCAGCCAGTATGTGGTGATGGTGTGGCCAGTTCCCTCAACTCTGGTTTTGGAGTGTGAGTTCTCTTGTTAAGATGTACTGAGATCTGTAACTGGAAAATCATAGGTGAATAAACCCCTTGTTCCCTTAAGCTGTTTGATGGTCATTTATTAGAAACCATGCAGGCGAACTGAACACAGAGCATCACTCAGGAATAGTCAGAACTTCAGAATATGACACTAACCCTGATTCAAGTCAACCAAAGGCAGAAAATGTGCAACTGTCATCAAATTGTAGAGCAGTTTGAGAAATGTAGCTACTATATTTACACAAGAATTTGCAGTATAAATTAGATATACATACATATGAATATATATATCTTCTTTCCATTCTCTCAAAAAAAATGAACACCAAAACATTATTTAACAAATGATGAAGTGGAAAGATGGGATGGGCATGTAGGAATCCAGGCAACTAACACTCTTCTTCTACATCCTGAGATTTTTTTTAATATAAAATATGAAACTCTCATTCTCTGTGTGTGTGTCTATATGTCTGTCTCTTTCTGTCTTTCTGAAGGTAAAAGTTCATGCTATTTGAACAGATTTTAGAAGCAAAATACATTCACATAAATAATCCATACTATTGCATCATTCTGTTGTAAAACCATGATAAATTTAGCACAAAACTGCAAATTAAGAGAGTGAAGTGTATATTATGCCTCCTGGATAATTTCTCTTCCCTTTCCTGGGTTTCATTTTTTAAAGGATTCATCTTGGTTCAGATACATTCCCCAAGATCACATGCATCAGTTAGAGTTCAGCCAACAAAGTAAATAGGGTAAAATGTTTACCACCAAAAATAAAAATTAAGATAAAATTGCCTATTTCTTACAAATCTGTGAAGTATTGATGATTCTGCACAGTTCAATTAAGTACATCAATAATATACATTAATAACTGCAATTTTAATGTGTATAATAAATTCTTTTAAAATTAGCTCATCTTTGTATATCCATTAGAAACCTTGCATAATATACTGCTAAAGATATAGATGTAAGGATTCTAAGGTCACAGGGCTTTCACCAGATATAACAATCTTATTTCAGCTCAATTTGTAATTTTTACCCAATTTTTCAGTAGCAGACAGGACATATTACTTAAAATAGTTTCTGGTTGAAAGTCACCAAAAAGTGTAGATATTTTTCACTTACCAATAAGCAATTTAAACTGAATTGAAAGAAGGGTAGATTCTAAATCATGACATACACAGAATGCTCTTCCTGAATGAGAGGGCAATAGAGAGATTAAAAAGCCCTGGACTTGTGTCATCTTAAGAGATTGTTCTCAGAGTTGAACAAAAGAGTACTTTTACACTTTGACTTGTCTAATGCAATTTTCTGTCCCTTATCTTCCCTCCAAAGAATCAACTATAAAAAAAAACTCCACTGTATAGAATATAGCTGATTCAATTCAAGGAAAAAATAAATCTCCACATAATGGAAAGTTATAGTGAAAATAAGAACTCTAGTAATTGGGCATGGCAGGAAATTATATAATAACACACTCATTACCTGACATATACATGAAACATATATGCCATATATATATTGTAAATTATGGTATACATTTCCACATATATAATAACATACACATGTATGCTTCTGCACTCCAGCATCATAAAAACACTACAGGATAATAGATTATCAAAGGCCACACTAGACAATGAGAACTGAATGGTTGATGTGTCCAACATCTACTTCCACTGTAGTTTAAAAAGGGAATTTGTCGTGTTGCAATTGAACAAAAGCTGATTCCAATGTCATTATGTGAGTTTTAAGTGGTGAGTTAACAAAATCTCACCTCATCCAAGGTTCAGAATGGATCATCAAAATGTGCAGATGAAAAGAAAGAGAATAGAAAGAAATGTATAGAGATTATGTTACTGAGAACATCTATTGTAGGGTTCATGAAATTATTTGGCTAAACAGAATTCAGAGATATGGGCCTCAGGTATGAAGGCAGCAAGTCTTGTTCAAGGGAGACTAAGTTTAATACACAAAATGAAAGGAAATTGGATGTGGTTTAAAATGTTAATTAGTAAGACTGTCAAGATGGTTCAGTGTGTAAAGGCATCTGAACTCAAAATTGTAAGTTCTCATTGTATCTTCAGAGCCCGTGGGTAGAAGGAGAAAACTTCAGACCTTCACTATTATGCTGTAGCATGCATGTGCTTGTCCCATCTCTATCTCAAACAGTTAAGTAAATCAGTAATAACTGAGATACGAAATTATTACTGATTGTTTCTAACACACTGAGGATGTAGAAAGTTGTAGAGCACATCATTATCACATTAGCAGCTTTTAAAAATCTAGATACTACAGAAAAATTTTAAAAGTGTAACAAAGCAGAGTAGCAAACACCCTGAAATCTACTTAATTTTAGGAGTGTTCAAGGATGAGACAGAACCTAAGCACTGGCTCAATGGAGCAAAGATTAGGGGAAGAGAGATAGTCCAGGATGTTTGCTCTTCTCTAGACAACAGCACAGGATTTCTACCTGCCTCTGCAAGGACATGCCTCTCTTATCCCTGTCCAACCAAAGGAAACTTCCATTGTCAATGCACCACACCCTCCTCCTGTGAATGCCTGTGCAAGGCCACGCCAGTACTGTTGATAACTGATGCAAGCTTTCCTGTCTTGGCTACACACCAAGGCTACGCCTTTGAGGAGTTCAAAAACTTGCTGGATTCTTCTCATTCACTTTGTGGATAGCTTTATTTTCCTTTTTGGTTTCATTGACGTTCTTAATTGTTTTCTGTTTTCCATTTTATTAACCAATATTATTCCCATTTTTATTTGCATCCCCATGCTCGATTTGAAATTACTCATTTTCTAGATTATTTAACTTGGAATTTTTATGTCACTTATTTGAGAATCTTCGCTTTTTATCATATGGCACTTAATAAAATGAATACCCTTCCATTATCTTTAAGGTTTATCTGACAAATTGTATAATATCTAATATATCCATAAAGCTTTTGGTTGAGACGATTGATATAATAATCGTACAATAATTGATTTAAAATTTTAAAAGTGCACAAACATTGGAACCAATATGCTATCAATGGAAAATTAATAAAACGAGTAAGAAATAAGAAGCCAAGGGTGGTGGTACACATTCGGACCTTCAACACACAGTAGGCTTAAGAGATCAAGTCCAGTCTCTGCTACATAGCAAACTTGTGCCTACAGAAGGGTCATGTATCACCCAGCTGAAACCTCCTGTCTGTAAACTGTAGCATAAGTACAATTTCCCAACGCCTTGAAATTTGAGAGAGGATATGTCTAGGCACCAAAGTTTGTCCATTTTCATGGTGATTGAAAAATCACTAAACATTTCATCATTGGATTTTCATTCATCTTGCTTTCTTTTTCTTCTAGCATATATATAATTTATTTTTATATTCTTTTTAAAACACTGCTTTTTCTAAATTAAGCATTTGTCTTTATGTATCTTTTCTTTTGATATTATTATTATTTGAAAATTCTATATGTGTTTACAATGTATATTGATCATATCAATCCCCTACCTCTCAATCCTCCCTTTCCACTTCCTTGTTTCCCCAACATCTTTCTCCTTCCATGTCCTGTTTCTATTTTTTTTAATAACCACGGATTCCCAATAGTGCTGCTCACATGCACATAGATGTGGGACCAACCTTTGGAGCAATCATTTCATGAGTGTCACAGATAAATGCCTCTGCTTCCCCAGCCACCAACTGCGACTAGCTCTTCAGTGAGAGGTGAGGCCTCAGGATCTTCAGCATTCCATACTACAATCTTGGATGGATTTTGTGCAGGTAACTACTGCAGCTGCAGGGTCATGAACTTAACAATAGCTATTTCATGAATGGACATGTACATTAAGCTACCTGCTAACCCCCGCCCAAGAAAAAAAAAGGCTTAACAAACTTCAAGGAAGAGGGGATGAAAAGAATGTAAAAGCCAAAAGATGGGGAGGAGTGTAGTGAAATGTTGTCTTGATGTTGTCAAAACACTCTTTAATAAGAATACAATGCAAAAACACCCAAAGAAATAAGCAAGAAGAAGCAAACATTCTTTTTGAAATGGCTACTTTGCTTGCTGCTTTTAACTTGATTTTCACCTGTCGTACATGCTTTCAGCATCTGTATGCTTTCTGGGCACTACATATCTGGGCTTCACTGTGGAGCATCTAGAAGAGAAGCTGATCTTACAGCAGCCACAAGGAAAATATTAGCAGAATGGTTAGGGACTTCAGAGGAAGAACTCTCATTAGTCTTGCAGCAGTTGCATATCATATCACCTATCCCTACGCTGAGCATTTACAGCTCATCCTTGGACAAAACACAATGCACATGATTACCAAAATGACAGACACATTTAAATCTGTTGAACCAGAGAGATGGCTCAGGGGTTAAGCCTCTGCCTCAGAAGCAGAAGTTCCTGAGCTTGAATCCTGATCCCACATAATGCCAGGTAGTAATGGCAGGACCCTGTACTTCACACCATCTAGACCCTATGGATGTTAGATCTTTAAGGGAGAAAGTAAGGCCCAATGTGTTATGACTTTATAAATATTAATGAAAGTGACACATTCTCAAAATGATAGTGCTGTTAATATCACCATTTTAATTCCTCTAAGCTTGATTTTGAAATTTGAAATAAATATGTTTTTATTCTTCATACAACAAGTAGTATAGTGTTAGTGTTAGATTTGAATGTCAACTTGATAGTTGCATGCTGTTTGGGGCACAAACGTGAAGGATCAGTGGTTGGAGCTGGCCCTTGAACAAACTTGCAGGTGTTTGTTTAATTGATGTAGAAAACCCATCCTATAGTGGGTGGGAGGATTAGGTAAAAGGAAGTGCAAGGAATAGGGACTGGCTCTTCTCTTATCCTGAATCAATTTGCCGTTGAGTTCACTCATTGTTGCCTTCTGAAACACCATTGCCGCCATCATTGCTGCCGCCACAGCTGCTTCTGTCCTTACCTGAATCAGAGCTGGAACTATTCAACCTTGCCCCTGTTCCTGCTGCCTTTGGAGCCTAGTCTTGTAGGTCTCGTCACTGCTTTTCTATGAAGTTGAAGTCCAGCTACTCTTCACCAAAGTTAGAGCTCAATATTTTCAACCTTCCAGTGAGAAAAAGGTTGGAGACTTTCTCAGGATTCTTCAGCTCATGAGGCATTTGGATCAAGAACAAAGCAACTCTGACTACTTTGAAGGATACTGTTTTTACTGCTAATCAATTTATTATATATATACATATATGTATATATATAATAGATTCTATTCTTCCAGAGAACTCTGACTAATACAAATAGTAATTATAACCTCAGCGGGCGTTTGAGATAATTCAGATACGTAGAAAATAACATGATACAGAAATTAAGGCAGGACTTCTAGACTTGTGGGCATGTTTGTAGTCCTAAACTTGGTTGTGTGGAACGAGAGACATATAAGTAAGTCTATCTTTGATTCTAAAAAAAGAGGCTTTTTTATTAGTAAAAAAATCATACACTTAGCTATTATTATTCACAAAGCATTACTGCATTGGAAAACAGGGTAAAAATCATCCTTGCCTTATAAACTTTACTTTGGGAGAAATGGACAGTAACTTATCACATGCAGTTCACTTGCCTGGTTGTTGATAAAATCACTATCAAACAGCTTAAGGGAAAAAGAGGTTTATTTTCTCTTAAAATTTCCTTGTTGCAGTTTTTTGTCCAGTTTAGCAAGAGAGATTAAACCAACCTCAGGGCCAAGGGAACTGGTCACACGATATACAAATAATGGCTGAGAGAGGGACAATCCTTACTTGCCAGACCAGCATGTCTGGCCAAGTATACACAAGGATGCCTCCTTTCTCAAACAGTTCCCTTCATTTTATTCTTCTGCCTGTTTACTAGTCCCAACCATCATGGTCTGGGCCTTCCTTATCCACTAAACAATCTCCTTCCTGCAGGTTCACTCTGGGCTTAACTTAACTCACATTTCTATAAATGTTCCCAAAGCTCAAACCTTTAGCCATCAAGTTGACAATTGTGTCTAACTATGATATAGATTTGTCTCTAATTCTAAAAAAAAATGAGGACTTTTTGTTATTAACTCATTGTACACTTAGCTATTGCTATTCACAAAGCATTGTTGTATTGGAAAACAGGGTAAAAATTATCCTTGCCTTATAAACTTTACTTTGAGAGAAATGGGCAGTAGCCATCACATTCATGCTCAATCCTTCATGTTTCCACTTATACTATCATAATTGTTGTGAAGAAAAAGTACAGAAAGCCAGGATATCCTTTAACAAGTACCCAGCCTTAAAGAGCACTGTGAATTATAACAACACCTTCTACAATAGCCTCATGATGGTAAATTTTTACAAATTGCTTAGCAGATAATCTGACACAGTATTAGGGAACAGTGATTTTTATCTATTCAAGTTATATTTATTATGGACATAATTGATAATTCCAATAGAGATCAAACATTTCAATAACTATAAAGGAGAAATAAGTTAGGGTTCAGCCTATGTCCCTTAAAGATTATATGCTCCTTTGAAGATTTAAGAGATGATACAAATTTATGATTAAATGCTCCGTCAATAGTTTACATAAGAAACATTATCATTTTATGCTGACATAAAAAATAGTCCTAACAGAGGTGGACTGTCCTAAGTGGAAAAGTAAGCTTTGTGTAGGTGATGAGAGTCAAGACAAGGCTTGATAGCAATGTGGATTTTTTTCATTCCCCTTATAAAGGTGATGTATTTAATTTGTTGCTAGTGATTCTGAGCTGATACAGAAGTTAATTGACACCTTGAAAAACTGATGTTCTATTCATATTATCCTCCATCATTTTAAGTATGTTTGGGAAAGGAAAGTGATTTCCATTTCAAGAATATACAGACACCTTATTTGAACAATCTAGAAAAAGAAGGATTTCATCCCACAAACATTATCTGTCTTGGAGAGGAATCCTTTCCTTCAGAATATTAAAGACTTCTCATATGTCATTGAACAGAATGGACTGCATACACTTCTCTAACCAATCATTTGATGTACAAGAGCAAGTCCCTCAAATGACTTAAGCAGAGTCTGGCTTGTCCCTGTGGCAGAATTTCTTTTTTTTAAGTGCAGATAAAAGCTTATCAAATAAAGGTTAATTGGAGAAATGTTGTTAAAAGACTCAGCCTCCAATCTTCTTCCTTATCTTTTGCATGTAGATTCCTGGATCATACTCACGTGAGGATCCAAGGAAAAGCTGTCTCCATGTATTAAATTTCTTCTTACCATACTTAAACAATACTGTCTGCGAAATAGAATATTAAAGCCTTTTTGTGTTCATTTAGGATGCTAACACATGTTCAGTTAGAATTTCTTCTAAATAAGTATCAAGTACATTGAAACAGGAAGAACACAGGAAAAGGAAACATGTAGAAACAATCATATGAGGAAATGATGAAGAGTTCCTGGTTGTTGCAGGTCTTAATCTGGAACCTACTAATAGACAAGTGATGATTAAATAACCTAAAGCATTAAATAACCTAAGCTGTGCTAATATATGAAAATTAACATTTAGCATACCAATGAAGAAGTAAAATATATATGATATGCAGAAACAATGGTTATTAGGTGTTGAAATATCTTTCATGAACAGCTGTCTGCAAGTTTTCACTCATATAGGCATGTTTTCTCTATTCAAATTGCAAAATATAATATTAGAAGACTCACCGCCTCCATGCTTATTCTTCCCAGTGTTGTTTATTCAGGAAGTCCACTTTTTCCTATCTTTAATGTTTAGAAGGAAGAGTGGTAAAATAAGAAGTGTTGTTCGTTCAAACTTCCAGTTGGAAGTGTTTGAGTACAATGCAGGATATGGTTCATGAAGAACTCTATCACTCATGTCACACTGAGTGTAAGACAGAACTCTTGTTTAAGTGAAATGGAAAGAAACATGAAAAAGAAGTACTGGGAATACCAAGCTTCTCACAAAGAAAAGAGTTAAAATTTATGAGGGAGAGGGATTTAATAAAACTAACATGAGAAGAGAAAAAATTTAGGAATCTTCAGAAAGTGAATGAACTAAAGCAGTTTCATTTTGTAGCCTTCGAATTTTTCCATAAGATCTCTATTTCTAATTTTTACATTTTAAACAATCTATGTTTATATATGCTTCACATCTAAAACGATGATCAATAGTTTGTGCTTGAATTGGTAACTTCAAGTTGAACAAAGTGGTTACCCTGCTAATCATTGGAATTTTCAGGCTGGAGAGATGAACATCACAGAGTTCAGCTTCAGTATATGGGGCAAATCAGATCACTTTTGTTTCCTGTCTGTTTCTTTTGACATAGTTGTTTTATCCAAGTTACTAAGAACTCAGTGTTCTTGGGCTATCTTTTCCTATTCATCAAACACATCCAATATTCCATTTGTTTAGGACTTTGATCTGTAAATTATACAGTTTTGTTTGGCTGAGACAAATGAGATGAAACATAAAAAAGGAGGACATGGAAAGTAAATTTGGACAGAGCAGAAATTAAATAAGTTCACTGAAAACTAAGAAGCATCACATTTTACCAAGTGCTTTGCAAAACTTTAAGCTTTAATCCAAAATGAATCTCTTCTCTGAAAAATACTTTGGGTATCCTGTAAATCCCAGAGAAGGAGATAGAAATACAGAAGACTTTTTATGAAGCCTGGAGTTCCCCACACAGACAAAAGTTGCACATGCTTAGAACAATGATCAGCAGTGCTGCCTGTAAATAGGAAATGGTTAAAGCTATGCAACTTTATTGTCCTGATATTAACTAGTCTGTATGTATACTTGTGTGCCTGCATATAATGTGTAAGAGTAGTGCATTTGCTTGTTTGTTTTGTTTCTGATAAGACAGGATATTTGAAGATGAACAAACAAGTGTTTTTTATGTTTTGTGGGTTTTTTTAAATATTTTTATTTCATTTTTTTATTCAATTGTGCATGAGTGCATGTGTGTGTGTATGTATGTGTGTGTAGAACCACGGACGAATTCGGGAACCACCATGGACGCCTCCACCTCCTCCTCGTTTACTCTGCCCCGGGATTCACAGGCTCCGCCCTACCAGGACCAGAAACGCAGGCCGCCCCCGCTTCCGCCCTGCATCTATACGTGGGGTCTAGGATCCCAACTCAGGACCTTCCGCCTGCAAGGTGGAGGCTTAACCTCTGAGCCACCTCTCCAGCCCATGTTTTGTGGTTTTATAAGCCACAAAAAAATTGAGAGAGAGAGAAAGAGAGAGAAAGATAGAGAGAGAGAAAGAGATGCCATGGTGCATGGCCGAGTTCAGAGGGCAATTTTCAGAAGTCAACTCTCTCCTTCCACCATATGGACTTTCCAGAATTGAGCCCAAGTCACCCTGCTTGCTGGTAGGTGCCTTACTCAGTGAACTATCTCTCAGGCTCCATTTCTATATTTTAAGCAAAAGTACAGACACCACATTTGAGTACTCAGACAGAAGAAAATTGTCTATTTGGTCTGCCTGTTTCTTGGGAAGCACCTGTTTCTCTGAATTCACTCAACATTTTGAATGCATTGGTGTCTTATGAAGCATACAAAAATGTTAATGGTATATTTTAGAGAATGAATGAAGTCAAATAAGTAGAACATTTCTTTAGGACTTTGAGCTACACAGGGTGGATTTGATTTTTTTGAAACATTCTATCTAGCACCTAGAACAACAGTACTTCACATTTATATGATAAAAAACTGTTGCCATGAACTTGACCTAAATTCTAACACATGAATTCACAGGGATGGAAGGAATCAATTTTAAATCAGTGAGCTGAGTCGTAGCAATGTGAGTTAAGTATAAGCTGTCATTCTAACAAGTTTACTTCAGAAAATTGTTCTTAAGAAATGTACTGTGATTTTAGTGGATCTTCTGGTGAATAGAAAAATCTACCAAGGCTTCAATGTGCCTCTGCAACACAGTAGCAATAAAGGAGTAGCTGATGATCTTATGAATAAAAATAACTACTATTAGAAACATGAAGATACCTTGCAAACTCATTTTCTTCAGTTCTGCATCACGATGTGTCACAAAATGTAATAACAACACACTGACATGATAGCTAATGTAGATTTAGGTATTGTATTATGAAATGAATTTTCATTATTTTATTGAATATTGAATATGAAGATTCATATGTGGTAATTTTAGCCATCTAATTACCCAGTTAATATTAGAGTTAAAATTTGAATTAAAATTTGACTGATTCATGAATCTGTATTCTTTTTGTTTTGAGTCTGTATTCTTTACACAATGCTAGGTAAAATATTAAGATAGATCCTGGTTTGTAATGATTAATAACAATGACCAGCTTTCTATAGTATTTTTTTCAATATGTATTGCTTGTACTTATCTGCATATGGATCCCCAGAAAATAACCAATATTCACAAAATAGGATTCTGGTCCCCTTGATTCTATGTATGTACATTGACTTCATTTTTCTCTTAATTTTGTTTATAATATACTCAGAAAATAAGATTATTGTGCATGCTTTCTTTTTCAGATTGTAATATACTGCATATCACACATTTTTGTTAATGTAAACCCAAGTATATTCTATTTAATCTTGTTTTAATTTCTGGGACAGACGTTCACAAAGAACCTGAAACTGAGTGACTTAAGAAACAGAAATTAGGGCTGGAGAGATGGTCAGGGATTAATGATACTGTCTCACATAAGCAGAAGTTCCTGAGTTCAGATCCCAGGTCACAAAAAACGCCAGGCCAAAAACCGGTGTCTTTCACTTCCAGCCCGGATCGGCGGAGTCTAGGAAATTCCAGAGCGAAACAAGGAGGAGGTAGAAGCAATCCAGGATCATTCCTGAAGTCACCCTTGGCTCTCCACAGGTATACACATTGCCCTCTGACACACACACACACATACACACACACACACACACACACACACACACACACTAACTTTTTAAAAATTTAAAAAAAGAAACATAAATTAATTTTCTCCTGATCCTGACAGTAAAGATTCAAGACCAAGGTATCAGATGAACTAATTTCTTCTAAGATCATTGCTCCTTCCCATTTAGATGGCTAGTTACTCTTATTCTGAGTCCTCATACTATCATTTCTCTTTCTATCTCTCTCTCTGTCTCTCTTTCTCTCTCTCTCACTTTCCACATACCTATCCATATTTCTTATTCCTATAGACATCATTCAAATTGCATTTGCAAACACTCTAATTAGACACTACATTTTGATTTAATCATCCATTAAAAGATCCCATGTCCTTGGCAGCAGTTGCATTTTGTGTCACATTAGCTTAGGAACACATACATATTTAAGGAAATGCAGTTCAGTCCCTAAAAGTCTGAAAGGCTCAAACTGTTTTCCGACATTCAGAATGCCAAAATAAAAGAAAATTTCTACTTTATAATTTCTTGCCAAAATAAGTTAAAATATTCCATTTATAACATATAAAGATAATGCCAACCTTCATTTTGAATATCAAATTCCTTCTGGGACAGGAAAATGTCACAGACACATTATGTGCTTAGACTAATTTTGATTTGGTTTAATAAAACCAAAGGGACAATCAGTAATATTAACATAATATTTTTTGAAGTATTGTTGAAGTTATGAACTGTTACACCTAAAATAATTAGTATTGACATTAATTAATATTCACTTTATGCAGACAAAATACTCAATAAAATCTTAAAGATCCCCAGGGCAAATTACTAGGGCAGGTTAAAACTTTTTTTTTTTACTATTTTTTTCAAAAAACTTCATTATTCTTCAATAAATACTAAGTGGAAACAAGAGTGTTACTTGATTCTATGTTAGTAACAAAGTGAACTGTGAAGCCTTTTTCCAAGGAAAAGTCAATTTGTCTGAATGCATCAAGATGTAATGTGATGAGAGACAGAAGTCAAAAGGGTCTTATATATTAAAGCTTGAACTGTTGAATCCAAAATAAATTTACAAAGTGCCTCTCTTGTTTTCGACATCATTTGAAGTGTTAAACACAAAACAATTGCTATGGCAGAGTGATGGCTGTCTTTAGGGAGCTTGGTGTCTCACATAGATGTGTTAGTTTCTTATCTTGTTGCTGTGACAAACGACCTGACAAGCATCAAATTTTATAGCTAAATTCCAGTGATAGTTCATCACAACAGGGAAGTCACAGCATCAAGAACCGAGAGAACTGACTATTACATCCATAGTAAAGTACAAACAGCAGTGATTAATGCATGAACTAGCTGCTGGTACTTTTACAAACTCTTGGATTCCTTGCCTAGACTGAGGTGCCATCTGCTTTTAGGTTAGATCACTTCACATTAAATAAAGTAATCAATACCCCATAGGCAAGTCCAAAGCCCCTTCTTTAAGGTAATTCTGGATTACATTGAGTTGATAGTTGAAACTAACTATCACATATCCCAATGTGGGAGCATTCGAAAAAACTCATATGGTGTATTTATAATATCAGTTTAATCTGTTTCCTAAAGAAAGTTCTCCATTATCAAGTTGAATTTAGTTTAATTTTTAAATTCTATTTAAGTTTAACAGCTTTTCTTAAATGAAAAATAAATAACCATTTTTTTAAAAAGCTTCAGTGGATTTCAGACATATTGGAAAACTGGATTCAGAATCATCTTTCCCCATGATTTTAAGCCTACAATCATGTAGGAGACAGATTTGCAGACCATTTGCATGCACAGTTCCAGATTCCTTCATGGCTATGTTGGGTCAGCATTTGGAAGTCACCCTGAGTCCTGGAAGTCTTTATTCACAAACTAAGGAAATTTATAGACTATTTCCATAAACAATTACTTCAATCTGTTTAAATTTCTTCCTAATAGCACTGACTTTTAGGAACTCTTTGAAATTGCTTTCAAAATGATTTTAAAATGACAAAACAAAATCAGAGTAACTTTTTTAAGATGTCAGATTACCTCAGTGGTTCTCAGTATGTTTCCAAGATAAGTCGCCTCAGCAATGCTTGTAAACTTGCTAGAAATGCAGATTTCCAAGTATTGTTCCAAACCTGACTCTGACTGAGAGTAAGAGTCAGAAATCTGCTTAGGGGCTGGAGAGGTAGCTCAGGGGTTAAGCCTTTCCTTTACAGGCGGAAGATCCTGAGTTTGGAAGCAGAGGCGGCCTGCATTCCTGGTCCTGGTAGGGCAGAGCCTGTGAATCCCGGGGCAGAGTAAACAAGGAGGAGGCAGAGGCATCCGTGGTGGTTCCGAATTCATCCCGTGGTTCTATACACACACACATACATACACACGCGCACACACGCATACACACACAATCGAATAATTAATTAATTAATTAATTAATTAATTGATCAATAAATAAATCTATAGCTTAAAATCCTTCAAGATGAATTCTACTCACTTGTGCCAATTATGATTTTGATGAAATCAATATTAACTAATTTCACCATATATTCAGCTTAGTCACTAAATTCTTCCTAAATAAACAAGCAGTTTTCAGAAAGCCATCTTATGAACCTAACTGGAATGACATAGAGGTTATCCAAAGAAATATACTGTGCAGAGCAAAGACAGTTGCAGAAAGAAGAAAAAAACAGAAAGGGTTTGAGGGAGTCATGTAGATAGAAGAGAAACAATATTATTTGAGCATGCACATTTTGAATGTACAGTCTTACATCATTACTATAGAGAAATCTGCAGTCTTACAACTTAAACTTGATAGAAGTAAATTTCTATTTTTATTTTTTGACTTGGCATCTGTCATGCTTTCTCCATGAAATGAATAGAAATCAGCTATCAAATTGGCACACCTCACCCAACAGCTCTTATTTTGAATTTTGGCATTGGTCCTAAGAACATTTTCATACTTATTACTTTATAATTTTACTCACATAGTAAGAATACTGACTTCTGAGATAAGTAGCACTTCCTAAGCAAAAGTTAGGACCAGAATGTGGATCCCAGCTCTCATGTAACATGCTGGACATGACCCTGTACACATCTGCAACTCTAACACTGATTATGTAGAGACAAGAGCGCCACTGGGACTTTCTGGCTGCTGGACTAACATGGAAAATGTAAACTGTGAACTCCCAGGTCATGGAGATACCTTGTCTCAAAGGAATAAGGTATAAGTGATAGAGGATGACACCCACACTCTCTTGTGGCCTCTGCATATGAGCACTCACATATCACATGCATTTACACTACAAATATATACACAATTGAGCACGTGTGTGCACGTACCTGCAAAACTGGAGTACTACTGGCTGGAATCATTGTTCAACTCCTCATATAGGGTAGAAGGGTAGAGATTTACATTCCATAGCACATTGAGATTCAGTAGGAAGAAATACAGTCCCACATGTAATTTAAGACTTAGGCTAACTCTTTAAGGTTTTAATTTGTAAATTTCATTTAAATGTGGACTTACTAGTGAAAAGCTCAAAAACATTTGCTTTTCTAAAGTGGTTACTTTTTTATTCCTTTTTCCTATAGCACTGGAGATCAAAACCAGAGCCTCTTACATGACAAGCAACTTTCTACCACTGACGTACATTTCCTACTGTTTCTTTTTCTGTAAGGGAATAACTGGCTCTTTCAGATTCACAAGTATGAGAAACTGTGAAATTAATACATAATCAAAATTGCTTATGTCTTAATACAAGGGAGTAGAATTTTAAACATCTTCAAAGCTCTCTTCTTCTGATTTATAATCACATAGGAAATACTACTTTATACAGCAAGAAGGGACAAGCATGTAGATGTAATTCTGCTGTGTTAGCTGCTGTGTCAGCACACTAATATATAAAGGGATTTTCTTCTGGCAACTGAGATCATGTATCACAAGGAAGACAAACAAAGCTAATCTACTAGCCAGCAATAATGGTGCATATTCTTGTCACTATCAAATGGTTATAGCCACATTCAAGGAATTATAAAGCCATTTTTCTTAAGATGGACAAAAATCTGGACATCGTTAATATACTCCTGTTGAGGACTGGAGAAGTGGCTCAGAGATGAAGACTGCCTCACAAGCAAAAGGACCTGAACTAAGATCCCAGATCCCACGTAAAAATGCCAGATGGAAATGGCCACTGCTTGAACTTCAAGCTCTGGAAAGAGGTGCCTGGAAAATCCCAAAGCAAAGTATAGAAGGGTAAAAGCAATCCAGAATGATTCCCAAAGTCATCCTTGGGCCTCCACAGGCACACACAGTGCCCTCTGAAACACACGTGCCCACACATGCACACACATACACACACACACACACATACACGGAAAAATAAACAAAGAAACATCAAATAAATGAATTAAAAATAAACTGCTTTCAAAATGAACATCTGCCATATTTTTATTACAGGTTCTTTAGATTTCATTGAATTGTTTTCTTTTAAATACCCTACTCTGGTATGTAGGCAGCAAGAGGGTAATTTTTCATGAATTCTCACTAATCCATACTAAAACCTAGTTTATGGTGGAGAGAAAATATATTATCTTATTGGGAAGAATGAGAAGAATATGTAAGATGTAGAGGTTTAATTTGCTGAAAGAGAATAAGGCCCCTGTGCTCCTTATACCAGTAGTCAAAGTGCTCATTAAGAAATCAGAGGATTTGTTCTCATACACATCAGACATTCCTTCATGTCTATAAACTTCAGAATAACTGTTACACTTTCTCCTACTGTATGAAAAATTTAAAAATGCCATGAAGAATAAAATGATAGCTACAAAGTAATTTGGGGAAAGATTACTGTCAAAAAATCCTGAGATCATGTTTCATAGTTCTAATTGGTATACAGAGATGCCCTATATTACATGGAGAGGTAAATATTCTACAGGGAAGTACTATAATAGAAGTTATAATGACTTAATACTTTTGGATGTCAACATCACTTAAATTCAATCCTGAAGGTATATATTCATAAGAAATCACTGAAATGAGGAAACAATAAGGAGAAATTTGATCATCTTTAGAAGTGACCTGGAAAGAAAACTAATAAAGTTATTCTCCCATTCACCCATTAGCCAGATTAGGTTGATTATCTGAATCTGTATGTTAAAGGACACCTGAACTGCATCAGACTGAAGGAAGGAAAGCATTTTAGTTTATTTAGTTCAGTTCATTCATTCATTTTAGACAAAGTCTCACTGTGTGGACCTGACTAGCCTGGAAACTCCGTATAGACCTTGAACTTTCTTAGTGCTGGGACTCTAGGCACAACAGTTAAGAAAGCTAGGAATTAGGACTGACTCTTTTAGGAAAGAGTCACCTTTAGCCATTGAGTCAAGAGTTATTATCTGTAATTGTAGGAGACGATTATACATCTAGGGTCTTGTTAAATCCTACCGAAGAATGAACTATCAGCCTGTCTTACCATACCTTTTGATTATGACTGCCATTTAAATACTACCAGCTGAAGTCAGTCAAATTCCTCTTGTTTTTCAGAGCAATGAAACTGGAATACTACTCTTCTTTTCATCCTTTGCATCCAACCATTCACTATATCCAATCAGAATAAAACAGGTTAGATTTTCAAAATAATTCAGAGTCTACCATCATTACCCTTACTACTTATTGTTGTCTCCTTTGGAATCCTAGAGCATCCATCCATACCAACATACACATGCCTTCTATTAGCCACCTGGTAATAAAAATGAGTGTCTGAAAAAATAAATCCACTCATGTTTTATGGCAGTGCCCTTCACACTGGCATCTCCTACTTGCAGTGTACATACAACCTATTTCCACATATATCAGCTGTATGCCCTATGTTCCTTTTCATTACGTGTGATGTCAATTCAATTCTTTTGGTTTATTTATTACATTACATAATTAACTTGAATATTCTAAAATAAAAAATATAATTTAAAAAACTTGTGTAGATCAAGTAAATGTTTCAGAACTGAGAACACCAAACTATGTCTAAAACATCATATTGTATCAAAAAGTTAAATATCAGGCTCACTGTTTCTCCCTGTTCCAGAGACAGCTACCTCTTCATTTGTGTGTTTGGGGTGGTGAGGATGGGTGTGTGTGTAAAGAAGCATCATGGAAGAACTTGCACATTACGGCACCCTGGTTGTCCAGAATATAATCTCAGCATCTATTGGTATACCTAGCAGCAGGAAAGGTAGGACATTCCAGAGTTAAATAGGAAGTTTACTTGCCATGTCTTCTGCATTCCTCCCCACAACGTGTCCATCAGGTTAACTGAAGAAAACTGCCAGATATGAAGACATCAAGAAGCTAGTGATATAGGTATCTGAGGATCCTCTGAAAAAACTCCTGCCCTATACCCATCATCTAATTTTCTGCTTCTACTTCAATAGCTCTATCTACTCTGCCACATATAGTGCAGGGCCTGCATTCCCCCAAAAATGACCATTTTTTAAGGTCATTTCCTGATATGACAGTAAATTCGGGTACAATAGCAGAATAGTATATACCAAGGTCCAAATGGTCTTCTGATAATAAGAAGCTCTAGACCACCCGCCCCAGCAAGAACATGAGAAGAATAAAACAGTCCTTGGCTGCTAGGCTATCCCAACAACCCCTTTTCATGGTTTGATTATGAGTTGTCCCCAACGAGTCCTTGGGTTTGAATTCTTAGTGGATATTTGGGAAGATCATGGAAACTTGAGGAAATGGAGACTTGTTAGAGGAAGGTGTGTCATAGGATGTTGGTCTGAGGTTAGTTAGCCTCACCTTACTTCTGCTACCAATGTGTCCTTGAGTTTGCAGCTAACCCTCAGCCTCTGCTGATGTCTATAGTGACCTAAACCTGCTTAGGCATGCATTTTCCACCACAATGGACTGAACCTCCCCTCTGGAACCATAAACCAAATCAGTCTCCCTTTCTCTCTCAAGTTGAGTTTGAATGCTGTTTCACAGCAGCAGAAAGAATAGTTATATCAATCCCCCCAAAGCTATGCATTGAATCATCTAAATGTTCTTTTCTTTCAATTAAATTTATTAGGCACTGAGCATCATATCTATCCCAGTCTATTTAGAAATTCCATTTATTTTATTGTATACTAATTCTGCTTATCTAAACAGGAATCAGATCAGTTTCATTGTTTGACGAACTGATAAAATTCCATCTGGACTCTGGGCATGATAACAAAAAATACATATCAATGTAACTACCAAAAGATAAGTATCTTTTCATTCCAGGAACACCAAGTTATTCACTTCTCCATAGTTCTGTTCTTGTAATTCTTTCATTTTTAAATAAGTTAATGTTAAGAATAATGGAAGTGATAGGCTGACATAATCCAAACATGCATTTCTCACCATGCTTTTACCGAGGATGCTGCACACTAAGCTCTTTGCTGAAGTGACACTATTCACACGGAGATGAATACCAGATGGGCCCTGCCTCCAAGGAGATGACAGAGACATGCCAACAAGTAATTAAAATGGCAAGTGGCAGATACAATTGAAGACATGTTTGTAGGAAGCATAGTTGTAAAATGACTGTCTCCATGGGAGAAAGGAAAAGGACCTTCTTTTTTTTTTTTTTTTTTGAAAAGGACCTTCTGACAGAAGGAAAATGATTCCTGAACAAGGCAAGTCAGGAATAGAAAAGGAAAAGAGCATTCTGGGAACTAGGGCCACAGATGTCCAAGTCACAGGGCAGGAAGTGAACTATGCGGGCCTTCTGGAAAGTATCTGATGGTCTTGCCATTATTATGTATAATCCCAAACCATTTTATTTTGACATAACCAAACTAATTTCTTTTTAAACTCTCAGTTCTATATACTTCCTAGGCATATTATTTCATTAAACTCTGATGCTTTAGCCTGACACAGTCTGGATGTCTCTATTCTAAAATAGAGCATGCATACTAACAGTAACGTTCACTTAAAATTGGCTCACGGCCAGAAATCGGCAGTGTAGTTTCAAAAAGCAGCTAGCTGCACCAAGTCCGTAGTAGCCTTGTTTTTTTCTGTCTGTCTTGGACTACTGCTGCAGAGTATTTGCCATAGCATGGTTGAGGTTGCTCTCCCATGCTTCCTGTCCATCATGGAGCCCTCTGTAGAGCTGTCTTTAAGTGCCTAGGCTTTCACAATCCATTTCATGTTGGTTGGCAGGCTGTAGAGCCAGCACAATGTAGCATAATGGAAATACAATCTTTTCTTACTCTTCCAGTCAGGGGGAATTATCAGGATGAGGCTATAGACCTGGAACTGTTTCTTACTTTTTTTATTTTTCTTTTGCTAGTTTTTAAACATGACAAGAGGTTGTAACTGCCTCTTCTCCTTTGCCCCTCCCTCCCTTCCCACCACCAATCCATACTTCTTCCACCTACTCTCCTGCCTGTCTGCTTGTGTGGGTTCCAGGATTCCCTTCAGGTTGTCTGCTCTATCTGGGGCTCAGATATCCAGGTAGATAAATGGTCTTTCCTTGAGTACACCCACTAATGAGACACTTCCTTTCACCTGCCTAGCCCTAGTCCCTAAGTTTCCCACTGCATGCAATTATTTCTCCTGAGTTCTTCACTGCTCTATGGGGCAAAGGTGACATGTCAGCCACCTTTAAAAAGTATAACACTAATATATATTAATTGTACATGTTAGTACAATTCAGTGTGATTCTTCCATACATGTGTACATTAGTTTGTATCATGTATATTCACCCTCTCTAATGCCCTCTAATTCTCCCTTCTTGCAGCTCTGATTTCTTTATCTTTCTAACAGTCCTGTATTACATTAGGTCATTTTGCTTAACTGTTTGCCTGTTTATTCTAGTTTCCATTTATAAGGGTAAATTGGACATTTATTGTTATAAAAAGAGGGGGGTCTATAATAATAAGTTCTGAAGGTGATAGAATATTCAGACAGGAATGAAAGTTTAAAGTAGAGGCAATTACCAAGGCCTTTGGCAGCAATATGGTAGGGAGAATCTTTGTAGAAAGCTCACAGATCAAAGGAAGGTCAAACTTTTGTAGCCTTTCCAGTGTAATGGGAAGTTTCACATCATATAATAAAGGTGTGTGCCTGCCTGTGTTTAAGTAGATGCTGACATAATAGGTAAGAAATGGAGTTTTCCAGAACTCCCACAGTGGTGATGTCTGGTTTCTGTGAGATGTAGCTACAAGGTCTTTAACCTAACACATTTTTTTTTTGGTATGTAGTTTATTTTTCTCGAGATGATAGCCCATTCTCCAAAAATAAATATGGTTTAATTCTTTAAAGCTTGCCAAAGAGCACAAATTGTTTCAAAGTAATAATGATAATTTGAATTCCATCAACTTTCACTATATATTGATACACTTCTAGCTTTTTTCCATTTTTGGATTATATTTTTTTTCATGTCTAAATAAAACTCCATTTCGTATCTGTACCTTACTTCTCTTTACCCATAGTGATAAGCACCTAGGTTTTAAGGATTCCTGTTCTTAGTTTTAAGGGACTTCCATAATATTTTCTATGACAGCTGTAACAGTTTGCACTCCCACCAGTAATGTGTAAGTGTTCACTCCCACATACATTTTCTTGCCAAATTTTTCTGTTTTTAGTTTTCTTGATGTTAGCCATTTTAACTGGATGAATCTCAAATAAGTTTTGGTTTGCAGTTCCCTGACTGGCCATTTATATTTAATCTTTTCATGCATATATTGGTTATTTAAGTTCATTCTTCTCTGAAATGTCTATTTAGACAATTCACTCATTTATTGATTTGATTAGCTGTTCTTTATAAAAAAGTTTTGTTAGTTAATAAAAAAAATAAAAGAAAGAAAGAAAAAAGAAAGAAAATGAAAGAAAGAGAAAAAGAAAGAAAGAAAAAGAAAAAGGTGAAAGGGAATGTAAGAAGTAAGGAGTGGAATAGGCTTATATGATAATGTTTGGTTTCCACAAATATATAAGGAAAATTGAAAAAGCAATGTGAAAATAGTCTTTTGCATACTTCAAAGGACAAGAGGGAGAGGAAAGGAGAATTATACCCATTAGATTCAGAATTCTGTTTGCCTCTGGCACACAGAGAACTGGAGTAAGTGTAATATTTTGTTTTTGTCTCCCATCCAAGTGTTCAACTTGATAAAAATAGGAGATTGAGGCCAAGAATGAAAAACCTGATGCTTTCAAGAATGTCAGAAGTTGCAATAGTAGGGGCGATAAATACTGTTTAAAATGCTCCATGGGTAGCAGATGAAAAGAATTGAGTTGGTTATTGAAAATAAGAGAAGATTTAAAAGAACATGTGAGACTCCTTGATATTTCCAAAAATATATTGAAAAAAGTTAAGCGAGTGGATCAGCACTGTTAAATATTAGTAGAAAGTTGATGAAATTCAAATTATCATTATTAATTTAACACAATTTTTGTTCATTGACTGGCAAGGTTTAAAGAAAACCATATTTGGTTTTAAAAAATTCTGTGTGTTTTGTGTTGCACGTGTGTATACATAGTCGAAAGTGCACATGTGTTTGCATGTGTGTGGCAATAAGAGGTTGACACTGGATGTCTTTCTCTATTGCTGCTCACATATCATCTAAAATAGACTCTCACTGAACAAGAAGCTCCCTAAATGACTAGACTGGCTGTCAAGAATGCTCCAGGGATGTTTGTCTCTATATCTCAGTAGTAGGATTTTAGATAGATACCATCATGCTCAAATTTTATGAGGATTCTGGCAAATACAGGTTATTGATCTTGCTTGGAAGCCACTTTACTGACTAACTGAGCTTTCTATGTAGCCCCCCAAACCATATCATTACAAGAATTGGAAAGACAGGAACAGTAATAATAATATATTCCAAGGGTATTATATGAGAAAATCTGAATGACTTTAGATACATTTGATCTCAGAAGACTACTCTGAAGTAGGTGTTTTCATGCCTGGCAATCTAGAGAGAAAAGTGAAGTGGCCATGGTAATTAACTTCCTTGTGAGCTAGATTTGAATTAGAACTCTTAAAGTATAAGCTTTAAGTAATATCTATATTATCAGCTAACATTTTAAAACTAGTATTAAGGAATAAGAAGAACACCAGATGCCTAAAACATAAAAATGGAGAATATTCTCAGTTTTCTCAAGGATTCAAAATTAAGGCTCTCAAATATAGAAAAGTAAAATAGATATAATGAGTTAAATAAGATTTTCATATGTGCAATGGGTTATTTTTAGCATCATTATATCCCAAATGCTTCTGAAAAATATTTTAGTCATGATTCATCTGAAATTCAAATTTAACTGACTGTTCTATATTTTACCTATATAACTATACTCAATGAAAATTGTGATATTTATTGTAGTGCTTCATATTAAACACAGTAAAAATGAAGGAAAATATCAGTATTGAGAGTCTAGTTCATGCAATTTAAAACATTAGATATTAGTACTGTGTTCTCTGCTCTTTTTACAAAAGTAGCTAGAAAATATACTCAAGATTTTCTCCAAATGTTGAGTAAATCTACAAAACAGATCTGAGCCTGGATAAAAGCTTTCAGAGATGTTTTAGGCATTCTGTGTACTTTATTGTAAGCTATTCTGGGGATAGCATGTGATTCACTGTGAAAGCAAAAAACAAGAGAAATAATAGATGTTTACAGAGACTAGTGTGTGTCAGCTCATGCCTAGCTACTAATATCATTTTATCCACTCCGAATCCCAGATCCTTAACAAGCTGAATCAAAGACACCATCCTCATGTCTAATAGGCCCTGCAGCAACAGGAAAACTTCACATCCCTTTGGAATGTGAAACAACCAGTCTGACATGTAATTAAGAAACTGGGATTCACATTAACTACTGCAAATTTAAAAATGCATCATGTACTCTAAATTCTAATTTAGAATGGCTACAGCTAGCCACTTTATGATGATTTTCCTGAAATTCTGGCATTTCAATACACTTAAGGAAGTGCTGAGTCATTGCATAGCTACGACATCTGTTGAGAATGACTTCTCTGATGTGAAGTAGAATCAATCGTATTATGATTTCAATCTTTCCCTTGAATGTATTTTAGAGTCATGTGCAAGTTCTGCAACAACTGTGTACACAATACCCACTTGAGTGGTGGAATCTGAATTTTTGAGCCAGAATGCTTGAAATCCAGTCTTACCTGAATGAAAGTGCATATATGAAGTGAAAGTGAATCATTATTTAAGATTGGTTTAGCATTTAGAAGTGTTAGACACATAGAAAGCACTGAAAAACATTGTTCTTGCTTCTTAGTCAGTCTTATTGCCCACAATATTTTCTAGAGATAAGTGCAAATAATTAGTTGCTGACCTAGCGTAGCCAAGCCAAGTTGTAGTGGAAATTCAGTATTCTGAATTTTCCTGATGACAAGAAAAAGGAATTTGAAAGAAGAATCCTAAATATTAATGCATAAAAATTTTTATTATTTAATTGCACTTAGATCTAGTTGTTGCAATAAGATATCTTTGGAAGATGTTTCACATGGTTAAAAAATCAGCAATCACTTTGGGAATTTGGGTATGGGTACTATTATTGTTTAATTCAGTGATTAAATTTCTATCTAAGTCCCCCAGTGTCTAATTATTCTGTAGTGTGCTATGATTCTCAAGAGTGAGATATCTCAAGAGTGAAAAGAGGTTATATAGTGAATTCTCCTTACTTATGAACAGAGAAGACAAGGGATCTATAATTCAGACAGGAATTTGGTGGCATGCGTAAGGTTCATGCCTTTATATAGCCTCTTTTGTTGAAGACAGGCTATACTTAGTGACTTGTTTATAATGTATAAGATAAATGAAAAAGCCAATGTTTGACTATTTCTCTCTAATCCTTCACTTTCTTGAAATCCATTTGCCAAGTTCTGGTCAGTCAAATTGAAGGGCTCAATTAGCAGGGAAGCAAAGCTTTGTGCCAATCATCATCCTAATGATTTTGGAAGTACGCAGTTCTTCCTCAAATCCACCTGCCCTGTTTGCATGGTATATAAATATTTTTTACAAATTCTGCAAGTGATGACAATTCTTGCAAGCACATTATTCACAGGTGCATTGGATTCTAAATATTGTGACAATAAAATTCAGAACTGAGTACTTATAATAAATTCTATTTTTTTGCACACAAAATATTTACTTTTCAATCTTTTCAGGCCGATCTGTATTTAATTCAAGGTTTTATATTGAGAAGAGGCAAACTAAATAGTCCCTCCCAGGTCATTAAAAATACATCAAGGTTAGGAAACCATAAAAGGCGAGCTCAGAATGAATCCATGCTGAGTCCCAGTGGCACAATTTAATCATAAATAAACAACTGGTGAGAACTG
The DNA here is from genome assembly GCA_023101885.1 of Typhlomys cinereus. Taxonomy (NCBI): domain Eukaryota; kingdom Metazoa; phylum Chordata; class Mammalia; order Rodentia; family Platacanthomyidae; genus Typhlomys; species Typhlomys cinereus. The sequence goes on along the minus strand of JALPQD010000136.1, from coordinate 919,421 downwards.
TCCACAGTTGATTTCCACAAGTGTTGAAAGTTTCAGACTATATTTAAAGCTAGCTATATCTTCATAACTAAGGAAAAAGATGCAGAACATAAATGTCTTCTAAGAACGAGTGAGATGACCTCTGAAAGAACCCTTCCTAGAATGATAAGAATCTCAGTTTAAGGAGTTAGATGTGGTACCATTGCCATGTTTGCCAGAAGAAAGGTGCATCTCTGATCACCATCTGGCATCTTCATTCAAATTGTCTCCCAGGTATTCTCTGTTTGAATTCAGTCTCGGATGCCATGAATAACAGAGGGTCCTAAATAAAACATGAAACAATTGTGTCATTAAAACCTGTTGGATATTAGGATCAGTGCCTTGTGATTCAATTAGCACAGGAGAATAGTAAAGAAAGTGCTAACCTATAAACTGTGTTGCTTCTAGCTCTGCCAGTTGTCAGCCATTTCTTGCATTGGACACATAAAATTCCATTGAGAATTTCAGGTTACAGCCTCTTTTAAAATGCTATTCCTGATTTAATCTTTGGATCAGTGGTTCATTTGTTTTCACTGGTACAGAATAAAGAATGTTATTACTGAACTAATGAATGATGTAGAATTCTCTACTTAATTCCATGAGCACACAACTGTGTGACTCCTGATGATCCAAAAAACATTTGGAGCTCTTCAGGATAATTGTCTTTCCCATGCTTCATCCCTGAACCATGGATGCATTAATGTTCCAACGTCATCATTGCTAATTGTATATAAGTCTAACCTGACAGTAGAGATAATTTTTCCTTCATCTTTTCCCTCTTACATTTGAGGGGCTTTTTAATTTTTATGCAGCCATTAGCAAATCTGAATTAAATTTCCAGTTTACTGTGCATTTGATGCTTGAAATATTCTTCATATTTCAAAAAACCCTCTGTTTAAGAAAACTTGCTTTCTTGGGGATAATTATATATAAAACTAGAAAATGTCAAAGTGATTAATTTTCCACACTTAGATATTATTTCAGTACTACAAACTTTTGATCAAAAAATTTAAAAACAAGTATTTTAATTCCTTTATCCAAATACAGCCAGATAAAAGGAATCTTCTCTTGGTTATCTGCCTGCTGCCTAAGCTCTTTTCACAGAAACACATTCTAATCTTCTAACACCAAGGTAACGACATAACATTACTGTGGATGAAAATCTGGCCAATTACACATTTTCACAGGCCTACTATTAAGTTTCAAGTAATTGCTCAATTCTTGCATAACATGAGCTATTAACATAGCTTATCATGTAGTGTGCCAATATTGAATTTCCATCTAAAGGGTTATTTAATAATGACATTGAAATAAAAAATGAAATCTCTAGACCCTGAGCAATATCACTGCTTTTACATGCTCTGTAGTCTGTAATAGGCTATTAGATAAAAGATAGTAATGTATTCTGGAAGAGCAGGCCTATTGACAATGAATAAAGGGCATGATTTTATTCTTGCTTCACAAGAATGATGTCTGTATCTTTTAAGGAAAGAATTATAGTCACTACAGACTTCAAGACTTTCCTCCCTTTCCAGGTTGTATATATCATTAATTCTACAACATTGTAAGATCTTGAAATATTCTAGAATATAAAGAAAAATGTCTAGGAAGTTCAATGCTATGAAATATTAAAAAGTACTTAGGATTTAAAGATAATATTGTTAACATTTCACTCATACAATGAAGAACAAGGGAGGAAATATTTCTACAATAACAATATTACATATTTATGTTTTTAATTTTTTTTACTTATAAAGCTTGTTTTCCTGATATGAATCATTTAATTTTTATTCTTACAAATGCTTTCTCAATAATCAAATTTCAAATACATATATATGTATTTCTCAGTACTCAGCATATCATTTGTGTATCAATGCTGACAAATTTTTTTTCCGTATTTCAGTGCTCAAAAATAACACATAAACAGGGGCTGGAGAGGTGGCTCGGGGGTTAAGCCTCTGCCTTGCAGGCGGAAGGTACTGCGTTCGTATCCTAGACCCCACGCTTAGACCCCAGACGGAAGCGGGGGCGGCCTGCATTTCTGGCCCTGGTAGGGCGAAGCCTGTGAATCCCGGGGCAGAGTAAACAAGGAGGAGGTGGAGGCAGAGGTGGAGGCAGAGGTGGAGGCAGAGGTGGAGGCAGAGGTGGAGGCAGAGGTGGAGGCAGAGGTGGAGGCAGAGGTGGAGGCAGAGGTGGAGGCAGAGGTGGAGGCAGAGGTGGAGGCCGTCCATGGTGGTTCCCGAATTTGCCTGTGGTTCTACACACACGCGCACACACGCACAATTGAATAAATAAATTTTAAAAAAACACATAAACAATTATGATTGACTCTCTGATGTTTCTGTGATCAATTAAGCATGTCAGGGAAGTGAATGAGCCAAAGCCATCATAATCTGCAGCAAGCACACTTCATTTCTGTGGCTCATTCACCCTGCAACCCTCCTTTATAAGAGGAGAAATTTGAAAATGATGCTATGATTTTTGTCTGAAAATCAGAACATAGTCTCAAGTTACTATGGTGATATACATCAAGTTACAAATAAGGATTTAGCAGTGACCTGCACTCCTGTTTGAAACATCCAATTAGAATTCTTGCCTCACAGACAAGGAAATAATTAACACAATAATTACAAGATTTAACAATTTGATATATCAAGGAAAATGAAAAAGAAATGATGAAATATGCCATGTCTTACAAAACTGAAAATATTTTGAATGTGACACTTTGTTATGGTTTGCAAAAATCATGTGACTCTTAAATATTGATTTCCACTACAGCTTGGCAGTATCTTTCAACTAATAATAGATTAAGGTAAACTGCTTTGACAGTTTGGAAGCGTCAACGACACTGGCAGTCCATGCTGTGAATTCATCGCAAAGAAAAAACATTTGCAAAATGTTCCCAAAGTTCTCTCCAAACATTTCCAAGGACCAGAGGAGCCCATACTTCAAAATGACATGGTATTTGCAAATACCCTTTGCACATCCTCTTATACATTTTAATTTTTTTCTAGGCTATTTATAATATCACATTCAAAATAAATGTTTGTAAGTAGTTGTTAGAACGCATTATTTAGGGAAAGAGAAAAACATCTGACATATTCAATAAAGATATTTTAAAATCATATTTTCAAGTTCTGGTTGATAGAATCTTAAGATACACAGTCAGCAAGTACCAAAGTTCAACTATTACAAGGATAAAGAATTATCTTACTTCCTTGAAGATGGATCATTTGGGCCATTAGAACATGGTTCTCTCATTTGAAAACTAAACCTCATTAAAAAACAAAGAAAGATTTATTGCAGAAGCACTTTGAAAACTCAAAAAGGTCTCCATTATTATAGAATCACACAGACTACAAAATAAAAAGCCTGATTGACTGAAAAAAGAGGATCTGTCTAAATTTTAAAAGATAAATTAAGCACAGGTTCATGGTTTGCTCATCTATCAAGCAAGTATTATTTTTGCCATGCAAATTGTGTATTATGTGACTTTTAAAATTCATGCTGGCCCCATTAACAGCATTGTCCATAGAGAGTTTGAAAATATATTTTTTGAACTTCCTGTAGTCTATCTCTCTTACAACTAAGCAACATAAATTGCTTAAAAGGGTTTTACGTATCATGGAAGCAAGGACAGAGCAGAAGAGTTTTATTAGAATGTTGAAAATAGAGAGCCATTTACTTTCTTTCACTTCTCAGCCTAGAGCATTTTTTCCTGTTTTCTTTTGAAAACTTTCTTATGTACATTTATATGTAGAAATAAAAATTTAAATTAAATAACAAGCTTACAATACTTTTAAGAAATATCTTGATTCATATTTGATGTGTTCTTCAATTTATTGAAGTATGATTGATATGCATCCAGCCATCTATATCCAGAGTGAAAGACATACTAAGAGTATTGTTTTATTTTTCTTTAGTATAAGTTCTTGCTATATAGCTCGCACTTGCCTCAAATTTGCAATCCTATTCATCAGCCTTCCAAGTTCTAGGATTACAGGCATATGTCATTATACAAAACATATGTCACTATACATAACATATATAACAATTATTCATATACAAATCATCACCAATTCAATGAAAAGGATATTATACCTATTGTTCCTAAAAGTCTCCTTGTGCACCTCTGTAATCTCCTCTTCACCTTATCCTCCTCATTCCTGTCTCCAGGCTGCATGCTCTGCTCTATGCAATTACATGGGGTCTACATAATTTTTGTATGCTTTTATCTGTCATACAAAATTTTCCTTCTTATTTAAGAAATATGTGTTATGCCCATAATCTTGACATTTTTCTTGTATATTTTCTTCTATCTAGAGCTCATAGTCAAAGACATAAATTTTAAACCATATTTATATATGGTGTGAGCTCAGGGCTCAAGTTCATTTTTTGGTCATGTTTTATAATTTTTTTTAGCACACTGACTGAAAGAATATTTTTACATTTTATTGCTTATTATTTAATTCAAAATCCTGCCATGTTTGTCTTGGAGTTTTTTTTTTTTTTTTTTGCAACTTCTGAAAACTCCTAATTTCTCATGAATGTGGTTAAAGAGTTGGTGAACTCTAGAGAATCAAAACCTGTATAACAATAAGTTGTGTCAATTTTATTGGATGATATTGTGGAATGCTGTTTACCATGAACATCTTGGCTTGTGTGATCACCTGAATGAGGATGATCTGAGAAGGTAAAGGTTAGTAAATAAAAATTCCAGTACTTACACACACACACACACACACACACACACACACACACACACGAAGAAAAAAAAAAAAATTCCAGTACTTGGGGTGAACTACCTCCCAAGCAGGCAGGGCTCTGATGCACCATAAAAATACTAACAACTGTCATTTTTATTGGTTGCCCACCAGAACTACATGGTTTTGCTGAGGATACTACATGTGCTGATCGCAAGACATAAAAAGGTCATTGCTGGAGCTAGTGGAAGTTTATTCCTGATGGCTAACCAACACAGGGGTCTGAAACTTCTATGTAGATTGCATGGAAAATTGTAATCAGCAATCTTAATTGGAGACCCTGCATACAATAATTCCAGCCAACTAAGCAACTAAATAAGCCTACTGATACAATAATGACAAATCTGTTGGGGATATAATTGTCATAGTTAGGCATAGGTGTCAACTTGACAGCTGAGGGTTTGAGCTCTGGGCACATTTGTAGAGAATTAGTGGTTGAGTTAGGCCCAGAGAAAACCTGAAGGAGATTGTCTAGCTGATGGGGAAGACCCAGCCCATGGATGGGATTAGGCCCTGGAATAAATCACAGAGAGCTGGTTGAGCTGGTCTGGCAAGTAAGGATTGTCCATCTCTCGGCTGTTATGTGGTGATGGTGTGGCCAGTTCCCTCAGCCCTGGTGTTGGTGCGTGCTCTCCCTTCAAGCTGGACTGAGAACTATAACCAGGAATCGTAAGAGAGAATAAACCCTTAAGCCATTTGATGGTCATTTATCAGCAACTATGCAGGCGAACTGCAACAATAACTAAGCCACTTTCTGAATGGATTTGATGCCCAATCCATAGATGGTAACTAAATTTGGTCAAAACTCATGGCTGGGAAAGTTATAAGTCCTAAGCAAGGATGCTACTGCTGTTGCTTTGGTAAATGGATGCAATGTGTCATTAAACTGATTTCTAAAGAATTGCGTTTATGCTCATAGACTAGTGATATTTTCACCTTTGGTCAGAGAAGCTTCTTTTTTGCAATGGTTAGCAGTTACTATAGAAACCCAATAATTGGCCAGAATACTGTGGATAAATGTCTGGAGATGTCAAACCATGAAGATGGTTTTTATGTCACCTCAGTAAGACTAATGAAACATAATAGAAGAAGGAAAGGAAAGATTGGGAGATCTGGAAAAGGAAAGATCCCTGAGTTCTGGATGTGGTTATATTCTCGAACTGTCAGCTGAGATTTCAGCCTATCAACATACCATCATTGAAGGAGAGAGGTTTGGGGGCTTTGGCACCTTTCTGAAAATTTGTACTTTTGATGAGAGAGGGAAGACATTTTCCTCAGTGGGCTGGCCCATGCCCCCTGAAACCTGCTTCTCATCCTTGTTTATGTTAGTGATGTAATCAAATTAATTGTTTTATGAAAGGAGACTTAAGTTGAATCATATCTTTGATCTGTCATTGGTGTGTTGCATCTGGGGTGAAGAGAAACTTGTTTTTTATCAGAAGTTCACAACAGATGGATCCTAGAGATTTTTTTTTCTTCGCTGTCATAAACATTTTTGGGGGATAACAGACAAAATGGCATATAATTTATATGTTAGATAATGGCACAATGACGATGTTAATTTCTTAATTTTCATAATTGTCCTGTGGTATGAAATTAATTGCTTGTTCTTAGGGAACACACATTCATGCTTGCACAAAAAGGAAAGATTAGCAGAAACATAATTAAATGATAATAACAATTGAGAAATCTGAGTGAAGGGAGAACTCAAGTTCTTTATATTTTTGCAACATTTCTGTATGTCTGTATATCAAGGTGCTTCTCTTTGGGACACTCCACTGATAGGTGCATTTCCTTTCATTCATCCAGTTTTAGACCCCCCAAGCAAACAGCCATTTCTTGAATTTTAATGTGCATTGTATTCTTTACTTCCTTCTTCCTTTGATAATTATCGTGCACTTGATGTTCATCTAGGGGAGGCTTTGAACTCTTTTTTAATTAAGAATTTCTAAACATTTTTTACAAACAAAATGAGTTGTTGACCATGCCCCATCCTGTTTCATCCTCCCTTCCCTAATCCCTCTCTGTCGTTCCTGCCCTTCATGACTCTGTTATAAGAAAAGATGTCAACACTCAACCAAGATGCAGCCTATTGCATTGGAAAATTACCACAACCTCAAGCCCGATATCTCCATTTCTTAAAGACAAATGCCAAGGGCATCCCTCACAGTCTCAGTTGCAGTGTTCCTCCTATTCCAGCACAGTTCTGTGTCTATTCCAGTATAGATGCCAGCCTATGTCAGTATGGTCTAGGCTGACTCCTGTTGACTTTCCCACAAGGGACAGGGATGGATCTTGTCCTATCTCAAACTGAGATCAAGAGCAAAGGTGTTTTTTTTACATATTCCTTTCTGTTCTTTGGAAGCCATTTAGATTGATTAGCACAGCTAAAGAATGGGCACAGAGCTTTATCACTGTAATTGTATTATCATGTTCCTGACTTATCAACAGCCTGTTTTTCCCTAACACACATGGGACTATTAGGGTCTATTAACACATCTAACGATTGGCAGGGCTGTATTACTGCTGGTGGTCCCACCTATTGTTGACCTTGCACCTGCAGTTTGTCTGTCACTATTTATCCCTTTCACAGTGTACAGAGTCACCACCCCCACCTTGTTCCATGGTATATAAGGGATTAGGTTCCATAATCCCTTGACTTGGTTTTCAGCTTTTCCAAGATATCCTCTTGACCCAGCCTGATTCAGTTCTTGGTGATCCCTCTCTGGCAATCAACAGGATAAGCATGCTGATCACAGAACCCCACACTATCAGATTACAGAGTGTTGGTGACTCCAAAAGGTTCAGCCCTAATCAGAACATTCAAATTTCTTCCCATCCTAAAGTTCAGGGAATCTTGCAGAAGGAGGGTGATAAGATTGAAAAAGCCTAAATGTGGGAACATCCACTGTCAGCCAAATTACTCCACATATGACAGGACTGATGCATTCAGGAGCTCGCTGCAATGAGATTTACCTGCACCAGAGCTACACAACAACTGACATATCAATATTCCCCCATGAACTAGGGAAGATCTCAAGAGAAATAGCTAAATGCAGTGGGAATTCTAGGAGCAGGAGCTAGACAGGTGAAGACCCTACCTGTGGATTTACAAACTGCAGGGGCACTTATACTGCTGTTCAAATAAGGGGAGAAAATAGACACAAAACAGAATCATCTGTCTTCATATTAACCATAAATACCCAAGAGTGAAGTTTTAAAATACCTTATTTCTGAAAGTACAATTTGAGGCAGTGTAGCTTAATTTCTTAGAGGTGAAATTCCCTAGAAGTCAAAATAGAGAATAATTAAGGGCAGGATAATTAAGTAAATAATTAAGAAAATTAGTATTAATTAGTAAATAATAAAAATGATAGTAATAAAATAAAAAATAAATAAATTAGTGAAAATTAAGTAAACAAATAAGCAAATAATTAAGACTAGGGATAAAATAAACGGGTTGAAATGAATTTGCCAACAGTATGATGCAATACAAACTGCCATTTTTCAATTTGCTAAAATACAGAAAATATTGATAAATATCTCATAAGATTTATTATGGACATTATTAGCCACCAACCCAGCATTGTAATAGAATAACTGAGAAAAATTAAAAGAGGACATGTTTATTCCACCACCCAGAAAGGTGAGCAGGTCCATTATTTCACTCTACTACTGGACAAGACATTCCACTTAAGGCAGGGCTGCTGCATCCAGGAACTCACTGCATTGAGACCTGTCCTTACTAGACCTACATAATGAATAACACACTGACATGTCCCCATAGACTAGCGAGGATCTCAGGAGAAATAAATTTGGTGCCTCAGGCTAGACAGTTAAAGAGAATGGTCCTATCAGTGGTCTGTCTGAGGAAAGTCCACTTGGTCTGCCACAGAGATCTGAACCCCCACTAGAACAGATGATCCAGAGGGAACTCTGGGACCCGTAGAAGTAGACAAACAGGAAAATATGAGGAAGTGGGATGGATTGATGAAGGGAGGAGAGACAAGGGAAGAGGGAGGTGGGGGGAAGGAAGGGAACAGGGATAATTAATATGCTTAAAAAATTAAGAGAAAAATATAAACAAACAAACAAACAAATAAATAAATAAATACCTGATCCAAACAACTAGGAAAAAAAATAAATACATTTTTTTCTTTTTTCACATTCACAGCAAGAGCAGAGGACAAGGGCCAATGTGTCATGCTTGCCTGCTTGCTAATACTCACCTGCCCTTCTCTGCCCAGGAAATGGTCCCAGTCACATTGAGCTCATAACAAACTCATCAATTATATAATCAGTACAGTCTGGTTTCCCCAGCACTCTGCCTTAATGAAATAATTCTTCACAGGTGTTCAGAGTCGCACATGGTAGGGGTCAGTGAGGTTAACATTTGAAACTACCCATCACATACATTTCTATGACCAAAACGCCCCTTTTGTGGTATTTTTCTGTGGCAGTGCTGGGTGGAAAAATCACATAGGATTACAAGGAATAGTACCTAAGAACATGCATAAAGTTGCACCAAGGGGCATGGGTGCAATACAAAACAAGCTCAGTAAATGGAATTTGTCTTATTAAAATATTTAAGTTTTCATTATTATACCAAGATTTTTTTCTAAATAGTAATTCTACAATAAAAATATAATTATATTATTTTCTTTGATTCTTATACAAGTGAAAAGCAATAACCTGAAGCATCTCTCTTAAAATAATAATTACATATTAAAAGTTGCCTTTCTGAGGGCTCTAGGCAATGCTACTGAGTCCTTATACCTCATTAGAGTGGAGGACTCAGAGGGAAGTTTGACATTCACACTAAAGGATGCTTCAGGGATGTGGGGCACTGGAAGAAAGGGAGAGAGGGGGAAAGGAAGGGGAAAAGTGGGGAGGGAGCAAGGGGGTCCTGGGAGGGGTGGAGGGAGGGAGAGGACCAGGGTACCTATTAAGTTTGTATGAGTGGAAAAAATAAATAAATAAATAAATAAAAAGTTGTCTTTCTGTTAATTTTGTCTAGCACTTATCTTTTTAATTTAACTGAGAATATTAGATTTCATGACTTTATCTACATTAAAACAATCAGAGACAAACTCTGGCTGTTACAGAAATGCACAGATATTCTATTCAGAATAATTTTAAACACTATTATGCTAATTAATGGTATATTTTCTGCATGGGACAAAGCTGCTTTTTTTCTGATTAAAAACTTTACTTGTTCTTTTCTTTCAAATAAGCTTATATTTCCCTAAATGCACATAAGAAGAAACACCTTAGCTGCCACAAATATTTGTATCACGTACAAAATACCTTTCTCGTTTATTATTCTTTCAGTGTTTTGTATGTGAGTATATGTATATGAGTGAACTTGTTACATTTTCACACCTTAATCTCCAATCCTGTCTCCCCTCCTCTTCCCATTACGACTTTTCTTTTACCCTTCTAGTTCCCCTCTTACTTTGGGGTGTTTTCACATGTGTGGTCCACTGGGTTTCATCTGATGTGGCCTTCAATGTCATGTACCTGAGTACTTGGTAAAGTATAAATATTGTACCCATGGGTATTCCATTAAAGAAAGTATCTTGCATTTTTTCCTCCTTGTCAACACTCATCAGTCTCTCAGGGAGCTATGGAGCCTTTTGCTATCTTTCCCCTTCCATGGGAAAATGTTGTTAGGACATTTCCATTGCAGATCTTATGGAAATATTTGCACAAAATGTTTCTGTCCTTTTAGTAGGAAAGTTATATCCAAAAGACCTCTTTAGATTCCTGGAAAAATTAGAAAACTTACTGTAAGGCTGATGTACTTACACTTATTCCAGAGGAATCTTTTTTTTTTTTTAAACTGGGTTCATCCAGATAGACACATTGCAGTGGCCCTAGACTAAAGGTTGATGACAGGCAAAGCTCTATCGCAGCCTGGTGCTACATGATTGGATGGGAGCAAGATGCTATCTTAATTGACAGGCAACCAAGGTACCTAAACTGGTGAATACCTGATCAGAATGCCAAACAAAGAGATAAAATCAAAACGAGTCTAAAAGGTGAGTTAACTTAAAAATAGATCAAAAGTGTTTTCCCAAAATGATTCATTAAATGAAAGAAGTATAAATGTTCATAGCTATGAATATGGACAGAAATAGAAATATGTCTACAGAGATACCATTCCACATAATTCTCAGGCTATTCATTAGTTAGGAATCAGCATTAAAAGGATCCATACAAGACTGTAAGGACCATGAACAGCACGATGAAATGGGAGATTTGGCTAATCTATTTATTTGTCTCTTTACCTTGCTTGCCAGTCACAGAATTTCTGAGTGTTCACACAATGACAATAGGAAAAGAAAAACAACAAGCAAAAGCAAAAATGGAAAAACATAACTATTCAACTTGTACTTTTATTCCAGGTTCTCCTTTATCAGAATGACACATTTTCTAAGGTTGGGAAAACTTGATCTTTCAGTGGTGTGAAATCTTCCCCATATCAAGACCTAATAACCCTAGGGGAAACTTCACAGTTCCTCAATATTTTAACTAATGTTGGTTTGACCCATATCCATAACCACTTGGTATCTGTCTCCTCATTCTTCTGGTTGGCTCAATCTCAAAACCATTTCGTTCAGTGGGCAGGCTGGTATTTTGTGTTTATAGCTCAGGCACCTCATTTGATTGCTTGTATGCAGTATCTCTAGGTTTAGAAATCAGTCCTCCAGGAATAGCAATCCCACACCTAAAGGATGGATGTAAAAGTGATGACTAAAGTCTGGTTTTTCTGCTAACCAAGGAATGCTGAATTGCTTGGTGATAGTTCTGTGGCCCACCAAAGACACTGCTTGCTTCAGGCAGAGTACCCTCTTAGAGCTGTTGTAATGAGTGCCCTTTTACTTATGCTGTACCTTTCATGTTCAGAACTGGTCACAGTGGCTGCCTTCCCTCATCTTTTCCTATTATACTGTTCTAATGTGAACTTTTCCCCCAATACAGACTTACATTTTGCTTCATCTTTTGTGTCCTTAAGTGGGTATTGTTCTGCAAGCAGTTGACTCTCAAATGGTGCCTTCATATAACAGAATAGTCTTAACTATGGAAAGAGTGTTAATGACACTAGTCCTCCAAGCATGGAAAGTTACTCCTCTTAGTATTCCTGACGACTATATGCACAGAAGCCATAATGCATTGTCCATTAATCAGAGAGAAATAATTGTGTGTAGCTGTTATACAATGGGCTGTGGACAGATAAGTCACAAAAAAAAAAAACCCAACAAAACACTTCTAGTCTCAGTGATTTCAAAGAGCAAACAACTTAACAAACAAACAAAGAAACAGATAAATGAAGGAAAAGTTGGTTGGCTGCTCATATTAAATGCCCATATTGGAAAAGTACGGAGAATTCATGTCATTATGAATTGGCCTAATAGTACTTTTGGCCTTAGTCTCTGTATTTCAATCACTATTTTGTGTAATCCCATACTCTGAGACTGAGAAGCAGAGATTATATCATCAGGGTTCACCCAAGCAATTAATAATTTATTTAGGCAGTCATAATAGAATTCCCATGCTAGCGGACAGCCCAAGAAAGGGCCCCGGGCTATGCCACTGAGTCCTGAACCCTCACTAGGGTAGAGGACTCAAAGGGTGATTTGGTGCCCACATAAATGGATGCTCTAGGAGATGGGAGGAAGGAAGCTGGAGGTTCCAGGAGAGGGGGATAGAGGAAGGAGGAGGAGTGGAGAAGGAGAGTGCAATATGGGTCCACAGGGTAGGAAAGGGGGGAAAGGAGAGGAGGGAGGTATCTATTGAGCTTGTACTATTAGTCCAAATAAAATTTGTAATAAAAAAGAATCAATTTAGGAAGTGGCATACATATTTCTGTCTCTAATTGACCAGAATTTGTTGCTTAAACTCATCTAGGCACAAAGAATGTTTCCCAAATGCAAATGACTAAATGCTTTGGAGGAGGATTACTGAATATGCTAACATATGTCACTGGTAACTACCATAGTGGGCAAGCAAAATGATCAGCAAAATCTGTGTCAAAGTCAAGAAACTTGGGGTGGGCTGGAGGGACACAGAAAGGAGAGGAAATTAAATGGCAGTAGTCAGAAAGTGAAATACAGCAGAGATCTGCTAAAGTGGTAATAAAGAAAAGAAATAGAGTCAGAGCTGAGATGTGTCTTTACAGCCAGAAAAGAAGTGATCAAGCAAAACCACTTGAATAAACTACAGGAGCCTGGTAGTAGTAACAAGGGTAGTTCTCTGCTCCAACTATCTCCAGAAGTACTATTCACATTTATTAACTAGGGTTTCCAACAATTGGAATTAGAAAAAAAGATTCTCCCATTAAGAGGATTTAAATTATATCGATTTTGCTCTGTTCACGAGATATGTTAGTGGGCTTATTGTCAAGGGGAGAAATTGGAAGCAATGATGTTAAAGGCTTACAAACCAATACTGCTTAAAAGAACAGAACAGAGCAGCCCTTTTGTTGTGATCACACATTTTTTTACCTTCACAAAACAGAGAACATTGCACAAGAAGGCACTTCATTGCAGGGTGGTAAGTTTAGAATTTAACTTCTTCCATTCAGTGTTAATGGATCACTGATTTCAAAGTCCCTCAGTGGACCCTGTCACACAAGGTGTAAAGCTTGCTTTTGTTGAAGTGGGAAACAGTCCCTTGAGAGGCTATTTTTGAATACTACATTGAAAACCTTCATTAAAATTCCAGCTGAATGATTAAAACTTCTGAATGAAAGTCTTCAATAACTCAATGGGTTTCATTTACACCATATAAGGATGCTTTGATTTCTGGTTTAAAATAAATTTTTAAAAAAGTTATTGTGGCCCCTCTTCAGATTTCAAAGCAAATTCAGGGTGGGTAACACACACCTTAATAAATTCTACATTTAATTATGTGAGTAGAGTTATGGAATGTTTAGCTTGGAAATTTTCACCCAGGGTAGGACAATATGTATGTCATCCTACCAAATAAAAGCATACAGAAACAATAGCTATTGATGCTTATTTGATATGAAGTATTTGAAAGGATATCACATGTAAATAACACATGCATTTATTTCTGCATATTGAAATGAGGAGTCTCTTTCAGCCCCAACAGTCTTGGTCCTCCTGAAGGTTATTATGCATTTTGCTGATGAATCCAGGTATGAAGTGTCCATGTGTCTCTTTTCTAACACTTTTTTCTAAACGAGAGAGGGTTTAAAGGAAAGATGTTGGCTTCATGAAAGATTCAGTCATTAGCAACATGAGCAACTGACCTTCAGCTCCAAAAGGCTGTGAATTTGAGGGACATGACGTGAAATGCTTATGAAAGGAACTTGGATGCAATTCCCAATTGTCACTATAAATCCAGTATGCAATATGTGTTCTATACTCAGTATATGTTTAACAAATTCCATTGCTTGCTACAAGAAAACAAAAATTTATTGAGGATGTTCCATTAAAAATAAATTTCAAAGGGATTTTTCTTTTTCTGGTAAACCAGTAATTGCTCTTGAAAGTTTCCAACATGAAAACAACAAATTATAATGAATTCAGATGGTTTTACACACAAATTAAAATAGTAAGGCAAGAAGTACGTTAGATGGGGATTTTAATGGGGTTTTTGTGTTATCCTTAAATGTTTTTATGTGAGATACTTAATTGGCAACTCTTTTTTCAGTCTCCAAAGCAAAATTGCAACCTATCTTAGTGAGATCTCCACTATGTCTATCACTGAATCCCCAGCTCTATAAACTGATGATGAAGTATGAGAGATAATTTTGAAGCTGGCATATGATTACCCAAGATTGAATGACCTTCCATAAAAGTACTTAATCAATCATTATGACAACAGGGAACTCTTTTCCAGCATGAATCATTTAATATTCATCCCTTGCTTTTGAGTATGGAAATAATCAGTACACTAAAGAAATTAGAGTATTTTGGCAAAGCACTAAGTTATATTTACATTTGTTTTCTAAAACCAAATTCTTGGAGCTCATTTTATTGACATTTTTATGACTAATTCAATCACCATACATTATTACCAAGAGTCATTCTACTATAACAACTCCACTGACCATACAGTCTTCACCATACACCAGCTAACTTAATTTTGTTCTAATATGATTGCATTCTGTAGCATAATAATACTGTCAGCATTTCCAAAGTTTTGGTTGTGGACATTACTTGTGCATATTGCAATTAAGTCAAGTAGCAACCCCTACAAAGAGGAAGGTTAAGTTATTTGGTTTTCTTTTTTGTTCTTTTATCTTTAAGCAGGATCCCATTATGTAGCCCATACTGGCTTCAAAGGTTCAATCCTTCTGCCTCAGCTTCAGTAATACCAGGGCTACAATCATGTGCCATTATTTCCAGAGAAATCTTACTTTTCAATTTTGGAAATTTCTTACTAAATATTTGAGGTGTAACTCAAATTATTATTGCATAGTGTGGGGTAGAGATATGTCTACAATATCTTTCTTTCATTTTTGAATGAAAGAGGTGAGAGGCTTGAGGAAGTTTATCTAACATATATTCATGATATATAAATATATATCATATTTCTTTTGTCATGCAAAAAAGTTCAAAATATATAATCAATTAAATAACATAAATCTTATCATTTAAAAAGAAACATATAAGTTCAAATTTTCATTAAATTTTTGTGCATGAGTTTCACTAATACTGAAAAATGAAGGACAGATATGATTAGTAAATAGTAATGTAGAAGATTTTTTGCTTTTATTACAATTTTAGATATTTTCCTGATTTGCTATTATGGTGACTATAAATAAATATGTGCTAATATGAAAATAAGCATTTACTCTGTAAAATAATTTAAGAAGACATTATATATAAATATCACCTATCAAAGCACATATAAATATTCAACATCATGGAACAAGACTGGTTTCCATTTATGACAGTGATGAAATTACACTTAAAATAATTTCTGGACTATGTCCTTATTCCAAAATTTTGGGTTGGCCTGGTATAATTCTTCATGTACAGAGTGCATTTTAGGAATGGTTTTATGTTCTTTAGATGCACAAGCAAAATTCAATGATAGGGATTTTTATAGTACCAATGGAGAATGTCTTTTAAATCATGATTTTTTCCCATTTTACTTAGAAAGACTTACCAGCATTAATTTTTTTTAATTTCAGCATTCTGAATAGTTTATAGCATCATTGAAAAAGCTCTTTGTTTTTCATTTTTATTTTAAATTAGGACCCCCCTCAGTTCTCCAGATGTCAAAGGTTTCAGGGATTTCATGTACTCTGGGTGACTTGAGTTCAATACTAGACACTACAGTGCATATTCTTTTCTCTAAATTGGAAGAATATCAAAACCCAAGACATTTTTTTTCTCGTGTTACATAAACATATGCAGGTCTTTAATGATGCACACATGCAATTTCCAGTGAAATATCCTTGTAGAGAAATTGAACAGAAAGTAAACACTTTATGTCTTGCTAAATGGAGTTTAGTCTTTGAAAAAAACCCACTATATTCAGTTTGAAAATCAATAGATATTCAACTATCTCAAAACTATATAATCAACGACATCACTAGATGGATGGATTTTCTATAAACTAGGATGATGAACAGCTTAATAGTTTTTGATTTCCATTGAAAGTCAGAAAGAATTAAAATCGTCCACTGTAGAAGGATTTGTATAATGTATGAGAAAAAAATACATTCTAGGGAACATTATCTCTGAAGAACAATAAAGTAGCTTTCAGGAAAAGGTCAGAAAATTGCCAATGAGGAAAAGAAACAGTTAGAAAGCAATCACAGCAAAAATACAACAATACAACAAAATTGAGGATCATTTCGATTGGTTGCAAAGCTAAGGACTCTAAGTAGAAATTACAGGTACAGTTTAGTGCTTCTCAATGATGTGTCTGTCCTTCTGGACATTATATAGGAGTTATAAAAGTTCATTTTTTATTCATAAGAATGTTTTTAGGATTGTATTTTACTTTTTGGCACTGAGAAAATGAATTACAGTAAAATTAATTTACTTTAGAATACACAGGTTTACTGACTAGAAGTTTTGAGATTCAGGCTTCTGGACCCTGAAGTCAAAATCAGCCTCTTAACCTTTAAAATAGGCCAGGCTGATATCTGCAGTTTTTAATGATATGAGCATCAGTATGAAAAACTTTAGGAAAAATTTTAGGGAAAATATTTTAAGAATTAAAAAAGCTCAAAAGAGAAAGCTCATTTCTTCCATTTGTCAAAAGAATGTATTTAGCAATCAATTAACCAATGACCTCTTGGCTTCTATTTATATAGTAGCCATGGTACTAACATTTAATGTCTAGGATTTGTTAGTGATAACCTAGGCTTATAAAGCATGAGATACAAATGTTGAAGTTATAAGTTGTATACATTAAAGAAATGGAATTGAAATTATATCTAACAAAGATTTATAAAATTCTAAGGACCAGAATTGTACATTTCTGCACTGTTTATAATTATACTTTATATTAGAATATTTTTGTTTCAACTGTGGGATAAATTTTACTTTTAAAATATGTTACCTATTCAGGATGCATTGAAATAGAGAAAATGAATGAAAAGTATGAAAGCATAAAACTATTAAGTTTTTATGAAAACAAGCTCTTACTTTTGTATACACTATAGGGTAAGGAAAATTGCACAATCCTGAATATTATATGAATTGGAAAACTATATCTTGACATATAACATAGACTATCTGTAGTCAATTATGTACAAATTCATTAAAACAGAATCAGCACACCATGTAATATATAAAACTTCATTTTGTTTGCTAATTCCTTCTATTTTTTTAAAAAAACTATTTATTGTGTGTGTGTTCGTTTGTGTGTGTGTGTGTGTGTGTGTGTGTGTGTGTGTGTGTGTATTAGAGGACACTATGGATTGCTTCTACCTCCTTTTTGCTTCTCTCTAGGATTTTCCAGGTTCTGTCTACCATTGCTAAAAGTTCAAGCCAATGCTTTTTCCACATGGGGTAGTGTCATCTGGGATCCATACTTAGGATCTTCTTTTTCCTGCTTTTGAGGCAGAGTCTTAACCAGCAAGCCATCTTTCTAGCCTTTATATATATATATAAAGGTGGAATTATATATATATATATATATATATATATATATATATATGGTGGAATTAGTTTTATTTCAGATCTAAGAAAAAAATTTCACGTCACTCATAAGATCTGCATGCAATTTGAATATCTCCTTTTTTCTTATTAAACTATACTTTCAAAATTCAATCAAAGATTCACCCTAAAAGAAATTTTGTGATCTTATTTCAAGAAAATTAATTTTTTAATTGAAAATATCCGTTTAGGTCAAGTATTGAAGAATCTAACAATTATTTTCAGATTAACTATATCATATAATTCTTAAAATGAAATTAAAATTTTCCTAGATGATGAATTTTTCTATTATAATTTTAATTAGCTTGATATTAAATTCCTTTGGAAAATAATATAATTTAATTTTTATAGAATTATTTTAAACTCATATGTACGGGCTTCAAATAAATATTCACAATATGTATAAGCAACCATACATGAAATATTCATATCTGTTATATTTACCTTTTCTCTCACAAAAAGTATATTTTATATATACCCCAACTAATAATTATCTAATTCTGGCATGTGAACAGGATAAAATACTTTGGAAAAGCCTTTAGAAATCTGTAACTAGGGTTTGAAAAGTCTTTCCGTGACTGCTCAGGAAATTAACACTTGTGCTATGATCTGAAAGGTCAGATGGAACAAAGAGGCATGTTCAGAATACTACAATGTTGCAATTGGTAAAGAAAAAGGTCAGTTCGGGAATGTTCACAAAGACACTGATTTGCGAGCTCTCTTTTCTGTTGACATGTTTAGTTTGGATTAGGTTTTCTTTTCAAAGTGCTCTCAGCCTCACCAGAAAAAGTTAAAACAAAATGAGTAAAGTGGAAATTAAAAACAAGAACACAGCCTTTCTCCCACAATCATGTAAGAGACCTGTTTTGAAAGCAGGTGTTCAGCGGCCTGGATTTAGCTAAATTTAGTTGTACCAATGACTCACTGTTGAGAAAGTTTGACCTATTCAATCTTAAAAATAGTACCTTTGAATACACAGGCACAGAGTGAAGTTTATTTGATATCATCCACCAATGATACAGTTTTGAAATCTTTTTTCCTTCTTGTTTGCCTAATTATTGAAGAAAAGAGGACATATTGCATATTTTACTTGTCTTCCCCTCCTTTGTGTAAACAGACTTTTAAATATTTCTGCTGTGCTAGGAAGTCCGTGTGTGCTTCTGGATGGCTAGAAAATAGCAGGCTGGTTGTTTTGTCCACTGACTTGGTTTCCTTAGTGATTTGCAGCGTGGAAGACATCTCCCTCTCCTTGTCCATTATTGGTGTAACAATCGTACACTTACCGCTACCAAGAATCTTCTAGAACCTTTCCATGGTTTTTCATTGGTCTTATCGACAGGGTTTTATAGCATCATTACTAGCCCAGGAAGAGTATTTTATTTTATTTTATTTCATTTCATTTATTTCATACTGTCACAATCTAAGAAGAACCAGCTCTCATTGGCAGCTCAGTCACAATTCATGTGTGTTCTACATCAAGCATTTCTCTACATTGAATGCTAAGCTACCTGCCTTTTACTACTATACTCTTGCCTTTTTGTTTTTCCTGCCTTTAGTAAGATATTTCTCTGTCTAAACAATAGTGAGCATCTAAATACCAGCCTGATAGATAGGAACTTATTTTATATATCACTCTGTTAGTAAACTTCAACTTCACTAAAGTCACTAAGGAAAAACATTTCTGGGTACATCTGTCAGGGTGCTTAGAAAATCTTGAGCTGAGGAGGGAAGGCTGACTCTTAAAGTGGGTACCACCATCCCAAGGGCTGGAGTCTCAGACTGAATGTAAAGAACGTGTGTGAAACATCGACATTCATTACTCTCTGTTCCTCGACTATCGCTGCAATGTGACCAGCTGCCTCACGCCGGTCAGCACAACTGTGTATTGGTCACCTACAAGCCTTCTCCACTTTCAGCCCCTGGGACAAAGCAAACTCTCTTTCCTCAGGTTCTTTTGGTCAGGTTGTTTTTCACAGCAAATCACAACAGTAAGTAATGTACTCTGTGTCCCTCAACTTGCTAATCTGCCTGTAATATAGCTCCTTACTCTTGGTTCTGTGTGTTCTTCAAGTTGATTCAATTGCATGCAAAGCCATAAAAGAACCTTCTTTTTATAGCTGTATAGGAAACATTGAAAAAATGTTCAGCATGCCATTTCTTTTTTAAATTTTTTTTAAATTTTTTAAATTTTTTTATTATTTATTCAATTGTGCATGTATGCATGTGTGTGTGTGTGTATGTATGTATGTGTGTGTAGAACCACGGACGAATTCGGGAACCACCATGGACGCCTCCACCTCCTCCTTGTTTACTCTGCCCCAGGATTCACAGGCTCCGCCTTACCAGGACCGGAAACGCAGGCCACCCCCGCTTCTGCCCAGCGTCTATACGTGGGTTCTAGGATCCGAACTCAGGACCTTCCGCCTGCAAGGCAGAGGCTTAACCCCTGAGCCACCACTCCAACCCCCCATTTCTTTCTTGAATAAGAACTATAACCTCTGTATTATCTGTATTATCTGATCCTGTTTTCCACTGATCTCTTTGACTTCTCTATTTTACTAATAGGACAACTACATTCTATATAATCATCAAAATCTACAAATGTTTGCTCTTCTTTCCTTTACAAATATCTAGATTTATAGAAGCAACTTGGCTGCAGGAAACAGAGTATTGTTAGTCCTTTATCTTCCCGCAGGTACTTAGTTAACTATTGCATCAAAAAAATGACAATTCATAGAATACTCCATAACAACTGCCACATAGCCTGATATCCTTCAGTTTTCATGTGTGCAAGAGTACAATCAAACCCTTTGTTAGTTGGTTCTATCAATTATTTCATTTAAAGCCCTTAATAAAATGAACTTTGAATTACTTATTTTTGAGCAGTTACATTATCAAATATTCTTATAGTACTTTATTTAATCTGTCTTAATTTTCTCAGTAGTCCTACCTGATTATTTTTATTGCAGTTAATATCATAGAAACCAAGGATCCTTAGAAGCTAGGGATTAACAGCCACAGTAGTGTTCCTATACTTAAGGGGAACACAAGAAAGAGTTCTAGGAAATGCCACAGAGTCCTTACACCTCATCAGAGAGGAAGATCCAGAGGAAAGTTTGACATACACATTAAAAGATGCTCCAGGAATGGGGGGAGGAGGCACTGGGAGATAGGGAGGGAGGGGGGGAAAGGAAGGGAAAAAAGGGGGAGGGAGCAAGAGGGTCCAGGAAGAGGTAAAGGGAGGGAGGGGACCGGTGTACCTATTAAGTTTGTATGAGCGGAAATAAATTAAAAAATATCATAGAGACCAGAATAATGTGATTGTATACCTTATATGAACCCATGCAACCAACAGAAAGACTTGTAATTCAAGAATGTATAATTGAAAATTATATTAAATAGCCAGGTGCCTAAATTAAACCTTTTTTATCTCTATTCTGAAAGAATAAATCCAGGTAAAGGAGTACAATAATGAAGATTAGCTGTAACAAAGAGGCTGGTGTGCCATTCATCAGGTGTATAAAAGCGGAATATAGATGTAGTCATGAAACTAATAGGAACCATAATTTCCCCAAGACCATATTTCACCATCTCTTCAGACAGTGATTCTTGTTTGCATAGTGCTGATGCCTCAGAAGATTTTTTTTTTCATTTGTCATTGGGTGGTTTACCTGCTAATACACCCTCAACTGGTGAAACATCCAATCCTGCTTATCTCTATATTGTCCCAGACCTGCCTAAGAATAGCCACTTAGCTTATACTTCAGAATCATTCAGGAAGGATCAAACCTAACAAAATGCTTCATGGGTTGGAGAAATGGCTCAGTGGTTAAGACTTTGCCTTGCAAGCAGAAGGAATTGAGTTTGGGTCCTGGGTCCCACACAAAAATGCCAGGCAGAAATGATAGAGGTCTGTACTTCTAACTCTGAAAGGCTGAGTCTGGGAAATCCCAGCGCTAAGCCAAAAACAAAAAACAAAAAAAACAGAAGTAATTCAAGATGATTACTGAAGTCACCCTTGGGCCTTCACAGGAAACCACACTGCCTTCTGATACAACACACACACACACACACACACACACACACACACACACACGATGTTTCCTGAGTTCTCTGGTCATGCGACATGCCATAGTTTGTCTGGAGGCCCCTCTTTCTCTGAACCCCTCTTTCTCTGAATCAAGTCTGTCATACTTCAGATTTTCATTGGTGGTCTTAAGGTGATTAAGTCTTTAGCAGTCCTTATTGAATTAAGTCATTGCAAAGGTATTCTCTTGAGACATAAAAACAAATATCCCTTTAATATTTGAAGGAATAGCCAGTGACTTTTAACATAATGTGTACATTAAAATGCCATGATAGCTCCATTTATTCAGTTGGTACAGACATTTAAAACATTCAAAGATTCTGTATCATCAAGATTTGGAACTGGAGGCAGGTATGCACTCATACACACAGGTGGAATTGTATGTTGTTTCAAACTTTCTGAAAGGAAATTTGATCCAATTATTTTATCTTGGCATAACTTTTTGCGATAAAAATAATTCAAATACAGGACAATTTCATCAAAATATTTGTGGCCACACTTTATATAGAATGTCCCAAAGAGGCATTTAGTTAAATAAATGATGGGGTGTATGTATGTTAGCCCATGATCACATCAGCACATCATTTCTGTGTTGGCATGACAGAAATAGCTGACAAATCAATGACGGAAGATTTACCTGGCACCATAGCTTTAGGGGTATATTCCATCCCAGTGGGAAGGACAGGGAGATGTTGGTGCTGGCAGAAAAGTGTGGCAGAGACTCCTCACATATCAGCAGGCCGGAAGTAGGAGAGCACACTGGAGCCAAGAAAGGCATAGCCTTCAAAGACTTGGCCTAGCAGCCTGCTTCCAACTCCAACTTTCACTTACTAAAAGCTCTTTAGACTTCAAAACAGCACCTAAAGATAGGAGCATGTTCTCAAACTTGAGTTTCTGGGGACATTTCAAATTCGAATTGAAATGTATGATGGAATTTTCAGCCTTCTATAAGTGTTATATAAGTTAATATTTAATAGGATCATGTTGTCACAAAAAACTTGTTGAACAAGATACCTAAACCAAAAACTTCATTATAAACTTTAGATGTATGCACATATGTCTAGAAATGTACAGAAAATATCAGCCAACATGCTTTTAAAGATTGTTCGAGAGAATTATATTCTTTTAGTACTCCATATACATTTCATTATTTCTGCCTTGTAAAGCAAAAATGAATATGAAGCATAAGCAGTCTGAAGACCACAAATATTCAATTATACTTTGGGCATAAAAAGATATTAGATAAAATTTTCATTTTTCTACTGACTGAAATATTATAAGCATTTCACAAGACTTGTATCTTCACTTGAAAAATCTGAAGTAATCAGAGACAAGGTGACATAATTTTGGTGGACAGGGAGAAAATGGGGAGAAAAGGAAAACAGCATTATGTATTCAGAAATAAAGGTCAGTGAAGTTTTGACCTATTTGGCCAAAGTTCATCCACAGATGAAAGCACTGGTATTTCTCTGTATCCACTTGATCCAAGATCTCAGATGGTGACAGAAAACAACTTGAACACACTACCGAGCATACTGTGTGGAAACCCTCCCTCTATCCCCACAATCATAGCCAGAGGGGAGGGCAAACTACTTACACATGAGCCACCAAAAGTAATTGCAAGCAATTAGCAAGACATTTGTGGTTAAATATTTGTGCGTCAAGTTTGATTTTTATGGAACATTGGATCATATTTTGAATTCTTAATAGTCAGCCTTCCTTTCTTCCTTTATACTTTCTGAAGCAATTTAGCTCCCAAGTAGAGGGGGGCAGAGTAAAGAAGGTGCTTATGTGATGCAGACTCTAGTCTGTGGGGTGTCCAGGTAGATAGCAATGGCTCCGAACGATGAAACCCAGAAAAAAAGGAGTAGAAATAGTGCCCATGCAGAGGAGGGACACTTATGAAAGGAAACCTGTTCCATCTTGGCGGATTGATTGAACAGTCAATATGATGTTGATGATAGGAAATAAAGGAAATAAAAATGAATCCTTTTATATTGGATGGTAATTAATTGTATGGTATATTGGTGTGAAACTATGGCTTTCAGCGTATTTGGATATGAATAGAGATATATGTGTAATTCAAAGACGCAATTATGTATAAACCTACTCACAAATGCTCTAACTTGTCCCCATGTGAATGACTATACTCTAGTAGCTTAGAACTCCTCCAGGGCCCAGATCTCAACTTCTCAGCAGCAATTTCAACCTAAAATCTTGAATTCCAAGATGAAGCACAGAAAGTACAAGATAGATTTCTAGCATTTTGTAGCCAAAAATTATGAAAATTGGAAAAAGAAAGACTTCCTCCTGAACAAATCTAGAATAATTTGAGCATTGAATTAATGATTATCTCAGATAATTGCCCAACAAATCTAATGCAATCCAAGATCTATACTGATACTTATTGCAAAGGAGAATTATATTATTGCAGGGGCTAGCAAGAAAGCTCAGTGGGTAAGATGACTCTTCAGAAACCTGGAAACTAAAGTTCAATTTATGCAAGTTCACATGGTGGAAGGAGAGAACTGACTTCCAAAAATTATCCTCTAACCTCCACTTTTGCACCATAGCATGCATGGATGTTCCTTCACCACTTTTCCTCACACACTAAAATGAATTTTTAAAAATATATTAAAAAATAAGTTGTGTGGCAGAATGAAGTTAGAAAAAACTCATCCTTGTTGCAGATAAGAAAAAGCAATAAAAACCTAGGAGATTAGTATTTCAAGAGAAACTTAGCATGGACTCTCTAATAAATTGCTTATTAATTATAAATTTAAAAATATTCACTCTGGGAGGAACTTAGTAAACTGCCACATTATCAAACTCTTAATGTGACAGTGTTAGTTGACAACTTAAAATTATAATGACCAGAAGCAAAGGCAAAACACAGACCGTTCTCTCGTATTCGTATTCTGCTCCACACCTTGCTCAATGTGAGACGGAGCAATCTCTTATGTGTTACATGACTTCTTATCTTCAAAAATATTGAGATAGTGAAAAACAAGGGGTTAGTAGGGGAGTTAGTCCAGATTAAAGGAAGCGCAAATAAATGTCAGCTAAATGAAGAACAGGAGTCTGAATTGAATCTTTTTGCCTTCTTAATAGTGCAATACTGAAAAACTGAATGAGCTCTGTGGAGAAAATAATGGCCTATCCGTGTTAATTTCCTGATTTTGATGCTTGCCTGTGGTTTTGTAGAAGGTTCTTGTTGCTAGATGATGTATGCTGCAGAATTTGGGATAATTGGCTGAATATTAGACATAATGCTTAAGTGGTTCACAGAAAAGTTCCTTGTAATAGGTTTAAAATTTTTCAGTAAGATGAGAATGTTTGTTAAAGTAAATGTGCAAGTGTCTTCTAGGTTTTCTCTTTATTCTCACTCCCCACAAAGGAATACTAATCTAGATGCAGATAACTCTTCCCATTAATTTCTGAAAACATCTTATTTGAATCATTTCTTCAAGTGTGGATGGCCTAAAAGTTCCCTGGAAACCTTTCTGTCTCTGGTCTTTTAATGACTGCTAACCCACCCACGACAGTCAGCAGAAAAGTCAGTTTTTAATGTATTTTGTCTTGCTCCTGTGTAACTAAAAGTATTAGTATTGATTGGACAATATACTAGTTGTTTTTATTATTTTTCAGCTGAAATGTGAACTCCATAGTCTCTATCACTTACTGGACATGAATGCACATATCTTTGCTCCTATTTTCACAATCTTTGTGCTAGTTCATGATTGCAATGCAATCGAATTTATTTAATGAATTTAGTTGTTCTCATTTGTCAAAATAAACTATAATTTACTTATGTAAGAAGTGTGGATATTTCTGTCTACAATATTATAAATTCTCACCTCTATTATTTAATATAAGAAAAATGCACTAAATTATGATAAGAAAATGTCCTCAAAGTCCCATGTCTTTGCTCCTCAGCATTGTTCCTGAAGTGTGTCCTTCTTTATAGGCAGATTATACCTAATTTATATCTACATGTATCGTTATTACTTTTACCTAATAATTCTATATAACTTTATATTATAATTCTATTCAAAATCCCAAAGTCTCTTTATAATAACAATTATAACTTTTACATGTGCATAGTTGAATGTTTTGTGCACATCTATGATTAGTAAAAAATTGTATTTTATTTTATATCTGCATATCCCTCTCCCATCACAAGAACTTCTAGTACACTGTACATCTTTTATTTTATGAAATCTGTACAGATCTCTCCCCAGAGTAGCTATATGAAAAACTAGATACTTATGAACATTGATGGCTCCCTCTTTACTGTTATCTCTTCATAGATGTCTGAATGAGTGAGTTCAAGTGTAGCCTAGGTTTTCCCCATAGTTAGTCATTAATGTCCTTTATTAATTTAACAATAGCTGTTTTATATTTCATGATCATCAAAACCTTGTTCCAACGTTTTGCTCTAAGAAGAATACTGTTTTTCTGAAAGACAATTGACTCCCTTTACAGAAGTCACCTTTAGCCTACATATATTTCAATGCACCTATATTGAAAATACTAGATGCCTCTCTTTATTGAAGCTCAACAAATACTATTAACATAAATCAGAACAAATAGTAGGAATTAATGCCATGAATATGATTTTAAAGGTTTTTAATTCTGATTTGCCAGTCTTCAGGATCATAAACAGATAGTCTAGCTTTCTAGATAAGAAGCTTCCAGACAGGAAAAACCTCAAAACTACCACATTTTGTATAATTATCACTACATATGATAAGCATTTATCAAGTACTTCATATATTCTAGATTACAGATCTAGAATTACTCAAGGAATTCACTGTAGAGAAAGTATAATAACTATAATGAAATTGTAAGTGTGTACAAAGCTCTTCAATGGAAGTAGTGGAAATTCACTCTTTGGTTACATCTTGGATGGAATGTACAACACAAGGAAGATTCATTGCTATTCCTTGCTAAGAACAAGGAAGATAACATTGCTATTTAAGAACCTATGAATTAATCCTGAGATCACTAAGCAATTTTTTCTCTATTTTGAGCTAATCACCAATGTTCTTTTTGGTACTTTACCCTGACACTCAGGAGGATAAAAAAAGAAGAATGGATAAAGATCAAGAATAAAAATGCCCACAGCTTCAAAACTATCACTATCTTTTCTTTCTTTCAAAAGAAACAATCACCTTTCAATAATTCCACAGAGGACTTCAAGAGAGTTCAGCAGTTAAGGACATCTGGTACAAACCAGATAATCTGAGTTCAATCCCCAGTTTTCAAAATAAGATGGAAGGAGAGAACTGAATTCTGAAAGTTGTCCCCTGACTTACATATATGTGTTGACCATGTGTGCCCCTCTTCTCTCTCTCTTTCTCTCTCTCTGTCTTTCTCTCTCTCTCTGTCTTTCTCTCTCCACCTTCATAAATAGTTTTTACAGAGAACAATTCAGCAAAATGCAACCAAATCTATAAGAGAAATTTCACTTTGTCATCTGAGAAATGTTAAGCCCAGGCTTAGTTCAGGCTAAGAATTCTCTCAGAAAACAAGAAAGGAAACCAATATTTCCTGGGCATAATCCTTCTTTACAGTGGAAACAAATATAAGATGTACATCATTTTTTAATCTCCTCTGAAAAAAAGTGTTTTTGTTAAAAATTTTCAATGTAAAGGACAATTTTACATTTATAGACATTAAAGGGAGAGTTTTCTAGAAAGAAAGCCATTGAGATCATTAGTTTTTTTTCTGTCCATGTAGTTCAAACCTACCTATAGCATCCATAGGTCAAAGATCTGCTCTGACAGTGAGGTGAAAAAATAAAGCAAGGAATCAAGATATAACTCTAAACAAATTATTGTATCTTTTTAAAATTATATTATTTATTCAGTTGTGAGTGTGTGTGTGTGTGTAGAACCACGGACGAATTCGGGAACCACCATGGACGCCTCCACCTTCTCCTTGTTTACTCTGGCCCGGGATTCACAGGCTCCGCCCACCAGGACCAGAAACACAGGCTGTCCCCGCTTCTGCCCAGCATCTATACATGGGGTCTAGGATCCGAACTCAGGACCTTCTGCCTGCAAGGCAGAGGCTTAACCTCTGAGCCACCTCTCCAGCCCCATATTATTGTATCTTTAAGAAACTTAACTTACTAAAGAATTTCTTAAGTTCAAATTTTCATTCTTGCGGAGCTATTTATTTACACTGGATTTAAAAAAAATATGCTGTTTATAGTGTAAAATTACAAAAGCAAAACAGAACTATATGAAAGTACCACTGAGAAAATAAGTTAGGATAATATGATAAAATACAATTTATTTTACTGAAAGTTTCTCTGTGTCAATGACATAAAAGAAGAGATGATAAATGAGAAAACATTCATGTGAATAGTATTTTTCAGGCAGAGTTAATACAGATTGTCTTAGGAAATCTATTAGGTGCTACTCTGCAAAGCATGATTTCAACATTTTGAAACATACAATCTACTGGTATGTGACATAATTGAATTTTTCCCATGTATATAGATCAGTCGTTTTTGATTCTGTTATTGAATAGTATACCATTGCCTATTTATTTGTATGAAATCATTATTGAATTTTTCTCAATTTTGGGTTTTCACATTATAAAAGTATTAATAGTTATATAGGACAAGTTATGGATATGATTTTATTTCTTTTCATCAGTTCTTAGGATTTGAAAATCTGGATCCCATAAGTGAGGATATCATTAATTTTTTAAAAGAAATCATCAAATAATATTTCACAGGAGTCATACCATTTTTTTCTTTTTTTTTTCCCAGTAGCATGGATTAGATTTGTTTGTTATCATCAATGAACTCTAATACCTTGGTTAAATTTTTAACATTAAATATTAACATTTACATATGTTTTTATATTTTCACTACATATTACTTATGAAAAATAAAAGTAGCAGTTTTGTAAAGTGAAAAACATATTTTGTTTTTCTAATTCCTCATACTTTTCAAAAAGTAAAAATCTGCTTCCAATTTTGAGGAGAGGTTATACAAATTTGAATTCTTCTTAAGTCTAAATTCCATTGATGGGATACTCTTTAATAAACTTCCTATATTTCATCTATGTTTTTAAAGATGAATTTCCCCTTCATTGTTCTCAATTTCAAGAATTCTATGCACATTTTGGATGCAAATTTCTTAGTATATGAAGCCTACAAGCAATTTTCACCAGTCTGTCTTTTCTCTAAGTGTTATTAAAGTTTTTAGGTTTTTGAATGCCTTTTCATGCTTTGTGGATCAGAAAATGCTACTAAAGTGCCAAACTTCCTACTTAAATGAAGTGATAACTCTGTGGACACCTCAGCCTTGTTGCCAACATTTTCAAGACTGCAAGGTCCTGAGATATAAGCCACTTCACAAACTAACATGTTAGGCAGCTGAGTCTTCACAGACGCCGTAAGAAAATATAAGATTTATGAGTCAGAATCGAGGATAACTGATCACTTCCACAAATAGCTTTATTCGGATCACCAACATTTTTGTGACAGTCCCAGAGTTCCAATTTCCACAGGGATGTGAAGAGAAAAACGAAAGCCTCACATGTGTGGTGGAATGACGTCAGGAGAAGGCTGAGTATGGGAAAGCCAAACAGTTCACATGACTGTCAACCATGACTGCTCCTTCCTGCTCACTCAAAAAATGTTTTTAAAAATATGGCCAGAAGAACTTTGCATGACCTGAACAATGGCTGACATATCAAAGACCTCCAAATTCTAGCATGGATCACAGGGGAGAAAGCTCCAGGCAGTAGGATCTTTAGAGGCAAGGGATTAACAGACATGATAGAGTTCCCATACTGAAGGGGAGCCCAACAAAGGGCTCAGGGCTATGCCACTGAGTCCTGAATCCTCATTAGGGTGGAGGACTCAGAGGGAGGTTTGGTGTTCACACAGGGGGATGTTCCAGAGGATGGGAGGGGGAAAGAGGAAGCACTGTGAGAGGGCAAGGGAGGGGGTTGAAAAAAAAAGGGAGGGAGGGGAGGGCGCAAGAGGGGTGGAGAGAGAGAGAGGACGAAGGTTCCCATTAAGCTTGTATGATTGGGATAAAAATAAAAAAATATAGCCAAAAGAAAGGGCATTGACCTCTTGTTTATAGAAGTGAAGAAATCTGAGAGCTTTGGGAATTATTTTCAGAAAGTAGTGGATTAATTCAGGTCATTTCCATTATTGAGCTTAAGTAATTTACTGTAGTCAGTGCTTTATAGTAATTTTCTTCATCTTTCAGTGCTGGAATTTTGATGTCTCTTTCCATTTGTAAATACATAGCTTTTTATTGATTGCTTAGTGAATAATTGATTAAATAAGGCAATGAGTCAGCAGCATAACCTAGGTTTGCCTGAAACAGTCTCATTTTAACCAGACTTGGAAGTCATGGTCCTCTGTCCTCAGATTCCCTACTATTGTAACTGAAGACATGCAGTGTCATCCTTAAGCTTTTATTAATTCTTAAAATGATCTTTTATTTATTTGCACCTCCTTTGCTTTTTATCTAACTCTTAAAATTAAATTACATATATAGTAATATTTGATAACTTGAAATTTTCACAAAACACTCTGCTAGATTGTTTGTAGGTATTTGGGTTTCCTTATTTCACTTTTGTTTTTAACCAACACGAAAGGTTACAATCTTTAGCATGATGTTTGTGATAAATCTACATATTACATAATGTCCCAATCTGGTGAAATACTTCTAACTTCTCAAACCATGAACCCTTCTGGTGAAAAACAATCCTTTCTTTAACATCATGAATGTACAGTATATAATTGTTATCAACATCCACTCGACTCTGCAATAGCACACCAGAACGTCTTGCTCCTAGTTAACTGCTGTTTCAAACCCACTGATCAAGGTTTCTGCATTCCTCCATCTACCCTGCTGCCCAGGCCTCTGGTAACCAACATTCCATCCTCAACTTGTAAAGATCAATGTCTTAGATTCTATGGGTAAGTGAGATCATGATTTTGTTATTTTCATTAAATCTTTTTAATTAATTTTCAATAGGGTTTATTTACCATAATTCTAATTTTTTAAAAATTTATTTATTATTTATTCAATTGTGCATGTATGTGTGTGTGCACGTGTGTGTGTGTGTGTGTGTGTGTGTGTGTGTGTGTGTGTAGAACCACGGGAGAATTCGGGAACCACCATGGACCGCCTCCACCTCCTCCTCGTTTACTCTGCCCCAGGATTCACAGGCTCCACCCTACCACGACCAGAAATGCAGGCCGCCCCTGCTTCTGCCCAGCATCTATACGTGGGGTCTAGGATCCAAACACAGGACCTTCCGCCTGCAAGGCAGAGGCTTAACCCCTGAGCCACCTCTCCAGCCCCTCATAATTCTAAATTTATATGTACTTTACTATAAAATTCAGTTATTCCTCTATAAGGCATTTTCTTTCCCATACTGAATTTCCTACCTCCAGACCTTTTATTTGTCATTTGCATATTGTTGGCATTTCTAAAATTTGCAATATTCTTCTGCCTTCTTGAGCACACAGTATACAGCTTTCCTTCGACCTAAATGTTCTCACTGCTAATTCTAACATTTACATCCATTCAGGTTGTGTATGTTTAAATGTGATTTCTTTTGTTACTTCTTTGAATGTTTTTTTAGAAACCACACATAAATTTCAACTTGGGTGTTGAATATTTTGCTATTACTGTATGTATTCTAAATTTGTTCTAAGATATGCTACACTGAATTTGTTTTATTTTGTTCTAATTTTGTTTTTAAATTTTTCTGCCTCCCTCAACGAAACATGGTTCTCCTTACTCATCCTAATACACTGGGAGTAATGAATAATTCACTCTCTCTCCATCACCTTTTCTTTTATTCCTTTGGGTTTTAAAGCACTCATATATTATGCTGATCTGCATTCAAACTAATATTGTAAAGAGACTTTCCACAGATACTGAAAGATCTTTCTCTATGTAACTCTATTGTGCTCAACCTGGAAATTCAACACTTTGTTTAACCAAGGCATCTAGCTTAGTTACCTTTTCTCAGACAACATTTCAGCTTTGGATTCTTCTATTCCGTGCAATTCCCTGAAAATTCCTCAAAGGAATTTTACAAGAAAAATGGGATTTACCTTATTTGTTTGCCACATCTCCCATAGCATTGTCCTTCATTATTTGTTGTCCAGTGTCACACATATAGTTTCATATGTACTTAATTTGTAATTTATTTCCAGTAGGTGGGGAAATCAGGATTATGTTAATCCATATTAGCCATTAAAAAGTCAACAACTATTATCCTTTTTAATTAAAAAGTGATTCTTTATCAACTCATGTTTGAATATTATAAGCCTTCAATCATAATTTCTTATGTCTAGAAATTAATTTTTTCTAAATATGTGCTCCTAAATATATATATGTATATATAGTTTAAGTATAATTATAAGCAATTAGAACCTTGATGTTTTAGAAAAACGAGAAGCATTTGAGAACATCTATTCCTCTTTTCATGTTTTTAAAACTAGGAATAATTAATGTTGGCCAATGGCTACCTAATTGATAACAACATGAGACTAGAAACTAACCACTGGACGCCCAGTGCATTAATTTATCATACATCATGGGAAATAACCTTGAAAAAATAGTCTGAAACTTTAAATTGATTCAGACTCATGGTCAAGGCAAGTTTCCATGACTCAATTTCTCTAAGATATAATCCTATCTCTCTTTCAAGTATTTATAATTCAGCGAGCTTCACCAGAAGGGGAGGGTGTATAGTCTGCCAGATAGAAAGCAACCATTTTGCAAATGGGTGATTGACCCTTCTCTCACCATGATCTCCTACTTTTATTCCATCTACCTTTGAATATACTCTTATAACAAGACTCTAATTTAACAGGTTTTTATCTGTGGCCAGGAGGTGACATCCAATACCCATCAGGATGGAGCCAAGAGCATTGCAGGAGCAGCAAAACAGAAAAAAAAATCAACAAATGATAATTTGGAACATCAGAGACTCTATATCAACCACCTGGAACTGGGCCAGCCTAATCTCTCCCTATCCTGAAGCTCAGGGAAATTTGCGGAAGAGGGGGCAGTAAGATTGTAAGAGCACAAGGATGGGAGGAGTAATGATATGCAAGATACTCCACACAGAATGCAGGTTTATACAACCATCCTGGTGAGCCGTCTGGTGATTCTTAAAGAAGTTAAAGATTGAAATGCCATATGACCCTGCTATACCACTTTTGGGAATAACCCCTCATACAGCAAAAATTCACCTCGATAGCACGAGCACAACCATGTTCATAGCAGCATGGTTTACAATAGCAAAGTCATGGAATCAGCCCCAATGTCCAACAGCTGATGAGTGGATAAGGAAAATGTGGTACATTTATACAATGGAATACTACTCAGCCATCAAAAATGATGAATTAATGCAATTTGCCGGGAAATGGATGGAATTAGAAACAATTATATTGAGTGAAGTATTCCATACATGGAAAATTAAGCACCATATGTACTCCTAATAGGTGGATCCTAGTACCAAACAAACTTAGAGACATTCAAAGACAAATCTCTATAATACCTACAGTAATTGTAAAGATTATAAACAGGAGGGATGGGGAAGGAGGGCCCCCACCAGAAACAGAGGGGACCATGATACAGCAGAGAAAATAGGTCACCATCAAGGACTGCAAGTAAGTAATGAAACATCTGATTAAGTTCACAGACTTTCCGTCCTGATCATTTCCAACTGATGGGGTATGATCTTACTAGAAGGGGAGGGCATATAGGCTGCCAGATAGAAGGTAACAATTTTGCAAATGGGTGATTGACCCCTCTCTCACCACGGTCTCCTACTTCTATTCCATCTACTTTTGAATATACTCTTATAACAAGACTCTAATTTAACAGGTTTTTTTTATCTCTGGCCAGGGGGTGACATCCAATACCCATCAGGATGGAGTGAAGGGCATTGCAGGAAGAGCAAAACTGAAAAAAAAAATCATCAACAAACCAAAATTCAGAACATCAGAGACTCTGTATCAACCACCTGGAATCAGGCCTGCCTAATCTCTCCCCATTCCGAAGCTCAGGGAAATTTGCAGAAGAAGGGGTGGTAAGATTATAAGAGCATAAGAATGGGAGGAGTAATGATATGCAAGATACTACACATAAGTTAGGGCCGAAGCAATTGTAGCAGGACTTTGCATGATCTGGCCAATGACCAACATATCATTGACCCCTCAAATTCTAGCATGGACTAAAGGCACTAGGATCCTTAGAAGCAAGGGATTAACAGTCACAATAGTGTTCCTATACTTAAGAGGAACACAAGGAAGAGTTCTAGGAATTGCCACTGAGTCCTTACACCTCATCAGAGAGGAGGACCCAGAGGAAAGTTTGATATACTCATTAAAGGATGCTTCAGAGATGGGAGGAGGGGGCACTGGGGGAAAGGGAGGGAGGGGGGAAAGGAAGGGACAAAGCAGGGAGGGAACAGGGAAGTCCAGGGAGGGTTAGAGGGAAGGAGGGGACAGGGGTTCCTATTATATTTGTATAAGCAGAAAAAAAAAATACTTCA
This sequence comes from Typhlomys cinereus, assembly GCA_023101885.1. Lineage (NCBI taxonomy): Eukaryota > Metazoa > Chordata > Mammalia > Rodentia > Platacanthomyidae > Typhlomys > Typhlomys cinereus. Next base: position 884,839 of record JALPQD010000136.1, on the reverse strand, counting down.
CATAGGTTAGGGCCGAAGCAATCATAATAGGACTCTGCATGATCTGGCCAATGATCAACATATCATTGACCCACAAAGTCTAGCATGGACTAAAAGCACTAGGATCCTTGGAATCTAGGGACTGACAGTCACAGTAGTGTTCCTAAGCTTAAAGGGAACACAAGAAAGGGTTCTGGGAAATGCCCCTGGGTCCTTGCATCTCATCGGAGAGGAGGACCCAAAGGAGAGTTTGGCATGCACATTAAAGGATGCTTCGGGGATTGGGGGAGGGACAGGAGGAGGGAGCAAGGGAGTGGGGGGTAGATGGAGGGAGGGAGGGGACCGGTGTACCTGTTAAGTTTGTATGAACGGAAATAATAATAATAAAAAAATTTAAAAATTTTCGGTGAGCTAGAAAGCATTTGAGTAACTGCACATTATACATATAAGCACCAAATTGCTATAAAGGAAGCCAAGCTTGGGTTTTTAATTCCTGCTAGGAAGTATTACTGCTTTAAGGGTTTAATTCTAGTTTGTCAAGTATCTGTCATCTACAACCAAAAATCAATTCAGAAAGCGAGAATTAAAATGATTATAGAGAAAGCTCATAAATATAGACATATGCTTAAAATTTAAATTCCAATTTTACTCATTTTTACATACACACAATTAATGTTTCACTGGCATATTGTAACAGAATATGAACTCTCATTTAAGTGTTTTAAATAACTGAGCCCTAAATAACAATAAAAGCAAAACAGCAGCTTCATGATGGAACCATTGCCAACAAGATCTTAACTCATGATTTTCCACTTTCTGAGCTTACTTTCTCCTTGTTCCCATCATTTGCCACTAATATGCTCTTAGTAAATAATTTTGCTCCCATAGTCCACAGTCTTAAATCAATCTCTCATAGATTCTACCATTCTGAGAAAAAGCTAACATTATTAACTTTGGCCATAATTTTCTATAGCTTCTTGACTTCCCAAATCCTGTAAAAATTATTAATCATTTGCACATCACAACCTGTAGCAAACCAAACTGAGCTGTTTCCACATTTCCTCTGATCTATAGAACCACATATCAAGACAACAAGAAACTGTGTTAGGAAAAAGTAACGGAGCCATTTAATAAATCAAGCGATAAATTGTAACTCAGTGGGTGGTCCTTTTGTTTTAAAACACAATAGGTTCAGAATCATGACCAATTTATGGCAACTCAGCAAGTCTTTGGGTGGAGTTTTTTTAAACATGTGGGTTTCAAGCAGAAGATTCTATCCTTTGCAGAAATAAAAGCTGGCAGGTAGAAATGCATTTTGCCTCTTTTAAAAGAATAAACCTATCCTGTTGTGATGATTAATCCTGGGTGTCAACTTGACATACCTGATGTTAACTAAGATCAGCTGAGACTACACCTGGAAGGATTAGACCACCTAAAAGGATTATACCCACCCTAGATCCCGTGGGAACCTCCACAGATCTCATAAGAACCTCCCAGTAATGGACCACATGAAAGCCACAGAACAGAATACAGAGGAGTAGGAGAGACTCTCTGAAGGCGTGCTCTTCCCTCCTGCCACCCAACCCTCCAAGTCTTCAACATGACTAGAGACTCTCTAGGACTCCTCTAGCCTTCAGCCGTCACTCTCAGGCCTACTGTGCAGAGCAGTTACTGGCAGCCATCGTTGGACTATTTCAACCATATTTCATAAGCCAACTCAATAAATTCCCTATATTATATATATATATTCATTCTGTGAATTCTGTGACTCTAGAGAACCCTGATTAATATGCATGTTTGCAGTATAATATTTAAAATCAACCTTAAACTATAGGAGTCTAAAATTATGAAATTTCTGCTATCATGATTTAACTTTATTAGGTAAAAATTATTTAAGTGAGGTAACTAAAATTAGGACCTTAGTCATAGGGTCTTTTTTATTTTCTGTCATCTGGTAGCTGACATTTATTTCCTGAGAAATTAACTTTTAAGAATATAAAGCTCATTCTCAATATAGCTTTTTTCTAAAATCTATTTGTTCACCCTTCATATACATGCTCTTCCTTCTTCATTTTAACTTGCCTTTTCTTTCAATAATGCTAGCACCTAGTTCTTCAAAGAAGCCTAGAATTATTTTCCATTCTCACAATTTTCTGGAAGATGAAAATGGAAAAGAAAGTAACAGGAACATCCATATTAATTCATCAAATGGAATATTGTGTTGCATATTTTAATAGCAAAAATGCTACAATCATTCTTGGGCACTGAATAAAACATAGCATAGTGCTCTTAAAAGAATTAATAAGAAATGAAGTATCTAAGAAGAAAGATGATGCCTTAAAATGTGAGAATCCATGTTGGGTGTGAGTTTGTGTAGGACAGTCTTATTCAGTCTTAAATGGAACACCTTGGCCATCTTGAAATTGGCCAGGTTGCAACTGGAACAGAATAAAACTAAATATGACCACAGGAGTCAGTGTGTGAAAATATGGGGGGAGATCATTGAATAATTATCCTCATATATCTGAAGCATTGTCGCTAGCATTTGGTCAATGTATGTGGATATGTCAATGGTAGGCCACACAGGTAAGAAGAAAATCCACTTACTGAGCAGGAAAGCTTCTGACATAATAAGAACTACCCAACAAAGAGTATTCCCGCAACACAAGGGAGTGCTCAGAGGAGTGCCTACAAGTGCTTCCAGCAGGTTTCAAAATTCTGACCAAGAACTTTATTATATGATTTCCAAACTGCTACCAATTTAACAAGTCTCTGACTTAATCTTTTTAAGGAAGGTTAAGGTTTACCAAGATAGAGAACCAAGGTAAATTTGAACCAAGATAAATTTCAGAATAACAAATTATTGTGTTTGAACAAAGATTTCAAAAACATTTATGTCAAAGTCAAAGATTAATATAGATGTGTCCTGAACTGTTCCCATTACTAAATGCTTTTAATACAGAAATGTACTTTGTTCAAATTCCTAGACTTGAAAAACTTATATCCATTGACTGATTGGATTGTAAGTATAAATACTTCAGCTCCTTGCATCAGTTCAGTACAACTGTAAAATATCATCCTTTTTTCCTTGTAAAACAGATTGATATCATGTTCTGAGTCTGTCATGATCCTTATTCTTAATTCAGCATATCCTCCTTTATTATCACCTTAGAAAAGTTGATCCTTAGTTTCCAAATAAAAACTACCGCAAGCTGTTTTCCATTTTAGTCTGTGTCTTGGACAAATGGAAAGATAGGAATTAGGAATAGATTTAAAAGAGAGATTGTGCAGATAACTGTAACAAGGGCCCTTTCACTAGGTCTGAGTGGGTTAATAGTACAGAGTAGCAGTATGACCACAAAATATCAGATGTAGACACCACTAGGATCAGTGTACCAGAATCTTCATATCTCTGATTTATCTGGATTCTGAGAGTGTCTAGGAAGGCTACTTTGGTTGAAAACCATGCCTTTCCATTTCTTAAAGACATTTTTCATTCTCACTTTGGCTTTTTCAGGAGCTTCCCGATCACCTTCCAATAGGGTAACAATTAGGTCTAGATGCCACATAGCTAGGCTTTTCTAAGACATAAAAGAAAAAAGTCATGAAAGTGGTGTAATGCAATAGTAGGATTTTGAGGGTTTGTGTGTAGAGGAACATGAAGATCTGATTTTCTTCATTATCTGATAGAGATATGAAGGAGACATAACAGAAGGCACATTACCTAGGTGAAATCATGTTTTTCTAATGTGTAGATACACTCTAACATGAAGTAGTTACCACTGACATTATAATCCTCATAAGACAGTGCTGACAAATTAAAAACAGCTGTTTGAAGCCTGGAATAAAATTAACCACCACTGTAAGTAAAGCAGAAATATCAGAACTTTGGCAGGCTCTAGAAGAATGGATTAAGGGTCAATAGAAGCAGGCACTCTTTTCATCTCTAGTAGATACAAGATTAAGGATTAAACCACAACAAATGGCTATCTGCCTATCTGGAACCTGCTACTGAGAAATGACCGCTTCACTAAAATGTTTAGTGGGAACTTTACTCTGTTAACAAGGGTAAATCAAAGCCAGAAAAGTGTTGCCAATTGAGAATCATAGCAAATCAGTGAAAAACTATTCTACTACTCAAGCATTTTGATGTGCGTGTGGGTACAGATTTAGAGCTCACACCACTAACTAAGGATTTGTACATTTTTGCATACCAAGACAAGTTTTAGGGATCTAGTAATGCGAAGTATTTTAAGATATACTTTTTAAAATAATGAATAAATATTCTAGCTTTTATCTCTCATAGCAAAGAAGGAATAACAATACTTGGTAAATCACATCATGGAAGACTTCTTTGACCATTGTATGAAGGAACATAAGAAGACTGTCACAAAGCAGAGAGCACTGTGTATCAAGTTAGGTTTATAGAGTCTAGTATACATGTCTTCAAGCTTGGAACATTGAAATGATACAAATCTGTGGCCTTATTGTATATTTGTAATGGGAAAAGATGCTATTTAGTGCTTATGTAGTGACTAATACAAAAATTATCATTCTGTCCCCTGGAACTCTACAGTAAGGATATGCCACCTGTACTATTGAGCTATGGAGCTTTGAATAAGAGTTTATAAAGTAAAATGATTTCTGATTTAATTATATTCTAAGGTACCAATTAATTAGCTGAGAATGTCCAACTGAAGCTGTGTTCTGTGAAATATACTTTGATTTAAGGCCTATGAGTAAAGGCAATGTGAAAAGTAGAGTTCATTAGGAAGTGTTTACAATAATCCAGTAAGGTATAACTGACAATACTAAAGAATATGTTGTTCTGGATATGACTGGAAGACAGAACTGGCACAATATATTAGGAGAATGTGAAGGGAAAAGAGGAACCAAGATGTTTCTGAACTTTTTGGCCATTTAAAAATGTGGGAAGAGCCCTTCCCCAACTCCGCCGCCTGCGACACGCGCGCAGTCCAGTCGGGCCTCACCGCGACCTAGGTAAACTACGTCCCGCCCACCCCCAGAACCCCAGGCAGCCCAAGGGACCTAGCTCCTCCCACCATCCAGCTGGAGCCGCTGCGGAGGGCCTGGAAGGAGGACACCCCCTCTGCACCCGGGCCCGCCCCCAGGTCGCCCAGGTTAAATAGCGAACTGCCGTCGCCCCATCCTCCCTTCCCCAACTCCGCCGCCTGGGACGCACGGGGTCCAGCCTGGACTCACCTCGACCTAGGTAAGCTCCATCTCCGCCCACCCCCAAACCCCAGGCCAAATAATTCAGTTTAGTGAAAAATGCACAGAAATTGAAAGAAGATCGTAAGAGTTAAAACGACAATGCCAAAGTCAAAGTGCAAATCCATGAGAAACAACACTCAAGTAAACAAATCTCCCACTGAAGAAATTAATCCCATAATGTTATGACTCCAACCAGAACAAATCCACGCAAAATGGCCAAGAAAGCCTGACCCAGGATAACGACTTTCAAATTATGATCATTACCATGTTCAATATATGAAAGAGGAAATCAGGGAGGAATTAAATAATCGAATCAATCGCTTTGAAGAGGAACACAACAGACACTTGGAGGAGTTGAGAAAAACAGTGCAAGAATCAAAAACTGGCATAGAGCAGTTAAAACAGACTCAAGCAGAGTTTAAAACTGAGCTACAAGACAAGTTATCTACAACCCAGAACTCCACAGAGAGTCTTAGCAGAACGAAGGAAGCAGAAAACAGAATTTCAGAGCTTGAAGATAAAGTGGGAGTATTAACCAGCTCAATGGAAGAGGTTGTTAAAGCCAAAAAGATACTTCAGAGAAATATCCAGGAGATATGGGACACCCTGGAGAAGCCTAACATGCGTATTCATGGAATACCAGAGCAAGAATCTCAAAATACCACCTCTGAGGAAATTTTTCAAACGATGATCAAGGAACACTTTCCTCATCTACAAAAAGAGAGACCCATCCATATACAAGAGGCATTACGCACCCCAAACAGATATGACCAAAACAGAAACTCTCACGGCAAATAATAGTCAAAACACTCCACATTCAAGATAAAGAAGTGGTGCTGAGAGCTTCAAGGGAGAAAAAACAAGTCACTTTTAAAGGTAAACCTATTAAAATAACAAATGACTTCTCAGTCGAAACAGTAAAAGCAAGAAGAGCTTGGAGAGACAACTTCAAGTATTGAATGAGCAAAAATGTCAACCCAGGCTGATTTACCCTGCAAAACTATCCCTCATGATCGAAGGAGAAAAGAAAAATCTTCCAGCACAAAGACAACTTGAAGGGATACATGTCCACAAACCAGGCCTTCAAAAAATGCTAGAAATGATACTCAAGCTTGAAGAAAAAACAGGCATATCCAGGAGAGCAGAAGGCAAGTATAACACCATTAAAAGCAAAGCAATATACTTATAAAAACTACTAAGCATATTAAAAGTCTGGAATTAAAAATAGTTTCTCCATTATAATACTAAATGGTAATGGAATTAACTCACCAATTAAGAGACACAGATTACAAATTTGGATTAAAAATCACAATCCATCAATCTGCTGCCTGCAGGAAACCCATCTCACCACAAAAGATAGGCACGCTCTAAAAATAAAAGGCTGGTCAACAATTCTACAAGCTAATGGAAGCAGAAAATAGGCTATCGGACAAAGTGGACTTCAAACCAAAGAAAATTATAAGAGACACGGATGGATACTACATTTTAGTCACAGGTACAATTCACCAGGAACACTTCACAATACTGAACATATATGCACCCAATATGGGCCCCTCCACATTCATAAAGAAAACACTACAGCATCTAAGGCAAGAAATCAACCCCAAACGATAATTCTTGGGGACTTCAACACCGCCCTCTCAACATGGGATAGATCAACAGGTCAAAAGCTTAACAGAGACACTTTGGAACTTAATCAAACTCTTAAAGAAATGGAACTTACAGATCTCTATCGAACTTTTCATCCACACACCAAAGAATACACATTTTTCTCAGCAGCACACGGAACTTTCTCCAAAATAGATCACATATTGGGCCACAAAACGAATCTACACATATACAAAAAAGTTGAAATTCTAACCTGTGCCCTAACAGACCACCACGGCCTAAAGCTGGACATCCACAACACAATAAACAAGAGAAAATACACTAACTCCTGGAAACTTAACACTATGATGCTGAATGAGAACTGGATTCAGGAAGAAATTAAAAAGGAAATTCAAGATTTCCTGAAAGCGAATGATAATGAAAATACAACTTACCAAAATCTCTGGGACACAATGAAAGCTGTTCTAAGAGGTAAGTTCATAGCTCTTAATGCCTACATTAAAAAAATGGAAACATCAGAAATAAACAACTTAACAATGCAGCTGAAAGCTTTAGAGAAACTAGAGCAAACTGATCCCAAAAGTAGTAGAAGAGAGGAGATTAGCAAAATAAGGGGAGAAATATCTGAAATCGAGATTAAGAAAACGATAGAAAAAATCAACCAGTCAAAAAGCTGGTTCTTTGAAAAAATCAATAAGATTGATACATCCCCTAGCTAAATGAACCAAAAGCAGGAGAGAGAAAACCCAAATTAACAAAATCAGAAATGAACATGGAGTTATCACTACTGATACCCAAGAAATCCAGAGAATTATAACATCATATTTCAAAAACTTATACTCTGTGAAGTTTGACAACACAAAAGAGATGAATGAATTTCTAAGTAAACACAACTTACCTAAATTGAATCAGGAAGTTGTGAATTATTCAAATAGTCCTATAACATATAAGGAAATTGAGGAAGTAATCTCGAATCTTCCCACCAAAAAATGTCCTGGACCAGATGGATTCAGCACAGAGTTCTACCAGACATTTAAGGAGTTAATAACACCAATACTCCTTAAACTGTTCCATCAAATAGCAAAGGAAGGAACACTACCAAATTCTTTCTATGAAGCTAATATTGTTTTAATCCCAAAACCTAATAAGATTCACTTAAAAAAGAAAACTATAGGCTGATCTCTGTGATGAACACAGACACGAAGGTTCTCAACAGAGTCTTAGCAAATTGGATTCAAAAACACATTAAAAAGATCATTCACAGGGACAAGTAAGCTTCATCCCTGCCACACAAGGTTGGTTCAACATACGCAAATCAATAAATGTAATTCATCATGTAAACCAGTCCAATGTCGAAGAACACATGATACTCTCAATAAATGCCGAAAAAGCTTTTGACAAGATCCAACAGCCTTTTATGATCAAAACGCTACAGACAGTAGGAATGGAAGAAACCTTTATCAATATAATAAAAGCTGTATACAACAAGCCCACAGCAAGGATTATGCTCTATGGGGAACAATTGGAAGCATTCCCACTTCGATCAGGAACTAGACAAGGCTGTCCACTCGTACCACTTCTATTCAATATTGTACTTGAAGTCTTAGCTGAAGCCATAAGACAAGAAAAGGGCATAAGAAGGATTCAAATCGGCAAGGAAGAAGTCAAGCTATCCCTATTTGCAGATGATCTTATACCTAAGTGATCCCAAAAATTCCACCAGGAAGCTCTGGAACTAATTGAGAAGTTCAGCAGGGTGGCAGGATACAAAATAAATGTGCAAAAATCAGAGGCCTTCCTATATGCCCAGAATGAAAGAAGTGAAAAAGCCTTGAGAGAAACAATCCCATTTACTATAGTCCCTAAAAAAATGAAACACCTTGGTATAAACCTAACCAAGGAGGTAAAATACCTTTACAATGAAAACTTTAAAACCCTAAAGAAAGAAATAGCAGAAGACACCACAAGGTGGAAGACCTCCCATGTTCCTGGATTTGCAGAATCAACACCGTAAAAATGACCATCTACCAAAGGCAATATACAGATTCAATGCTATACCAATTAAAATCCCAAAGCAATTCTTTAAAGAAGTTGACCAAACAATCTCAAAGTTCATATGGAGGCACAAAAGACCCAGGATAGCAAAGACAATCCTGAGTAACAGAAACACTGCTGGAGGTATTACCATACCGAACATTAGTCTATATTACAAATCCATAGTTATAAAAACAGCCTGGTACTGGCTCCAAAATAGACACACAGATCAATGGATAAGGATTGAAGACCCAGATATAAGCCCACAAAATTACAGCCATTTGGTCTTTGATAAAGGGGCCCAAAGAATCCAATGGAAAAAGAAAAGCCTCTTCAACAAATGGTGCTGGCAAAACTGGATCTCCACATGCAGAAGATTAAAGCTGGACCCGTACTTGTCCCCATGTAGAAGACTTAATTCCAAATGGATCAAGGACCTTGATATCAGGCCAGAGACTATAAAAACCATAGTTGAAAGGATAGGGAACTCCCTCGAGCTGATTGGGCTAGGCCAACATTTCCTAAACAGACATCCAATGGCACAGTCACTGCTACCAACTCTCAACAGTTGGGATCTTGTGAAATTAAAGAGCTTCTGTTCAGATAAAGAGATTGTAACACGAGCTCAAAGGCAACCCACAGAATGGGAGAAAATCTTCACTAACCACATATCTGATAGAGCTCTACTGTCCAGAGTGCACAAAGAACTTAGAAAACTAAACACCAAGGAAACCAATGGCCCAATTAAAAAATGGGCCCTGGAACTTCAAAGAAACTTTACCAGGGATGAAATTAAAATGTCTAACAAATATCTTAAAAAATGCTCCACTTCTTTAGCCATCAGGGAAATGCAAATCAAAACTTCCCTGAGATATCATCTCACCCCGGTCAGGATGGCGAAAATCCACAATAGAAACAACAACAAATGCTGTACAGGATGTGGAGAGAGGGGAACTCTGCTACATTGCTGGTAGGAATGCAGGCTCATACAGCCACTCTGGCAAATCGTCTGGCGATTCTTAAAAAATTAAAGATTAAAATGCCATATGACCCTGCTATTCCACTTTTGGGAATAACCCCCCATACAGCAGAGGTTCACATCCATAGCACAAGCACGACCATGTTCATAGCAGCACTGTTTACAATAGCAAAGTCATGGAATCAACCCAAATGTCCAACAGTTGACGAGTGGATAAGGAAACTGTGGTACATCTATGCAATGGAGTACTACCCAGCCATCAAAAATGATGAATTATGGGAATTTGCCGGGAAATGGATGTCATTAGAAAGAATTATATTAAGTGACGTATCCCAGACCCAGAAAATTAAGCGCCGTATGTACTCTCTAATAGGTAGCTCCTAGCACCAAACCCACCCAGCCCAGCAAGAGACACTCATAGGTAAATCTATGTAATGCCTACAGTAATTCCAAGGATTATGACCAGGAGTGATGGGAAACAAGGACAGAAGTGACCATGTTACAGCAGAGAAAATAGGCCTCCATCAAGGACTTCAAGTAAGTAATGTGACACCTGGTTAAGTTCACAGACGTTTGTTCCTGATCATTTACACCTAAGGGGGTATGATCTCACTAGAAGGGGAGGGCATATAGTCTGGCAGATAAAAAGTAACCATTTTGTAAATGGGTGATTGACCCCTCCCTCACTGAGGTTTCCAACTTTTATTACATCTATGCTTGAATGTGCTCTTATAATAAGACTCCAGTTTAAGAGCTTTTTGTCTCTGGCCAGGGGGTAACATACAATGCCCACCAGGAAGGAGTGAAGGGCATTGCAGGAGCAGAAAAACTGCAAAAGAAAATTAACAAACCACAATCCAGAACTTCAGAGACTCTATATCAACCACCTAGAACTAGGCCAGACTAATCTCTCCCCATCCTGAAGCTCAGGGACATTTGTGGAAGAGGGGGCAGTAAGAGTGTAAGAGCAAAAGGATGGGAGGAGCAATGATTTGCAAGATACTCCACACAAGTTAGGGCAGAAGCAATCATAATTGGACTTTGCATGCCCTGAGCAATGTCCAACACACTATTGACCTCACAAAGTCTAGCATCTGCTAAAGGCTCCAAGATCCTTGAAGGCAAGGGATTGGCAGCCACAGTAGTGTTCCTATGCTTAAGGGGAACACGGGAAAAGGTTCAGGGAAATGCTACTGGGTCCTTGTACGTCATCAGAGAGGAGGGCCCAGAGGAGAGTCAGGCATGCACAAGAAAGGACTCTCTGGGAATTGGGTGGGAGGCACTGGGTGATTGGGAGGGAGGGGTGAGGGGAGGGGGCGCAATGGGTTCGGGGGGATGGAGGAGGGAAGGAGGGAACTGGTGTACCCCAAAAACATCTACCACAGCCACAGACCTAACAGAAAATGCCCAAGTTGCCATGTAAAACCATAAAATACACAAAATACCAGGAAAATATGTCTCTGCAAAAAAAAAAAAAAAATCAACCCTCTATATCAGAACAACCTCATGGACACATTCATTGAAATAATACTGAGGATAACATCCTCCAAAGAAATGCTATCAACAAATTTTGGTAAGAAATACAGAAGGAGTAGTAGCAGCCACAAAAGGAATGTGAAGAACTCAGAGAGGAGACAGACAACTGTATGATCTTATGTGAGCAGTAAAATAATAAACCATTATATGAGATGCAAAAAAAATAGAGGAAAGAAGTTTAAAATAGGTGAATAAAACACCAAACTGAAATTCAACTGGAATTCAAAACAACTACCTGAAATTGAAAATGCAATAGAGAGTATCACACGCAAAATAGATCAAGGAGAAAATAGAATATCAGATTTGGAAGATAAGCTGACAGGATAGAATCAATCAACTAAAAAACTCAAAAGTCAAGTAAAAAAATAAAAGGAATATCCAAGAATTATGGGACAACATGAAGTAGCCAAATCTACACATCTAGGATTCCCAGAACAAGAAACAAATGAAAAAAAAAAAAACCAGCCAAGATATTTCAGTCAATCATAAATGAAAACTTCCCACACCTAAAAAAAGAGCATCTCATTCAAGTACGGGATGCACATCACACAGCATCCAGACAGGATCAATATAGAAATGCAACAAAGCAAATAACAGTAGCGACATCTCAGATACAGGACAAAGATGTCATTCTGCAAGTTGCAAGAGATTAAAACCAAGTCACAATTAAAGGCAAACCTATTCCAATACCAGCTGACTTTTCAGTGGAAACAGTTAAAGCCAGAGGAGTTATGAAAAATTACAAATGCCTACCAGGCTGTATATCCAGCCAAGCTATCAGTCATGCCTGAAGGAGAAAGAAAAATATTTCCCAACAAAAAATAAAATAAACTCTTTCCTGTCTACCAAACCAGGTCTACAGAAAATACAAGAAAAAATTCTCAAGATAGATGAAATTGGTCAGCATACTCAAGAGACTAAAAGTGAAAAATAAGCTTATAAAGCTATCAGGCAGAGAAATACCAATTCACAAAAACCAACAAACTCAAAAAAATGACAGGAATCAAAAAAAATTTCTAAATTATAACTTTAAACATTGACAGGATCAACTCTCCTATAAAGAGATGTAGACTGTCAGCATGAATTAAAATCCACAACCCATCAATATTTTGCCTCCAAGAAAAACACCTCACCTTGAAAGATAGACACAATCTCAGAGTCAAAGGATAACCAAAGATACTCCAAGCAGAGGCAACTAGGAAACAAGTAGAAGAAGTTATCCCACTATCTGACAAAAAGCAAACCAAAACATTCATGAGAGATACAGAAGGATACCACATACTCTTCAAAGTAGCAATGCATCAAGAACTCACAATTCTAAACATATATGCTCCAAACATAGGCTCACCCATGTTCATTAAACAAATACTACTACTCATTAAGCAACAAATCAACACAAACATGATAATACCAAAGGATTTCAACGCTCAACTCTCAATGATACACTCATCAACATGCCAAACATTGAACAGAAACACACTGGAACTAAACCAAACAATAAACCAAATGATCCTGATAGTTATCTACCAAAAATTCCATACTAACACCAAGGAATGCACATTCTTTTAAGAAGCCCGTGGAGCTTTCTTCAAATATTCACATATTAGGCTGTAAAGTTAGCTTGCACAAATACAAGAAAATTGAAATCATTCCCTGTATTATATATCTGATCGTCAGGGAATAAAGAAGGAAATTCATAACAAAGCAAACAACAGAAAGTACACAAATTCTTTGAATCTTAACAATATTCTACTGAATAAGGAATGGATCCAGAAAGAAGAAAAAAAAAAGGAAATTCAAACATTCCTAGAACTCAATGATAATGGAAACACATTATATCAAAATCTATGGGATGCAGTCCTAAGAGGAAAATTCATAGCACTCAATGCCTACATAAAAAAGGAAATATCACAAGTGAACAACCTAATAATGTAGTGTACAGCTTTAGAGAATTAAAAACAAACCAACCCCAAAAGAAGTAGATGTGCATAGATTAGCAGCATCAGAGAAAAAATAACTAAAATTGAAACAAAGAAAATTTTTTTAAAAATCAAGAAAAAAAACTGATTATTTGAAAAACTTAACAAGATCAACAAACTCTTAGCCAAATTAACCAAAACCAAAAGACAGAAATCTAAATTAATAAAATTAGAGACAAAAATGGAGCTATCACAATAGATGTCAAGGAAATTCAAAATACCACAAGGTCATGCTTTAAAAAATTTATACATCGCCAAGTTTGACAATCACAAAGAAATGGAAAAAAATTCTAAACACATAGAGTACATAAAAGTTAAACCAGGAGGAACTGAATAATTTAAATAGTTCTTTATCAAGAGAAGAAGTTGAATCAGGAATTATGAATCTCCTTACCAAGAAAAGCCTAGAAGCAGATGGATTCAGTCAGAATTCCATCAGATATTCAAAGAACAATTCAATGCTCCAGGGCTGGAGATGTGGCTTAGGGGTTAAGCTTCTGCCTTGCAAGCGGAAGGTCCTGAGTTCGGATCCTAGACCCCATGTATAGACGCCAGGTGAAAGCCGGGGTGGCCTGCATTTCTGGTCCTGGTAGGGTGGAGGCTGTGAATCCTGGGGCAGAGTAATCAAGGAGGAGGTAGAGGCAGTCCATGGTGGTTGCCAAATTCATCTGTGGTTCTACACACACACACACACACACACACACACACACACATCATACAAACACACATACATGCACAATTGAATAAAAAAACAATGCTCCATAAACTATCCAACAAAATAGAAAAGGAAGGAGCACTTCCAAACTCCTTCTACAAAGTAGACATCATGCATCCCAAAACCAAATAAAGACACAATAAGCCAATTTCACTGATGAACACAGATGCTAAGATCCTTAAGAAAATATTAGCAAACCAGATTTAAAAACATATCAAAAAGATCATCCACTGTGACCAAAGTGAGTTTATTCCAGACACACAGGTCAGTGCAATATACCCAAATCTATAACTATAATTCACCATATCAACAAATACAAAAACAAAGGGCACATGATTCTTTCAATTGATGCTGAAAAAAACTTTTGACAAAATCCAACACCCTTTATGATAAAGATCCTAGAGACAATTATACACAAGCCAATGGCACAAATCATCCTAAACAGTAAGATACTCAAAGCATTCATTCTCAGATCAGGAACTAGACAAGGCTGCCTACTCTTACCACTCCTATTCAACATTGTACTTCAAGTCTTAACTAGAGCCATAGTTCAAAAAAGGTAGATAAAAGAGATACAAATTGAAAAAGAAGAAATCAAGTAATCCCTAATCAGAGATGACATGATCCTATACCTCAAGAATCCTAAAAATTCTGTGATGTACAACTATGTTCATAGCAGCTCTTTACCAACTGCAAAGAAATGGAACTTCTTAGATGTTCAAAATTTGACAAATGTTTAATGAAAATGTACATATACATAATGGAATACTATGCTTTTCAGCTATCAGGAAGGATGAACCAATGAAATTTGTCAGTAAATATACAGAACTGGAAGAAATCATACTGAGAAATAACACGAGAATCAGAAAGACAAATGTTATATGTTTTATCCTGTAAGTTAAATCCTAACATCAAACCACCAGTTTTATGGAATCAAACAGAATCCTTACATCACCCTCAAATGCAAAGGAACACAAGCCTGCCAGAGGGGGCTGGGAAGATTTCAAAAAAGCAGAAACAGAAGAACATGGGCAAACTGTTTTTTTTTTTTAAGGCTTCTATATGAGAAAAGGAGAGTGAAGAACAGAAACAGGACACAGTAGAGAGAGGGATTAGCATCTAGATAACCAACCACCTGCATACTAACTCCTAATCCTCCCACCATTATAGAGAATATACACACTCAGCACAGTAAACCAGTCTCACAACAATGGAAGGGGAATAAACTAACCACAAACACTCAAGAGTAAACTTTCATTGAAACACCTCTCATTTGATCTTTAGATAGAAGAGGGTCCCAATACCTACACAGGACACAGCCTAGCATGGTGGAAAAGCACTGAAACATAGGACAACAGCCAACCATAACAAACAGGACAATATAGCAACCCTGTAATGCTCACCCAGAATCAAGCCAACCAAGCCTTTCCCTATCCCAAGGCTCAAGGAACCTTGTGGAAGAGTGGGTGGTAAGATTGTAGAAACCTAAAGGTGGGACCATCAATGACTGGACAAGACCTTCCACACAAAACAGGGCCACTGTAACCAGAAACTCACTGGAATGAGACCTGTCCTTACCAGACTTGGACAATGACTGACAGACCAACAGGATCTCAGGAAAAATAATTAAATGTAGTAGGAACCTTAGGGGTTAGGGCTAGACAAGTGAGGGGAAATGCCCCTGTCATTGAGCCTGCCCAAGGAGATGTCATTTAGTTTGCTACAAAGACTTGAAACCCCATTGGAACAGATGACACAGGGGAACCGTGGGCTTGGTTGGCTCGATTTTGGGTGAGCATTATCGGGTTTCTGTATTGTCCTGTTTGTTAAGGTTGATTGTTGTCCTATATTTCATTGCTTTTCCACCATGCTGGGCTGTGTCCCGTGTAGGTATGCAGATTAATGGCACGGAGGTGATAATTAAAGCTAGAGTTCTGCATGAGATCATTACTGAGGGAAGAATAGATGGAATAAAAAACTCAATGACTCAGAACTGGAACAATTTCATACTTAGACACTGAAAATATGTGGAGAAAATGACAAAAGAGTCAAGGGAATGTAGTCAGAGTTGAGGTGCAAACATTTTATATCGGAATAGGAAGAAGACTGTTCAAGAAGAAAGTCGAGAATTGAATTGTACATGGTTACTGCGCAAGATGATCCTAGTCCATTCTGTTCCTTTTAATCCATTTTACTTTGGAATTTTCTCCTTCCTTATTAAGAGTCACATTCTTCTTTTACACCTCAACAACTGAGCTCAGAACTCTTTCAATGCTGCAGTACATGTCCGACAACTCTGTCCTCTCAAAGCAGAAAAGATATTATTTAGTTTTTAAATACAAATATAAGCCCAATCATAATTTGTACCCTGACCTTGTATTTTCTACAAAGAATTCACAGTTCTCCATAGACATTACCTCATTAATCCTAAGGTGTAAGTACATAGACATTAAAATTCACTTGGAAGCACATGTGAGGAATTAATTGCCTAAAATAGGTCATGTAAAACATTTGAACTAAATAAAACAAATTTATCTGTAGATAAAGTTTTACATTTCTCATAAACTGTCAGCATAAATATTCATGGATATCACATAGAATGGATCCCTGAAATACCAATGCATATTCTTCAATGAGAAAAACACCCGCAATGTCCTTTCTGATTTAAACAAATACAGCATCACATCATCGATATGGTCATCACCACCTTTATCCTTCAGAAACCTTAGTCAATGGCAGCATAGGGCAAAGTGTTTATGTACAATTGATGCAATCCCCATAGACTCTGAAATAGCTATGCTTACTTTGGTTTTTCATTGTTAAAAGTTTTTCAATGTTGCAAAGAACTATATTTATATATAAAATTTATTTATCTGTAATGACTATGTATCTACACATAGTGGGGCATATTTATGGATAGAATAGTAATAAATCTTAAAAAAATAGTATAGGTATGGATACCCATAAGTTTTTCAGGTAGAGGCAGATTACCTGTTCTAACATGATGAACTCTATCTTGAGAAACATAATGAAACTTACACAGTATCATACCACACAGCATGAAATATGTGATTATAAACTTTGTAATAATGATGATGCCTTTTGCTTGTAATGTGCTATTGTTCTTGCCAACAACCTCATGGAAACTGAAGAGAAAGTGAGAGTACAATGTGAAATAAAAACCAAGCCAAAAGTCAGATTAAGAATTGATTCTTAGGGGAAATAAAATAATTAATAATTGTCTGAAAAAATCATGACAACGAAGAAAAACAAATAAAATATTATGTATGTTATTTCCATCTACATATAGTTATGTGTTTTTCTAAAATAAAAATTTACAAGGCTAAATAGATCCAGGATTTCTAATCCATATTTATAACCTGTGTCTTTTGATTGGTGAACTAATTCCTTTGACATTTAGGGTTATAATGGAGAAATTTACTTTTGATTCCTAGCATTTTTTTTTGTGTTCAGTGGCTTTCATAAGTGTATTATTCAGCTTGTAGGTTGTGGTGGGTATTATACTCCCCTTCTGTCCTCCTGGATATGCTTGTTCTTTTCTTCAAGCTTGAATATCTTTTCTAGTATTTTTTGAAGGCCTGGAGTAGTGGTCATGTAAACCTTCAAGTTGTCTTTATGGTGGAAAATACAGCTTATTCTCAACTTCCCTTCCTGGTCACTTGAGACTGAACAGGTTTGATCTCATCAATCAAGGAGGATATAGGGACTGGCAAATAGATGGTAACCATCCCACAAATGGGACACCGACCCCATCACACTGCTGTGTCTTAATCCTATTCTTCCATTTGAGTCTCCTCTTACATTAAAATCTTCATTTAAAAAATATTTTATCTTTGGTTAGGAGGTGACTTTTAATACCAACTGGGATGCAGCCAAGGTCAGGGCAAGAAAAGCAAAAGTGAAAAGAACAACAAACCATAATTCAAAACACCGAATACCCTATATTAATCACCTGTAACCAGACCAAACAAATCTCTCCCCATCTTCAGGGAACCTTGCAGAAGTGGGGGTGGCAAGATTGTAAGAGCCTAAAGATGGGGAGGACCAACGATATGCATGATACTCCACACAAGTTGGGGTTGCAGCAGCCAGGATTGGACTTTGCCTGACCTGCACAATGGGTGATATGTCAACGACCTCCCAAAGTCTAGTATGAATCACATGGAGTAGGATCCCTGGAGTCAAGGGATTAAACAGTCATAATAGAGTTCCCGTGCTAATAGGGAGCCCAAGAAGGAGCTTCAGCTTTGTCACTGAGTCTTGAACCCTCACCAAGGTGGAGGGCTCAGAGGATGGTTTGACAGTCACATAAAGGGATGCTCCAGAGGATGGGAGGGAGGCAGGGGTAGGCATTGGGAGGAGAGAGGGGAAGGGGAGTGAAAGGAAGGGGGGAATGGGGAAGAGTGCAATGGGGGACAACTGGGGAAGGGAGAAGGAAGAGAGAATGGGAAGGCACCTACTGAGCTTGTATGATTAGAAAAAAAATGTGGGAGAAAAAAATAGATCCAGGGTGAAAAGGGAAAATTAGATATCTATCTCATGTATTTAAATAGCTACAGAAAATGTAACAAAATAAAAGCAGTGATACATATGATGAAATGTATATGGCATTTCTTCTGGCAATGGTGAATCACAAAATGATCCTGAGTGAGGAAGAGGCTTGATGGCATTTGAGTTGTATTGACATTATTCTGTCTTTACAAGCAAGTTATAATTGAATAGAAGTACACATTGGAAAGCCAGCTAGGATGAGCCTTCCAGGCAAACATAATGAATATATAGAGATCTGCATTACATGTGACTACATTGAACTATAGTAAACACTTTAGATTTAAATATATAGCTAAAATTAAAGTTTTTTTCCATAGTGTATATAGTTTTTAAAGAGTCAATTTAAAAAGTAATAATATAAATCAGAGGAATTAAGTAAACAGTGTTTCTGTTTATTTATTTAGCAATACAATCTGTGATTCAAATTAGTATATAAAACTATTGATACATGTGTATGAAATAAATATTAAGGATTTTTCCTAATGATTATAAGAATGCCAAATAATAGATATAACATGTAAAGCTTCATTAAAAATTAATTTTATGTTTATGTAAGATACAAAGAAACATTAAATTTGAAGTAAACAAAATACATAATTATAATAAAAGTAAATGAATAGAAAGCTCAAATCCTACATAAATAAAATTGTAGCACCTTATGTCAAACTTTGTTTTTAATAAGCAGAGTAATGATGAATAGGAAAAGTTCTTAAAATGAAAAATTGGATAATAGGTTCAATGAGATTTTCAGTGATGGAAGTCCATTTAATTTCTTTTAAAAAACAGTGTTATGGGCTAGAGAGATGGCTCAGTGGTTAAGACTGTCTTGTAAGCAGACAGTCTTGAGTTGGGATCCCAAGTCCCACATAAAAACGTCAGGGAGAAATTGCAACAGCCTGCACTTCCAGTCCTGGTGGGTGGAACCTTGGAAATCCTAGAGCTAAGTCAAAAGGAGGAAGAAGCAATCCAGGATGATTCCCAAAGTCACCCTCTGATACACAGTGCCCTCTGATACACACACACACACACACACACACACACACACACGTAAGCACGCATGCACGCACATGCACAGTAAATAATTTAGGAATCTTACAAATGTAGCTCCAAAAGGTAATTAATTTATTTATATTATTAAATACATATGTGTAATGCATGTTTACTGCTCTCATTAAATTTGTATCGCATATAATATGTGATTCCTTTTCCATAGATAATGTCAATTATTATTACCTGATTCCTTTCCCATAAATAACGTCAACTAAGAATACCTAAGAATAAGACAGTATCTGTGTTGTAAGTGAATATCTAAATGGTAAGCTTACTATGTTTTAAATACTACTTTTGTGATGATTCCTATAGACACACATAGCTTTATTTAGATCATACAATTATTCAAATCTTGCTTGCTACCTATAAGTGAGTGGTTAAAAACAATGAGCTCTGATGTCAGGTATGTTTGGCTTCAACTCTTAGGAGTGCTGTTCAAGACCTCAATGGCTAGGGTAATATCAGAGTAATATATCTCTGGAAAACATACTGATGTCCTAAAATGTGGAATCTGTGTATGAGGACTTGTTTGGAAATTGAATTTTTGCATATGTAAGTCCCTCTGTCAATATGATCAGTGACCTTGTAACAAGTAGCTTGATACTGAAGTAGCCCACAGGGATTCATCATGTGATTCCAGAGACAGGGCAGGAATTACAAGCCCAACAGTATCACCAGAAATACCAGAAAATAAGGGAAAACAAAGGAACACATTCTGCCAAGACCCACCCAGTCATTTGTTTCAGTAAACCCTAGTAATTTATCCAGGTTTCAGATATGCTACTGTTTAAAACACTATTTTCTTGGAAAAGATAATTTTTCCATGGCCTGAGTTCCCTAACCTGTTAAATAGGAGTAATGGTAATGACCCTGCAGATTGTTACAGGATTGAGTGAGAGGTCACATGGGCAAATTTGGATATTTGTCATTTTATGAGATTCTATAATTCTGATAATGTGCTTAACACAGTACTGAAAACATGGCAGGTACCTATCATATTCAATATTCCAATTAAATAATAAAATGATATTCTAATTAAATATAAGGCACAAAATGCCTCAAACATAGCAAGGACTCAATAAATTTGTACAATGATAATTCAACACTTTTGATAATGAGTTATTTCTTAGGATATTAATTTTTAATTGCCAACTTGAATTGTTTCAAACTAAGTATTTATGTCTTGATGAAAACTGAGGTCTGCACAGATTCTGTGAATCTATGTAATTACAAAAGTAAAAAATGAAATAAATTCACTTATTGGAATAGAAAAAGATTTACCTACAAAGTAACTGCAGCTTATATACAAATGTTATTCATAAGCATATTTAGCACACTGTCCAAGGAGATCAAGTGAATAAGTCTCTAGCTGCTGTCAGGCTTATCAAAGAGGCAATGCTAAGCTAATATGAGAATTTGAAAGAAATGTGATGAACATCATGCAGTGTGAGAAAGCATTCTTAGGTTCTCAGCAGGGCAGGTAACTGAAGACATGCAAGTCAAGGAACTCTTGACAGACATTATTTTTGGAAAAGATAAAACTTAATAAATAAATAGATCCAATTCCTATTTTAAATTATTGGAATAATGCAAAAGTTAGCTTTATATATTAAGAAGCATTTATGGAAAAAAATATCACATTATACCTGCAATCAATTTTAAATAGATTTGTAAAATATTATGTATGTATCATATGAACACATATATGTATACATATAAAATGTACACACACTTTTGTACATAAACAATATGTGTCTAAACACATACACACACACACACACACATATACAGATATAT
Source organism: Typhlomys cinereus (assembly GCA_023101885.1). Classification (NCBI taxonomy): domain Eukaryota; kingdom Metazoa; phylum Chordata; class Mammalia; order Rodentia; family Platacanthomyidae; genus Typhlomys; species Typhlomys cinereus. Next base: position 863,355 of record JALPQD010000136.1, on the reverse strand, counting down.
GTATGTGGCACCCGGCTATGGATAAGCCTGGACACGCACAGACATGCTCCGGACATGTCCCAGTAGAGGACCATGCAGGCAGAGGGATGAACAACCAGTGGGAAGCAGCCGTCTAACCTGCCCCTGCAATGGACACCTAGTAAACAATTAAATGATTTTTTGCTGTCCCCCAGCGGAGGAATGGCAACACCTGATTGGACGCCAACCCTATATAAGCCCAAACACTTCCTTAATAAATTTGAACCTGCAGCATCTCCACTGCTTGATTCTCACCTGATTCCCAGGGTCATGCTGGTGACCCCGTCGCTGGCTGGTCCCCTCACCTTGAACCCGGAGGCCCCTGCCATTTCCCCCTCCTTTCCCCAGCTGGCCCGGTGGTGATTCAGCAACATATGTATGTACAAATATTTGGAATATAAATATATATATTTATCAAATATAGGTAAAATATGTACAATAAATAAAATCTGAGTAAAATTATGTAAGGATTTACATATATTTGTGAATCTATGCACTTCTAAAATCATGTCAAGGTAAAAGTGAAAAACATTTTATCAAAAAAGAACAAATAGTAACTTAGTATGTAGAGATATTCTGATTAGCCATTTATAAAATGAGGATGTTTTGGATGACTGGCTAAGGACTGATTTAGACAGAATCTTGAAATATTTGGTGATAAGTGGAAAACAGCAGAATGGAGCCAAGCCTGGCAGATGACTGTACTCACACATAATTAGCTGGATATCATGAGCATTTCTTTATATTTTTTTCCAAACAGAAGTCATTTACAAATGAGATGTTGAAGTTTTACAAAACTGTTTCAGAATCTAGTTTTTTTAGTTCATCTATAAAAGTCACACGATTTCTTACCTCTGATAGTGTCATAATTAGATACAGGTATCAACTTGACAGTTGAGCGTTTGTGCTCTGGGCACATATTGAGGTTGTATGTTCTAAAACTCGTTCAGTTTGTGTGCTGCTTGGAAGATAATGGGAGAGTTCTGAATTGTTCGGGCCCATTTTTGTGTGGAGAAGTTGACAGTAAAGGAGCTGGAGAAATGGCTCAGGGGTTAAGCCTCTGCCTTGCAAGTAGAAGGTCCTGAGTTCAGATCCCAGGTCCCATGTAAAAAATGCTGGATGTAAAAAGTGTTGGCTTGCCCTTCTGGCCCTGGTGAATGAAGCATAGGAAATTCCAGAAAAAAGCAAAAAGTAGGTAGAAGCAATCCAGGATGACTCCCAAAATCTCCCCTGGTCCTTCACAGGGACATACAGTGCCTTCTGACACACACACACACAATAAATAAATAAATAGTGCATGTTTGGGCAACTCATATGCTAAAAATTAGAGTGCTACAGAGAAGATTAGCAAGTCCCCTGCACAAGGATGACATGCAAATTCATGAAGCAGTCCATATTTTTTTTAAAAAAAATAAATAAATACATTTAGGGAAAAAAAGTAAAGATGATGGACTGGTTTTCTTGATAGAGGAGAGTTGTGTTGGCAGCCTTGAAGTTTTGGATGTGGAAAGGACAGAGAGCAGAGCAGCTGTGGCTGTTGGAGAAATAAGCATCATTGAAGAAAAATCTTGTGCTTTGCAATGGAAGGGTAGGAGAAATAAATACCATTGCATGAAGATTTCATGGTTTGAAAAACTGAATTCCTTCAGGGGATATAAGCTCAAGTTGAAGAAGTTTCTTGCCATTCAATTGTTTTGGATGCCTAGAAAATTGCTTTTCTGGGACCAGCGTGCTGAATTTGGTAAAGCTGTGGTTCGAGCATGCCTGGCTGCATCTCAACCTTGCTGCAGAATTTATCACCAGAACCCAGGTGTTACTAGTTTTGATGGAGGATTGAAGGGTTCCTGGAGAAAAGCTAAAGTTGCCACAAAGTGCCAAATTTGAAGTTCCTGAATACGACTCTTATAACTTCAAAGGTGAACCCAAGATATTGGTGAGGATGTCAGAACTTTACAATGTGTGCTGAGTACTTCAAGTGGAGATTCAGCCTGGTCCAGAGAAATGCTGCTTGCACAACTCTGAGCTGTGTAAAAAAAGGACTTGGATTTCACAGAATCTTTGAACTGTAGGATGCAGGTATTTGATTTGCTGGACTTTGGTCTTAATTTGACATTTTCTTATTGTGTCATGATGCTTTGATGCTTCTATTTTGATTTTTTAATGTGTTGAAGTATTTAACTTATTTTCATTCATTAGACCCTTGTAAATAAGAGACTTTGAACTTTTAGGATGTTGGAACTAAAGTTTTTTTTTTTTAAGTTTTTTTTATTTTTTTTATTATTATTATTTATTATTCAGCTGTGCGCATGTGCGTGTGTATGTGCGCGTGCGTGTATGTCTGTGTGTGTTGTGTGTGTGTCTGTGTATATGTAGAACCACGGACGAATTCGCGAACCACCATGGACACCTCCACCTCCTTCTGCCCCGGGATTCACAGGCTCCGCCCTACCAGGACCAGAAGCACAGGCCACCCCCGCTTCGGCCTGGCGTCTATACATGGGATCTGGGATCCGAACTCAGGACCTTCCGCCTGCAAGGCAGAGGCTTAACCCCTGAGTCACCTCTCCAGCCCTGGAACTAAAGTTTTAATGTCAGAATATTTTAAAATTTGTCTATGAGAAATTTTAGAGTTTTAGAATAAATAAAGCTAATTATATTTGTATTATAAGATAAAGGTAATACCATGGGGACAAGGTTATACTTTTGCAATGGAATGTTTTTGTGTCAAATTGACAAGGGTGGGGTGTGTTAGTTAGATATAGGTGTCAACTTGAGGTTTTGAGATCTGGGTACATTTCTAGAGAACTAATAGTTGAGTTAAGCAAACCTGAAGGAGATTGTCTAGTTGATAGGAAAGTCCCAGGCCATTTAGCAGGACTAGTCCCTAGGCAGGTGAATAAGATGTAGGGATCTGGTTGAGATGGTTGGCATCCTTCTTGGCCAGAAATGCTGGTCTGGAAAATGAGAATTGTCTATCTTTCAGTGGTCATGTGGATCTTCTATTGCCAGCTTCCTTGGCCTTTGGCATGTGCTCTCCTGCCAATCTGAACAATGTAAATGGACTATCATAAGAAAAATTAAAATCCTTTGTTCCCTTAAGCTGTTTTGTCATGATATTTTCAGCAGGGCAACTATTGCACACAGTCTAGTGGGAAAGCAAGTAAGGAACTATAGGTAAATATTACTATATTAATCTAAGACTTTACACCAAAAACACCGATTTTAGTATCCTTGATAAACAAGGCTATCAGCTTGTTTTTAGATGTTTATCCCTTTTTATTTTTCTTAAATAGGTAACCAAGGTTTTATTCTGGCTTACAATTGTCCAGTAACATATATGTTTTATCTTTTTAAGGAGGAAATTTCCTACTAATCTTAGAAATACACCTTGAAGACTCATATGATATTTTTCTTTAATGTTGCTTCCAAGAAGTTTTCATTGTGCATAATAGATTTCAAACTGGAAAGTTGCCAAATTGATTGTAATTACAACTTGATAGTACAAAAATGAATCTTCTCAATAAGTATCATAAATCATCTTGTGAAAATATCAATGCATCGAAAAGTTAGACCAAAACAATTACAGGTCCAAGGGAGAATTATTGAAGAGTCTCAATCCATCAGCCCGTCAAGGCAAGGATCTTCAGATAACTTCAAGAGAACTTTGTTTTTTAGCATGTGTTTCAAATTTCTTCCATTTACAAAACATATTTTTATTATTTATTAAAAAGTAATACATTTTTACCAAGGAGTCTGCCTATATCTTTTTTATTATTATTATTTTTCCACTCATAGAAACTTAATAGATATCCCAGTCCCCTCCCTCCCTCCATCCCTCCCCAGATCCCCTTACTTCCTCCCCCTTTTTCCCTTCCTTTCACCCCCTCAATCCCTTTCTTCCAGTGTCCCCCTCTTCCCCCCAATCTCTGGAGCATCCTTTAGTGTGAATGTCAAACTTCCCTCTGGGTCCTCCACTCTAATGAGGTGTAAGGACTCAGTAGCATTGCCTAGAGCCCTTTCTTGTGTTCCCCTTTAGTATGGGAACATTATTGTGACTGTTAATACCTTGCCTCTAAAGATCCTAGTGCATGCTAGACTTTGGGGGGTCATTGATATGTCTGTCATTGTGCAGGTCATGCAAAGTCCTATTATGGTTATGCCTGTATCTCTTTTTAAATAAATGTGTTAAATTTACATTTTATGTACATGCTCCTTGCCTCCCTCATTCCCTCCTCCCTTCTTCTCTCCCTCCCTCTCATGCCAGTCTCTCCCATCTCTAATTAGGTCCAGTCTACTCTCCTATTCTCCTGTCCTTTGCTTCTGTGGGTCCTGGGGTTCCCTCTATATTACCTGTTCTCATGAAGGTTCAAGCTTCTATGGAAGACAGAGAGGCTTTTTCGTGGTTGACTTCCTGACATGGATACTCCCCTTCCTCTGTCTGACCCCTTGCCCTTAATGATTCTACTGACTGAAACTATTTCTCCTGAGATCTGCACCAGTAAATGGAAACTTGCTGACATGTTCATCATGATGCAAGTCTGATGAGATCAAGTCCCACTGCCTGTGAGATCCTGGCTGTGGTTGCACTATCTTGAGTAGAGTGACGCATACAGCAATGGAAGTCTCCATCTTCAAGCTCTTACAGCATTACCACTCCCTCTTCTGCAAGGTTCCCTGAGCTTCCAGATGGGGAGGGATTTGGCTGGCCTGGTTCCAGGTGATCATTGTAAGGTTGCTGGTGCTTTGTATTCAGCTTGTCTGTTGTCCATTTTGCTATTCTGGCACTGCTCAAGCTGCATCCTTTCCGGGTGCTGAGAAACTCTCCTGTCCTACAATATAGAAACTGGTTAAAGAGAGGCTTTTATGTAAGAGAAAGCTTGAAGATGAAGGAAGTTCAGGAGCAGGTCACAGTAGTGGGTGAGGTCAACCTCCAGGACAACATCACACCCATAATGGGCATCAAAGGACCAGTGCTTCAAACCAATACAAACACCAGTGATCAGGGATTGGATTGGATCAGATATATGGTTAATTATGGCTCTTTTTCTTGAAGGTAGCTTTATTCTCTATTGAACTTCGTTCCTTTGTCTTCATTCTTTTTGCCTACCTTCCTATTTTGAATCCTTCTTGGTTGTAAATGGTAAAATTAATTAATTGATTGATTGATTGATTGATTGATTGACTTTGCCTTGAGTATATCATTATGAGGGCTTGGAATTAGGTTCCACTTCTAAGGAAAAACATGCATCGTCTGGTTTTCTGTGCTTGGGATATTTTGTTCGGTTTGATTTCCCCCAGCTCCATCAATTTAACAGAAAATTTAATTAATTCATCTTTTTTGATAGTTGTGTAGTATTTTATCGTGCATATGTGCCACATTTTCATTATCCATTCATCAACTGTCAGATATCTAGGTTAATTCCATAACTTTGCTATTATGAATAGTACTGTAAAGAACATGTAAAATACAATGAAGTATTTTCTAGAAATAGTCCCAGTAGTGGTATAGTGGGACCATAAACCGTTTCAATTTTTAACATTTTTAGGAACCACAAAGAAATTTCAGAAGGTACTAGAAGGTTGAAAGATCCCCTATGCTTCTGTTTTGGTAGAATTAACATCACAAAAATGATCATCCTACCAAGAGCAATACACAGGATCAGTGTTACATCTATCAAAATCCCAAGGCAATTCTTCATAGAAATTGATAAAGCAATCTCAATATTCATATAGTGGCATAAAAGGCTAAGAATAGCTGAAGACATCCTGAGTAATATAATCAATGCTGGAGGAATCACCAAATCCATAGTAATAAAGATAGCATGGTACTGGCTCCAAACCAGACACATAGATCAATGAATAAGGATCAAAGAACCAGAAATTAGCCCCTATACATACAGTCATCTAATTTTTGACATAGAGGCCCAGAAAACCTAATGGAAAAAGTACAGTATCTTCAACAAATGGTGTTAGCAAAGCTGGATATCCACACACGCATAAGATTGAACACTTACTTTTCACCATGCACAAAATATCAACTCCAAATGGATCAAAGACTTAACATTAGACCAGAGAATATAAAAATACTAGAAGAAAGAATGTGTAATACCCTTGAACTGCTTGGCCTAGGCCAATACTTTCAAAACAGAACCCCAAATAGCTCAGAAAATAGAAACAACTCTCAACAAATGGTATCTCATGAAATTAAAGAGCTTTCGTTCAGCTAAAGGAATTGTCAACTGAGCAAAGACAAACCATACAATGGGAGAAAATCATCACTAACCATTTATCTGATAGAGGACTAATATGTAGAGTATATAGAGAATTCAAAAAATTAAATACTAAGAAGAAAGTGGGCCATGTATCCTAAAAGAAATTTTTCCCAGGAAAAAATTGAAATATCCAAAAATACCTTAAGAAATGTTCCACTTTTATAGCATCAGGGAAATACAAATCAAAACTACTCTGAGATATCATTTCACACCAGTCAGAATGGCAAAAATCCAAAAGACATGCACCAACAAACGCTGGAGAGGATGTGGGGAGAAGGGAGCCTTCATACATTGCTGGTGGGAATGCAAGCTTGTACAACCTGCTTTTCTCATTTACCAAAAACCTTCAAAAACGAGTCACACTTTCCAATTTATGACATAAAGAAGCATGGCTTTATATATAGTAGCAGAGTATTCAAATCATAGTGACAATAGTCAGGAAGCCAAGACCATTTTCCAAGTCATAGTCAAATGGTTCTTTCCAGGTAAAAAGCGTAAATATTGGAAAGACTTATAAGTGAATTTTGAAATATGTCAATTCTTGATTACTTTTGCGCATTTAACAACAAAAAACATTGTGATTCAAAACACTGATTATTTATTTGCTCAGGATACTAGTGACTGGTAATATGAACAGGGCTCTGTGATTGTGGTTCATCTGTCTCTACAGCATCAGCTAGACTCATTCACATTGTGATAAGCCTGGAAACATTTTCTTCCCAGAGTTTCCCACTCACAACATTGACCACGAACTTGGGCTACAGCCAGAGTATTTCAGTTCCATTTATGTGACATTTCCAGGAGACTATCTTAGCTTTTTAATATAGCATTTGATTTCTAAGGGTACAAGACACTACACATACTCTTAATTTCTCGACTTTCAAAGTCTACACCACATGTTAATCAAATTAAATCCAATTAAAGGGACAGGAAACCATCTCTATTTTCAGAATAATTGTAAGAACACAGTGAAAACACATCCAATACTATAAGAATTGTGACATACATCCTTGTATAAAATCTATCTTTTCATGCATAAGGTCTGAAATTTCCTCGTTCCTTGAAAAATGGCTCTCTAAATAAGGGGATGTAAGTATAATACTCAAAAAGTAAACATTCCTTCACCATCCTATTATTAATTTTGCTAACATTATTTCAAATAATAATTGTGAATTTAGCCAGGAGTTTTATGTATCTTGTACTTAAAAATAAACATCTGTTGCAACTATGAGTGATCCAATACTCTTACCACAAAGAATGAGTGCTTTTGTGCATGGTTTGTATATTCTGCATGTCTTTATTAGCAATTATAAAATCTAGGTGTTATACACTTCTGTGATAGGATATTTAAATTTTCTTTTTTATTTAACCAACTGATTTCATGTAATATCTAATGTTGCATAATTTCTGAATAAATTTTCCCTGAATATTGCAGGTGTGATATGTTATAATGATGGTATAATGTAAAATCATTCACATTATAAAAACTCCCAGGCATATTGAAATTTGACTACAGAGTTTCTTGAAAATATTAGAGATGGCGAATGATCTTTCTCTGCATGTTACATTCATTTCATTTCTTTATGAATTGACTCTATTATGCCCCATAAATTGGACAATCATAAGAACACGTAGTCAAAAGTAGTTGAAGAACATATCGGAAAATTTTACCTAAAAATTTCGAAGTGAATAGTTCCATATATATATATGGAAATTGTACTTCTCAAAATCATTGTTCAAATTATATAGTAAACATAGGAATTAGTTGTTTCCAGGGGTCATATTTGTCACTGAATATCAAAAATCCATCAATAAAATAATTCAAGAAAATAATTACAGACTATAATAATAAGTAATTTGATCTAATTATGATCTCTACAGTATTAATATTGTGGGAAAACATCCTACTACTCCCACACATACTCCTCTTCTCTCCTCTCCTGTCCTTTTGTCCCCTCTCCTTTTCTTTTCTCTCTTCTTGCCATTTCTCTGTCCTGCAAATAAAAATAAATAAAATGCCTTTTTATTTTTTTTAATTTATAAAAAAGTAGGCTTTTAATCTACTTTATTCTAAGAGTAAATGCACTTGAGCATGTAATTATCACAAACAATAGAGTATTCAGAAAAGTCCAAATTGATTGGTAGAAGTGTACCACTTCCAAAATACTTATTTATAAAAACATATTGCCCTTGCCATGTGAAAATCGAGAATTCAGTTCTCTGGATTTCTTTGTTAGGGCTTTTTTCTGAGCTTCATCAAAACGATGAACCTTGAGATCCTTATCCCAGTCAAATGGTATTTTTTCTTGGGGCTTATTTTTATCTTCTGCAGCCTTGTTCTTTAGCTTTTTATGATGAATGTCCATAAGAGATTCTGATCGTTTTGATTCATTGTATGAGGAGACTTGTGCAGCCAATCTCTTATCCCTTCCTGACAATATATATTCTTCATCCTTCTTAGTGAGTGATTTTTTTTTCCTTCTTGTATTTCCTTGGCTTTCCTTTCCCTGTCAGCTGGAGTGTCTGTCCAGACTGAGCGATCTCCAGATTTGTCCTCTACTCTTCTCTTAAAGGTTCTTGGTCCAAGACCAAAGTCTTTCATTTCTGGAGGAGCTCGGTCATCCATGACTCTCTGGCAATTGGCTTAGATGAATCATCATCTTCTTTGGTGAGTTTTTTTTTTTTTTTTCATTCTCTGGGCCCTTTTTTTCAAACTCTGTTGTTACACTGTAGTTAACTGGTTCCTTTGCAGGCATTAGTCCAACAATATCTTCGTCTTCACTGCTATCTCAGAGTTGAAATAGGACGATGCTTGTCCTGGATCCTCTCTGCCTCTGTCACTTTTCTTTGTAGATTTAACGAAGCCTGGTGGCAATGCAGGACCTATTATAGGTCTTGGAGGAGAATCATCCTGCTTTTTAAATCCAGGAGGAAGGGCTGGTCCAAAAAACCCTTCATCATCATCGCTATCTTGATTCTGCCTCAGCAGGACCAGTGTCATCTTCTTCAGACTCTTGATTTTTTTCTTCGGATAAAGAGCTACTATCCTCGTCACTATCCGATGAATCAGAACTACTGCTTTTGTAATTAGGGGGCAGAGCTGGCCGTGCAACGGGGCTGGGGTCCAGCTCCTCGTCCTCCTTCGTCCCGCGCGCCTTGGAGCCGGGAGGCAGCGCTGGCCAGATCAGGTCTTTAGCCATCCGCGGCCCCCGACACTCGCCGCGCTCCCCTAAAATGCCTTTTTAAAAGAAGTCATTATTCATTATTCTCACAACAGAAAATAAGTATATCCACAGATGATTAATATAGAAGACAGACTCTTAATTTTCTATCATTACCATTTCTACCATTATTACCTTTATTTAGCTGTACTTTAAATTCAACAGTTAATGACTGGGGCACCATCACTGTTTTCCTCTGACTCTTCTTGGTTTGCCCTATGCCATTGGTGGGTATCAGAGTATAATCCATCATCTTTGAAGTCTAGAATTCAGATAACTAAATTAAGCATTTATTCACTCCTTTCCTGGAGGTCTTTTTTCTTTTGACATGCCTAATCATTAATAACTCTTACAAATTTGGGGGGGCTGGAGAGGTGGCTCGGGGGTTAAGCCTCTACCTTGCAGGCAGAAGGTCCTGGGTTCGGATCCTAGACCCCACGTATAGACGCCAGGCGGAAGCGGGGGCGGTCTGCGTTTCTGGTCCTGGTAGGGCGGAGCCTGTGAATCCCGGGGCAGAAGGAGGTGGAGGCGGTCCATGGTGGTTCGCGAATTCGTCCGTGGTTCTACATACATACACATACATACACGCACATACATACACACGCGCGCACACACGCACAATTGAATAAATAATAAAAAAATTAATAACTCTTACAAATTTTGGAAAAGAAAGGATATTCATACACATAAACATATATATATGCACATACATACTCATATATATAATGAATGATATATATTATATATAATTTTAGGAAAGTATCTTTAAACAAGAAACTGCAAGCAGTTTCAAGCTTCCTGTGTTGTCAGAAATGATTATAAAATTGCTTATTAAAAATATGTAGGGCTGGAGAAGTGGCTCAGGGGTTAAGCCTCCTCCTTGTAGGCGGAAGGTCCTGAGTTCGGATCCCAGATCCCACGTATAGACGCCAGGCGGAAGCAGGGGCGGCCTGCGCTTCTGGTCCTGGTAGGGCGGAGCCTGTGAATCCCGGGGCAGAAGGAGGTAGAGGCGTCCGTGGTGTTTCGCGAATTCGTCTGTGGTTCTACACACACACACACACACACACACACACACACACACGTGCGCGCACGCGCGCACATACACACGCATATGCACACAGTTGAATAAAAATAATAATAAAAAAAATTTAAAAAAAAATATGTAGCCCTGGGACTGGAGAGATGGTTCAGGGATTAAGATTCTACCTTTCAAGCAGAGGGACATAAATTTGGATCCCAGGTCCCATGTAAAAACATCAGGCAGAAACTGTCGTAGTCTGCACTTTTTTTTTTTTCCTTTTCTTTTTTTATTTCTTCCACTCATGCAAAGTTGATAAGTACCCCATTCCCCTTCCTCCCTCCATCCCTCCCTGGATCTCCTTGCTCCCTTTACCCTTTTCCCCTTCCTTCCTCCCCCTCTCTTTCTCCCAGTGCCCCCTCCCCACCTCGTTCCTGGAGCATCCTTTAGCGTGCATGTAAAACTTCCCTCTGGGTCCTCCTCTCTGATGAGGTGTAAGGACTCAGTAGCATTGCCTAAAGCTCATTTTTTGTGTTCCCCTTTAGTATAGGAACACTATTGTGGCTGTTAATCCATTGCCTCTAAGGATCCTAGTGCCTGTGATCCATGCTAGACTTTGGGGGGTCAATGATATGTTGGTCATTGAGCAGGTCATGCAAAGTCCTATTATGATTACTTCAGCCCTAACTTGTGTGGAGTATCTTGCATATCGTTGCTTCTCCCCATCTTTAGGCTCTTACAATCTTACCACCCCCTCTTCCACAAATTTCCCTGAGCTTTAGGATGGGGAGAGATTAGGCTGGCCTGGTTCCAGGTGGTTGATGAAGAGTCTCTGATATTCTGAATTATGGTTTGTTGATTTTTTTTTCTGTTTTGCTGCTCCTACATCTCCCTTAGCTCCATCCTGATGGCTATTGGATATCAATTCCTGGCCAGAGATAAAAGACTGTTAAAATAGAGTCTTATTATAAGAGTAGATTCAAAGGTAGATGGAGTAAGAGTATGAGACCTCAGTGGGGGGGAGGGTCAGTCTTCCATTTGCAGGATGATTACCTTCTATCTGCCAGACTCTATGCCCTCCTTTTCTGGTGAGATCATACCCCATCAGTTGCAAGTGACTAGGAAGGAAAGTCTGTGAGCTTAACCAGATGTCTCATTACTTAACTTGCAGTCCTTGATGGTGGCCTATTTTCTCTGCTGTAGCATGATCCCCTCTCTCCTTGTTGCTGGTGGGGCCCTCCTTCCCCTTCTCTCCTGTTTATAATCTTTGCAATTACTGTAGGTATTACAGAGATTTATCTTTGAGTGTGTATCTAAGTGGGTTTGGTACTAAGTTCCACCTATATATTGAGCAAAGTATCCCAGACACAGAAAACTAAGCACCATATGTACTCCCTAGTAGTCTGCACTTCTTGTCCTGGTGGGCAAAGGCTAGGAAATCTCAGAGTGAAACAAACATGAGGTAGAAGAAATCCAGGTGATTCCCCAAGTCACCTTTGGGCCATCACAGGGACACAGGGTGCCCTCTGATACACACACACACACACACACACACACACACACACACACACACACACAAATAAATAAATAAATAAAAATATATGGTCTAAATTATAGCGCTGACTTTTCTGGTAGGATTTTTTAGTGTACATGATGATACAACCCCAAGTACTCATTTTTTTTTAACACCAGATTTCATTAAATGATTGGAAATATAAACTCATAATAGATTTACTTTTTAAAAATTATTTGATTGTGAAATCTTCATCATTTTAATTAATGGATTACATTTGCTGCTCTTCTGCTCACTAAAGCTCATATCTTACATATCTGATCAAGTCTATTTCCATGATGATGTTACAAGGAAATGTGACTCGACAGAAAAATCATCTGCTTGCACCCGTTTATTCATCCCAAAATTATTCTAAAGTTTAGTTGTTCTCTATCAATTTAACCTTTCCAAAGAAAAGGAAGAAAATTCTGGTTCCTTTTCTGAACATACCAAGTTATTTTCTCTTACTCAAATATACTTGGAAGCTCTGGTTAGCATGTTAAATTTCCTATGAATTCCTAATGATAGAGACTCAATTACACATGGCCTCGGGTGGTCCAGCTACCTTAAGAGTCTTCTCTTCTTCTGAGATTGTAACAGCAGGGTCAGGCTCATAGCTGAATGGCTCTTTTCTGTACATTCTACAGAATTTTAGTAAAAGAAACCTTGCTTTGTCTTTGTGTGGTCAGGTTTTCTTGTTATGATGTTCCAGTGGCCACATGTCTGACCTTTCACATTAGCAGTTTGAGAAGGATTCATCAACCACGATGGAAGACAAACAGGCTCATTTTTCAGAGTATTAAGAACTTATGGGTAAAAACAAGGTGAAGAATAATATGGAAAACAGATAGAAAAAACATTTATATTACTTCTGAACAGGTGTGCCAATGATAAAATACTTAGATATTTTAATGATTACAGGTTTGCTTCTTTGAAAAATAAGTAAAATTCAGAAATGACATCCACCGACTGACTCATTCCCTTTATGCAATACATTATGCTTAACCAAAGCATTTTCAAATCACTTCAAAGCTATCAGAGTTTATAATTTCACTTTTAGTTTTAAGTATTTTTTGTGTGGATGTGTGGGAATTTGGACATGTATGTATGAGGGGGGAATTGACATATGAAGAAGAGGGCACTTTGTATGCTGGTAAAGTCTCAATAGTAACATTGGAAATCAACTTGCATTTTTCTATCTCCTTATACCTTTGCTCTGGGTTTTCCCAGGCTCTGCCTTTCAGAGCCAGAAGTGTAGGTTGCTGTCACTTCTGCCTGGTGGCATATGAGGGAGTGGCTTAACCTGAATCACCTCTCCAGTCCCAACTTTAGGTATGTTTAAGAGTAATTTATATTATATATTTTATATAATTAAAATATACATAATTATATAAATATATTAAAATATAATAAATATATTGATTAAATAGTGTAGTATAAGTTTTTTTAATTTAATTTAACTTATTTGAGAGAGACAGAGAAAGAGGCAAGAGAAAGAGCCACCATATGGGCTTTTAGGGATTGAATTCGGGTCACCGGGTTTGCCAACAGGGTCTTAGTTCCTGAACAATATCACTAGCCCTTAACAAGGTAGAAGAAAAACTATATGACCATCTCAGTAACTAATCAAAAGTCATTTGAAAACTATATTAATGATTTTTATAAATAAGTATAGAAGTTAGAGCAGAAAGGAATAACAGGATTTCACTTAAAAGATCAGCAACACTGTACAATGATATCTATATGTTTGATGTCACTGGACTATACACTTTGGTTATCAATTTAATGTTATCAATATTTTGCTAAAATTATAAATTTTGAAAGTATAAGATGATACAAATATTTATGTCATGTCATATATTGAAAATTATATGCTAGTTATTTTGAATAAACTAACAAAATACACATATTAATACAATCATGTTTTAAATTTTTAATTATTTATTATGTATTCAATTGTGCATGTATGCGTGTGTGTGCGTGTGTGTGTGCGTGTGTGTGTGTGTGTGTGTGTGCGTGTAGAACCACGGACGAATTCGGGAACCACCATGGATGCCTCCACCTCCTTGTTTACTCTGCTCCGGGATTAACAGGCTCCGCCCTACCAGGACCAGAAACGCAGGCCATCCCCACTTCGGCCTGGCGTCTATACGGGACCTTCCGCCTGCAAGGCAGAGGCTCCTAAGCCACCTCTCCAGCCCACAATCATGTTTTCATCATGTATTATTGCTATAATTCTATTTTCCTGATGACTATTATATTATAGACCAAGAGTATGATATCAAGAAACTTACATTATTTCATCTATGTTTTAAAACAATTTTTGAAGCTAAAACTTATGAACTCTTTTTGTAAATGAAAAGAACAAAGTTCAGAAGTCTGAGATTATTTGTTGAATTCTGATTAACTGCTACATTGTAAAACCAAGATTTAACCCTGGATAAAATGATCGGAAATTAATAATAACAGGACTTTTGACCTTGTACATTTTTTAGGTTATATTCATTTAATTTCACTGGCCTGAATTCAAAAAGAAAGATTTTTAAGAAGCCCAAATAAAACATTGCCCTTTCCCCAAATGTATGTTCCCATGTTCACTCCTAGGATTTTTTTAAAAAAATGTTGATTTAATTGAAAAAAATAAGTCACTGCACACACAAGAATTCTGAGATTATTACTATCCTGGATTATTCATTGGGTGGCAAAATCCATAGTTCAGTGTCTTCATACAAAATACACAGAGAGGTTTGACACAGCCACCGTGAGCATGGATGTGGTGTTGTGGGCACAAGTCCAGCACTGCCTCTTGCCCATCGGGAGCCAGAAGATGCAAGGAGCAGAAACCTCAGGAGTCTTTGGAAGAAGCCTGACCCTAGAATTTTAGACTTGGTTTACAAGACTGAGAGAAAAGATTATAAGAAACATCAATCATAAAAACAAAAATAAATTACTGGCATGTTCATTAAGGAGAATTTGACAGGATTATATAGCTACTCAATTTGGCTACAAGAAGCCTTAAGCAGGCTAAGAAGGAAAAAAAAGCAAATTGAGAAAAAAAAATCCTAAATGTCTTTGTTTGGGATCAAGGGGGGGATATGTCACAAAACCATAATTTATTTTTTTCTAGGTGGATGGAGATCTACACTGACAATTTTTTAATTTGCTGAAACACTACAATGTTTGAGAAGTTTACTCAAAAGGAAATTTGCCTATTCTATCATTCTGGCTTTTGTCCTGTCCCTACTGCAGGTTTCTTGGATTTAGCTCACTCCTCACTCTCATTTCTGATTCTCCTAAACACAGAAATATCAAAGATCTAGTTAAAGATGATCCATTGTAAAGATCATTTGGATTGTCACTCTCCAATTAAATTACTGTATGCAGTAGACATATTAGGAACTTTGGTTTAATTTATCGTGTCTCTGCAGTAAATATGGGTATATTAAATTAAAAATATTTCCATGAGTAATTTATTTCTAAAATGTGATGTATATTAACTATAGACACTACACTATACACACACACACACACACACATACACACACACGCACACACACACACTCATTTCCATCACACTATCCTTTCAGTAGAGGGGATAACTAATAAAAGGCTGATAAAAGGATTAGTAATTTCTCCATTTTAAGACTTGGAGACTAGAGAGTGATCTCATGAAGTTTGATTCCCTGAATAGAAGTCATCACATAGACATAAAGTTTATATATTTACATGCATATAATACTGTGGATACATGAGATCATGGTCACATTGTCCTAGAGTTTGGGAATTAGCCGAAACCAGGTCTATATCTGTTGTTTCATGTATGTTATAGACATCTCATCTCACATTTTAGTCCCCAAAGTCCTATGAAATTGTTGGGCTGAATAAGGTACTCTTTCAAGTAGTTTTTATTTCTAAAATTTCTTGGATGTGAGAACACAAACTAATGTCTACTATTTGCCAAAATTTGAATAAATATGATCTTAATTTTATATTCTGACCTTTCTTTGATCAAGAAGCTATTATTCTTATTTTTACAGAAGGGAACAAATTTTCTTGAGATTAAAATAATTCACAAAGCAGATCAAAATAATTGATAAAGCAAACACTTATAAATTTAAGAAGTCAGAATTGGAATCATCAGAGTTTCAAATCCAAATCTTCATTTTTACCCACTATGTTACTGTATAAGGACACAGCCTTAACTTTCCCATTTCAGCAAACACTGTCAATAGTTATCCAATTATTCAGTTGCAATGAAGTTCCCCTTCTAGCTCAGTCAAATACCATAACAGGCAGTAACAGCAATCTTATTACAATCCTGTGCCAGAATCACTAAATCTGCCACCAATACAGAGTCCACCAAAAAGTTCACTTTACCACTTGGTTAAGTACTGTTATGTGGCTGTACCTATTTCACCCAACATACTATGATGTGTACTTAACTTATTATGCTTGATTTCAATTTTCTGCATCTCCCACAAATGTAAAATTAAAGAGCAGGTTATTTTGTTTATGTCATTTGCAGAGTCACTATTGTTTAGAGAATATCTGATATTTAGATGTTTGATATACATTTATTAACTTATCCAAAGTTAGATGTCAATGTTGCCTTGTATGTACTCATGATGACATAGAATTGCACTTAAGTCTACTGCATGGTAATATTTAAATTGCTTTCTTTTGATAATTTTCAATATGTATTGTTTTATTCATAAGTGTTTGGTCAGATTTTTGATAATGTAGATTGCATTTTGATGTCTGATTGTTAGCCTTGTGTGATCCAAGAACATTCTATGGATTGATCATATGTCAAAGTCTTATTAAGGTGTAAGTGTCTTCTTCTTCTATATGTTACATCTGTTCTTCCTATAATCCCAAAAGTTAATACAGTGGTCTCTGATATTCAGATATATCCCTTTCAGACAATTTCCTCTAATCATGTAATAAGGAGGCAATATGTTTTGTTGATTGACTCTAAATTAGAATCAACTTATTTCAAATTATCTCTCTGCCTGGAGAGCTACATCAAAGATTCAAAACCATACATTTTTCAGTTCCCCTATTTAATCACAATATTGCTTGTGATTTCTATTATCTAATTAAGTACACTTGAGTCAAAATGAATGCACTTTTTGCTTTGAAGAAGTAGGAATGTTTATAGGGCTGAGAGAATAAAGCCTCTATCATTGTTACTGTTTTTATTTGGAAGCTAATGACAATTGATGACAAATTGCCCAATGACTAAAATGAAACCGTTTTCACAATCAAGCTCCCTTTCTTGAAGATCAAAATTTGAAATTATATATATATATATAAATTTCCTATATTAAACATGAACACTTCCTGTTAATATATATAAGCACATGCAGAAGAGGTAGGAAATGACTACATGCTCACAGACCAATGCAAATGTCTAGAAGCATACTAACAAACATACCAAGTTGCTCTAGGTTCTCTGTGTATTTCATAACCTTTCACCAGTGCATCTGGAAAGTAGACCTCTTAGATGGTTTTAACTCTACCAGAAAAAGTGAGATAATTAGTTACAATAAAACAATATGACTCAATTCCTCTTAAGTATTTCCAACCAAAATTCTCACCATTAATTCAGAGGGTTGCAGTGGAACGTAGGGAACTCCCCAGGCATGCTGCTGCGATGATCCTTTGTGTTCTCAGGTGCTGAACTTTAGGTGTGTGTGTGTGTATATATATATATATATATATATATATATATATATATATACATATAAAATCTGCACATAATGACTTGAGCCCTTGCAAGTTTACAATCTGAGGCTCTTCCCATGACTGCTGACAAAAACTTTGACATACATCTATCGGTCCAAAAGAAAATTCTTCGTGGTTTCTATTGCACACTGAGTCTAAATTTTCCCTCATATTTTCACTAAAACATCCTATAAATACTGGTGAGGAGTAGTAGGATAATAGGATGTTTGTTCTCAAGCTGTAGGCTCATGAATAAATAAATAAACTAACACAATGGTCATAAAGGCATTACAATTATCATTGTGAATTACCAAAAAAGAAAATTATTAATACCTTTATCCTGAGCTAGAATCATTGGGAATAAATTGATGCTGAAGGTGCAACTTGAAGTGAAATAGGGAATATTAAGACTATTATTCTCAAAACTATGCTAGTTACTTAAAGTAATATTGCAAGGCAATTTGCTTCTTCTTTAACCCCAGTCATTGGGAACATTGTAATAAACAAGAAGTGACTGAGCTAGATGCTGTGTCATTTCATATAAAAATCTTCCCAAGTCTTTGTTTCTTCAGATGGGAAACAGAAACACTGAGTTTACCCAACAATGCTGTTATAATATTTCATTGTTATTTATTTGAGATAAGTTCTCATGTAGCCAAGGCTGAGCTATATCTTCATCACTTGCTAAAACATTTTAACAGTACAAAGATGTGCAAAACCTATATACTCTTGCCAAATTAATCAAGATAATTATATACTATTAAGTATATAAAGTAAATGTTAGCAATCCACTCTCAGAACTTGCCATGTTTCCCCCTGGAATTTCAATGTAAAGGACCATCATGAACACACCTTTCTGTAAACAACTCATTCATACTTCTTTCCATATATGCACCACTCTTCTTCTGAACACTCAATAAGCCATAGAAATATCAATATCTCTATTATCAGTCTCACTAAGAAGTCCTTTTGGCATGAACAGTGCACTTCTGATAACTAGGTTATTGAGAGACACTCAGAATAAAATAGAGGACATTGACTGGTGTTTCTTCTGATCCAGGCACCATTCAAAGAGCTGATTATTTTTGTAACTCATTGCATCATTTTTAATGACATGAATGTTTAAGAATGGCCCTAAAATTTTTAAAGCACTGTGGACTAAGTGAAATGTATATTTCAATATTCACATAGGTGAGAAAATTTATAGTTCTCTCCAATTAAAGAGAACATGAGTAGAGAAACTCAAAGAGATTTGCTCCCTAAACACACTAACTTCAGAGACAGGTCTCATAGCCACAAGTGCCTAGACTAATATGCAAGTATTTTCAATGGGATACTGATCTTAAGAGTACAAAGAAATTTATACAACTTAAACCAAAATGAAAATTTTATGCACACATTAACTAATAATTAACTTTATTTTATTGGGTTTAAAAGGCAAAGCACGCCAGAAAATGTGCATATTGTTTGGTGTACTCTTTAGACTTAGACAAAGACAAGAATCACATACAGTGAATACGGAATGGTAGTCCTCAGCATCTGGGTTTTTTTTTTCCCTAGAAGGAAACTGAAAATGTTAAGGTGCAAGGATAAAATGCTTTTATTCAAGTTTTCCTGAGGGCTTATAGAAAGGTCACATTCATTTGGAAATAGTGCAAACTACTGGAGACAATAGATCATGTTGCCATTAGGAAAAACCACATTTAAGAAAAAATACACTTAGAAAAAGAAAGTCTTGCCTGTGGCTATCTTTTCGAAATCTAGTGGCAGATGTTGGAATAGGATTAGTCTAGTGGAGTAGCCACATTTGATGGAACTAGAAAAGAAGAGCTGGAAAGTGACTCACAGAAACCTCTCCTAGTCACATTCTAATCTCACGCTTTCACCTAAAGCATATTATAATAATTTCCCTAGTCAGTAGGGAGCTCATGACTTTGTTACTAAATAACTAAAATACAATTTTATTTATCCTGAACTACCAAAACTTTTTAAAGAAGGATATATATACAGGTCAATTGAAAATCTGTGTTCACAAAGTAAGCCCATGTACTTTTAGCTGATGAGAAGTATAACTCATTCCACTATGACTAGAGAGTAAGGCTCTATTACTGAAAATGTCACACACTTGTATTGTTTTACAAACAGAGTTCAATCTCACACTGACTGTGAAGCTTCTTTCTGGATGTATAGTATCCATATTGCTTAAAGGTTCTAGGTAGGTTTTGGGTAGAAAAAACATTTTGGTCTTAGTCAGTAGTGGGTTCTGCAGGTTAGCATGTTAAATTGCCATAAAAGGTATACCACTGGAACAGTAGTTGCATGACTGCTATTGGAGTAGCAAACCATTTTGTGATTGGATTTAAGACCTGTTCCACAAAGGAAATTCATGCCTGGTATGCTAAACCTAATTAAAAGCCCATGGCTGAAAAGGCCTTAGTGCCAGCTTCTATGGTCATGTTATAAGACTGACATCTACACTCATAGTTTGTGCTTCTTTTGGCTTTGGTCAGAAAAGCAACTCATTCAGTGGGCAGCAGTCAATGTAGAGAATGATATATGGACAAGAAAGAAAGAATAAGTGAATGTGAGTTCCTAGGCACAGATAGTACATCTATATCAGTCTCCCATTTTCCAAGGCCCAAGGTACATCAAGGAAGTGGTGGCAGAAACAGTGGGAGAACTAGAGGAAATAAAGGAGTGCAATGAATTGCTGTCTTCTGGACATGACATGGTCATTGCACACTAAATGGACAGCAACTGTGGTTATCTGAATAAGACCTGCACGAAATCAAACTGCCAAATGTTCTGTATGGATAGGGAAGGACTCCTCTGACCTCAGACAAGCTGATGAGTCATTGACAATTAATGGCTGCCTGAGGAGGAGAAACACTTTTCTTTTGAAGTCTGACCACTGGTAGATTGTTCATGCCCCAGTAGAAGACTGCACACCCACCCACACAGGTACAGTACTAAATAGCCCCAGTTATTTTTAAAAAATATGAAGAGTATAGTTTAGATGGAGACATACAATGGAGGTTCTCAGGAAGTAGAGGGAAGGAATAAAAGGTGAATGTGGTTAAATGTGTATCAAGATATGAAATTTTCAAAGAATAAATAAAAATATCAAAAAGAAAGAAGAAATTATGACCTTCTGAAAATTCAAAATAAAACAAAGTAAAATAAAACCAAGTGAGTACAATGGCATCCTGTGCCATAATGTAGGGTTCTTTACTAGAAAGAAAACACAGAATGGGGCTTCTACCTGTTATATACTTATCCACACAGGTACATTTACAATAAATAATAAATACCCATATCATTATATTACAGTCCTCATTTCTATTGATATGAACATAGTCTAGTTTATTGCATTATTACATTATCTGTAGCATACTATTTGTCCTTAACAAATACCTCAACTAGTAGCAGTTTATTTCCTGTAAGGGTGACCCAAAGTATTTCTTTCTTATATGCTCTAATCATTTGCAGTCCTGCCTTAACTGGATTGTTTAGTTTTCTATAGAAGACAACATGTCCCATATACCAGAGCTATTTTTCTTTTTGTTGTTGTATACTAAAGGTCCAATTATTCTTGGTAATCCGGACCAATCACACTAACAAGCAAATACTTCTGTTCTTTGCCTATTGATTTAGAGACATAAGGAGAACAAAGTAACTACATTGTAGTTCAATAAAATTACTGTAATGTCTGTGGAGAAAGCATTCTGAACATCATGACACTCTAAGACCGTCGGCACAAAATGTTTGGGAGAAAATATAAAATAATTATTATCAAATTAGCCATGTCAACAGTGACTAGTTCTATTTATTTTCCATCTGTGTTAGTACTGTCATCACTATAACAAAATGTCTGACAAAGCCATTTTGACAAAACCAAAAGATCTCTTTTGGCTGATGGTTTTGTGGTCAGCTGACTCAATTACTGTAAGTTTTGTCAAGGTAGAATATCATTGTGGGGGCTGGAGAGGTGGCTCAGGGGTTAAGCCTCTGCCTTGAAGGCGGAAGGTCCTGAGTTCGGATCCTAGACCCCATGTATAGATACCGGGCAGCCTGCGTTTCTGGTCCTGATAGGGCGGAGCCTGTGAATCCCAGGGCAGAGTAAACAAGGAGGAGGTGGAGGCATCCATGGTGGTTCCCGAATTCGCCCGTGGTTCTGCACACACACACATACATACACACACACACACACACACACACACACACACACACACATGCATAATTGGATAAAAATAATAAAAAATTTTTTTAAAAAAAGAATATCATTGTGATAGAGGAAGAATTCATTTTATGCCAACTGGAAATAAGACACATCCTTAAAAGTGTGATTATGGTGACCTGTATCCCCAAACTAAGGCCTAACTGCTATTTCTCACCATGTTCCAGTAATATCAAATACTAATTCCAGCAATGGATTAATCCATCCATTAGTTCATAATCCACTCATCCCCAGAAATGATGTGCCAGATCAAGACCAAATATTTTATACATTTGTTTTGAGGTATATTTCACATGAAAATCATACAGCATTCCTTGATTACTAGTCTCTACAATCCTGATCATGTGACAAACACTGTAATATTCTACATATACATGGACATATAGTATATATCACAGCATGGAAGCAATGATGCCATCATTCGAGATGTGTCTATCATGTCATTACTGAAGCTATGTTTTCAAAAGGCTATTTCCTCACTTTATCTAGTTTGCTACTCCATAGTGATAGTGAATATGATAAGGCCAAGACAATGCTATGATCACATTGGCAATACTTATTTGCTATGAATTGTGTTCCTTAGAATAGAAGCAGTGCTATGAGGAAATGCATGAATTTTACATAAGGCATTTTGTAAATGAGCAAGCAGTAGCTTGGAAAGGAACATAACCTGAAGGAAAAGCCAAATTGTATACAGAATGTCTTTTTCCATAATAAGCATGATCTAATGTAATTCTTTTACCCACTGACATTGACTCGAGAGATTGTTGGTATATTTAGTACTTAGTTTGGGTCTCTGCTACTAGCAAATGGAATACTCAACAATATCCATATACAAGTTGGGCTTGGGGAATAGAAGTGATGTTGTTTATCCTATGTTTGTGTTCCATTCCTGCCACATGACTCATGAACCCCTTTAATGATGACAGATGAGACTTGAACATGAGTGTCCACATCTTCAGAATAAATTGTTTTGTTGGCTACTAAAACTCACTTCTACTGAAATCATTTTGTCAAGCAGTCTTGAGACTTAAACATCTTCATGTTTTTTTACAATTCCGAGAATTATCTCTACATATCTCTTCTCTGGACTTCATTGTGACCATTTTCTAAATTTTTGAAGCATGTTCCTTTTATGTCTACTTACACTTTGCCAAATTATTGGACACAGTGCATAAATTTTATCAGATGTGGTATTTTGATCTTTCCTTCTTTTTCAAAGAAAATGAACCACCTGATGAATCACTCACAGTTCTGCCCACTAGGGAATCCACTTCAGCACTGACTTTTAGGATTTAGCAATAAAAGTATCCCACCATCCACCCCTACTAACAAGATAGCTATCCATTTTCAGAAATGTGCCAATATCTATAAGTTATTTTAATCAGACAACTAGTAGTAATTCCTCATGGGGCACAGAAATCAGCTGAGAGAAAGCAAGTAAGGAGTCCTGAACAAGATTTATGTGCATGTGAACTACTGTCATAAATGTTACTTGTACATTTAGTGCATACACAGTCTGATATTCCAAATACCACTTTATTTTGATAATGAAATGATGCTATATTATTAAACTGAAGCAGGATGAATATGACAATAATTGTTCTGTAGTCACGTTCAAATCACACGATACCTGATGGCCTATGGTAATGCTCACTCTCTAACAGGGTTCAGTAGCACACTAAGAACTATTTTTCAAAATAAGAAGATGGTATGGAGGTACTTCAGCATTTCAAAGGTCTTCATTGTCATTTAACAGCAAGGTCTCCCAAAGCTTTCAACAAGCATCTCTATGTCATGCACTTCAAAAATGACAGGGTCCATTTGAACCTTAGGCACAAGTGCATAGAAATAATACAATAGTCAGAATATTTGTACCATCTTTGCTGGGCCTCACTCTCAACAGACAATTGTTTACTTCATTAAACCAAAAAGCTAGATGAGAGCATTATAAAAAGAAATTTCACTGCATCTGAAAGCCAAAGATGACCAATTACTATTGCTCCTTTTTTATTTTTGCATGGACCAGATGTATACTTCAAATTCGACTAAACATCACAACATCTCCATGTCTCTATTCCTTCAACATGTGTTATGTTTTGAGTGTAACATCCTATACAGATTCATGTGTTTGAAGCCTTGTCTCTAGCTGATAGACCTTTTTAGGAGAAGGTTATAGAACTTTTTGGACCTAAAACCTAGTTGAACAAGGGGGCCATGGAAAAAAGCTTGTGTATTATACCCCAGTCCATTTCTGCCCTGGCTTTCTGATTCTTGTTCCTAAGATATGAAGATGTGAGGATTCCCAATCACATGCTCTTGCTGTTATAGAGCTGCCTGTTGTCATGCATTCCCTGACATGGTGGCCACTATCTCCTCAAATCATGAAGCAAATAAATTCTTTTTTATATAAAATTTTTAAATTTATTTCTTCCATTCATACAAAGTTGATAGGTACCCCATTCCCCTCCCTCCCTCCACCCCTCTCTGGATCCCCTTGCTCCATTCCCCCTTTTCCCTTCCTTTCCCCCATTCCCTCCTTTTCTCCCAGTGCTCCCTCCCCCATTCCCCCACCATTCCTGGAGCATCCTTTAGTGTGCATGTCAAACTTCCCTCTGGGTCCTCCTCTCTGATGAGGTGTAAGGACTCAGTAGCATTGCCTAGAGCTCTTTCTTGTGTTCCCCTTTAGTATAGGAACACTATCATGGCTGTTATTCCCTTGCCTCTAAGGATCCTAGTGCCTGTGATCCATGCCAGACTTTGGGTGTTCAATGATATGTTGGTAATTGTGCAGGTCATACAAAGTCCTATTATGATTACTTCGGCCCTAACTGGTATGGAGTATCTTGCATAATGTTGCTTCTCCCCATCTAAATAAATTCTTCTTTAAGTTGATTTTTCTCAAGTACTATGTCACAGTAACAGAATAAGTCATTCATATATGACCCAAGAATATTTGCTGGATTCATCGCTTACTAGCTGGTTGTATTAGTCAGGCTCTCTAGAGTCACAGAATTCACATATATATATATGAAATTTATTGTGTTGGCTTACAGATATGGCCAAGGTAGTCCAACAATGGCTGCCAGTAGCTAGCTGCTCAGTTCTGTAGCCAAGTGGGTGATGGCTGAAGGCTGGATAATTCCTAGAATCTTTAGTCTAGTCAAAGGCTAGAAGGTCAAAGAAACCAGGTGGCTGGAAGGAAGAGCGATTCCTAGCATGGCTGCAAGAAGTATCTTTTCTCTTTCTTGGCTCCTTTTTATATGATCCAGTACTGAGAGGATCCTATGATATCTTTGAAGGTTCTCATAGGATCTAGGGCGAGTATAATCCTATCAGGTGATCTAAGTTGATCCTTCCAGATGTGGTGTCCGTCCATCTTAGTTAATACCGGGTATGTCAAGTTGACATTCAGGCTTAACTATCACACTGGCACTCTATATATAATCTTATCATGGTACAATCTGCAAATGATTCAAAATGTTTTTATAATGTGTGCAAAGGAAAGATAAAGATTTTACAGACTATATGGCATGGAATGAAGAGTTAATTTGCCCACAATATAAGAAAATTAGCATGTATTGCTGGGTGTTCCTACTAATAGTTAAGTGTTACTGGTGACTTTCAGGAAAAGATACTGAAGGAAATAAAAACATCTTCTAATTGGCAGTGCACACTTATAAATGGTGATTATTCATCCCAGCAGTGAAACCATATTTGTAATAATAGCTACTACTAGAATTATCATTCAATTAAGCTTTAAACAAATCATGCTTGTTCACAAAAGTCTGTTGGGTTTCCTATTATCCTTGTCAAATAGATGAGATGAATGGGAATATGGCAAGAATCAGCAAGTGTGCATAATATTGATTCTTGGTATTGGCACTGAGCTTGACACACATCTAGGAAAGAAGCAATGCTTTTGAAAAGCTTAATATTCTCTATGTTCAAGTAGATTCAGGGATTTCCCTCACTCCAACAACTAGGGAACCAATGTGGTGTCTCTGATAGATGTTAAATGTAACTGTTTCAATTATTTATCATGTGACTTGGGAAACAAAGATGATATGGGCTCAAAAATTACTGGACCTATTAGGAGACTAGCTTGCGTCAAACTTCATTAACCAATGAGTTATGTTAGTCCCTCCTGCGACTATTGGATCATAGTGACATTTTCAATTTCCTAAAATTAGGGTCATTTCAGATAAACTGCTCTAGTATCTCTAAAATGTTTGATTATTTCCTTTTCACTACTATCCTGGAAAAAGCCTTTGTAGAAAGAAGAGAAGGATTTGAAGTATAAAATCATCCTGGTAGTGAATTAGGATCTTACTCTAGGGAAACACTTACTTAAGGAGGTCTAGGTCTATAAACTTAACTACTTCAGGCTAACAACAGTTTGAGAGATGCTACATTCAGTTTTTAGAGCTTCCAGTCACAGAATTGAGAACATTCCTGCTTAAAGAGATCACATAAGCATTTAAAGATTGCCAATCCACTTCATTTCCAGGGATTCTATGATCAGCTAATCAATTCCACAGATTGATTCCACAAATCAGGAAATCTAATGATTGCTTTGAATCTGCTGTCTACCTTACAACAATGGTGATTAAGTGTAGCCATTTGACTGGACCCTAGGCTTTCAGGATCTGGCAATTCTGGCTACATTTAGCTATTACAGAAAAGTAACAATAGCCCTACTGAAACTTTGAACTTATGAAAAAAAATAGTCACAGACCTCAGGAAGCCTCCACAGAATTGCATTTTAGCATCATAAAGAGAATTGTGTCCTCTAGCCCCTCCCAGTGTTTCTGAGTAGATTTCACATGATAAATCTGGAGTCCATTTATGTCTTAGATACCCTTTTCTATAGTACACCAAGGTGGTTCTGATATTTCATTCTAAATACATAGAAAGAGCCCTGTAGTAATTCATGAAGCCAAATAAATCTAGCAACATTGCTTGATACCACACATATTAATCAGCATTGATTGCATTCATCTTTTGTGATAAATAGATATAGGCATCAATGTGACAACTGAAAGGTCATCTCTCAACACATTTGTAAAGAATTAGTTGTTGAGGCAAGCACTGAATAAGACTGTGGGATATTTAATTGATGAGAGAAGACCTAATCTGTAGTTAGTAGAACCATTCTCTGGGTAGGTGGATAAGACAATTGGATCAGTAGTTTGGTGTATCTTAGCATACTTTGGTAGACTTGCAGACTGACAAATGAGAATGTTTGCCCTCTCTCATCAGTCTCTGTAGATATGGTATGATCAGTTCCCTCAACTCCTGATGTTGATATGAACTCTCTTGCTAATCTGATCTGTGAACTATAAACAGAATCATAAGCAAGAACAAGCCCATAGTTCCACTAAGGTGTTTAGCTGTATATTTTTCAGCAGTGTGACAAGAAATGGAAATTATCTGTGTTCATTCTGTTACTTTATCACTTAATACATATCCATTCTAAGCATACGTGAATGAGAAACAATAAAGGACAGTTTCTACTCCACTCAGACTATGCATTGTGCATGATGCATATGTATGTATGTGGGGGGGTTGCATGTGTGTGTGGAGGTCAATGCTATGTGGCTTTCTTTTTTTTAAAAAAAAACATTTTTTATTATCTCTGCTCATACAAACTTAATAGGTACACGGGTTCCCTCCCTCCCCCTGATCCCCCTGCTCCCCCTCCCCCCACCCCTTTTTCCCCACCCCCCCCCAGTGCCTCCCCTCCCCCAATCCCCGGAGAATCCTTTAATGTGCATGCCAAACTCTCCTCTGGGTCCTCCTCTCCGATGACATACAAGGACCCAGCAGCATTTCCCTGAACCTTTCCTGTGTTCCCCTTAAGCATAGGAACACTATTTTGGCTGTCAATCCCTTGCCTCCAAGGATCTTGGTGCTTTTAGCAAATGCTAGACTTTGTGGGGTCAATAGTGTGTTGGACATTGTGCAGGGCATGCAAAGTCCAATTATGATTGCTTTGGCCTTAACTTGTGTGGAGTATCTTGCATATCATTGCTCCTCCCATCCTTGTGCTCTTACACTCTTACCGCCCCCTCTTCCGCAAATTTCCCTGAGCTTCAGGACGGGGAGAGATTAGGCTGGCCTAGTTCTAGGTGGTTGATATAGAGTCTCTGAAGTTCTGGATTATGGTTTGTTGATTTTCTTTTGCGGTTTTGCTGCTCCTGCAATGCCCTTCACTCCATCCTGATGGGTTTTGGATGTCACCCCCTGGCCAGAGATACAAAGATATTAAACTAGAGTCTTATTATACGAGTATATTCAAAGGTAGATGTAATAAAAGTAGGAAACCACAGTGAGGGAGGGGTCAATCACCCATTTGCAAAATGGTTACTTATTATCTGCCAGACTATATGCCCTCCCCTTCTGGTGAGATCACACCCCCTCAGTTGTAAATGATCAGGAACAAAAAGTCTGTGAACTTAACCAGATGTCTCATTGCTTACTTGCAGTCCTTGATGGAGGCCTATTTTCTCTGCTGTAACATGGTCCCCTCTCTCCTTGTTTCTGGTGTGGCCCTCCTACCCCATCCTTCCTGTTCATAATCCTTGCAATTACTGTATTACAGAGATTTATCGTCGAGTGTCTCTAGGTGGGCTGGGTGGATTTGGTACTAGGAGCCACCTATTAGGGAGTGCATACGGTGCTTAATTTTCTGGGTCTGGATACTTCACTCAATATAATTGTTTCTAATGATATCCATTTCCCGGCAAATTCCAGTAATTCATCATTTTTGATAGCTGAGTAGTACTCCATTATATACCACCTTTTCCTTATCCACTTGTCAACTGTTGGACATTTGGGTTGATTCCATGACTTTGCTATTGCAAACAGTGCTGCTATGAACATGGTTGGACTTGTGCTATCGAGGTGAACCTCTGCTGCATGGGGGGTTATTCCCAAAAGTGGGATAGCAGGATCATATGGCATTTCAATCTTTAATTTCTTTAAAAATCTCCAGACAGCTCGCCAGAGTGGCTGTATGAGCCTGCATTCCCACCAGCAATGTAGGAGAGTTCCCCTCTCTCCACATCTTCTCCAGCATTTGGTGGTGTTCATGTTGTGGATTTTTGCCATCCTGACCGGGGTGAGATGATATCTCAGGGAAGTTTTGATTTGCATTAACTACTCTCCACCTTACTTATTGAGAAAGGGTTTTCCACTGAACCCATAGCTAACAGATTGAGGTGGGCTGACTTATCAGTGAACTCTAGGGATCTATTTGGCACTCTTTGTATTGAATACTTGAATTACCTATGCACATCACTGTGCCTTTCTTCATATACTGAGATCTGAACTCAAACCCAATGCTTGCATGGCAATCATTCTTCCCACTCATCCATCTATCCAGAGACTCTGACCACATTTTCTTAACAGAGAAGAAAGAATAAGAATATATAAAAATAAGCCCTCCAGCAACAGTTTATTACAAGTAAACAAGTAATCATGTTCAGAGAAAATAATGAATGATAATTGAATCAGTACTCAGTGTAATAAACAACAAAAACAAACACAAAGAATGTAATCAAATATTTTATTTGTACTTCTTATCTTCTGAAGCAGTCTGTTTTTCTTTTAAATGCTCAAACTAACATTATTTGTTGAGTGGCTATGAATAGCAAAAACATCTAAATTTACCTCTAAGTGAAACTGGCAGGAGAAGCAAATTTTTTTCTTGATAATAGGATATGTTATAAATTGAACAATAAACTTTGTTTTTACTAACTGTAAGTAATTTTCTGTTTATCATATTTCTAGAACTATGTGAAATTCTTGCATTATGATGGTTTTTATGCATTAAATAACATCAAATATTATGCATTATTATCCTTCATTATTCTGAGGTTTCAAAAACTCAGGAGTCAACTCTAAGGTCAGAAGGGCATAACAGTTTGCTGAATTTTAAAGCTGAGTTTATTTTACCATAGAAATACTCCATTTTTTTAATATAGTAAGAACATGCATTTGAACTATGACTTATGTGGCGAAGCTGTTTAAAAATATCATGACCTTTCACCAAGACATCAAACACTTCAATTAAAAAATGGGCCATGGAACTAAACAGGGATTTAACTCAAAAAGAAATTGAAATGTCAAATAAATATCTTAGAAGATGCTCAACTTTCCTGATTATCAGAGAAATGAAAATCAAAACAGCTCTGTAATTCCATCTTACACTAGTCAGAATGGCTAAGATCAAGAACACAAAAAACAGAGATTGCTGGCGAGATTGTGGAGAAAAAGGGATACTTATTCACTGCTTGTGGGAGTGTAAACTGGTACAGCCTCTGTGGAGATCGTGTGAAGTTTCCTCAGAAAGCTAAAAATGGAACTGCCATTGGACCCACCTATACCACACATTGGAATAGTACCAAAAGACTCTACACCTACTGCAAAGATACTTGTTCATCTTTGTTCATTGCAGCTCAATTTATAATAGCAAAAAAATGTAAATAGCCAACATATCCATCAACAGAGGAATGAATAATGACAATGTGATGCATGTACACAATGGAATATTACTAGCTATCAGACAGAAAGGATAAGATTATGGAATTTTCTGGCAAATGGATGGGATTGGAAATTTTAATATTGAGTGAGGTATCTCTGACATAGAAGTTAAGCACCACATGTTCTTTCTAATATGCAGATGATTGAACTCATATCCTTGTTAATGTACTTGAATTGCAAGAGTCAGAAAACCAGAAAAAGACCTAAGAGTGGGAAGGTAAGAAGGAGTGGTTAGGGTGAAACATTTTAAAGGGGAGATTTAGGATCCCAGGACAAGGGTGAAGGAGGGAATAATTGAGAGAAAATACATTGTGGGGACATAGGAGAAAGGAAGGACAGAGGGACTTATAAAAACCCCTAAGATTGTGGGACGAAACCCCAAAGGAACATTCTATGCCAGTAATATGTCAATAAAATGTCTTTTAAAGAAAGGAATAAGAATGAGCAGTCCCTATGCAGAGGAGCATAGGGAGTGGGGAAAAAATAATGAAATAAAAGCCTTGAACTGATTCATTTAGAACTCAGGGACAAAATTATACTAGATGTAACAGGAATGTGGCACTTCCTGGTAAAATGTGGCACTTCCTTGGTCAGAGAGACCTTAGAGGCCCCAAACGTCATAGGCTCTTGACATTTCTCTTGGTTACTCTCCAAAAACTGTCAGTAAGACTGTCTTACTGAAGATACAACACAAATGGTCACAGAACATGGGCAAAATATTCCTCGAAGTGGTCTGAGGATTTTGTCCTTGCTGGATGGCTTCCACAGTTCCAAGGACTATCCGTAGCAGCTACTGGGCAAGAGAAATAATCACAGGGCCCATCAACAGCATGAGAGCTATATAAGTCGCAATATACATCACCATGGCAACAGGTGACCACCAGTGTAATAATGGCATGAGTACCAAGAAGACACCCAACAGCTTTCTGATTGGATTCAAGATTCGCTTGTCAGAATGGTACCTATCCCGGCTACTGTAAACTAGAACAAGAACCTAAAAAAAAGGGAAGGAAATAGATTAATAAGGAAGATAGCCAATAAACCTATAGGTAGGAAGACACAAACTACTTTGTAGGTAGCTGTTGTTATACCCATAGAATGGGAACTCATAGTGGAAATTTTGTGTCTAAAGTTTGATGAGTGAAGAGGAAATGCACATACAAGTGGGGTGGCCTGAAGAGAGGTAACTTGTTACATTACAGAAGCCTTAACCCATGCAGGAGTAGACAAGCCAGTGTGGACCCTAAAGTCTATAGAAACATACTGGCTGAAGAGTGGAACGGAATGGTACAGGGAAGGGAAGAAATGCAAGGGAGAGGGAAGGAGGGAAGCTAAGATGAATACTCAGTATGCTTGTAAAAGTAGAAAAAATTAATTAAAAAATCATGACCTTGTCGTAAAAGTAATTTCATCTAAATGGCATGTATAATTATTTGGATAAAAATTATACCTTTAAGTAATTTAAACTTTTTAAACTTTAACAACCTTTCTCAAACAACTTATCTAACACCATCCAACTCCTTCAATTTGGATCACCTCTTTCCAGCCTGGCTTTATGGGCCTACAATAACATGAAGTCACAGAATAAAATGTTCTCACTCTTGGTTAATATTCAATTACTATTGTCTTGAAATTGTAATATTCAGGCAAGGACCTAATTATTAATATTTAAGCAAGGGACCTACACTTGCTTATTTTTTTTTTTAAATTTTCTTATTATTATTTATTCAACTGTGTGCATGTGCGTGTGTGCGTCTGTGTGTGTGTGTGTAGAACCACGGACGAATTCGTGAACCACCATGGACGCCTCCACCTCCTTCTGCCCCAGGATTCACAGGCTCCGCCCTACCAGGACCAGAAGCGCAGGCCGCCCCCGCTTCCGCCTGGCGTCTATACGTGGGATCTGGGATCCGAACTCAGGTCCTTCCGCCTGCAAGGCGGAGGCTTAACCCCTGAGCCACCTCTCCAGCCCTACACTTGCTTATTGACTGAGTATAAATTACTTATCTGTTACTACTTTCCTCCACTAGAAATTAACTTATTTTTGCTTTATTAAATGATTATATCTTTTTCAATGGAATGCAGCCTCTGAAGAGATTATGTCTATTACCTACAATATCAAAGTATATTGATATAGTAAACATACTAAATATGAATTTCTACTTGTATCTTTAATTCCTCTCTGAATAAAGCCACACATTTGAAAAATGTCAACTGAATCAAAATAAAAAGCATTTAAAGTTTTATAATAGTTAAGAAGAGTAGCAAGGCAGACATAAATATTTTCTCCAAGGTCATTCTTGAATTTCCAAATTTATTAAAGTAAATGTCACAGTATGTCTTGAGAGAATAATAACAAATTTTTGCATCTACTGTAAGGATCTGAATTATAATTTCTTGTTGACCAATTCTCAAATGGAATTTCATGAGCAACTGGCTGTTATTCTGTTGACCTTTTTTCATTTTTCTGATCCATCTTGCTACTTCAACCTCTATTTAAAAAGTAAGAAAAAAGATATAAACTTTATGAAATTCAACACCATAAAATAAATCAGGTTTATTTTCTTTATTATGGTGGATGTTGATATTTTATTACAGCTATCAGGCTTAGATTGTCTATGTCTTACAACTTTACCTTTTATATACTCATAGTTTTATAAGTTCTCAGTAAGATAGTTTTTCAATAGGATATCCTTTATTTTTGCATTTTTTATTTTTCTACTTTTACAAGCATATGAGTATTTATCATGCTTCCCTATATCACCCCTGTTCCTCCCATGTCCTCCCTTCCCTTCAACAATACCTCCAATTCCCTTCCACCCTACTGTCAGTATGTTTCTATGGACCTCAGGGTTTCCTTTGGCTTGTTTACTTTTGTAGGTGTTCAAGCCTCTGTGACGAACCAAGTTGCCTCTCTCCATGCCACCCCACTGATGGGGCACTTCCTTCCACTAATAAGATATAATTTAGATGATGTTATTAATCATATGGCTGAAATTATTCTATTTCCAGTTGAGCTTCTTGGAAAAGATATTGATGTTCTACTTTCCTTTTTATATTTTTAAATACTAGACTTCATATAAATTCATAATACCATGCATTTATAAATACATACTATATGTAATATTACATATATTTAATATGTAGGCAGTGAGTTTTGACTTTTCAATTAGTGCACTAGACAGCGGGCTTTCATAAGGCTTTGTCATGTGTTAACTCACTCATCAACACAGCCTTTCCTTATTCCTCTGCACCCATCCTGTTTAAAATTTTAGCCCCAGTATCCCTTCAATTTTATATCAAAAGTATTTAATATCGCCTCCTTATTTAGGAACTTTCCTCTCCCTCATCTTATGGGTTCATTCTATTTTCTTGACCCTTACAGACCCACCAAGCTAAGCATACAAACCCAAAATTTAAAGTTTAGCTTAGAATCTACAATTAGAATACAAGGCAGTTGTTTTTCTGGGCCTGCATATTTCTCAATTAGTAATTGGGATATACCTCAATTGTCTCATCTATTTTCCTGCAAATTTCATTTTTCTCTATAGCTGAATAAAATTTCATTGTGTATGTGTGGCACATTTTCATTATCCATTCATGAGTTAGTGGCTATGCATTCATGAACTTAGAGCTTCTGCACAAGATATAGCCAGCCACCATTCCAACATAGATGAGAGAAAGGCTTCAATAGTCCCACCCTTAACTGAGAAGTTATTGGCAATTAATGGCTGCTAAGTAGGGAAGAGTTATTTTTCTTTGGGAGTGCAGCTGTTAGTGAGTTGCCCATGCTCCAGTGAATGACCCTAACTGCTCATGTGGGCAGTACTAATCAGCGGCATTGCTTTATGTAGAAAAAGAAGTAGCAAGCAATTCCTACTAATAATAATCTTAAATTCAAATGTTCTCAACATTTAAAAGTCACAAATTACCTCACTGAATAGCACAAGATCCCACTATTTACTGTTGCCAAGAATAATACCACACTTACAATGCACACACAGACTATGAATCAAAGGATGGAATCAATTCCCCAAGCAAAGAACAGCCAAAGACCAGCTGGTGTGGTTATTCTGATATTTGATAAAGTAGACATCAAACCCAAACTAGATAGAAGATAAATAAAAGGCCACTCAATAAATTATAAGCAATAATTCTTTAATAAGATATAATCTATAAACAGATATTATACACACACACACACGCACACACACATATGTGCACCAATGCTGGTATTCTTAATGTTATGAAGTAAACATTAGAAGGCATGAAAAAACAGACAGATCCTGATATGATAATAGTCAGTGACTTCAATACCCAACCCACTCTCATCCTTAGGTAGGCCTTCCAAACTAAAATTCATCATATGTCAGAGTAAATTATACCACATGTACTTAACAGATATCGAACAGAGTATTTCAGCTAATAGAAATGGAATACAAATTCATCCCATTAGTCCATAGAATGTTCTGCAACATTGATCACATTATATTCGGCAAAGCAAGCTCTAAAAAAGTATGGGAAATGACATAATCACTTCTACCCTGAACAGAAAAAAATAGGACATATGCAGGTACTTGAAATCTAAAAAAAAAAAAAACTATTTTATTTATTTACTTATTTATGATATGTCTGTGTGAGTATGCATATGTTTGAGTACAGAGCATGTATACATGCAGGCAAACCTGCCTGTGCACACAAATGCATGCCAGAAAAGGGTGTGGCTTGTCTTCTATTATTACCCTCTGCCATTCCTCTGAAGCAGGGTCTTTTCCTGAGCCTGGAACTGAGTCTCCTGTAGGCTGGAAATGAGCAAGATCAGTGATCCTCCTGTCTCTGTAGCCCCAAGAGCTGAGAATCAAGGAATTTGAGATGACATCGTTCTTGGGATTCAAGCTTCCATTCATATGGTTGTGAAACAAATGGTCTTAACCACTGAGGCATTTCTCCAATTCCTGAACAATATATATTTAAGTGCATAGTAGGGCACTGAAGGACGAAGGGAAGAAATTGAAAAGCTTATAGAATCCAGTGTAAAAGGTCGTAACTTCACACTACCTGCCATGTTTCCAGTACCCTATTAAGCATGTTGCCTTTTGTGAAAATGTAGCATATAAATAATCACTTTCTCATAGTATTGCACAATGCTTTACAAATTGACTAGGTACTGAATAATTTTCACTCTTGTTTAAAAGTTAATATAAGATCACATTTTTTATTGTACTGGAAGAAAGGGGAAAAGGCACAAGAACTGAAACAGTTTAAACATTCTTTTTAGAGCATTTGTCATCATGAGGTTCTCTATATGTTTTATGTATCAAAGACTAAAACACAGAAAAATTTAATTGATGTAAAGGTGATGGGCAATATAAGTGAATTTTGCTAATAATTACAATATGATTTCCAGCATATTGCATAAAAGAAGGTATTTATACATGATTCAATTTTCATGCTATTGGATTCTGTTATATTTTGTTCATTCATTAAGAAGCTAGATGTGCACACATTTCATGGTGTCCAGGTAGAGGTCATAGCAAAACTTTTGGAAGTTGCTTCTCTCCTTGTAGCTCTAAAGATCAAATTCTGGTCACCAAGTTTCTAAGCAATCAACTTTACATGATAAACTATCTTACTGGCCCAAGCTTTTTTTATTAATTTAATTTGCTGTGTGACATTTTCATATATGTGCGCATGCATTTTGATGACTCTCACCCTTCACAACTCTTTATCACCTTCCCACCAACAAATTGTCCTTTTTTGCTATACGATCCTTTCCCAAATTCAGGTCTTCCTGTTTTGTGATCCAAAGAGTTTGACCAGAACCATTTGTGTGATCTTGGTTTGGAACTCTCTATTAGAGTCTGCTGGGCTCCTCAGTAGGTATTGCAGTTCACCTGCATGGCTGCTGATAAATGATCATCAAACAGCTTAAGGGAACAAGGGTTTATTCTCTCGTACAATTCCTGGTTACAATTCTCTGTACAGCTTGACAGAAGAACACACACCAACATCAGAGCTGAGGGAACTGGCCACACCATCACCACATAACAGCCAAGAGATGCACAATCCTTACTTGCCAGACCAGCATGTCTGGCCAAGTGTACAAAAGGATGTGAACTCTCTCAACCAGCTCTCTTTGATTTATCCAGGGCCTAATCTCACCCACCAGAGGTTGGGCCTTCCCCATCAGACAATCTCCTGCAGGTTTGCACTGGGCTTAATTTAACCACTAATTCTCTACAAATGTGCCCGGAGCTCACACCCTTAACAATCAAGTTGACACCTGTACATAACTACGACAGTAGGTATACAAGGGAATGCAGTGACTCCCATTTCCCAGGATCTGTCAGAGGTCATGAGCTTAGCAAGGGGGAGCAGGGTCCCTTAAACACCTCCCAGAACGACTCCTGCCTGCTGGCAGGTATACTACTGTGTAGCCTCTGTAGGCAAGCACAGCTTATATTAACTTTACTAAACAATCCCATTCTGCTTCGAAGGTGATATTTCATTGCCTTTCTCACCATCCTCAAGATCTTATATTCTTACTATCTCTCCTTATACAATGGTTCCTGACTCTTAAGAGGTGATATAAATGTAAACTTTATGACTGAGCCCTCAACCATCACTTAAATTCTGAGAATCTTTAGCAGCATGGGTCTCTGCATTCACCAATTTTCACTGAGAAAAGAGACTTCTCTGATAAGACTGAGAATGGCAGTTGTCTGTAGGAACAAACATAAATAATTATAAGGCAATTTTATCCTATCTTAATTTAGTTAATCATTATCTAATTATTCATAGGTTTATCACATAGGCCTAATACTTAAAGCAGCATGAGTTTTAAGCAGAATTTACAGTATCAGATTGAATATTCTATTGTAGAGTGGGTCTCAAATACAATCAAAATTGATTGTTACCCTAATTCATTTGTGTCGCTATTGTACATGTGGGCTGTTATATTACATTCATAGCTGTGCAAGAACATGGTGCCTTTCCCCCCATTGATAGTATATTGAGTTTCATTTCTATAAAATATAATCAACATGAAGAAGCTTCTAGCTCACTTCCAGCATGATTTCTCCATATCTTGCAGTTGATGTGGAAGGAGTCTTCAACAGTAAGGTCTTATTATAAAGTTCTGGTGTGCAACCAAGAGAAATGAAAGAACACAACCATAAATTATCATTGATTTGCATTAACTGATTTGCATGAATACTTTTTACATATGTATGTAAAATTTGAATGAATTTAATATTGAAGTGTTTCAACATGGAAGTAGTTGCTAATTCATATATAAATGAACTAATCATCAATAAATATATTCCCAGTAATATTGTAGGTCATATATTTACTACTAACTAACATTTGAATTATGCTATTTGAAAAATTCCTCATTAATAACACATTTCAATCAGCAAGACAACACTGAAATTTATAATTATTGACATTTGAAAGAAATTATATTAATGTAGAAAAATTCTTACATGATAGCTTTACTGGATCATAAAAACTATTCTCAAAGACTGAAAAAGTAGCTCAGTGGTAGAACTTTTTTCTAACATGAGCAAAGCCCTGGTTTGAATGCTAATGCAACAACCAAACTCAAACAAAAATCACTCAAATCTAAATACATTGCTTAGAGATAACATTAAGACATGGAATGGAAATAATGATAAAAGAAAACAGGTACTTTTAAGCCAATGAAGCATGAATTATATGGTCTTGCTGTGCATCTAAATTATAATACATTCATTTAAAAGAGCAATATAAAAGTTTCAACAACAAAAATTTGTATTGTATGTATACATGTATTATATCATTGGAGCTATGTATTATATCATTTGGAATTAGATAAACGTACAGTGAGACTGTTCCTAAGTTGTAAGTGTGGAAGTTGTGGAATAATTCTGGAAGCATCTTTGGTCAGTATAAGAGCAAAGTTCCTAGAGACAGTGGACATAGCTTACAAAACATTGCTTCCTCAAATTTTCTAAAACAAATTGTATTGATACTAGTCTTTTCTAGTTCTTATGTATTTTTCTCTTGCATTCGGAATTTGGAGTAATTCATTTTTTCACTTGCATTCAGAATTTGGAGTAATTTTATCTTAGCTCATTGACTATACATGTTGACTCAACATAATTTGAAATTTAGACCTGCCTATGGAGGATCTGGAAAGTCAAGGTACCAGATGCCACAGATTTACCGAAGTCTGAAGCAGCTACAACCCTTATCAAAAACCCTTTAGAGTATTAAAGAAACACTAAAAAAAAGTATTCGACATCCGACACATCTATTAGTAAAAGCAGTCATAGATGAGATGTGTTTTCACTTATGAATTGATAACATTCAGTATTACTCTGGAATAAAATACTTTAATGCATGATCTCATTTAATGTTCAAACAAATTTAAGGAATTAGCTAATACATTGGACTATCAGACCATTTTTCAACATGAGATACTTTGGAGTTTTTCAGTAAAGTGCATGATTGTATAAAATCTGGGGAAGAGCATATACTCTGGGAAAGAGTATATCTGTTTATGTCCAATTACACATCTTACTGAAGATGTCATGCACTGTGTTACAGCTTGGGAAATGCAACTTAGATTTCTTCTGCTGTTTGACAGGAGCAACAGTTCTGTCTAGACATTAAGAAGTATATTTCTTGCTATAATAAAATGGTGTCTTGAAAAGAACCAGAGAGAAATTATAGCTGTCAGGCACATTTATGAGAGA
This sequence comes from Typhlomys cinereus, assembly GCA_023101885.1. Lineage (NCBI taxonomy): Eukaryota > Metazoa > Chordata > Mammalia > Rodentia > Platacanthomyidae > Typhlomys > Typhlomys cinereus. The sequence goes on along the minus strand of JALPQD010000136.1, from coordinate 824,025 downwards.
AAATAAACACAAAATGTAAGCAGTGTTTTCTTATTCTTGCCATGATAAAACAAAATTTGGAGTCCTGTGTATAGCAAAAATTGCTAAAAAAATGCTCTGGATGGAAATTACTTGGTTGTAAGACTTGATGTATGGCAAACATAAAATAAGTGCTGAAGTAGGTGTTGCTACTTGACATTGGAAACACACACTGAAAATCTTTACAGAATTTCATGGATTTCTTTATTGAGAGCTAGAGATTTTGATTTTTAGATAAAAGATTTGCCTTCTAATATGGTTAACTTTCTCCCAAAATCAGATCAGAATGTTCTTGCAATGATTTCATGTGGAATCATCTGCATACATCCTCCTTGAAGAGTCAGACACTTGCAGACACTGATGAGAATGTGACAATTTCTAAAGGAAATAATAAAATGTTAAAGTCAAAAGGATCAGGAGGAATCCAACTTCAGATGTCTTTATTTGCATTTTAGAACTCTAGGTTTCTGAGTTGTGTTCCATAGGACCTTCCACTTCTAATTACATCAGGCTACTAGTAAAATATGGGTAACTTTATTGCCAAGTTGAGTTTTCACTAAACCATTCCTGGTTATGATATGTTGATAAGTTCCTAAGTCTACTGCTTTTTGCTTATTTTGACATAGAACACAAAGCCATACCATGCATCCTAGCAATAACTTCACTTAATCCTCTAGCATTTAATTTTTTAGTATTCATATTATATGACACTATCCACCTGACATCATACACATGTTAATTCTAGCAATCTTTAATAGGTATCATAATTAGGCACAGGTGTCAACTTGACAGTTCAGGGTTTGAGTTCTGGGTACATTTGTAGAGAATTAATGGTTGAATTAAATCCAGAGCAAACCTGCAAGAGATTGTCTAACTGATAGGGAAGGTCCAACCCGTGGTGGGTGGGACTAGGTCCTGGAATAAAATACCGAGAGCTGATTGATAAAGTTGTGTATACTTGGCCAGACATGCTAGTTTAGTGAGTAAGGATCGTCCCTCTCTCAGCCATTACGTAGTGATGGTATGGACAGTTCCCTCAGCCTGTGTTGGCGCATTATCTCCATCAAGCTGGACTACGAACTGTAACCAAACTATCAGTAAGAGAATAAATCCCTTGTTCCCTTAAGCCATTTGATGGTCATTTATCAGCAACCATGCAGGTGAACTGCAACAGTAGGATTATATGAGGCAGGCAGTATATATGATTTCACAGGGATAGCAGGGGGCAGGCAGACAAAGATAGTGGTTGACAAAGACTCTAAGATCTGGAGAGGAGAATGTGTAACTGAAAGATTCTTGCTCACTTAAGGGCCAAAAAGATTCAGTTCTTGGTTTGGGTGCAACGATGTTGGACTATAAATAGACACCAGTTCTTCCAACAGCCAAGATCAACAACAGTTTTTGTCCCAGGAGTTTCACTTGCAGAAACTTGCAGAAAACTGGGTGAGTAAAAAAGAAATGTATTGAGTTACAGGAGAAACAAACCACCTAAGAGTGGCTCAAACTCAGTGCCCCGACTCAGATCAACCATTGCCAGAGCTATGGAGTCCCAAGGACAGTTGTTGATGACTAGCTCTTAATCTGGGATTTTTGAAAAAGGTTGTGCAAAGGGGTGACAGACTGTAGGAGGAGCAGCCTTGAGCTGACAATCAGTACACGTTGATTGTGTGTTTTGGAGTTTTCTAGGTTCCAGGATACTTTCAGTCACCATACGTTGATTGTTATCGCCAATTAGCAAGCTGTCCGCTCAACAGCAGAAGTCTAAAGGGTTGCAGGGTCTCATCCTGGCTTCCCGGTGGGTCTTTAATTAATTCCTGGCCTCACAGCATGGCCAATAATTTCTATATTATAGAAAATTCCTCAATCATCATTCTAGCTTTTTCAACATTTAAACACCAAAAGTATTTTTTCAGTTTTACATGTGCCTTAGTAAAATGGGTACAATTATTTTTTAATATCTGCAGGTCAAACAAGACACACTTATACATATAGTTGAAATATGATTCACAGACCACCAATATGAGATTGACTAATTTATCCATGCCATGGTCCAAATAAGAATCTTGTCTCCATCAGCGATATGTAAAGTTGGTACTCAAGGTATGGTAATCTGGATTTTACTTTTAATCTTACAGTTGGGTCACCCTCAAACCACCCTAGATTTCTAGCTCTATAGTTTGCAAGATTATGTACTGAGCTTGACATGTGCTGGCAAAACTTATACATTCCTATTCTACTGGGAAGAATGGACCATACTTACAGTCTCCAGTTACTGTAAGTGTGCTTCGTGTTTGACTATTTGAGCATAAGTCATACATTTCTCTTTGGCTGTTCATGTTTACTGAAAGTCTATTCTACACCCTTCAATATCCTTTGTATTGTATCCTTTGAAACTGGCATTTATTTGATGAGGCCCTGTGTGTGCAATGTGTGGTCAACATTGTCCTATGAATCACACTGGTTGTCTGTATTCAGCTAGTATTCATTTAGCCCTAGCCCACAAACATACTACTCTCTCTATATTTAACACTCCAATAATCTTATATCCTTATAAATAAATAACATATCCTAGTTCTAATAACCTTTAAAAAATTTAGGAACTTATTATATTTCACATACACCAGAATGTGAAAGTTTGTATGTTTTGATTGAATTTCAAGTATTTAGTGCTTTATTAGTTAGTATATTTAAAACTTACAATAGTCTTACTTATCGGATACATTTTAACATCCAGGTTTATAGAGAAACTTCTGTTCTATCAAGAATTAAATTCCAAAACTCACATTTTTTTATCTTACTAATTTGTAGCCAACTGAAATTATTTTCAAAATATTACTTGCAAAAAATCCTGAAAGGAAACCAAATAATGAAATGTAACTTACAAGTTTAATTGTCAGGCAGGGTTATTTTATCTAATTATTGAATAATCTACAATTTCAATTTTTATTTCATAAAATTGATATATTACAATGTATACTTAGTTAACCACATCTTAGAGAAACTTACTCATCAGTAATAGTCTAAATATTGTGGGTTTTTGCCTGCTGAAAATATGTTATATTTCACACAGTTGTCAAAATTTATTTATTTATTTAAGGATTTTCAGATTTAGGTAAATAATATTTTACTCGCTTATAAATAGTGTTTCAGTAAATATAGTTAAGATGAAATATTCAAGCATAACTATGATGTAGTGAGTAGACTGAAGAACAGATGCCACCAAAAGATTTGCTCTCTAGAAACCTTGGATCTATACTGAATACTAGCAATGTGTGCATAGTTCTTGTGTTGTACTAGCAAAATCTCCCAGTTCAGTTGTTTAAGTTTTAAACCTTATTGTGCTCCTTTATTAGAAGCAAGGTTGAATAGCCTATATTATGCACCATTGAATAATTAGCAGTTTTCATATGTAAAGTCAGATTTGACTTACTGAGTTTAAAACTGGGTACCATAATTATAATTGCATGATTTGAGGAATATACTTAACCTCTCTGTGGTTTAGTTTCCTTCTCTAATAATATAAATTATTTGTGTTGAGACTCATTCTTCTGAATAGTTTGTGAGAGTTCATGAGTTAATGCCATAAAGCACCAAGAACACGCCTACAATTATAAGCGCACAGTGCATTCACTAGTGTTACAAATTGTTTTTTCTACAAAATATGTGATGTGCTTCTCTTCTGGGGTGACTGGTTCCTCCTATTGATCATGAAGAACACTTTACAATTTATAGAATTGTTCCCCAAATTCATCACCTAGATTCTAGTGCTGCTTATGGAAATGTTTTTGTTATCATATAGTTATTTCTTTTATGTTGACTGATCTCTCAAACACTTTTCAGCGAATGAAAGTCTGTGAGTTTGTAGACTGGTAAAAACATCAAAATAACATATACTGTGAATCTATCTAATAGTTCCAATATGTTTGTCTTCTTATTATCTGTTGTTTATAAAGAGATATAATCGAGCCAATGGGATAGCTCAAGAATCTGGAAACCTAAGTTCTATCCTTGGAAGCCCACATGGTGTAAATGTACATTCTCTCTCTCTCTCTCTCTCTCTCTCTCTCTCTCTCTCTCCCCTCTCTTTTCTTCCTCTAATAGAGGAATAAAATATTGTTAAAAGGAAAACACCCTAACATGAATCTTATCAACGTTAAGCAACAGGCATTATTAACTGCAGATACCATGCTACAGAGTAGATCTCTGGGATTTATTAATCTTCCATAATGAAAACATTATGGTCATCTGATGCATTCCTACACCTTTATCCATCCACTTGTGGCTTCCAAAAGCTCATATTTCTGTGAATTTCAGCATGGCTTGTGTCACTCACCATAGTGTCACTCATGGTCACCCACATTGTCAGAATGGCAGAATTTGCTTCTTTAAAAAAATACAACTTATTTCACCTTGTGTTTTCATTGTGTTTTTAATTTTATCAGTTGTTGATGGACATCTGGTACACTTAGCTACTGAGAATAATGCTGCAATAATCATGTGTACATCCAGACTTTCACAATATTGGTTTACAGTCATTGTTGTCTAAGTGTCTATTTTATGTTCATGTTTCTGTCGGTGTAAATTTGTTTTAAATTTTGAAAACAGGAAGTGAGATGCTTTTATCTTTGGTCCTTATATTTCTCCAAACTTTAGAATTCCACATAAATTTTACTAGCTTTTCTTTTCCTTCAAGAAATATTATTGGGATTAGGACAGAGATTTTATTAAATATAAGGATCACTTTGATCCTATTGACCTCATAAACAATGTCTCATAATCCATGAGCATGAAATGCATTTGAATCTACAATTACTTCTTTATCACTCCTTTATAGCTTCATTGCACTCATTATTAACCTTCATGGTTGTACTACTCAGGGTTCCCTAGAATATAGTGAATATGGAATGTATTAGACTGACTGCAACGATAAAAATCTGAGTAGTTCAATAGTAACTGTTTATAGCTGTTCACTTCTTGATCTAAATATCTCAGCAATAGTCAGCTCTGAAGGCCCGGGGATCTCTGAAAATCTCACAGCAGTCCCATTCTGATCCTGAGGACCCTTAAGACTGAAGGATTCCTGAAGCATCCCCATCCTCAGTCAGGGTCAAGGAGGCTGGAATCTGAGGTTGTTGTAGAATGGGATCATAAGCAGCAGCAGCAGCAGCAGCAGGAGGAGGAGGAGCAAAGAAAGGTAGCAGCAGTGAAGCAGCAAACCCAACACAGCTAGTGAATACAGGGTTACAGAGTGGGCAAGACCCTCCCCCTTGTATTTTCTGTTATGTGGTCCACTACTAGAAAGTAGCAGCCACCATGGGCTGGGCACCCTACATCAATTAGACAATCTCCTGTAATCTTGCTCTGTGGCTTTAGCTATCAGTTCCTCAGAGATGTGACCAAAACTCAGCCTGCAACCATTAAGTTGAGACCTGTATCTAATTATCACAGTGGTCAAATTCATTTCTCAGTAGTTTATTCTTTCTGATGATAATATTAATAGAATTGTGATCTTAATTTATCTTTCAGAACTTTTGCTGTTTCTATATACCATTGCACCACTGACTTCATTGTTAACCACTACTTTGCTGAATTTATTCAGTTAATCATGTCTGGCTATTGTTTATGGAATATTTGGTATTTTCAACCTATAGTATTATGCCATTTAAACAAATAAATTGATTTCTTCTTTTCCACTTTACACACATCTTAATTATTTTTCTTGCCTTGCAGCTCTGGCTACAGTAGTCACCACTGTGTTGAATAAGGATGGTGGAAAAAACTTGTTGGGGCTCAACAATGACTATGTTTGTTGTGGGCTTTAATACACATAAAAACTTTTATGTTGAAGTAGTTTTCTTCTCTTTTATATATTTAGAATATTTATTATTTTGAGTAAAAATGTAGTGTTATATTTCATGGTCAAATAATGCTCAGTCATACACATACACTATTTATTCATCTTTGATGGATGTCTAGGCTAGTTCTATAATTTTTTCTAGTACTTACATCATTTTAGCAACATTATAGATTTTTTGGCTTATAGTTCCCTAAAACCATGTGCTTCTATGGAGTTGGCATACACATCCACACTTTCATTTCTAACTTTTGTTATGTCAGTTTGTCTCTTAATTTCTTATTCTATCTTATACAGTTTTGACACCTATAAGTTTTTAGCTGTCTTCCCTGTTGATCTTTTTCCTTCTTATTTTTAGGTTCTTGTTCTAGTTTACAGTAACAGGGGTAGGTACCATTCTGACAAGTGGGTCTTGAATCTAATCACAAAGCTGCTGGTTGTCTCTTTGACACTCATGCCACTATCACACCGGTGGTCACCTATTCCATGATGATTTATATTTCAATTTATAGATCTCATGCCATTGATGGAGCCAGTGATTATTTCTCTCCCCCAAACAGCTTTTACGGTATTCCTTGGTACTGTGTGAGGTGTCCAGCAAGGAGAAAGTCCTCAGACCAATTACAGTTAATATATTTTGTTATGTTCTGGGATCCATTTTTGTTGCATCTTCAGTAATAGGGTCTACTGGCAGTTTTTGGAGACCAACAAAAAGCAATGGCAAAAGCCTATGATGTTTGACATTTTATCAAGAAATGTCACATTCCTATTATATCTATTATAATTTTGTCCCTGGGTTCTAAGTGGATCAGCTCAAGGATTTTTGTTTTTTTCTGTTTCCTCCATTTTTAATTGTCTTTTTAAAAATAACTTTGGATTTAGCTTATTTTTCAAGTTATTTCAATATCAGGAAATAATTTCATTGCAGAGGGCTTTCTACATGCTAGCAATTAGCTTCATCCTTACCTCCTTAGGACCTTTAATTATGTTTATTTTTAATCTAAGATTATGTTTCTTAGTTTAACCATTAATACCCACAAATTTTTTCCTTAATACAACTTTTATTAGATCACTTCAGTTTTGATATGATGGTTTTAATCCATTCATCTCTATGCAAATTTTTCATGTAATTTATGTGATCCTAATTCAGTGAAGGATTTGATATAGTTAAAGTTATATTCTAATTATTTGTAACTCCTTTTAAACTTCTCTATTTAGCCTTTTTGCTAAACAATTACCTAGACAATGGACCTTGATTCTTCATTTTGAAATCCGTAAATTAGTAGAATGTGGGTGAAAGTCAAAAAAGGGTTTCTAGATAAAAGTCAAAAGTAAAAATTTTATTTGTATAGTATTTATTTTATAACCAAACTTCAAAGGTCACACTTGCAAAAAATGTTATACTTGTAATTTACTCAGATCTACAACAGAAAGAATTCATTATGTCATTCATAGAAACATTGGAATTTTAATGGAAACACTTTAGTGAAGTAAAAAAAAATGTTTTTATTATAGCACTGATTGCAAGATTTTTACCCCCAAAATGCACCACTACCAGACTAGATGAAAATTGGAAAAAGGGGAGAGAAAAGCCTGGATGAAAGGAAGAGGTAGCTTTTATAACTTAGGGTTGGTAGGAGGCCTGAGGGGGGTAGGGTCTGGAGGTGGTATCCAGGTTTTTTGCCCAGCCCAGGAAGTGTGGTCAGGTCAGCCTTTGATCTTCACCCCTCTGCCACTAAGGACCACAGGCTTTTACAAGTGTCAACTGATCATTAGGGGGCAGTGATCATCAAGCAGAAGCTCTTCCCTGAATATGGGGGATGAACGACTGGGAGTCCTATCACTGATGATATTTCTCTGTAAATATAAATTTAAATACATGATATATAAACACATTTCTGTTAACAGTCATGTTTTATTGCCAGGAGTTTAATTTGTCTGTATTATTCAAAAATTGGATGTTGTTACAAATAAAACTGATCATATAAAGAAAATTTCAATGAAATACTTTCATTCTTCTCTCAAAAACACTTTAAGGTTTAAGGATATATGACTTCTTCAAAATGCAAATGACTCACTTGTACTTCCTGATATTTTTTACTGTAGAATATGATAAATTTCTTTTATATACTCTTTTAATCTGTCTATCAGATATTCTTCTAACCAAGAGAATAGAAAAAATTATGCAGAGTTCTGGCGATTGCTCAATGGTTAAAACACCTGCAGTTCAGGCAAAAGGGTGGGAGTTAGACACCTAGATCTCAGGAGGACAGTGTTGCTTGCCTGTTATTTTAAATTCCTAAAACTAATCTGGGGAATCCCCAGGAGAAGTTACTGCCAAACCAGCACAATCTGTATTTAATTACAGGACCTATCCTCAAAACAATAAGGCAGAAGAAGGATTGAGGATGATACCATATATCAATCTTAGGGTTTCCACATATATAGGTGCTCATATGCTAATATACCTGCATATATACCTGCAAAACTTATACACTGAAAATTAAAAAAGGAAATAAGAGAGTCTCCTCCCTCTGACAGACCCCTGCACCAGGTAATAGCTGTGTGGAAGCAAAGGAGGGTCTGCCAACATGCCCCAGATCACTCCAACCCTGGGTAAGGACCCTGGCATCAGGGGACAGCCATAACACACAGCCAGAAGATCCCATCCAAAACCAGAGAAGCTTTCCCAATAACAGTCAAGAGTCAGACAACCTCATCTGACTCAGGAGAATGAAAACAACTACCAAAGAAATCACTCACAACCTTAAAAGCTGCCTAAGTCACATCATAAAACAAAAAAATATACTAAGTGGCAGGAAAATATATCTAATTCAAAAAACACTAACCGCCTTTACAATAGATTCCATCAGAATAACCTCATGGACACCAGTCAGGATAGCAACCCTTGGAATAATGTCTTCCAAAGAAATGTTATTGACCTGATCAACAAGTTTAAAGGAATGTGATGAATGCGAAAAAAGATCATGAAGAATTCTGAGTGGAAATGAGTAAGTATGTGACCTTATATGAATAAGAAAATAAGAAAACAAATTATCTAAAATGAAAAAAGAAATAGAGAAAACAAGAATATGTTTAGAACAGGTGAAAAAACTTCAAATAAAAATTCAGCTGGAATTTAAAACTAAATTAACTGAAAATGACAATCCAACAGACAGTATCATACACAGAATTGATCAAACAGAAGATCAAATATCGGATCTGGAAGATAAACTAATAGAACACAACTATTCATTTAAAGAAGCTGAAAATACTGGAAAAAAACATGAAAGGACTATTCAAGAACTATAAGATACCATGAAGAACACAAACCTATGCATTCATGGAGTCCCAGAACAAGAAGTACAAAAAGCCAATCCAGCTTAGATATTTTCAGTCAGCAATATATATGAAAATTTCCCACTCTTAAGGAAAGAGACCTCCATCCAAGTATAAGCCATATATCACACACAATCCAGATATGACCACAATAGGAGCACAACAAGGCAAATAATAATTACAACATTTCAGATTCAGGACAAAAATATCATTCTTAGAGCTGCAAGAGAGAAAAATCAAGTCATATTTAACGGCAGGCCTTTTAGAATGATAGCTAACTTTTCAATGGAAACAGCAAAACCCAGAAAAGCTTGGAAAGACATCCTTTAAGTCATGAAAGATCACAAATACCATCCCAGGCTGCTATATCCAGCCATAACTATCAGTTATGCTTGAAGGCAAAAGAAAAACATTTCCTAACAAAAATAAATTAAAATTTTTCTTATATTCCAAACCAGGACTGTAGAAGATATCAGAAAAAAATTTCAAGACAGATGAAACTGATCAATAGATTCAAGAAAATAAAAGGGAAAAATAATGTCAATACAATTATCAAGCAGACCACTGCCAACACACACACACACACACACACACACACACATACATACACAAAAAAAAACTATTCAACTCAAAAATATGACAGAAATCAGCAAAACCTTCTTAAGTATAACTTTAAACATCATTGGAATCAACTCCCCAATCAAGAAACAAAGGATAACAGCAGAGATTAAAAGCCACAACACATTAATATGCTGCTTCCAAGAAACACAACTCACTTTGAAAGATAGACACAATTGATGTCTGAAGTTACTCCAAGCAAACACATTTAGGAAATAGGTAGTAGTAGCCATCCTAATATCTGACAAAATAAACTTCAAACCAAAATAAATCATAAGAAATACAGGAAAATACTATATGCTCATGAAAGGGATAATATAATGACTCCACAATCCTAAACATATATGTTCGAAACCTAGGTTCACTCATATTTGTTAAACAAACACTGCAATGTGTAAAACAATAAATCAACCAAAACCTGGTAATAGTAGGAGATTTCAATACCACATTCTCACCAATAGATCAACAGACTTGAACCGAGACATGCTAGAACTGACCCATGACATAAACCAAATGGACCTGACACTCCATCCTAACACCAAGGACTATACAGTCTTTTCAGCAATGCATGGAACTTTCTCCAAAAGAAACTATTAGACCATAAAATAAGTGTCCACAGATGCAAGAATATCCCGTTCACCATCTGTATCTATCTAACACAGAATTGTGATGTACATCCATAACAAGACAAACAGCAAAAAGCAAACAAACTCTTGGAAGTTTAAAAATATGCTACTGAATGAGGAATAGTCTTGACAGAAGTAAAATTGGAAATTCAAAAATTCCTAGAACTCAGTGATAATAAAAAAGTTCATATCAAAACATTTGGAATAAGATAAAGGCAGTCCTAAAAGGAAATCGCATAGCATTCAGCTCCTATATTAAAAAAAAAAGGAATGCCCCATATATGGTACCATGGAAAAACTGGAGGAATCTATAATGTTATCTAACATGCTGTTGGTATTGTGGTAAACAAACAAGTTAAGCATGAGATTCTTGCCAAGAGAATTGGTGTTCTCATATTGAAAGTCTTAAACATTCTAAGAGCTGAGATGGTTAACTGAAAAATGTGAAGGAAAATGATCAGCAAAAGAAGGCAGCCAAAGAGAAAGGAACATGGGTTCAGCTGAGAGCTCGCTTCTCTCAGAGACGCACACTTTGTGAGAACTGATGGAAAGCAGCCTGAAGGCTGGAACCTATTCCCTGTATTTGTAGCTTAATAGATGCAAAAACTAAGTAAAGATCTAGATTATGTAGAAACATTAACAAACAAGTTTTTTAATGAAACAAGCTGATATATATTATAGATAATATATAATATATACATATATATGATATGCATACACACACATATGATGTGCCTGCTTCTTGAAACAGGGTCTCATGTGGCCCAGGTTGGCTTTACTTCTAGTTCACGTCTACTGAACAGATGAGAATCTCCTTGATCTTCCTGTCTCTACCTCTCAAGTGCTAGGATTAAAGGGATATACCACCGAACCTAGCTCAGGACAGTCTGGTCTACATTGTGAATTATAGGGCTACATATTTAGACCCTTCTTAAAAGAAAAACAAATCAAACACTTGCCAAAGAGAAAATAGGAACTGATAAAGTTAATAAAACTTGCAATTGTTCACTTGAGGTTGGAAGGATCATGAGCTCTAGGCAAATCTGAATTAGAAAGCAGGACAAGAAAACAAAACTATAGGTAAATAAAAGTAAAAACAAAAAAGGTAGAAAATGTAAAGAGTGTGAAAAGAAAATCAGAAATGATACAAAAAAGAAAAGAAAAAGCATGACTTTGGGGCAAAAATCCATTATTGCATTACCTGGGAGACTGAGGCAGAGACACAGCAAGACTACCCACTGAAAACCAATCTTAAGAATTAGAAGAAAAAAATCATAGAAAAACAAAATTTCAGTAAAAAAGTTGTACATTTTTAACATATTTCTTTGATATCTTCCTTAATAAAAGATCTTGATTTCTTACAACTACCTCTGTATTTATGGAATTTCAAAATCTCATGTTGAATGTTCAGTGTCTGGAAAATTCTGAAATAAACAGCAGGCTGGGCAGTAGTTCAGTTGGTAAAGTACTTGCTACATATTTATGAGTTGACTTTGATTCCAGTTGCTCCCATCCCCAATTCCTTACCCCCCCCCCCAAGTAAAAAGCTTGGTGTGGTAGTGCACCCTGGGAAAGCTGAGACAGCTGAATCTCTGGAACTTTCTGGCCAGTCAACCCATCCTAATTGAATTCTATCTCCCTATGAGAGACTCTGTCTCTAAAAACAAAACAAAGAAACCAAGGTAGCTGGCTCCAAACTGTGTTCATTATTCTGTGAAAATAATGTTGACCACCCAGGCCTCCTGAAGTAATTTTAGGAACTCTGAACCTTTAACCTCTTATAGCTTAAGAATCACTATTACTGAAATAGGGAATTGCCTCTTACATAATTTAGAGTAGTTGGAGTTTGTTCTGTTTTGATTCTTGTGGAACAGTGAATAGTATTTGGTCTTGGTTTTTCCCTGACCTTCCAGTCCATGTGGGGCCAGAGTTTAAGCTATGGAGTTAGTACTTCTCATTCAAGTTCTGCTTCCTTATTCTAACTGTGCCAGTCGTTAGTAGTAGTCAAGGGGAAAATATGAGAGCCACTTCCTTTTTTCTTTTCTAAAGAGAAGTCTCACTTCTTAGTCTAGGAGAACCACATGCAGGAGTACAAACCTGTATTACACTCTTATTTCCCATCAAAATTGACTATCTTATCCTTTCATCTTTGTTTTGAGACCGTCTCATTATATTATAGTTTAGGCTTCCCTCAAACTCTCTATCTTTGTACTTAACCTTCCTAATACTGGGATTACAGGTGAGCACTACAATGCCTGGTATTTATTACTCTGGTGTAAATTCAGATACCAATTTATGCATAATGGCATTTACTATTTTTATAATAGAAAATCAAGGACAGAGAATTTAGTGTCTGTTAGTAGGAGACAAGTTTGATTATATTATGGAATACTGTTTACTGTTAAGATTAAGGTAGAAATGTTTGTGTAGATGTGGATGGCACATTATAGGTGAATAAGGTTGTAGAGCAATTTATGTATTAAATAAAGTTTCTGGGGCCAAAGGTGAGTGTATGCTCAGTATGTACAAGGACCAGGTCTCAATCCCTAGCACCAAAAAAAAAAAATCAATGAAAAGTAAGATCAAATCTTTGTGGTTTTGATTTGTGTCTGTGTTTTGGAAACAGTATGGAAGAGCACATCAGAGTGCTAATGTAATGTCTTCTGAAGAGTGTTTTTCAGAGAGGTGAGAAGGAAACTCTTAGTACTTTTATTTTGTATTTCAACTTAGTGGATGTATCATTTTCTGTAATTGATGATTTAAATAAATTTAGAGAAAGTCTTTTCTGGATTTCTTTCCATGAAAATAAATTTTATTACCAGCAAAAATACAAAGATAAAAAAAAACTTGAGAGAAACAAGAATAACCATCCCCAAAAGAAGTAGATGTGCAAAGATCAGTAGGATCAGAGGAGAAATATTCTTTTTTATTATTATTATAATTTATTCAATTGTTCGTGTGTGTGTGTGTGTGTGTGTGTGTATGTGTGTGTGTGTGTGTGTGTGTGTGTGTGTAGAACCACGAGCGAATTCAGGAACCACCTCGGAAGGCCTTCACCTCCTCCTTGTTTACTTGGCCTCAGGATTCACAGGCTCTGCCTTACCAGGACCAGAAATGCAGACCGCTGCCCGCTTCAAAACGCAGGCCACCCGTGCTTCTGCCCAGCTTCTATACATGGGGTCTAGGATCTGAACTCAGGACCTTCTGCCTGCAAGGCAGAGGCTTAATCCCTGAACCACCTCTTAAGGCCCCAGAGGAGAAATATTCTAATTGAGACAAGAAAGCAATACAAAGAATCGATCAATGAAAAAGCTGGTTCTTTGGAAAACTTAAGTTGACACACCTTTAGACAAATTAAGCAAATCCAAAAGAGAATAAACCCAAATTAATAAAATTAAAGATGAAAATGGAGCTGTCACAACTGAGTTTAAGGAAACTCAAAAAAACCATAAGGTCATACTCTAAAAATTTATACACCACAAAATTTGGCAAATACAAAGCAATGGATGAACTTTCAAACACATATAACACACCAAATTAAAAACAATGAATTGAATTATTCAAATTGTTGATGAAGTTGAAGCAGTAATAATGAATCTCCCTACCAAGAAAAGCCCAGGCCAGATGGGTTCAGTGCAGAATTCTACCAGATATTTAAAAAACAATTAATGCCAATCCTCCTTAAATTATCCCACAAAATAGAAAAGGAAGGGATACTTGCAAAATATTTCTACACAGCCAACATTGTACTGAAACAAAAACCAAAAAGAGACACAACATAAAAAAGAAAACTATAAGACAATTTCCTTATTCATTCATTTAGTGCGTGTGTGTGGTGTGTGGAGTGTGTGTGTGTGTGTGTGTGTGTGTGTGTGTGTGTGTGTATAAGAGAGCACATGTGTCCCTGTGGAGGACGAAGGGTGACTTGGGGAATCATGCTGGATAGCTTTCACCTCCTTGCTTTACTCTGGCATGTTCCAGGCTCCGCCCACCCAGACTGGAAGTTCAGGTCACTGCCATTTCCATGTGATGATTTTTTTTATTTCTTTTGCACCTTCTTATCATTTTTCTCACACATTTTATTTTTTTCCTAATAATAAAAGCTCAATAGGTACCCCCATCCTCTCCCTCCCTTCTTTCCTCCCCTGAGCCCCCATTGCACTGCCTGCCCCCTCTTCCCCCTTTCCTTTCATCCTCCTCTCTCCCTTCCCCTCTCCCAGTGCCTTCCCCTTCCTCCCTCCCATTCCCTGGAGCATCCCTTTACATGACTGCCAAACCTCCCTCTGAATCCTCCATCCTAGTGAGGGTTCAGGACTCAGTGACATAGCCCAGAGCCCCTTTTTGGGCTCTCCATTGGTATGGAAACTCCATTATGACTCTTTAATTCCTTACCTATAAGGACCCTACTGCCTGGAGCCTTCTGCTCTGTGATCCATGCTAGACTTTGGGGGGAGGGATCGTTGACTTGTCAGCCATTGTGCAAGTCAGGTAGAGTCCAATCTTGGCTGCTTCAGCCCTAAATTATGTGGAGTATCTTCCCTATCTTTAGGCTCTTATAATCTTGCTACCCCCTCTTTCACATGGTTCTCTGATTTTCAGGATGGGGAGAGATTTGGATGGTCTGGTTCCTCCGAATAATGTAGAGTCTTTGGTGTTCTGAATTATGGTTTGTTGTGTTTTCAGTTTTGTTTTCCTGCTCCACCCTTGGCTGAATTCTGATTGATATGAAAGGTCACCTCCTAAGCAAAGATAAAAGACGATTTAAATGAAGATCTTAATATAAGTGGAAACGCAAAGGTAGATGGAAGGAGTAAGGCACAGCAGTGGGGGATAGTCAGTGTCCCATTCGTTGGATGGTTACTGTCTATCTGACAGTCCCTCTATCCTCCCTGATTGGTGAGATATATTATAGTAGTCTAAAGCTTGACATCCACAATACAACAACTAACAGAAAATATATTAATTCTTGGAAATTAAGCACTCTGGTGCTGAATGAGAAATGACTTAGAAAGAAATCAAAAAGAAAATTCAAAATTTTCTAAAAGCACATGATAATGAAAATACAACATATCAAATTCTCTGGGACACAATGAAAGCCATCCTAAGAGATAAGTTTATAGCTCTTAATGCCTACATGAAAAAAATAGAAACATCACAAGTAAACAACAGCAATACAGCTTAAAGCTTTAGAGACACAAGAGGAGTCCAATCCCAAAATCAGTAGAAGGGGGTAGATAGCAAAATCAGGGGAGAAATATCTGAAATTGAGATAAAGAAAACAATTCAAAGAATCAACCAGACCAAAAGCTAGTTTTTTGAAAACATCAATAAGATTGATACACCCCCAGCTAAATTAATCAAAATCAAGAGAGAAAAAACCCAAAATAACAAAATTAGAAATGAAAATGGAATTTTCACTACTGATACCCAAGAAATTCAGAGAATTATAAGGTCATACTTCAAAAACTTACACTCCAGTTAGCTTTTTAGGCACATTGGCAATGTGAATTATCTAGAGAGCTACAGCTGAGTTTTATTTCACAAGTATTTTGAAGATGCAAAAAAATTTTCTACATACAGGAATTAACGGTGGAATAGAGATGATTTCTGGTGTGCTTACAAAATATTTTCTGCCAACTATGTTTTAGTTGAATATTTGATAACCTGAAAAAAAATGGATGAATTCCTAAGTAAGCACAACTTAACTAAAAATTGAATCAGGAAGTTTTGAATTATTTAAATAGTACTATAATAAATGAGGAAATTGATGAAATAATTTCAAATCTTCCCAACAAAAATATACTGGAACAGATATATTTGGCACAGAATTCTACCAGACATTAAAGAACAACTAACCCCACTACTCCTTAAACTATTCCATAGAATAGAGAAGGAAGGAACACTTCCAAATTCTTTCAACAAAGCTAATATCATACTAATCCCAAAACCTAATAAAGATACACTTAAAAAAGAAAATTATAGGCCAATCTTGTTGATGAACACAGATGCAAAGATTCTCAACAAAATCTTAGCAAATTGGATTCAAAAACATATCAAAAAGATCATTCATTGTGATCAAGTAGGACTTATTCCAGGCACACAAAGTTGGTTCAACATATGCAGATCAATAAATGTAATCCATCATATAAACCAGTCCAAAGTCCAAGACCACATGATACTCTCAATAGATGCAGAAGAAGCTTTTGATAGGATACAACATTCTTTTATGATCAAAACCTTAGAGACAGGTGGAATGGAAGGAACTTATATCAACATAATAAAAGCTGTATACAACAAATCCACAGCAAAGATTATACTCAATGGGGAAAAACTTGAAGGATTCCTGCTTCGATCAAGAATTAGACAAGGCTGTCCACTCTCACAACTTCTATTCAACATTGTACTTGAAGTCTTAGCTAGAGCCATACGACAAGAGAGGCAGATAAAAGGGATGCAAATCAGAAAGTAAGAAATCAAGATATCTCTATTTGCAGATGACATGATCATATACCTGAGTGATCCTAAGAACTCCACCAGGAAACTCCTGGAACTAATAGAGAAGTTCAGCAGGTGGTAGGTTACAAAGTAAACATGCAAAAATCAGTGGCCTTCTATATCAAGGATGAAAAAAGTGAAAAAGTTCTAAGAGAAACAATCCCACTTATACAGCCCCTAAAAAATTGAAATGCCCAGGGCATGCAAAGTTCCATTATGATTGCTTTGGCCCCAACTATTGTTGAGAATCTTGCAAATCGTTGCTCCTCCCATCCTTTTGCTCTTACAATCTTACCGCCCCCTCTTCCGCAAATGTCCCTGAGCTCCAGGATGGGGAGAGATTAGGCTGTCCTAGTTCTATGTGATTGATATTCCAGCGCACTGTTGCCCTCATAAAGTCTAGCATCTGTTAAGGGCACCGAGACCCCTGGAGGCAAGGGATTGACAGCCATAGTAGTAATCTTATGATTAAGGGGAACAAGAGAAAGGGCTTATGGAAATGCCACTGGGTCCTTATATGTCATCGGAGAGGAGGACCCAGTGGAGAGTTAGGCGCACACAATAAAGGACTCTCTGGGAATTGGGGGGGAGACACTGGGGGAAGGGGAGGGGGGAGGGAGGGAACTGGTAAAAAATTTTAAAATGTATAATTAAATTTTTAATAAAAAAAAAAAAATTGAAATGCCTTGGTATAAATGTAACCAAAGAAGTGAGAGACCTTCATAATGAAAACTTTAAAACTCTAAAGAAAGAAATTACAGAAGACACCAGAAGTTGGAAAGACCTCCCATGATCCTGGATCAGCAAAATCAGCATCATAAAAATGACCATCCTGGGCTGGAGAGGTGGCTCAGGGGTTAAGCCTCTGCCTTGCAGGTGGAAGGTCCAGAGTTCGGATCCTAGACCCCATGTATAGACGCCAGGTGGAAGCGGGGCGACCTGCATTTCTGATCCTGGTAGGGCAGAGCCTGTGAATCCGGGAACAGAGTAAACAAGGAGGAGGTGGAGGCGTCCATGGTGGTTCCCGAATTTGTCTTTGGTTCTACACATACACACACACGCACACACACACATGCGCACACACACACACATACATGCACACACGCATACATGCACAATTGAATAAATAATAAATACTAAAAAATTTTAAAAATGACCATCCTTCCACATGATAATTTTTAGGTGGGATCTGGAGTCCAAACTCAGGACCCCCTGCTCATGAGGCAGATCTTAACCCCTGAGACATCTTTCCAGCCCTATAGGCCAATTTTATTGATGTAAACAGATATAAATATCCTCAACAAAATTTTTAGCAAACTGGATTTAGAAAGTCAAAAAGATCATCCACTATGAATAGGTTGGTTTTACTCCAGAAACACAAGGTTGTTTCAATATGCATAAATATATAAATATAATTCAATATATAAATAAACACCAAGACAAAAATCATGTGATTCTTTCAATTGATGCTGAAAATCCAACACCCCTTTATTCTAAAGACCCTAGAGAAAATCGAGATGGAGGGAACATTTATCAACATAATAAAGGTGATATACAGCAAGCCTATGGCAAAGATCATCCTAAATGGTGAAAAGTTGAAAGCATTTCCACTCAAATTGGGAAGTAGACAAGGCTATTCACTTTTACCCCTTCTTTTCAACATTGTACTTTAAGCTGTAGACAGAGTCATAAGACAAAGAGTTGGAGATAAAAGGGATACAACTTGGAACAGAAGAAATCAAGTTATCCTTATTTGCAGATGACATGATCCTATATCTCAAGGACCCTAAAAATGCCAACAAGGAAACTCCTGGAAATGATACATAAGTTCACTAGGATGGCAAGTTACAAAATTAATAGTTCATAAAACATTTTACATCCTATACATCAAGGATAAGGAAAGTGAGAAAGACCTGAGAGAAACAATACCAGTTTTCATTGCTCCTAAAAATGCGAAATACCTTAGAATAAATATAACCAAAGATGTGAAAGATCTGTACAATGAAAACTTTAAGCCCTTAAGAAAAAAAATTACAGAAGACAGCAGAAGATAAGACCTCCCGTGCTTCTGCATCTACAGAGTTAACATTGCTAAAATGATCATTCTACCAAAAGCAATATACAGGTTTAACACAATTCCATTCAAAATTCCAAACCAATTCTTTGCAGAAATTGGGAAAACAATCTTATTTCATATGGAATATAAAAAACCCAGGATAACACAAAGAATCCTGAGTAATAAGAGCTCCATGATATACCATAACATTCCTTAAACTATACAATACAGCCATAGTAATAAAAAGCACATTGTACTCACTCCAAAAAGGAGATACAGAAATATGGATTGGAATTGAGGACCCAAATGAAAGCTTACTCGCCTATAGTCTACTGATCTTTGACAAAGATGTCAAAATAAAACACTAGAAAAAGGACAGTATTTTCAACATATGGTGCTGATAAAACTGGATATCTACTTGAAGAATGAAATTGTACCATTTTTTTGCCTCCTTACATGAAAATCTACTCCAAAGTTGAATTCAACTTTTTGATCAACTCCAGTATTGGATCAAAGAATTCAATGTTAGACTAGAGATTATAAAATTCCTAGGAGAAAAAAATAATAAATACCCTTAAAATGATTGATCTCAGCCAGCATTACCTTAATAGCACCCAAAGTCATAGAGAATAAGTGCAATACTAAATAAGTGGGACTCTGTAACACTGAAGAGGTTTTGTTCAGAAAAAAAGAGACTGCTAATCAAGGAAAAAGGGAACCTATAGAATGGGAAAGCATCTTCACTCATCACACATCTGCTAGCAGTGTAATATGCAAGTAAGCAAAGAACTTGAAAAATTAAATACCAAGGACGCAAACAACCCATAAAAATGAGTTATAGAACTGAAAAGAAACTTCTCACAAGACGAAATTCAAATGCCTAACAAACTTCCTAAAAAAAAACGTTGTATTGCACTGGAGAGACGGCTCAGGGGTTAAGACTGCCTCACAAGCAGAAGGTCCTGAATTTGAATCCCAGGTGTCCCACGTAAAAACACCAGACGAAAACGCAGGGACCTGCACTTCTACCCCTGGTGGGTGGAGCCTGGGAAATCCCAGAGCAAAGCAAAAAGGAGGTAGAAGCAGTCCAGGATGATTCTCAAAGTCATCCTTGGACTTCCACCGGAACACACAGTGCCCTCTGATGTGAATACCCACCCACGGGCACAATAGATAGATAGATAGATAGATAGATAGATAGATAGATAGATAGATAGATAGATAGATAGATAGATAGATAGATAGATAGATGATAGATAGATAGATGATAGATAGATAGATAGATAGATAGATAGATAGATAGATAGATAGACAGACAGACAGATAGATAGATAGTTTTAAAAAAAGTTGCCGTTGCCCCACTTTAGTCCTCAGGGAAATGCAAATTAAACCCAAACAAGATGCAGCCTAGTGCAGTGGAAGAACAGTGAAGTAGACAACAGCCACCATCCAGAGTGTAGAGTACCAGCCACCCTAAAACATTCAGCCAAAATCAGGCCAACCTCATTTCTTCCCATCCTAAAGCCCAAGGAATCTTGTGGAAGAGGGGACAGTAAAATTGTAAAAGCCTAAAGGTGGGGAGTTCCACTATCAACGGTGACATTCCATTCACGACAGTGCTGCTGGGGCGGGGCCAGTGGCTAGAGAAAGGGGAGATGTTTCTTTAATTTTTTTTTAATTTAAATTGTATGCTTGAAGGTTCTTTAGGCCTTGACAATCCAAAGGCCACCATGAAAACCGAGCCCAGAGACGCGTGGGTGGGCACAGTGCAGCAGCGGTAATCCAGGCGTGGGAGCCTGAGACAGGGTGGACTGGCGCCTGGGGTGGAGTGCTGAGGCGAGAGGCAGGAGACCTGCTGAGCACTGCGGCATGATGCAGCCTGATGAACCTCGTGGGCCAGCCGGCTGAGGCAGACAAAGGACCCTGCGGACCGCAATTCTGTCTCCAGATCGTGGCATCAGCGGACACTTAATTGCCCAGAGTAAACTCAGTTTTTAAAAGGATTAGGAATTAATAGCATATTCCAGATTTTCCTAAATTTGATGTGGTTCGAGGATGGGTCCTTTTAAACTTTTGAGACCATTTTTACTGTCAGCATGAAAGTAGCTTATGAGCTCCATAAATGTGCAACTTATGGTGTAAAAAAAAAAACGCTGCTTATCCGGGAACTTACTACAGTGAAGCTTATCTCATCATATCTGCAATATGACTGACAGATCTTCATTCCCCACACAGAACAAAAAGGAACTCAGAAGAAATATTCACATGTAGGAGGAATCTTAGGGGTTAGGGCTTGAAGGTGAAGGGAAGTGCTGTTTTGAAAGGAAGTGCTTGGGTAGTGTTCTACCCCAGGAAGGGCCAATTAATCTGCCACGGAGACCTGAGCCCCTATTACAGCAGACAACCCGAAGGGAGCCCCGAGATCCTCACAAGCAGACAGGCAAAAGGGTGGGAGGGAGAGAAATGGATTGATGAAGGGAGGTATGGATGGAAGAGGAATGGAGAGAGAGGGAGGAGGGAAAGAGAAGGGCAGGACAACCACTCATTGTATTTACAAAACTAGGAAAATTAAAAATTCCTACAAGCAAAAACCAAATAAAGGGCAAAAAGAGAAAAAATATACGCAAATTTATACAAGTGCTTACATAGAAGAGTTCAATGCATATGAAACACACACACTCAAGGAACAGCATGAAACACATTTAAAAGAAAAGGACAAAAAAAAAAGATATATTCACATACATGATAGTTTAGTTAATTTTTAAAAATTTAAATAGTTTATTTTCGTTAGACTATAGCTGTAATACACTTGATTTCATTTTAAATTAAATTCTTTCGGTAGTCCTGGTTGGTCATGGAATATTGCTTGATAAATATCTATTTTTAAGTGACCAATAGAAATTGTACACAATTTTGCATGTAAAAAAAGATGTTTTGGGGGCTGGAGAGGTGGCTCAGGGGTTAAGCCTCTGCCTTGCAGGCGGAAGGTCTGAGTTCGGATCTCAGATCCCACGTATAGACGCCAGGCGGAAGCGGGGGCGGCCTGCGTTTCTGGTCCTGGTAGGGCGGAGCCTGTGAATCCGGGGGCAGAAGGAGGTGGAGGCGCCCATGGTGGTTCGCGAATTCGTCCGTGGTTCTACACATACACAGACATGCACACACAGACACGTGCGCACGCACATACACACGCATATGCACACAGTTGAATAAATAATAATAAAAAAATTAAAAAAAAAAAAAAAGAAAAGGACAATATAAAAAGATGTCCTGTCATCTAGCATTAATAAGATGAAAGCTGAAGTAACTTAAACCATACTATTTATTTTTGAGTTAAAAGTTTCAGGATTAGCAGTGGGTCACACTTGCAAAAAGATGTGAACTTAGGGCTGGAGAGGTGGCTCAGGGGTTAAGCCGCCGCCTTGCAGGTGGAAGGTCCTGAGTTCGGATCCCAGATCCCACGTATAGACGCCAGGCGGAAGCCGGGGCCGCCTGCGCTTCTGGTCCTGGTAAGGCGGAGCCTGTGAATCCCGGGGCAGAGTAAACAAGGAGGAGGTGGAGGCGGTCCATGGCGGTTCCCGAATTCGTCCGTGGTTCTACACATACACAGACACACACACACAGACACAGAGACACACACGCGCGCACACATACACACGCACATGCGCACAGTTGAATAAATAATAATAATAAAAAAATGAAAAAATGTGAACTTTAGAAGTGGACTAGAGAAAGTATGAAATGGAACAGGAAAGGCGATGGGATTGGGTACTAAGGCATGAAAACCCATAAATTAATTATATTTATATATGAAAGTGTCAAAAGAATTAAAACAAAATATTTTTTTAAATTTTTTATTATTTATTCAATTGTTTGTGTATGTATGTGTGTAAAACCACGGGTGAATTCGGGAACCACCATGGACCACCTCCACCTCCTCCTTGTTTACTCTGCCCCGGGATTCACAGGCTCCGCCCTACCAGGACCAGAAATGCAGGCCGCCCCCGCTTCCCCCAGTCTATACGGGAGGTCTAGGATCAGAACTCAAGACCTTTCACCTCCAAGACAGAGACTTAACCCCTGAGCCACCTCTCTAGCCCCAAAACTTAAAATATTTCTATGTCTCCTTTCAGTTATTTTCTACCTCTCTCATTCAGTGTCTTTATCTCTTAGTTATAAGCAAGAAATGTGAATGATTCTCCCTTAATTTGCTTGCTTCCCCTTTTTTCTAAATATGCTCATTATTCTGATTTTATTAGTATATATTTCTTTTTTCATAAGCTAATTCAAAATTATTGGGCAAACAAGTAGCACCTGAATAAAACATAATATAATGTGCTTCCTCTAACAAGCCTTCATGTACTTCTGAGTTTGTGTCTCCTATAAATTTTTCTTGCCTCAAATTATGTCTGCTTCATTCCATTTCTATATGACATTGTATTTTCTGCTTCACAGTTACCATAATCTTTAAGTGTTTCCTCTGCACTACATTGCATTTCATTATTCCTTGCAGAACATGGGGCCAGCTCATCATTTGTTTCAGGCTTATTACTAAGTTTGATTTTCATTCACAGACTTCATATCCAAAGATTATTAAAGCACCACAATGTGTGTTGACCTCTATCATTTTAGTAAATCCTTCTATTCTGAATTAGGTTTTTATTAGAGAATTTGGGTTAATAAATCTTTAGAACTAATCATTCCTATTCAATCTATTTTGCATCAATTCCCACATGTTCCAGGAATATGCTGATAGACTCAGTGTCCAAGTCTGTAAAACATGAGGAAGTCAGGCATAGATAGTCTGGAAAGCTACATAAAAGACTTTAGAAGCAAACAATGTGAAGGTATGCATTTGTATTAATATTAGTTTTGGTTCTTCTTGTTGTGACTAAACACTTGACTTAAGGAAGGAAAGGTTATTTTTGCTTATGGTTTAGGGCATAGTCCATTCTAGTGAGGAAGGCATGGCAGCTGGAGTGTAGGTCAGTCAGTCATCTTGTGTCCATAGTCAGGAAACAGAGAGAGGTAAATACTGCTAGTCAGTTTGCTTTCTCCTTTCCCTAAAACAATCTACATTAAATATAGGGGTTTCCTCTTTAGTTAAATCTCTCTAGAAACAATAAACTTACTAAAAGGGGGCTTTCCATGGGACTCTAAATCAAATCCAAGAGACAGTGAAGATAAATTTTAAGGGAATTTCAGTTTTCTTTTTATCATTGACTGGACATGAAATCAATGAGATTTTTTGGATATATTTCTCAGGCATGTATGTCTTCAACAAATTTGAGTTAATTAACTCTGTATGTCATACTCTTTCTATTTAACCTCTCATGCTATACCATTGAAAAAGGTGGGAAAAGTTTTTACCCTCATGTTATTTACAATCTAAACTGGAAGGTGAATACATATGAGTATTGTGGAAAATGTGAAAGAGAGATATAAGATTCCAAACTGCAACAAACATGTATATTATAGAAAGTCTGGTGTGGTATGGAGAAGACTTCTTTGATGGAATTAATGACATTAAAGCAGAGAAATAAAACACAAAAATACATAGAACAAGAATTATGAAGAAAGATGCCTCAAGCAAATGATTCACAAAAAAAGCACTGAATGTTTTAAAATAAAGAAATTCAAACAGCTGAAGAACAAAGGATGGGTATGGGAGAAGTTTAAGTAGAAGGTAGTTAAGGTATGTAGTACATGACATGAGGTTTTGTAAGGATGTCAAAAATAATAGTTTAATTGCAAAACAATAATGAGATAATGGAAGATATCATACATGGGTGTATCCTTGAACTACTCAGCAAAAATCCCTGTCAAGAACTATGGATGAGGAAATAGTGACAATAAGAAAGCCAATGTGTGGTCAATTTCAGGAATCCAAAAAAGAGACTGCATGAGTGAACTGCAGAGATTGTGATGAGCAGGAGAGAATTAAAACCATTTATGAGGTAGACAAAGAGTGGGTAGAGAATAAAGAGGACAACTGAGAGCAAGTTTGAGACAGCGTTTAGATTTGAACAATTAGATGGCAATGATAATATTTATTTTAAGAAACCTAGAGTACATCAATGTAAGGGTTGGGAGAATTCTCTGATTAAAAAGTATGCTAGTCTTAAATTTAGGAAGGATGTGTAATGGTTACTCTTTTTTTTTTTTTCGAAGAGTCTTTTTTTTTTATTTTAGCTCATACAAACTTATTAGGTACACCAGTTCCCTTCTCCTCCCCACTTACCCCCTGCTCCCCCTCCCCACCTTTTTCCCTCCCCATCCCCCAGTGCCTCCCACCCCAATTCCCAGAGAGTCCTTTCTTGTGCATGTCTGATTTTCCTCTGGGCCCTCCTCTCTGATGACGTACAAGGACCCAGTGGCCTTTCCCTGAACCCTTTCCCGTGGTCCCCTTAGGTATAGGAACACTGCTGTGGCTGCCAATCCTTTGCCTCCAAGGATCTTGGTGCCTTTAGCAGATGCTAGATTTTGTGAGGTCAACAGTGTGTTGGACAATGCGCAGGGCATGCAAAGTCCAATTATGATTGCTTCAGCCCTAACTAGTATAGAGTATCTTACATATCATTGCTCCTCCCATCTTTTTGCTCTTACACTCTTACCGCCCCCTCTTCCGCATATTTCCCTGAGCTTCAAGATGGGGAGAGACTAAGCTGGCCTAGTTCTAGGTGGTTGATATAGAGTCTCTGAAGTTCTGGATTGTGGTTTGTTGATTTTCTTTTGCAGTTTTGCTGCTCCTGCAATGCCCTTCACTCCATCCTGGTGGGCACTGTATGTTACCCCTGGCCAGAGACAAAAAGCTGTTAGAGTCTTGTGATAAAAGCACATTCAAAGGTAGATGTAATAAGAGTAGGAAACCTCACTGAGGGAGGGGTCCATCACCCATTTGCAAATGATTACTTTTTTATCTGCTAGACTATATGACCTCCCCTTCTGGTGAGATCAGGAAAGAACGTCTGTGAACTTAACCAGGTTTCTCATTACTTACTTGCAGACCTTGATGGAGGCTATTTTCTCTGCTGTAACATGGTCTCCTCTCTCCTTGTTTCTGGTGTGGCCCTCCTAACCCATCTCTCTTGTTCATAATCCTTGCAATTACTGTGTTTCATAGGTTTACTTTTGAGTGTCTCAATGTGGGCTGGGTGAGTTTGGTACTAGGAGCCACCTATTAGGGAGTACATACGGCGCTTAATTTTCTGAGTTTGGGATACTTCACTTAATATAATTCTTTCTAATGACATCCATTCCCAGCAAATTCCAGTAATTCATCATTTTTGATGGCTGAGTAGTATTCCATTGTATAGATGTACCACCTTTTCCTTATCCACTCGTCAACTGTTGGACATTTGGGTTGATTCCATGACTTTGCTATTGTAAACAGTGCTGCTATGAACATGGTCGTGCTTGTGCTATCGAGGTGAGCCTCTGCTGTATGGGGGTTATTCCCAAAAGTGGAATAGCAGGGTCATATGGCATTTCAATCTTTAATTTCTTTAAGAATCTCCAGATGGCTCGCCAGAGTGGCTGTATGAGCCTGCATTCCCACCAGCAATGTAGGAGAGTTCCCCTCTCTCCACATCCTCTCCAACATTTGTTGTTGTTTGTATTGTGGATTTTTGCCATCCTGACTGGGGTGAGATGATATCTCAGGGAAGTTTTGATTTGCATTTCCCTGATGGCTAAGGAAGTGGAGCATTTTTTAAGATATTTGTTAGACATTTTAATTTCATCCCTGGTAAAGTTTCTTTTAAGTTCCAGGGCCCATTTTTTAATTGGGCCATTGTTTTCCTTGCTGTTTAGTTTTCTAAGTTCTTTGTGCACTCTGGACAGCAGAGTTCTATCAGATAAGTGGTTAGTGAAGATTTTCTCCCATTCTGTGGGTTGTCTTTGAGCTCGTGTTACAATCTCTTTAACTGAACAGAAGCTCTTTAATTTCACAAGATCCCAACTGTTGAGAGTTGGTAGCAGTGACTGTGCCATTGGATGTCTGTTTAGGAAATGTTGGCCTAGCCCAATCAGCTCGAGGGAGTTCCCTATCCTTTCAACTATGGTTTTTATAGTCTCTGGCCTGATATCAAGGTCCTTGATCCATTTGGAATTAAGTCTTCTACATGGTGACAAGTACGGGTCTAGCTTTAATCTTCTGCATGTGGAGATCCAGTTTTGCCAGCACCATTTGTTGAAGATGCTGTTCTTTTTCCATTGGATTCTTTGGGCCCCTTTGTCAAAGACCAAATGGCTGTAGTATTGTGGGCTTATATCTGGGTCTTCAATCCTTATCCATTGATCTGTGTGTCTATTTTGGAGCCAGTACCAGGCTGTCTTTATAACTATGGATTTGTAGTATAGACTAAGGTTTGGTATGGCAATACCTCCAGCTGTGTTTTTGTTACTCAGGATTGTTTTTGCTATCCTGGGTCTTTTGTGCCTCCATATGAACTTTGAGATTGTTTGGTCAACTTCTTTGAAGAATTGCTTTTGGATTTTGATTGGTATAGCATTGAATCTGTATATTGGCTTTGGTAGGATGGTCATTTTTACGGTGTTGATTCTGCCAATCCAGGAACATGAGAGGTCTTTCCACCTTCTGGTGTCTTCTGCTATTTCTTTCTTTAGGGTTTTAAAGTTTTCACTGTAAAGGTCTTTTACCTCCTTAGTTAGGTTTATACCAAGGTATTTCATTTTTTTAGGGGCTATAGTAAATGGGATTGTTTCTATCAAGGCTTTTTCACTTCTTTCATTCTGGGCATATAGAAAGGCCTCTGACTTTTGCACATTTATTTTGTATCCTGCCACCCTGCTGAACTTCTCAATTAGTTCCAAGAGCTTCCTGGTGGAGTTTTTGGGATCACTCAGGTATAAGATCATGTCATCTGCAAATAGGGATAGCTTGACTTCTTCCATGCTGATTCGAATCCTTCTTATGTCCCTTTCTTGTCTTATGGCTTTAGCTAACACTACAAGTACAATATTGAATAGAAGTGGTGAGAGTGGACAGCCTTGTCTAGTTCCTGATCGAAGTGGGAATGCTTCCAATTGTTCCCCATTGAGCATAATCCTTGCTGTGGGCTTGTTGTATATAGCTTTTATTATATTGATAAAGGTTCCTTCCATTCCCACTGTCTCTAGCGTTTTGATCATAAAAGGCTGTTGGATCTTGTCAAAAGCTTTTTCTGCATCTATCGAGAGTATCATGTGGTCTTGGACTTTGGACTGGTTTACATGATGAATTACATTTATTGATTTGCATATGTTGAACCAACCTTGTGTGCCGGGGATGAAGCCTAATTGGTCCCCGTGAATGATCTTTTTGATATGTTTTTGAATCCGATTTGCTAAGACTTTGTTTAGAATCTTTGTGTTTGTGTTCATCAGGGAGATCGGCCTATAGTTTTCTTTTTTAAGTGAATCTTTATTAGGTTTTGGGATTAAAACTATATTAGCTTCATAGAAGAAATTTGGTAGTGTTCCTTCCTTTGCTATTTGATGGAACAGTTTAAGGAGTATTGGTGTTATTAACTCAAATGTCTGGTAGAACTCTGTGCTGAATCCATCTGGTCCAAGACATTTTTTGGTGGGAAGATTCGAGAATACTTCCTCAATTTCCTTATATGTTATAGGACTATTTAAATAATTCACAACTTCCTGATTCAATTTAGGTAAGTTGTGTCTACTTAGAAATTCATCCATCTCTTTTGTGTTGTCAAACTTCACATAGTCTAAGTTTTTGAAATATGATGTTGTAATTCTCTGGATTTCTTGGGTATCAGTAGTGATAACTCCATGTTCATTTCTAATTTTGTTAATTTGGGTTTTCTCTCTCTTGCTTTTGGTTAGTTTAGCTAGGGGTGTATCAATCTTATTGACTTTTTCAAAGAACCAGCTTTTTGATTGGTTGATTTTTTCTATCGTTTTCTTAATCTTGATTTCAGATATTTCTCCCCTTATTTTGCTAATCTCCTCTCTTCTACTATTTTTGGGATCAGATTGCTCTAATTTCTCTAAAGCTTTAAGCTGCATTGTTAAGTTGTTTATTTCTGATGTTTCTGTTTTTTTGATGTAGGCATTAAGAGCTATGAACTTACCTCTGAAAACAGCTTTCATTGTGTCCCAGAGATTTTGGTAAGTTGTATTTTCGTTATCATTCACTTTCAGGAAATCTTGAATTTCATTTTTAATTTCTTCCTGAATCCAGTTCTCATTCAGCATCATAGTGTTAAGTTTCCAGGAATTAGTGTATTTTCTCTTGTTTGATGTGTTGTGGATGTCCAGCTTTAGGCCGTGGTGGTCTGATAGGGCACAGGTCAGAATTTCAACTTTCTTGTATATGTGTAGATTCATTTTGTGGCCCAATATGTGATCTATTTTGGAGAAAGTTCCGTGTGCTGCTGAGAAAAATGTGTATTCTTTGGTGCGTGGGTGAAAAGTTCGATAGAGATCTGTAAGGTCCATTTCTTTAAGGGTTTGATTACGTTCCAAAGTGTCTCTGTTAAGCTTTTGACCTGTTGATCTATCCCATGTTGAGAGGGCGATGTTGAAATCCCCAAGAATTATCGTTTGGGGGTTGATTTCTTGCTTTAGATGCTGTAGTGTTTTCTTAATGAATGTGGAGGGGCCCGTATTGGGTGCATATATGTTTAGTATTGTGAAGTCTTCCTGGCGAATTGTACCTGTGACTAAAATGTAGTATCCATCCGTGTCTCTTATAATTTTCTTTGGTTTGAAATCCACTTTGTCTGATAGCATAATGGCTACCCCTGCCTGTTTTCTGCTTCCATTTGCTAGTAGAATTGTTGACCAGCCTTTTATTTTTAGAGCGTGCCTATTTTTTGTGGTGAGATGGGTTTCCTGCAGGCAGCAGATTGATGGATTGTGATTTTTAATCCAAGTTTGTAATCCGTGTTTCTTGATCGTTGAGTTAATTCCATTAACATTTAGTGTTATAATGGAGAAACTATTGTTAATTCCACTCACTTATCATGTTTAGTAGCTTTTATAAGTATATTGCTTCGCTTTTAATGGTGTTATATTTGCCTTCTGTTCTCCTGGATATGCCTGTTTTTTTCTTCACGCTTGAGTATCATTTCTAGCAATTTTTGAAGGCCTGGTTTGGTGGCCATGTATCCCTTAAAGTTGTCTTTGTGCTGGAAAATTTTTCTTTCTTCCTCGATCATGACTGATAGTTTTGCAGGGTAAATCAGCCTGGGTTGATATTTTTGCTCATTCAATTCTTGAAGTATGTCTCTCTAAGCTCTTCTTGCTTTTACTGTTTCGACTGAGAGGTCATTTGTTATTTTAATAGGTTTACCTTTAAAAGTGACTTGTTTTTTCTCCCTTGAAGCTCTCAGCACCAGTTCTTTATCTTGAATGTGGAGTGTTTTAACTATTATTTGCCACGGCGAGCTTCTATTTGGGTCGTATCTGTTTGGGGTGCGGAATGCCTCTTGTATATGGATGGGCCTCTCTTTTTTTAGATGAGGAAAGTTTTCCTTGATGATCGTTTGAAAAATTTCCTCGGGGGTGGTATTTTGAGATTCTTGCTCTGGTATTCCATGAATACGCATGTTAGGCTTCTTCAGGGTGTCCCATATCTCTTGGATATTTCTCTCCAGTATCTTTTTGGCTTTAACAACCTCTTCCATTGAGCTGGTTAGTACTCCCACTTTATCTTCAAGGTCTGAAATTCTGTTTTCTGCTTCCTTAGTTCTCTTGATAAGACTCTCTGTGGCGCTCTGGGTTGAAGATAACTTGTCTTTTAGCTCAGTTTTAAACTCTGCTTGAGTCTGTTTTAACTGCTCTATGCCACTTTTTGTTTCTTGCACTGTTTTTCTCAACTCCTCCAGATGTCTGTTGTGTTCCTCTTCAAAGCGATTGATTCGATTATGTAATTCCTCCCGGATTTCCTCTTTCATAGTATTGAACATGGTAATGATCATATTTTGAAAGTCGTTATCCTGGGTCAGGCTTTCTTGGCCTTTTTCCGCGGGTTTGTTCTTGTTGGAATCTAACATTATGGGATTAATTTCTTCAGTGGGAAATTTGTTTACTTGAGTGTTGCTTCTCATGGATTTGCACTTTGACTTTGGCATTGTCATTTTAACTCTTAAGATCTCTCAATTTCACTAAACTGAATTATTTGGCCTGGGGTACTGGTGGGCGGGGCCCGAACGGGGACTCACCTAGGGCGCGGGGTGAGGCCCGGGTGGACCGCGCGCGTGTCCCGACCCATGGAGCGGGGTGGGGCGAAAGGGGACGACGGGCGCGTCGGTGTGGAGCTATTTAACCCGAGGGCAGGTGGGGCAGGGCCCGGGCGCAGGGGGAGGTCCTCCTCGTCCCTCGGCCCCCGCGGGGCTCTGGCTGGATGGCGGGAGTCGGAGCCGGGTCCCTGTGGGCTGACCTGGGGTCTTGGTGGGCGGGGCCTGGGCGGAGACTTACCTAGGGCACGGGGTGAGGCCTGGCTGGACCGCGCACCCGTCCTGACCAGTGGAGCAGGGTGGGGTGTAAAGGGTTAATGGTTACTCTTAATTATGATGTGAGAGAACACCCAAAGTCAATCAACCTAAAGGAGAAAGGGAGGTTTATTCATCTTACGGTTCCAGAGGGGAGGCACAGTTTCCCATGGCAGAGGTGGCATGGCTGGCTGGCCACAGGTGGAAGAGGCTAAGTCACTGCAGACATCTTGGAAGCTGAGAGCTGCAGACTGCTTGCTGCAAAGGCTGACTTCTTCCAGAGGTAGGGTGGGACTAATCCACCTCAAGGCCCACCCCTTGTGACTGCCTTCCTCCAGCTAGGCCCCACCTCTCAAGGTGCCATGACGTTGCCAAACACATGAGACTGTGGGGAACACATTTCAAACCATGGCAGGATGTTAAAAAGCAACTCTGTCCATCGTTGGGAGAAGTCACTGTGATCATCATGAGCCTGACATGGAAACATTGCCAGACTGAGTGCATGGAATCTGAACAGAAGAGACCAAGGACGGTCTTTGAATAGGGCATCACTGAAAACATTAATTGAGAAAGATACACTAGTGGAAAAAGTTGATAAACACTAGGAAAAAATGTTGATGTGATACTAGGGTGTTATGAAAAGGGAAAAGGACATTTCTCACCAAGAGAGGAACTAATAGCCTGCAAAACAGCTAAGGGAAGAACATGGTATAGTGTGGAGGGAGAGAGGTGGTGGCCACAGCTGCCAGAGACTAACTAGTAAGTCAAACCAAGCTTTTGTATACAAGGTGATAATACCTTCAATTAGCTCTGAAGATAAATAAGTGAATTTAAATTAAAGAGATGGCCAGAAAAAAATGAGTTGAAAAGCTGGAAAATAGAGTGAGAATAGATGAGACAAATATCCAAGACTTCTAATCCGGCTTTCTGGAAAAATGTAAAGAGCTAATGAAAGCAATAAAACTATTTGGAAAAGGATCCACTTCAGAGACTATACTGAGTTCCAATTTGCTGTCAATGCCTATGTCACTCTTTGCATGGATGGAAATTTCCTATCTTCCTTTAAGCTTAATCCATTAATAAAGTCAGAGTTGAAATAATTAGAACAATCACAAATGCTGTGATCTGAGTGACCCATGCAGAGGTTTAGAACAAAATCTTGGTCTCAAATTTGGCAGTGCACATTGGCTAACTTACTCAGTGCACAGATGATAGAGGCTTAAATATAAATATGATATCTCCACATATGTTTCCAGTTAGCTTTTTAGGCACATTGGCAATGTGAATTATCTAGAGAGCTACAGCTGAGTCTTATTTCACAAGTATTTTGAAGATGCAAAAAAATTTTCTACATACAGGAATTAACGGTGGAATATAGATGATTTCTGGTGTGCTTACAAAATATGTCCTGCCAACTATGTTTTAGTTGAATTTATTTTATCCTTCCATGATTGCTAATAAGACATCTCTTTGGCTGGGAATTCTTTCTGGCTCATCCAAGCACAGCTCACCTGCTGTGCCGCTGCAGACGCTGAGCGAGCTTGTCATTCTGTGCTCTTCAGCAGAATATGACATGCAAGACATGAGCTCAGCATGCAGTGGCAAAGCCAACAGAGGGGAAGTTAAAGAGTTTATAACTACAGCAGCATGAGGAGTTTTACTTCCTGAGGATCTGCATGACATGCCAAATTAAATATTTTCATTCCCTTGGTTATGAACATTTTAGTGGCTCTTTCTACCTCCCCAAATATCTTAGGATATGGTAGATATAAAAAACTATACCTTTATATACTGGGA
Organism: Typhlomys cinereus; assembly: GCA_023101885.1. NCBI lineage: Eukaryota > Metazoa > Chordata > Mammalia > Rodentia > Platacanthomyidae > Typhlomys > Typhlomys cinereus. The sequence goes on along the minus strand of JALPQD010000136.1, from coordinate 790,764 downwards.
AAATATTGAAAACACAGTATTAGTAGCACAGATTTTTTTTCTGGTCCAGAAAAGTGAGCAGATTAACCCATTGCTGAGCTACAATAAGTGGTCATAAGAATGGACAAACATCAATGTTTTGTGGTAGCATCTCTCATGGATCAGCACTAAAATGCTATCTCGGTACAAATTCTGTCTCATACAGGGTTATGTTCTGTAGAACTCTAACACTCTAAGTCCTCAAGATGTGCCACCAAGTCCATGAGATTCTACTCAGCAAAAGGATAAGAAGGAAATGAACTACTTTGTAGGTATGATGAACATTCTGATGTTGAGTCCAAGACAAAAAAACAATGCAAAGATTCTCAGCAGGAAGTCAGAAGGAAAAGAGTTTCATCTTTTACAAAGTACAGATTCAATGGCAAACCTTTTTGCTCTTCTACTCCAATGGTTTGGAAGGATCAAATGAAAGAACACTAAAGGAGCATATTTTATGGAAAAATTGGCCTCGTCCCAGTCTCATGCTTTCCAGGCCCTGCTGAGTCATCTGTTCAGAAAATTGTGCCGATCTTACTGAGTTGAGAAAAAGTTTGGATGGATTTTTCATTATGGATATAACCAAGAATGAAAGGAGTAGAGAGATAAGCTGAACCTGTTTCCTACAAATCAAAAATGCTAAAACAGAAAACAGTGGACATTTTGAAGTCAAGAATCAATTAAGACTGGGAAATTAATCAATTAAAATTTAACACTAGAAACTGAGAATTACCAGAAAACAAGCCAATGAGGACACATTTAGCAGAACTACTTAAGATTTAACATTGGTCATTCAACACACTCAAAATCTCCACATTTACTGCAGGGCAGTCACCTTCCCAGCACCTAGGATACTTCAGTTAAAATACAAGATTAAAACATTTCATCTCTTAGAATACAACTTCTTTTTAGAACTGGGGTAGGACAAGGGCAAGTTCCGTGTACAAAGCAATTATGTGAATGGCATAATCATGGGAAAGTGATACGAGCTATTAAAGACTCAGTGGAATTCAATATGTGCAGAAAGAGAACATTCTCAACATTTAATCAGCTTCTTTGAGAAAATGGCATTATAAAAAAGATTTGAGACAGACCAGAGTCTTACCATATATATTAAATATCTGAGAAAAGAGTGTTTAGGAAGAGGGAACAGCCAAAGTATGCCTGAAGCCAGCCTTAGTCTAAGAAAGCTTGATGGCATTTGTGTTACTGTGGGGAATGTTACCCCCTCCCAGCTTAGAAACAATGACATCTTGTCCATTAGTTAACAGATTTTCCAGACTTGGTTTCACTGCGGATTCAAGGTGTGAAATACCTGCTTGCATACCTGCTCCTGCAATGCTGGGGACTGATTTGATAGTCCTCCTCTCCATCTGTGACTAAGAGGTTTGTTGTTTCTCACCTTTGAAACAAGACCAACTATCTCCTATATGTATTGATAGGGAATTCTTTTATGCCCTCCTTCATATTTGAGACTATGCCCTGTGTGTATGATATCTGTGCTTCCCAAAAAAAGTAGGCTCAGAGCACCATAAAGTCACTTCAGAATGGGAATATCTTAAGTCCTCTGGTCATTGTCAGTTATGCTCATATCATCAGGTTTTGGCAATAGTCATTGGACATTTGGCTTAGAAGTATTGAGTTGCATTGGCTAAAAGTCAATTGAACATTATCACAGTTCGTTTCTGCTTCTAGTTTTTGAGGTTCTGTCTAGCATGTTGAAACATTTTTGTTAAATCTATTAATCCATGGGAGATGTTGTGATTGCTCTCTGTTGCAGTCAGCCTGCATGGCTGCTGATAAATGACCATCAAAGGAACAAGGGATTTATTCTCCTACAATTACTGGTTACAGTTCTCGGTCCAACTTGACAGGAGAGCATGCACCACCAACAGGGCTAAGGGAACTGGCCCAGCATCACCACATAATAGCTGAGAGATGGACAATCCTTATTTGCCAGACCAACATTTCTGGCCAAGTGAACAGAAAGATGCCAACTCTCTCAACCAGCTCTCCATGATTTATTCCAGGGCCTAATCCCACCCGCCATAGGCTGGGTCTTCCCCATCAGCTAGACAATCTCCTTCAGGTTCACTCTGGGCTTAACTCAACTAATTTTCTACAAATGTGCCCATAGCTCAAACCCTCAACGGTCAAGTTGATACCTGTGCCTAACCATGACACTCCACCCCTTGTCAACTTGACACAAAAACATAGCAATTTTAAACTGTAACTGTCAATCCTTGTCCCCACAGATGTTAAAAATTACCTTAAAATTATAAATACATTTCTCTCATTAAAACTTCAGTTCCAACATTTTAAAAGTTCAAAGTTTTTTAACCTTAAGAGTATATCAAATCAGAATAAGTTAAATTCTTTAAAACAGATAAAACATTAAAACAGAAGTATCTTGATATGAAAAGAAAACATTAAATTAAGACCAAAGTCTAGCAAATCACCGCATCCTGTACTTCAATGTCCATCTTCTGTCACTCATGACGTAGTCAAGGTGGCTCAAAGATTCCAGGCAATCCCAGTCCCTGTTTGTAGATCAAAGTTGCAGGAACAGAGTTCCTCGAACCAGGCTTAATCTCTACTCACAACCATCCTCAGCAGTCCCACAGTTCTGGCATCTCCAACACTCTGGGTTCACCTCTGCAGCTATAAGCTTCGCCTTCTCTAGCAGGAACTCTATGCCTGCCACTTGGTGCCAAGCTTTTCTATGAACCCCTCAAATTGATCACCAGAACCAGTACTACCTGGGGGACCTGGCAGATTTCAAGGAAAAGTTGAAACATAGCTTGGTAAACTCAAACCACAGCTGCACCAACTTTAGTGAGCTAATTCTGGAAAAACCTCTTTCTAGACAGCCAAACTTCTAAAGGGCAAGAAACAGCTTTAACTTGGGGTTTCGGCCCCTGAAGGAATTTGGGTTTTCAAACCATGAATTTGCCATTTGGTGGTTTTCACGTTATCCACCATCCCAGTGAAAGTCACTAGGTTTTCCTTCACTGATACTCATTTCTCCAACAGCAGCAGATTCTGCTGCCCACCCTTTGCACATCCAAAGCTTCATGGTCACCAACACAACTCTCCTCTGTCAAGAAAAACAGTCTATTGTCTTTAAATTCAACTTCACCAAAGTCTTTGTTCCCTTCATCACAAATCAGGCCCAAACAATCCGTAACTCTCTCAGTTGGTCCATTAAACTCTGAAGAGTGGTATTGGTAATCCACAAAGTGAAAATCTTCAAGCATTTCCAACTTTGTCCAGTGAAACCATTCAAAAGCAACAAGATCCACATAGTATCAGCAACACCCCACTTCCTGGGTACCAAATTCTGTTGCAATTCACCTGCTTTGTTGCTGATATATGACCATCAAATGGCTTAAGGGAACAAGGGTTTATTCTATCTTATGATTCCTGGTTACAGTTCTCAGTCCAGCTTGATGGGAGAGCATGCACCAACATCAGGGCCAAGGGAATTGGCAACACCATCTGTACTCAACAGCTGAGAGATGGACAATCTTTACTTGCCACACCAGCATGTCTGGCCAAGTGAACAGAAGGATGCCACCTTCCTCAACCAGCTCTCAGTATTTTATTCGCCTGTTCAGGGCCTAGTCCCACCCACCATGGACTGGCCCTTCCCCATAAGCTAGACTATCACTTGTAGGTGTGGTCAGGGCTTAATTCAACCATTAATTCTCTACAAATGTGTCCAGAGCTCAAACCCTCAACAGTCAGATTGACAGCTGTGCTTAACTATGACACTGTCCCATTGTGAGGCTCAGATACCATTAGCACCATTGCACAGTAAAAAATCTATCTTCATTCGATTTAAGATTCATAGACAATCTCTCAATATTTTCCTAGAACAGAAAGGATTCAGATTGTCCTTTTATGAACTAGAACTCACTTCCAGTCTAACTAATAATACTAATGTCTTAAATTTATCCAACTGGTCAGTCACCTGGTTAGGATTCCCACCATCCAACAAATTTGATTCACAGAGATGGAAGGAGTCTGCCTTGCCCAAAAGTCATCTTTCAGTTCCTCTCCCTCTCTCAGCAAGGAACAAGTGGAAATGGGACTACAACACTACCAATATTTAATTTTAAAGTCACATGATCTTTAACATAAGCTTAGAAAGCTAAATATTCTCTTCTATGCTTTTGACTAAACTTCTAAAATCTAAACTTTTTTTCTGACACACTGGGATTTTTGCTGTTTCTCTAAAGTCTTCACCATGTGGTCACTTGCCAATCTCTAAGTATGACTCTCCTGGATAGCTGTTAGGATTCATAGCTTGTATCCATAGAGTCTCTAGTTCTCAACTTTTTTTCACCAACTGAATAAATTATTATTGTATGTAGAAAATGAACTCAAAAAATCTCAGCCCTATTTCAGATTGATTTATCTTAGAATATATTGTATACAGTCAAAAAATCCTCAAAGATATCTGTGCACCCAAAACTTATGGATCCAGTGCTTTTTGTGGCAAAGGGACTTTGTCCATGTGACCTGGAAGCTTTTTAAATAGGATGATATGGGGGATTATTTGTTTGTCCAAACATAATTCTGAGGGTCCTCATGACAGATGGCAGGAGAATCATTCACAGAATACATTTGAAAGGCTGGCAAGAAAGAAGCTCTCAAATGCATGCTTCTGGCTCCAAAGATTGAGTGAGAAGTCTGTGGTCATGTGATATAGATAACCTTCAGAAGTTGAAAAAGACTAGGCAGTAGATACTCTTAGGTTTTATGACTGTTCACTCCATTCATGTATATAGATACATGTTGCATATGCTGTTGAATACATATATGTTGGGTTAAGTCACTACATCAGTTATAGTAGTAGTAGAGAGCCAATATGTCATATCAGCATTCAAGATTTAATTAGCCTAGGGACTCTCACTCTGAGATAGTGGGCCTCAAAGACCAAAAAACATTCTGAGTGCTGTGGGTTTGATTGAAATTTAAAGATTGCAGCACCCTCGGTTCCTCCCTCAATTTACTGAGAAACCTTAAAGTCCACAGAGACTGATCCTCAAACTAATCAGAGCATCTCAGTACCTTATACTAAGTGCTGTAGGGAACCAGGTAGGCCCATCCTTCCTGGACTCTTACTGAAACTCCCTAGTTGGATTATTTGTAGATGGGCTTTGGCTCCCAGGAAGTCAAAGAGTTATTCCTGTCACCCTTTCTACTACTCTGTATTAGATTGTTCTCCTTTGTCCTTGACAACAGCAATTCTCTTATTCTGCAGAATTGAAAAGGCTCTTCTATTGCCTTTATTTCTATTGTAAAATATATACTTCTTCAATTTGAATAATTTTGAGAGCATTCATATTCTGGCTTATACATTGAATACAAGATGCATCATTATCTAATGAAGTGAAAACAGTGAATAGAACAGAACTGAGTCTTATTGTATCTTTTTTCAACAGTATCACCTTGAACAAGTCCCTTTGCCTCACTACGCCACTCTCAAGTCCCTTGACAAAGTAATAAATCACAATTATTCAGAATAACTCAGGTTTTCAGATATCTAGTAAAAGAGCTCAGAAGTAGAACATTATAAATATTTAAACTATGAAATATTAACCTTAGAAGTGAGTGATATAATACTCATTTTGAAGGTACCCAAGACACAGGAACCTTTAAATAAAGAAATACTCTAATTTGTACAATGTCAAATAATGAGGGGTAGATGCACTGTAACACAACCATTGGAACTCAGCTTTCTAAGTTTCACCCCAGACCACATTCGCTTTAATATATCTTTATTGCTACTGTTTGTTTTTAAAGTATTTCCAGAACTCAAAAGAATAAATAGGCTATTTGATATTTTTGTAATTTATCCCAATATCCAATCAATTCTCAGTCACCATTCAATTGCCAATTCACTAGTCTAAAAGCAGAGATAATATTCAATGAATGAGAGCTTAGTCCTCTGTGGAAGGATGAGTCTATATGATTAAAGCATTACACATATCCATTTTCACCAATAAGTTTTATATGCGTGAAAATGATGGCTTTATCTAGTAGTTATCATTTCCTGCTTGTTCACATAAATTTGTCATTCAAATATTGTAACTATCATCAAAAAATGAAAATTCACCTACTATGTGCAGAATTCCATTTTTTCTTAGAATACATCTTTATGAGAAGCTACAATTGATTTTGACTTGGCTGTCGCATCAGAAATATGTGATGAAGCATCCAGAGCACAAATTAAACCTTTTGGTCAAGTTCAGGTTTTTTCATGGAATTCTGGGGAATATAGCTCAGTGAGAAAGACTATGCTTAGTATGCATGAGACTGTGGACTCAAATCCAGCACTAAAAACAAAGCAAAAAAAAATGTCAACCATATCAACATTCTTCCATAGACTAGCAATGAACTCAGGAGATACAATTCCATGCAGGTGGAATCTTAGGGGTTAGGGCCAGACAGTTGAAGGAGAGTGCCCCTATATTACTGAATCTACCCGAAGCAGGGCCACTTAACCCTTCCCTTCGCTATTCTTATTACATTCTGTTCTTTATTTTCTTCATAGAAATAAAACCAGGTTTTAAAATATCTTAAAAAATGCTTTACATCCTTAGCCATCAGGGAAATGCAAATCAAAACCTCCCTGAGATATATCATCTCACCCCAGGTCAGGATGGCAAAAATCTACAATACCACCAAATGCTGGAGAGGATGTGGAGAGAGGGGAACTCTCCTACATTGCTGGTGGGAATGCAGGCTCATACAACCACTCTGGTGATCATTCTGGTGATTTTTTTAAAAGTTAAAGATTGAAATGCCATATGACCCTGTTATTCCACTTCTAGGAATAATCCCCCATAAAGCAAAAATTCACCCCAATGACACAAGGACAACCATGTTCATAGCAGCACTATTTACAATAGCAAAGACATGGAATCAACCCAAATGCCCAACAGTTGATGAGTGGATAAGGAAAATGTGGTACATTTCTACAATGGAATACTACTCAGCCATCAAAAAAAGATGACTTAATGAAATTTTCCAGGAAATTGATGGAAATAGAAAAAATGAAGTATCCCAGATATAGAAAATTAAGCACCTTATGTATCCCTAATAGGTGTATCCTAGTACCAAATCCACTTAGTGACATATTCAAAGCTAAATCTCCGGAATACATGGATTTTGCCATTGCAAAGATTATAAACAGGAAGGAAGGGGAAGGAGGGACACCCAGAAGTAAGCAGATAGGGGATCATGCTACAGCAGAGAAAATAGGTCACCATCAAGTATTGCAAGTAAGTAGCAAGACATCTGGTTAAGCTCACTCAATTTCTTTCCTGGTCACTTGCGACTGAGGGGGTTTGATCTCATCAGTCAGGGAGAGTCTGGCAAATAGATGGTAACCATCCCACAAATGGGAGACTGAACCCCCCCCTCACTGCAGTCTCCTACTCCTATTCCATCTACCTTTGAATCATCTCTTATAGTAAGACTCCATTTAAACAGCCTTTTATCTCTGGCTAGGAGGTGACCTCCAATACCCATCAGGATGGAGCCAAGGGCAGTGCTGGAACAGCAAAACTGAAAACAACAACCAACCATAATTCAGAACATCAGAGACCCTACATTAATCACCTGGAACCAGATGAGCCAAATCTCTCCCCATCCTAAAGCTCAGGGAATTTGCAGAAGAGGGGGTGGTAAGATTGTAAGAGCCTAAAGATGGGGAGGACCAACAATATGCAAGATACTCCACACAAGTTAGGGCCTCAGTAACCATAATCGGACTTTGCATGACCTGCACAATGACTGACATGTCTACGACACCCCAAAGTCTAGCATGGATCACAGTCACTAGGATCCTTAGAGGCAGGGGACTAACAATCATAATAGTGTTACCATACTAAAGGGGAGCACAACAAAGGTCTCTGGGCAATACCACTGAGTCCTTACACCTCATTAGAGTTGAGGATGCAGAGGGAAGTTTGACATTCACACTAAAGGATGCTCCAGGGAATGGGAGTGGGGAAGGGGGGATACTGGGAGAAAGAGAGGGAGGGGGTGAAAGGGAGGGGAAAAAGGGGGAAGGTGCAAGAGGTACTGGGGAGGGGTGGAGGGAGGAAGGGGACTGGGGTACCTATTAAGTTTGTATGATTGGGAAAAAAATAAAAAAAAACATAATGAAGACAAAAAAGGGGGAAAAAAGGAAAGATATAAAACAGGGTTTTAAAGATGTTTTGGGGGAGTTGGAAATGTAGATCCTCAATGAAATTCCCAGTACAATGCCATAAAAAGAGAAAGGAAAAACAAACACAAACAGGCCAGGCGTGGTGGAGCACACCTGTAGTCCCAGAGCTCAGAAGGCGAAGGCAAGGAGAATTCCCACAAACTTCAGGCTAGTCTGGGTTACAGAGCAAGATAGTGTCTCAAAGAATAAAAGACAAGCTTCTTTTCCCATTGCTATTTAAGGCCATCTAAATTAATTTTCAAGTTAGAAAAAGAAGAACTTGAATTACTTCAGTGCACAGACAAAGAAACAGTCCAAGTGATAAATAGTAAATTAAGAGATTTATCTGAATGCCTTAGGTTACATATCTCTTGCTTTCATAACTCAGAATTTAGGACATTTGAGACCCTTTCATAAGATGTATGGAGCAAACCCAAATAGAGATGAGCACTGGTCTAAACAAAAGTCAGAGAATGAAACCTGTTTCAAAGATACAAAACAATAGAAGAAACACAGGAAAATAAGCAAGCCATGTTATCTAAACTGTCGAGACAGCAAAGTTACACACCATGAAAGTGAAAAGTAAGGACTCACTTGTGGCATTCAAGTAAAAGGGTGATCCGTGATAGAACAGAACTTGGATTGGACACATGCTGTGAAATTTTGTGAATCAAGCTGAATCTTCATGTGAAACACTAGAGTAATGAATTTATTAAAAAGAAGTGTGTTCTCTCTTTCTGTTTCTGTTTCTCTGTTTCTCTCTCTCTCTCTTCCTCTGTCTCTCTCTCTTTCACACACACACACACACCTATAACCTCCACAATTTGTAAAAATAAATAATTCTGCATGGTAACTTGCCCAGTCAGTGTTTGTCCAACCCTGTTATTGATCTTTGAATTCAAACATAATTGCTTCTCCTCCTTTATTTTTAAGACATTTTGGGTTCTTTTCTTCTCTAAATATGCCTATGTTCTGTCACAACATATATATTATAGATTGAAATCATGTTCTTCTTCATAACTAACTCATAATTTCTTAACTGTGCCTTTATGTAACTTCTGTACTGACCTACATTGATTCGAATAGTGTATCTACATTGAAGCAGTATCATACATCCATTGCATCTCACATCATTTCTTTGATATATGAGTTGACCCATCAATGAGTTCTTTAATATAGTAGGAATCACATCTTTTACTACGTGGAACAAACTTTCTTTAATATTGAAAAATATTAAGGAAGTCACTGCCCTTTGAGAAATTCACGATAGGTTATTCAGTAAACTTGTGGCTTATTGCTTTTCCTGTGAGAAGGCATTCTTGAGTTGACAGGATCTTGAAGGTTTTGAGGTAAGTGAATCTTATTTTTATTGATGCTGTGAAATGTCATCGCTATTATGCTTTTTTGGATGGATCCCTGGTGGTCATCCATTATCACTGTAGACAGCAATTCCACACATGGCATGGACATTCTCAAATAGGTAAATTAATGACGAAGGTGCATACAGTCCTGAAAACTGCAAGAAAATGTGAAATTTTTAAAAACAAAATATTTAAAAAGAAAGCACAGTGCAGCTTAAAGTAAAAATACAAGAACTAATAAAATTTCAGTAAGGTATTACAAAATGTTGTAAAGACTATAGGCTAGACTTTTAACACAGACTTAGAAATTTTATTCTAATGGTGATTTTTAAGGCTAATTCATGCATAATGATTCCTATGTGTAGTGAATTTCAAGCTTCGCTTGAGTCTTATTTCTTGAATCTGCCAACTCTTCAATTCTGAATTGCCACATTCTAACAGAGACATCACTGCACTATTTAGAAAGAAGGAAGCAAAGCAGGAAGAAAAGTGGGAGGAAAGAAGGGAAGGAATTGTAAATGTCATGAATCTTTCCATAATCAAGCCAAGGGTTTTCTCTGAATTAGAAAAAAAGGATAATATGGTTCAATATTTCTCACAATTGCAAATACTTTCTTTTATTCTTTAACCAAAAAAAAAACCCTGTGTATTTACAGAGAACTTCTGTTGCTAATAGACCTAGTGGTAGCATCAGACTCTCAAATAGTCAGTGTTGTTCAGGAAAAAAAAAACATAAAATTGGGGGACTATGGGTTTGCTTAGAGTTATGCAATTATGGAATCCTGACAAAGTTCAAATGTGATGGAATAGGTCTCCAGACTAAAATTCTATGTAAGAGTTGCAGTATAAGCTCCAAAGCAGTTCTGGCACAAGTGGACATTGGGAGACTTAAAGTAATTTATATTGAAGTTGCCTCCATTTCTTCACGATCAGCACAATCAAGAATCAAACTTTGTTCTATTGGGAGCTTCAACAAGTAGATGAGTCCAGACAGTATTAAAGAAGGCAGTCTGCTTTATTCAGCACACTGATTTCAATGTTAATCTCATTTAAAAAATAGGTAATGATGCCTTGCTATTCATTTGGACACCATGTCCCAGCTAAGTTGACTTATAAAATTTCCCTTACCAAACAAAGGTATAAACTCAGTTTTAGAGCTATAAGATGGTTCAGGGGTTTAGCCTTTGCCTTGCAAGTAGAAGGATCTGGGCCAGATCTCATGCGAAAACTCTGGGTTGAAAATGGCTACCACCTACATTTTATGCTCTGGAAAACAGAGCCTAGGAAACACCGGAGCAAAGCACTAAGGAGATAGAGCAATCCAAGATGATTTCCAATGTCACCCTTAGGCCTCTACACGCAAGTGTCCTCTGGTATACAGATAAATACACATACATGCAGTCGGATGCAGAAAAAAAAAGTTTTATAAATAGAAGAAAATTGACAGGATTGCCTCATGTATAAGTCTTGGCATCCACTGCCCTCTTTTTCTAAGTCCAGTTATTTCTACAATCCATCTGGAAGATCTCAGAAGCACCTTCACCAAAACTACTTGTGAGAAACCTGTTTATATACACCTTAACACAATGATATTCTCATTCTAGAAACTGTGAGCAGTGTTGACCAGTAATTAAGAATAAGACAGCTTCCAACCATTCTCACATATTTAGTGATCTCTTCATAGACAAACTATCCAACATTCTCCATCTCCTTGGGGAGAAATCCTTTCATTGTCTTTTTTCAGCTTTCTCTCTTAGACTGGGTGTACTTACTCCACAAAGTCAGTTATATTAAGCACATTTCATCTCTTCCCTTAAAACTCTTCTTAAATGCTTATTCCTTTTCTAAATTTATGATAGAAGTGTGTATCTCAACCCTCCAATCAAAGAAAATGTTTTATATCACTTTCGATGTTACTACTTTGAAGGGTAACAGTAACAGGAAAACAGTCCTTTGTGTCACGAGATTGGGGTTTTCTGAGACTTTGCAGCACCTTGACATTAGTCAATAAAAGACGGTAATGGTGCAGTGAAGATGGACAGCTGAAGAGAGCCATTGTGGGAGGTGTGATCCTATACGGTATCTTCTGGGCATGTCAGGGCTATGGCAGCCATGAACACACCACAGCTGGATCTCCTTCCTCGAGACCTGCTCAAGATATTGCCTACGAATAATTTGCCATAGAAGAGGCAAGATCTTAACATGTACCAGATTTCCGTAAGAGACTACTGGAGGTTAATGCAGGACTGACCATGGAAGAGTATAACCACTGATACAGCAACCATGTTCTAGTAAGTGTTCAGGTACAATTTACTACACGTGATCCAGATGCACATGCAGAAGAACAGGAAAGTAGAGGAGACTGATTGGGAAGAAGAAAATTTGCAGTGAGAAGAGAAGAAGGGGATGAGATTGGGTAATAAGAGGTGAAAATGACATAAGCTCATTGGATTCATGTGTGAAATTCCAAAAGAATAAAAAAAGTAATAAAAAATGAAAGTCATAAGTAAGAGCCATGTGTATATTTAAATACTGAACAAAGTATCATGAGGTAAATTGAATTTATTCACTTAAGAGGAGGGTGCTATCTTCATTCTAGTGATCAAACATAAGGAAGCAATTCATACTAAGGAGATATATATAGATCAGAAGCACATACCTAGGTAATGACGGAAAATTAAAAAAAAACTGCAAAAAAAGTTCCCTCCATCCATAATGCATCAAAGCTGAAACACATGAGCATCAATGTGAGAATATAAGTGTAAAATTCCCCACAATGATAAACTCTGTTTAATATAAAGCACTATATAAAATTACTATTTTACATGTATAAAGTAGAGATGAAACAAGAGTAAATGTTGTATTTGAACTTTGATATTTGAACGTTGATCTCATTTCTACTCATTTAGTATATGCACATATTCCATATTCCACAAAATTAAAAACCCATAACACTTATGGTTGGTCCTAACATTTGACAAGAGAAATTCATCCTACAGAGCAGTTCATCTCCACATCCCACCTCATTTATGATTTTTACTTTTTGCAATTATTTACCCACAGTCATAAGTCACTGGAAAACTTCAAATTACCAATTCTAGAATTAAATGATTTTATCTTTTTCTTCAGAGGAAATACTTTTTAGATTCTTCTGAGCATATGGAACTTTTTCTGTGAGAATATTATGAAGAAAAGGAAAGGTTGTCTGATCATAAACACTATGGTATCATGGCAGGTGATTTGATAATGGAGAAAACTACCAAGTGGCTCAAAGACAGGAAGCATGGATAGATAAATGGAATAAGGATGATTTACAACTAGATCAAGATAAAGCAGATGATAGGAGTCTTCCCCATGTCACTAAGATGATGTGGAATTTAATGTTTATATGAAATGATTTTGATAAGATCATACAGGTGAATCTTAATACATGTGACTACATTTGATAATAGGGTGTTCAAATGGCTAATTAACTTAAAGTGGGTAAAAAGAGATTGTACTCTCATCCAGTATGAATGGTACCCTTAAAGAAGCACAAGAGAACCAGGTATATAAAAGAACAGAGAGAAAAGCCCATGGGAAGAGGTGAAAAAAAGACATAGCAAGAGATGAAAATTTGTGCTGGAGACATGGTTCAGGGGTCGAGACTCTGTCTCACAAGCAGGTAGTCCTGAATTTGGATCCAGCTTCCACATAAAAATGCCAGACAAAAATGTCAGTGGCCAGCACATCCAGCCCTGGTGGGCAGAACCTGGGAAATTCCAGAACAAAGCATAAAGGTGGTAGAAGCAATCCAGGATGATTCCCAAAATCACCCTTGGTTCTCCACAGGAACACACAGTGCCCTCACACACACACACACAACTAATCAATTAATAAAAAGAAGTGAACATTTGCTGATAGAAGTAGGGAATCTGAGAGACTACAATAATATCAATATCTCTAACTTAGATATCTAGCTTCCAGAACTATGAGGAAATAAATTTCTATTGTTTAGGTTGCTGTGGGATTTTGCTATGGATCACAGAAAACAATGCTTTTATAAAAAGAGATATGAACAGATCACATGAAAAAGTGAACATCATAATATTAAATGAAACAAAACATTGCAAGATGATAGCAATATATTAACCTTCACATACTTTACAGAATATAATTACTCTAATTTTTACATTCTTTGTAAAGTGACAATTTAACCATACCCCATTTTATTGAATTTGACTTTCATCTACTTTGGAAATACTACTTTATTTAAAAGTTGCGTGTTTGTGATAATCTTGCATTGGGAAAGTCAATTAGCAACATTTTTTCTAATAGCAAGTACGTATTTTTTCCAAAAAGTCACATTTCTGTAATTTTCATAAAATTTCAAGCACTTTCATTATTATTGATAATTTTTTTTCAGAAATTTGTGATTAATGATTTAGTTCATCTCTCTGCTCTCCATTTGCTATCTATGTATCATCTATTCATCATCCACTGCTAAGATCAGACACATGCTAAATAATATATCCCTAATCTTTGTGATAAGTAATTTTTGATATTCTTTTTTTAAGACTTTCTCTAAATTTGGTTAAATCACAAATTACAGAAAATGATGCATCCACCAGGGAAAATATGAAATAAAAGTACAAAGAGTTATCTTGCCACCTCTCTGAAAACCACTCTTTAGAAGACATTACATTAGAATTCTGTTGTACTCTTCCAAACTTCTTCCAAAGACACAAGTACAAATAAAAACCACAAAGATTTGGCCTTACTTTTCATTAATTTGCTTGGTGCTAAGGATGGAGCCCAGGACCTTGTATGTACTGAGTATACACTCACCCTTGGTCCCAGAAACTTTATTCATTGCATATATTTCTCTACAATTTTATTCACCAACATGGGCTGTCCACATATTCTTGTGATTACTTTGGAAGGTACAAACAGCCAACACAAGATCACAAATTTTCTAGATAAATGTGTGTATTTTATCTGTTCTACTAAATGGCAGGTTTCTATAAAACAGACTCAAATGTAGACACAACAGTACTAAAATTAATTCAGTTAACAACATTTGTGATGGCTTCTAAGCATTCAAGTGAAAGAGCCACATGTCTTTGACTTAAAAACAAAAGTCAGAAATAATTGAGTTCAGTAAGGGAAGCATGTCTGAAGTTAGATGGAAAGAAAAAAAGTTATCCTCAAGCAGTAAGTGAAACCATGAATATTAAAAGACATGGTCACTGAAGGAAATTAAAAATTTGATTCCAGGGAAAACTTGGATCATAAAAAAAACAAGAACATTGTTGCTGATATGAGAAAAAAAAGTAGTGGTCTGAATAGAAGTTCAAAAAAGCCACAACATTCATACTAGAAGATTTAGAAAAGCAAACAAACCTTTGAAGAATTTGAAGCCACCCTAGAATTTGTGCATAATATTTAGGAAAAGAAGCTGACTTTGTAGCAATAAGCTTAAGGAGAAAATGTTGAAGTAGCAGTTATACTAAGTTGTCCAAATGGTCCACACAAAACTGCACCAACTAATAGCTGTTGGGTGTAGTTGACAGCCCTATGTTAGAAGTACATACATTACATGTAAGACATTCACACCTAGAAAAAAGTAATTGTCTGGTTTCAAAACTTCACCCATTAATCAATAAGGATGGAAAATCATTTTATCAGGCCTAATAACTCATGCCTATGATCCCAACACTGATCCAAGAGTATTACTCAGAGTTTAAGGTCAGGGTAAAATACCCAGTGAGTTTTAGGCCATGCTGGGCTACAGAGTCAGACTTGTCTCAAAAAATAAACAAATAACAATAAAAATAGAGAAGTAATCTATCATAATATCCCTGCTGTTATGCTATTGCCAAATCTATTAACAATTCCCAAGATGTGGAAATAGGGTCAAAATTGTCTACTAAGATCCTTAGTTTTGAGCAATATCTTAGAATTTCTAATTCCCCACACAAGGATACCTGTGAGTTTATATCTCACTTGAGATAATTAATTGAAAGAAACAAACCAATAGTTTTCAAGTGCTACTATGACTCAATACTATGAGGCATGTTAGTACATCTAACATACTCTTCAACATACCCATTATGAAATAGATTATCTTACAGATGAAGAGAACAAGTTTTAGGAAAGTCCAAGTTAACACTTGGACTTTTTGTCTGTTTTACATTGAATTTATTTTGTATATGCAATTTCAAAGTTAAAGTATATCATTATTGACTCAGAACCCTAAATTAAGTAATAATTATAATTAATCAATTTAACAATTTTGCCTTTCTTCATCTTATAGTTCTAAGATGGGTATCAAACCAGTATATATGCCTTACTCTCCAGAATTCTCTGTTTTTCAGGTTCTCTTTTGGGCAGATAGTGTACTACTGCAATAGTCCACCCTTTAAACAAAAGTGTCTTTGATTGGTTTCATACATGGACTTCCTAGGGGGAGATGCGTTTCACTGATTACAAGACAAAAAGACATAAACTATATAACCAGAAGGTTCCTAAAATGTCTTCTGCCTGCCACATGTATAACAGGTTGCTACCTCCAGGAACCATACAGTTTACCTACTAAAATCAAACATAAACAGACAAAGTGTAGGTCTTTGAAAGTAATACATGAGTAAATATCAGATAAATCATCATAGTGACTCAAAAAGCATCTTCCCTTGTCAGTTCCAGGTCTCCTGAGCACATTACATGGACTTCCTGGATGCCAGAGAGAACAGAAACTACTTTCCATCTCTCTTGCCAACAAAGGACAACTAGGACTCTCTTCTGTGAGGAGATTGTTGGAGCTCGGTGTTCTGTAATTTAAAACTTAATAAATGTAGACACAGAGTATGACTTTTGAATAATTTAAATCTTCATCTTATTAAAAATAAAAATTTAAATACAAAGGGGAAAAGAAAGATAAACTCAACCACCTCCAAAAGTTAATAATGAAAGAAACAAAGTTAACTATCTGCTACTTTTCCTCATAAGTCATTCTTCTAATATAAAATCGTTTTTATGAAAAATATATAGAAGACTTAACTTTCCATTTTGTGAGTTTTTTGGATTTCTAGAGTTAATAAATATATACACATTCAAATTCAAAAGAAAGAAGGGGATAGAATTGGGCAGATGAGTAGAAGATGTCTTCAGTTCTGAGAATTGTTGCAGTGTGATTTTTAGGATTATTACTAAGTAGACTTGCTAAATGTTTATTGTGTCATGGTCACTACCAGCCTAGAACATTCCTACTCTACACTACAATGTGTAGTCTTAAGCTGGAGACTTAAATATACATTCTTGAAGATCAGTGATCTTTCTTTTTTTTTTATTTCCGCTCATACAAACTTAATAGGTAGACCAGTTCCCTCCCTCCCTCCTCCTTCCCCCGAACCCTCTGCTCCCTCTCCCCTCCCTCCCCATCCCCCAGTGCCTCCCTCCAAATTCACAGAGAGTCCTTTATTGTGTATGCCTGACTCTCCACTGGGTCCTCCTCTCTGATGACATATAAGGACCCAGTGGCATTTCCCTGAACTCTTTCTCGTGTTCCCCTTAAGCATAGGAACACTACTGTGGCTGTCAATCCCTTGCCTCCAAGGATCTTGGTGCCTGTAACAGATGCTAGACTTTGTGAGGGCAATAGTGTGTTGGACATTGCGTAGGGCATGCAAAGTCCTATTATGATTACTTTGGCCCTAACTAGTGTTGAGAATCTTGCAAATCTTTAACACATTGGAAGTGTTCCTTACTTGGAGGTTGAAAGAAAAATGAAAGGCACTGACAAAGGCTGCCTAATATCAGCTCATGTAAGTGTCTTGTTGGCTTGGTATTTTGGAGGTTGAAAGAAAAATGAAAGGCACTGACAAAGGCTGCTTAATATCAGCTCATGTAAGTGTCTTGTTGGCTTGGTATTTTAGTACCTCTTCCAATGTAGATCTACTTTTCATATGTGACATGTAATATGATTGTTTAAAATTTTTACACTACTTCCTTATTTCTGACCATTTTGATCCACCCAATGCTTATTTATTTTTCAATCTGATTAATTCAGTCTGATTAATTAAGTAAGCCATTGACATTTTTATTTCAAAGTAAGGGAACTAGAGGAGCCAGTTGTAGTCTTGCTCACGGGGAAAATGTGTACATTACACTGGTAGACAATTATTTAGTAATTGCTATACACTCGCCATGTCCTCCTAAATTCTTGTTGAAGCCCTGATGCCCACTATAATAGTATATGAGGTGAGACATTTGGGAGGTACTTAAGCAGAAACCTCCCGATAGAATAATGCCCTTACAAAAACAGACAAGAGAGTATTGTCCAGTATGAGAATCCAAAATGAGCTTAGAACCATGTAGAAGTTTCTCTTCTCTGTTGCTGTGAGATACAACTCAAAGTCAAATAGCTTAAGGGAGAAACGGAGACTTATTCAGCTAGTGGTTCCTGAGGGAAGATGTAGTCCTTTATGGTGGAAAAGGCAAGGTTAGCTGGCAAAAACTGGCCACCCTCAAGGCCTAACCCCTGTGACTGCCTTCCTCCAGCAAGGCTCCACCTCTTAAAGGTGACCATGACCTTTCCAAATAATTAAAATCTCAAATACATGTGCCTATGGAGGACAACTCACATTTCAAACCATGACAAACCAGGAAATGAGCAAGAGCTCAGGTTATTGTTTCTCCATTCGGTCCTTGTTCCAATTGCAGATGTTGAAAGCTTCTCGGGTAAGTTTTCTGTCCTCACATAACACATTCAAACCAGTACCACCTCTTTCCTCAACTCCTCCATGGCTTTCCCTTCAGGCTGTTATCATTCCACTATTTCAGTGTGAGCCATGACTCCTAAAGGTTTTTTAAAAGCCACACTAATAATTTATCGCCCAATCACCTTACAGGATATTAAGTCCTACGTTCTCACACATAATTCTCAAAATCAGCAAATCCTTATCTATTGTGTCTTATTATCCAGATCCCCCAACCAACATCAAACCCTTAGTTGTCACTGTGGCTACAGTGGGAATATGCCGCTTCTACAGGATGTTGTCTCTGATCTTTCTTTTTTGATTCTATAATTTGTGTTTGATGAGTTAATCATAGATTTTTGGCCTGACTACCAGAAAGCTTGTATATGAGATGCATGTTACCTTAGAAAAGAGAAAAGGTCCTCTGTGATATCTGTGCACATTCTTGTTGGAACCTCAATGCATGGAGCCGTAACAGTAAATTCTGGGAGCTGCCTGAGGACCCGCAGAGCCAAAAGCTTAACAGCCACATGCACAGATGTCCTC
This sequence comes from Typhlomys cinereus, assembly GCA_023101885.1. NCBI lineage: Eukaryota > Metazoa > Chordata > Mammalia > Rodentia > Platacanthomyidae > Typhlomys > Typhlomys cinereus. The sequence goes on along the minus strand of JALPQD010000136.1, from coordinate 771,883 downwards.
GCACCTGCTACTATGATTTAGATATTTGTGTCTCTGAAACTCATGCTGAAATTTAATTGCAATTCTAAAATTACTAAAATTTCAGATATTGAATAAATGAGGTGGTTATGAGAGTTACAACCTCGTTAATGAGTTGAATGCTATTATGAAAGTAGGTTCATTAAAAGGGTAAGTTCAGACACTTTGCTGTTTCTCACCATCTCTTTACCCTTCCGACTTTCTCATTGTTGAGAAAACAATCCTTGCCTCTATTTCTAGAGAATGCAGCATTAAAAGTGTATTAAAGGATTCAAACTGCAGAGCAAGGGCTTTAAACACAGAGATATCTCTATTTCTGTACTGTTTTAATGTTTTTTTTCAACATTTTACTTTTCCCTATCATACAAGCTCAATAGGTAACCCCATCCTCTCCCTCCCCCCTTCCCTTCCCTGTAGTCCTCTCTTGCACTCTCCCCCTTTCCCCTTTCCTTTCATCCCCCTCCTTCCCTCCCCTTCTCTTGGTGCCTCCCCTTTGCTCCCTCTCATCTCCTGGAGCATCCCTTTATGTAGCTCTGAAGCTCCCTCTGAGTCCTCCACCCTAGTGAGGGTTCAGGACTCAGTGGCATAGCCTGGGGCCTTATTCTGACAGTTTAATCCCTTGCCTCTAAGGATCCTACTGCCTGGAGCCTTCTCCCCTGTGATCCATGCTAGACTTTGGGGGATCGTTGACATGTCAGCCATTGTGCAGGTTAGGCAAAGTCCAATACTGCCTGCTGAAGCTCTAACTTATATGGAGTATCTTGAATATGGTTGGTCCTCCCTATCTTTAGGCCCTTATAACTTGCTTCCCCCTCTTCCACAAGGTTCCTTGAGCTTTGGGATGGGGAGAAATTTGCTTCCAGGTGAATAATGTAAGTCCTTTGCTGCTCTGAATTATGGTTTGTTGTTATTCTCAGTTTTGCTTTTCCTGCACTGCCCTTGGCTACATCCTAATTGGTATGGAAACGAAGGTCATCTCCTAACCAAAGATAAAAGACTGTTTAAGTTAAAGGATTTTAATATAAGAGGAGAGTCAAAGGTAGATGGAAGAATAGGAGTAGGACATATCAGTAGGGAGGGGGTCAGTGTCCCATTTGCTAATCTTTACCATCTATCTGCCAGTCCCTGCATCCTCTGTGATGGGTGAGATCAAAACTGTTCAGTCCCAAGTGACTATTTTAATGTTTTAAAAAAGCAAATACACTTATAGACTTTTGAACTGAAATAGGGTTATATCTGTAATCTTTATATGGAATTTGTCATTTTCATTTTTTTAAATTTTTTTTTATTCAATTGTGAGTGTGTGCATGTATGTGTATGTGTGTGTTTGTGTGTAGAATCATGGGTGAATTCGGGAACCACCATGGACTGCCTCCACCTCCTCCTTGTTTACTCTGCCCCAGGATTCACAGGCTCCGCCCTACCAGGACCAGAAACTCAGGCTGCCCCCCCATCCCCCCGCTGCCCCCCCCACCGCCGCCCTGCCACCCCCCCCTCCAATTCCGCCTGGCGTTTATACATGGGGTCTAGGATCCGAACTCAGGACTTTCTGCCTGCAAGGCAGAGGCTTAACCCCTGAGCCACCTCTCCAGCCCCCCATTTTCATTTTTTAACTAAGCATAAAATATATAAATCATTATAATTAATTTAATTTATTGTTCATTGACAATTTGTAGATATCCATATTTATGGGGAGTATAGCAATATTAAAAATTTATGAATATAATGTAGAAATATTAAAATAAAGGTATTTAGAATATCCATCATTCCAATTTTTTTTGTGGTGAGAATATTTGACTTTCATGTTCTTCCTGATTTTTAGTATAAGGTATGTCATTATTAATTATATTTGTTATGCTGTATAATAGATTCAAATAAATAAAAATTCTGTGTCCTCTTGTCTGAGGTTTTGTACCTTTTGACCACCATCTCTTAATTTTTTTCTAATCCCCAAACTTTACTAAACTCCATTTTCCTCTTGTGTGTATATCTGTATATTTAAAAGAATGTTTACTGTGCCTATGGAGGCCCAAGAGTGAACATTCTGAATTGTTGTAACTCCTTTTTGCTTTGCTCTGGGGTTTTCCAGGTCCCTCCTTCTAGAATCGGAATTTCAGGCTGTGATGACATTAGCCAGGCATTTTTACAAGGGATCTGGGAATTTGAACTCAAGCCCTTTTGTTTGGGGGGCAAAAGCTTTCAGCACTGAGCCAAGTCCCTGTTCTTCCTCTCTACTTGCAAAGCTTGACTGCTTCAGATGCCACACAGAAGGGAGAGAAGACAGTGTTTATCTTTCTGTAGATGAATTAACTCACTTAGCATGCTCTTCAATACCAGCCCTGCTGTCATAAGTGGAAAGATTGTTTTTCTTTCTAAAGGCTCCATTTTATATGCATGCCACATTTCGTTTAGCTTTCTGTGATTTAGTTCTACCTTTGGTGAACAATTAAGCTGATTCCATAACTTGACTATTTTGGATAGCATGTGGGAATGCAGCTATTTCTTTGACATATTAATATCAAGTAATTTCTATTTCTCCTCATCTTGTACAGTTATTTTCCTGTACCTCATTTAACAGCCTGTTCTCTGCAATTCAGCTTTATTTACGCTGTCCCAAGCATTCAAGAAGCTATCCTGGAAGCTGGCACTGCTTCTGTTTTGTAGTCAAATTTCACTTGAATGCAAAATCCTTATTTAATTAAGTTTAGGATCAATTCTTGTCCTAATTCATTAAGTGTAAGTGCACTGACCCTGTAGATATTAGAGTACAAATAGGGAGAATCTACTATATATCCAGATATAGACTTTGACTACATAAAGCAGATTTATATGATGTAAATATGAGTGGGATTTTGGAAATTATAGATGCATAAATCTATGGTGAATTAATTTATTAATTGTAATGCACATGTGTAAATCATTTGAGTAATTCTTATTTAATTAAAACTGCATTCTTTTTCTTGTATCCTGATTTCTTTTTGTTCCATTTTTGCCATACATAAGTTTTCACACTCACTAGATGTTTTCATGGAACCCCTCAGTTCTAGAAAGAAGCGCATTCCCTTGCTTCACTTCATAGTTTTTTCACTAACATTTTGAATTTATCTTGTAATACTGGCTCTTCATTTGTACCTTTTCATCACACATATTTGTACCTATAATCATGTGCTCACATAAATAAATAGTGCTACAATTAACACTGGTGCCGATGAGCTGTCTACATGCTACTCTGCATTTGCATCCTGAATTCAATCACATTTCTTCAGTAATAATTTTTCCCAAATAACTAAAGAACCATCAACCATTTATAAGTTTATGTTATTGGTTTAACTTATCCCAAAGAGAAATGAGTTTGACCCTATGAATTGCTCTGCTGAGAACTAATTGTTGTTGCTTTATTGATACCGGGGCTTATGTAGCCAAGGTTGATTGTGAACTCTCTATGTAGTAAGGAAGAGCTCCACTTCATTTCTCTTGCCTGTAGCTCCCACTGCTGAGATTACTGGCAGTGCTACTGCTGAGATTACTGGCAGTGCTACTACACCCGACATAAGCATTAATGTCTATGTAGAGACTTGAAAAAATTGGCTAGTAAACTGACTAACAGAGTCTGCTGCTTTAGTTAACATCTTTAAGCTTGTCTTTCTATTCACACACTCATATGCAGACTTTCATGGCCCTTGTCTCATGAGGCTAAATCTGAGCGTCTAAACTACCAAATGGCCCCCTAGTTTACAAGTTCAATGCGACATCTATTTTTTTAATTTCTCATTGTGAATTAGATATTATAGAGATTGAAAGATTCACAAATCATAGTACTATACTAAAGATGTTGCTGATGAGTAGTTTTAAGAAGAATAAGTGATTGCTTAAGACTGGAAATATGCTATCTAAACAAGATATGCCTCAAAAATATGCATAAGTGGAAAATAATGTAACATGACACCATGTACAGTTATATTTTTAAAAGGAAGAATAACACTTAATATGATTGAGGAGTAGAAATCCAAAGTTACCAGAGTGTTATAAGTTCAGGTAAATATGCTATGAAAATAAGATCATCAAAAGAGGAAGAAAGTAGAGTCATCCAACATGCCCATCAACAGAGGAATGAGTAATGAAAATGTAGTACATATACACAATATTACTATCAGAAAGGATGAGATTATGGAATTTGCTGCTAAATGGGTAGAACTGGAAAATTTAATATTGGACAAGGTATCTCAGACACAAAAAGATAAGCACCATGTGTTCTCCCTTATATGCAGATATTAGCACTGATATCCTTGTCAATGTACTTGACTTCGAATTACTTTAAGAGTCAGAAAATTCAAAAGGAACTAGTGAATTGGAAGGTGGGAAGGAATGGTTAAGGTGAAACCTCTAAAGAGCAGATTTAGCATACCATGGCAAGTAGGATGAGGGAGGGAAAAACATATGAGAGTAAGAGTGAGTGGATGGGAGATGGGAGGGACAAAGGGATTTATAGCCCTAAGATTGTGAGAAGTAGCCCCACAGAAACCTCCTATTCTAGTAATATGTCAAAAAAAAAAAACCACCCATGTCTTAAATTTTACAAATGTGTGTAATAGGACATGTTGATTTTCTGATTTGTAAGTTACAATTGATTGTACTCATATTACATGAATTTGTCTGTACTTTAAGACACTTACTGAAGTTTAAATCATTACATATGATATGACCATTACTTTTGAATAGCATGCTGTTTGTAGAAAAGAAGCCACATTCTCTATTTTTAAGGTGCAAAGCTAAATATATCTTAGTAAAATCTAAAAGAGAATGTTTTTTAAAGGAAGAAACAAGAATGGGCAATCACTATGCAGAGGAGCATAAAGTAAGGAAAACAGGGCAAAAAAGTATATATATATGACCAGCTGTAACGCAGAGTACCAGCGACTCAATAAGGCTCACCCAAAATCAGACCAACCCAATCTCCCCATCCTAACGTTTTAGGAACTTCACAGAAGAAAGGGCAGCAATTTTAAGAACCTAAAGATGGGAAAGTTCACAGCTGGAAAAGAGATTCCACCCAAGGCAGGACGGATGCATCTAGGAACTCACTACAGTGATACTTGTCCTTCTAGACTTGAAACCTTGGGGACTGAAGGTGGATGAGTGAAGAGAAATGCCCCTATCAGTGGGGAGTCCCAAAGAGAGGCAACTTGGTATGCCACAGAAGCCTGAACCCCTACAAGAATAGAAAGGCCAGAGGCAACCATGGCATCCATAGAAGCAGTCAGGCAGGAGGGTGGATTGATGAAGGGATAGGAGGCAGAGATGATGAAGGGAAGCAGAGATAAGTACTCGATATGCTTGTAAAACTAGAAAAACAAATAATAATAATAAGCTAAAGGTTTTCATTATGATGAAACTCAGTTTAATAATGTTTTCTAGATTATGTTTTCTTGTCTAATCTTATCTCTGAGCCAATGATCACAATATTTTCTATGCTTTATTCCAGTTTTTTTAGTTTTGATTTTATATTTAGATTTGTGATTTATTTTGGTTAATTTTCATGTATGATAAAAAGTATTTTGTACATATAATCATGCACTTGCTCCGGACCATATATTAAAGATTAAGTTAGCACCTTTATTAAAAAACAAAATATAAGGTCAGAAAGCTGATACTCATATATACCTGAGGTGATTGTTTATACAGGTTTTTTAAATATATAAGCATATATGAATATAAAAATTATTACAAACTTTACCTTGTTTGCAAACGAAGAGACAGAATTAGATACTAAATATATTTTTTTCTCTTTTGGGTTTTTTCCAGTATGGTCATTCTTGATTGCATTTATTTATGTCTTTGTTATTATAAGACCACAAATATAGTTCTCCACAGCATGATATTTTGATACAAAAATGAATGTAAAGATCAATATTTTATTGAAAATAAGACAGATGCTCCAAAGACTGACACCAACAACTCTCCAGACATTCTGAAGTTTTCCAGCTCATGCTCTTGTTAAGTTGGAATGGTGGAACTGGTGGTCTTGATTAGTGAGTTGTACAGAAGAATTTCAAGTATTACTTCTGTGCCTCTTCCACATCTTTTGACATTGTTACACTACAACTGGGGGAACTCTAGTGTTTAATTCTGCAAACTGCCACTACCTTACATCACATTTCACAGGAACAAAAATCTTGTGCTAAGCTGTTGGGATTGCTCTGGAGTTTTCTATTACTGTTACTAGTGTTAATTACTCTAACAAAATAGGCACCTTGTTTTTCCAGAGAACCAGGGAATGAGCTTGAAGAAGCTCTTTTTCGATAACTCACTTCAAAAAGCATAACAAATTTCACTCCTCTTAATGAGCTACCATCTCAATTTGTAAAGATCTACCAATACTTTAGATTTACTTATAATTCAGAATTTACAAAGGACATTAATGCATATTTTCTCCTGTGATCCATGTTAGGAAGAGCTTGTGTGAGAGAACCTTATTCACTTTTAACCAACAAGAAAACTGATATAATGAGTTAAAATTGTCTATTCAGAGCAGTTGAATCTTTCTATCAAGAGAAAGAATTAAGCCCTTCCCCCACTCCGCCGCCTGGGACGCGCGCACAGTCCAGCCTGGCCTCACCGCGACCTAGGTAAGCTCCACCCCTGCCCACCCCCAGAACCCCAGGCCGCCCAAGGGACCCAGCTCCTCCCGCCAACCAGCCAGAGCCGGGTAGGGCGTGGGAGGAGGACACCCCCTCTGTGCCGGGGCCCCGCCCCAGCTCCCCCAGGTTAAATAGTGCCCCAACAATGCCCCATTCTCCCTTCCCCCACTCCGCTGCCCAGGAGGCGCACAGTCCAGCCTGGACTAACCTCAACCTAGGTAAGCTCTGTCCCGCCCACCAGTTACCCCAGGCAAATAATTCAGTTTAGTGAAATTGAGAGATCTAAGAGTTAAAATGACAATGCCAAAGGTCAAAGTGCAACTCCATGAGAAGCAACACTCAAGTAAACAAATCTCCCACTGAAGAAATTTAATCCCATAATGTTAGACTCCAAAAAGAACAACCCGCGGAAAAGGCAAGAAGCCTGACCCAGGATAACGACTTTCAAAATATGATCATTACCATGTTCAATACTATGAAGAGAGAAATCCGAGAGGAATTACATAATCGAATCAATCGCTTTGAAGAGGAACAAACAGACATCTGGAGGAGTTGAGAAAAACAGTCAAGAAACAAAAAGTGGATAGCAGTAAAACAACTCAAGCAGAGTTTAAAATGAGAAAAAGACAAGTTATCTTCAACCCAGAACCCACAGAGAGTCTATCAACAGAACAATGAAGCAGAAATACGAGTTTCAGACTTGAAGAAAGTAGGAGTACTACCAGCTCAATGGAAGAGGTGTTAAAGCCAAAAAGATACGTAGAGAAATATCCAAGATATGGGAACATCTGAAGAACAACATGCGATTCATGGAATACCGAGCAAGAATCCCAAAAATACCACCCTGAGGAAATTTTTCAACATCATCAAGGAAAACTTTCCATTAAAGAAAGAGAGGCCATCATAACAAGAGGCATTCCGCACCCCAAACAGTATGACCAAAATAGAAGCCACCGGCAAATAATAGTTAAAACACTCCACATTCAAGAAAAGAAGGTGCTGAGAGCTCAAGAGAAAAAAAAAAATCACTTTTAAAGGCAAACCTATTAGAATAACAAATGACTTCTCAAGTGAAACAGTAAAAGCAAGAAGAGCTTGGAGAGACATACTTCAAGTATTAATGAGCCAAAAATGCAACCCAGGCTGATATACCCGCAAAACTACAGTCCTGATGAGGGAGAAAGAAAATTTTCAGCACAAAGAAACAATTTAAGGGATAAATGGCACCAAACAGGCTTCAAAAACTGTAGAAATGATACTCAAGTTGAAGAAAAAAAACAGGCTATCCAGAGAACAGAAGGCAAATAACACCATTAAAAACAAGCAAAATCTACTACATATAAAACTACTAAAAATAATAAATTGAATTAAACAATAGTTTCTCCATTATAACACTAAATGTTAATGGACTTAATCACCGATAAGAGACACAGATTACAAACTTGGATTAGAAAACACAATCCACAATCTGTGCCTCAGGAAACCCATCTCACCAAAAAGATAGGCATCTCTAAAAATAAAGGCTGGTCAACAATTCTCAAGCAATGGAACGCAGAAACAGGCAGGGGTAGCCATATGCTCAGACAAAGTGGATTCAAACCAAAAAAATCATAAGAGACACGATGGATACTACATTTTAGTCAAGGTACAATTCACCAGAAGACTTACAAATACTGAACATATATGCAACCAATAGGGCCCCTCCACATTCATTAGAAAAACCCTACAGCGTCTAAGCAAGAAATCAACCCCCAAACATAATTCTTGGGGATTCAACACCGCCCTCTAACATGGGATAGATCAACAGGTCAAAAGCTTAACAGAGAACTTTAGACTTAACCAAACCCTAAGAAATGGACCTCACAGATCTCTATCGAACTTTTCACCCACAGCACCAAGAATACACATTTTCTCAGCAGCACACGGAACTTTCTCCAAAATAGATCACATATTGGGCCACAAAATGAATCTACACATTACAAAAGTTGAAATTCTAACTGTGCCCTATCAGACCACCACGGCCTAAAGCTGGACATCCACAACAACACATCAAACAAAGAGAAAATACACTAACTCCTGAACTTACACTATGATGCTGAATGAGAACTGGATTCAGAAGAAATTAAAAAGGAAATTCAAGATTTCCTGAAAGTGAGCATGTAACGAAAATACAACTTACCAAAATCTCTGGGACACAATGAAAGCTGTTCTAAGAGGTAAGTCATAGCTCTTAATGCCCACTCAAAAAAATGGAAACATCAGAAATAAAAAACTTAACGATGCAGCTTAAAGCTTTAGAGAAACTGAGCAATCTGATCCCAAGTTAGAAGAGAGGAGATTAGCAAAATAAGGGGAGAAATATCTGAAATCGAGATAAGAAAACGATAGAAAAAATCAACAATCAAAAGCTGGTTCTTTGAAAAAATCAACAAGATTGATACACCCCTAGCTAAATATAACCAAAGCAAGAGAGAGAAAACCCAAATTAACAAAATTAGAAATGAACATGGAGTTATCACTACGGATACCCAAGAAATCCAGAGAATTATAACAACATATTTCAAAAACTTATACTCTGTGGTTTGACAACACAAAAAGAGATGGATGAATTTCTAAGTAAACACAACTACCTAAATGAATCAGGAAGTTGTGAATTATTAAATAGTCCTATAACATATAAGGAAATTGAGGAAGTAATCTCGAATCTTCCCACACAAAAATGTCCTGGACCAGATGGATATCAGCACAGATTTACAAGACATTTAAGGAGGAATAAACCAATCTCCTTAAACTGTTCCATCAAATAGCAAAGGAAGGAACACTCCAAATCCTTCTATGAAGCTAAATCGTTTAATCCCAAAACCTAATAAAGATTCACTTAAAAAAGAAAACTATAGGCCGATCTCCCTGATGAACACAGATGCAAAGATTCTCAACAAGTCTTAGCAAATCGGATTCAAAAACAATTAAAAAGATCATTCATGGGGACCAAGTAGGCTTCATCCCCGGCACACAAGTTGGTTCAACATACGCAAATCAATAAATGTAATTTATCATGTAAACCAGTCCAAAGTCCAAGACCACATGATCTCTCATAGATGCAAAAAAGCTTTGACAAATCCAACAGCCTTTTATGATCAAAACGCTAGAGAAGTAGGAATGGAAGGAACCTTTATCAATATAATAAAAGCTGTACAACAAGCCACAGCAAGGATTATGCTCAATGGGGAACAATTGGAAGCATTCCCACTTCGATCAGGAACAAGACAAGGGGTCCACTCTCACCACTTCTATTCATATTGTACTTGAAGTCTTAGCCGAAGCCATAGACAAGAAAGGACATAAGAGGGATTCAAATTGGCAAGGAAGAAGTCAAACTATCCTATTTGCAGATGACATGATCTTATACCTGAGTGATCCCAAAAACTCCACCAGGAAGCTCCTGGAATAATTGAGAAGTTCAGCAGGGTGGCAGGATACAAAATAAATGTGCAAAAATCAGAGGCCTTTATATGCCCAGAATGAAAGAAGTGAAAAAGCCTTGAGAGAAACCATCCATTTACTATAACCCTAAAAAAATGAAATACCTGGTATAAACCTAACAAGGAGGTAAAAGACCTTTACAATGAAAACTTTAAAACCCTAAAGAAAGAAATTGCAGAAGACACCAGAAGGTGGAAAGACCTCCCATGTTCCGGATTGGAGAATCAACATTGTAAAAATGACCATCTCCACCAAGGCAATATACATTCAATGCTATACCAATAAAATCCCAAAGCAATTCTTAAAGAAGGTGACCAAAATCTAAATTCATATGGAGGCACAAAGACCCAGGATAGCAAAAACAACCTGAGTAACAAAAACACAGACACAGCTGGAGGTATTACCATACCAAACCTAAGTCTATACTACAAATCCATAGTTATAAAGACAGCCTGGTACTGGCTCCAAAATAGACACACAGATCAATGGATAAGGATTGAAGACCCAGATATAAGCCCACAAAGTTACAGCCATTTGGTCTTTGACAAAGGGGCCCAAAGAATCCAATGGAAAAAGAACAGCATCTTCAACAAATGGTGCTGGCAAAACTGGATCTCCACATGCAGAAGATTAAAGCTGGACCCGTACTTGTCACCATGTACAAGACTTAATTCCAAATGGATCAAGGACCTTGATATCAGGCCAGAGACTTTAAAAGCCATAGTTGAAAGGATAGGGAACTCCCTCGAGCTGATTGGGCTAGGCCAACACTTCCTAAACAGACATCCAATGGCACAGTCACTGCTACCAACTCTCAACAGTTGGGATCTTGTGAAATTAAAGAGCTTCTGTTCAGATAAAGAGATTGTCGCACGAGCTCAAAGGCAACCCACAGAATGGGAGAAAATCTTCACTAACCACATATCTGACAGAGCTCTACTGTCCAGAGTGCACAAAGAACTTAGAAAATTAAACTCCAAGGAAAACACTGGCCCAATTAAAAAATGGGCCCTGGAACTTCAAAGAAACTTTACCAGGGATGAAATTAAAATGTCTAACAATTATCTTAAAAAATGCTCCACTTCCTTCGCCATCAGGGAAATGCAAATCAAAACTTCCCTGAGATATCATCTCACCCCGGTCAGGATGGCAAAAATCCACAGTACAAACAACGACAAATGCTGGAGAGGATGTGGAGAGAGGGGAACTCTCCTACATTGTTGGTGGGAATGCAGGCTCATACAGCCACTCTGGCGAGCCGTCTGGAGATTCTTAAAGAAATTAAAGATTGAAATGCCATATGACCCTGCTATCCCACTTTTGGGAATAACCCCCCATGCAGCAGAGGTTCGCCTCGATAGCACAAGCTCGACCATGTTCATAGCAGCACTGTTTACAATAGCAAAGTCATGGAATCAACCTAAATGTCCAACAGTTGACGAGTGGATAAGGAAACTGTGGTACATCTATACAATGGAGTACTACTCAGCCATCAAAAATGATGAATTACTGGAATTTGCTGGGAAATGGATGTCATTAGAAAGAATTATATTAAGTGAAGTATCCCAAACCCAGAAAATTAAGCGCCGTATGTACTCCCTAATAGGTGGCTCCTAGTACCAAACTCAGCCCAGCCCACATTGAGACACTCAAAAGTAAACCTATGTAACACAGTAATTGCAAGGATTATGAACAAGAGAGATGGGTTAGGAGGGCCACACCAGAAACAAGGAGAGAGGAGACCATGTTACAGCAGAGAAAATAGGCCTCCATCAAGGTCTGCAAGTAAGTAATGAGAAACCTGGTTAAGTTCACAGACGTTCTTTCCTGATCTCACCAGAAGGGGAGGGCATATAGTCTAGCAGATAAAAAGTAATCATTTTGCAAATGGGTAATGGACCCCGCCCTCAGTGAGGTTTCCTACTCTTATTACATCTACCCTTGAATGTGCTATTACAACAAGACTCCAGTTTAACAGCTTTTTGTCTCTGGCCAGGGGGTGACATACAGTGCCCAGCAGAATGGAGTGAAGGGAATTGCAGGAGCAGCAAAACTGCAAAAGAAAATCAACAAACCACAATCCAGAACTTCAGAGACTCTATATCAATCACATAGAACTAGGCCAGCCTAATCTCTCCCCATCCTGGAGCTCAGGGACATTTGCGGAAGAGGGGGCGGTAAGATTGTAAGAGCAAAAGGATGGGAGGAGCAACGATTTGCAAGATTCTCAACAATAGTTGGGGCCAAAGCAATCATAATGGAACTTTGCATGCCCTGCGCAATGTCCAGCGCACTGTTGCCCTCATAAAGTCTAGCATCTGTTAAGGGCACCGAGATCCCTGGAGGCAAGGGATTGACAGCCATAGTAGTAATCTTATGCTTAAGGGGAACAAGAGAAAGGGCTTATGGAAATGCCACTGGGTCCTTATATGTCATCGGAGAGGAGGACCCAGTGGAGAGTTAGGCGCACACAATAAAGGACTCTCTGGGAATTGGGGGGGAGACACTGGGGGAAGGGGAGGGGGGAGGTAGGGAACTGGTAAAAAATTTTAAAATGTATAATTAAATTTTTAATAAAAAATAATATAAACATTTGGTTTTTAAAAATAAAATGACACTTTGGGAAATGCTAACAAATTTTCACAAAAAGAAAAAATAGACAAATATATTCATCTATTAAATATAAAGTTTCTTAAATAATAATTTGTTTTTGGTACTAAATTTTAAAGTTTAATCTGCTTTTAATTATTTTCATAATTAAACTAAACTGCTGGACTTAACTGCATGAGATTTTGTTTTTAATGGTAAGGCTTTCATAAATGTTGATCTGCTTTTGATGATGTTTTTAAAGGTAACTTTAAGGCTGTTGTCAGTGAATTGTATGTTATTAATGTGTTTGTATATTTATGTGTTCTGTGTTTATATGTTGTGTATCTTGTGTTTCAACGTAAAAAATCTATGACTACTTCAATCTTTTTTATTCATGTTGCACGTTAATACTAAAATTTTGGCATTCCATTTTATTATTATTATTATTTCCGCTCATACAAATTTAATATTTACACCGGTTCCCTCCCTCCCTCCTCCTCCCCCCGACTCCCTGCTCCCCCTTCCCTCACTCCTCCGTCCTCATCCCCCAGTGCCTCCCCTTCCAATCCCCAGAGAATCCTTTAATGTCCATGCCAGACTGTCCTCTGGGCCCTCCTCTCCGATGATGTACAAGGACCCAGTTACATTTCCCTGAACCCTTTCCTGTGTTCCCCTTAAGCATAGGAACATTACTGTGGCTGTCAATCCTTTGCCTCCAAGGATCTTGGTGCCTTTAGCAAATGCTAGACTTTGTGGGGTCAATAGTGTGTTGGACATTGCACAGGGCAAGCAAAGTCCAATTATAATTGCTTCGGCCCTAACTTGTGTGGAGTATCTTGCATATCATTGCTCCTCCTATCCTTGTGGCATTCAATTTTTAAATACATGTATGCATACTTAAAATAAGAACCAAAAATTTTGATAACATCTAAGACCTTAAGTATTTACATTTTGAATCAATCACAAATGTTTTTCTGAAGATTGTAAGTTTTCTTTCATAAAATGTTAACTCACTTGGTTTTGATATTTAACAGGACTACAAATGAAAATGCCATTGTGTTCTTAAAGCTTTTTCCCTATATTCTCAAAATAACAAAGCCACTATAATCCTGATCAATTAAACTTCCTCATTCCTCTTGACTTCTTTATAAAATTTTATCCCATCAAATCTACCAACCAGGTAATACAAATGTCTTCTAAAGAATTCAGTGAAGTTTCTTCATTCTCCTTACGGTAAGATATAATAATATGTAAATGTTTCTATTGCCAGAAAAAATTGCTTATCTAAACACAGACACACATGTATTCTCTTGTGAGCATGTGCTCCTTGTTTATTCCATATTTAATGTCTCAGTCTCCACAAAATTTAAAGAACTTTTATTGACTTGTGTTATAATTAATTTAGCTTCAAAAGATATTAAAGTACTACAAGTTATTTAACATTTTCATTTCAAAATATGATTTAAGGGTGTTACCTTAAATCAAATGTTTTCTTTTATGTTCATAAGTTTCATATACTTCAAAGATACAAAATTTATGGTTACTTAATGCCAAAGTAATAAATTGAGAGCTATAATGTCTTAGATTTCAAATATATATTACATATAAATGTATATTGTCTACACAATTGCCAAATCAGACTCAACTCTTAATTTCTTTTAAAGATGAGGTCTGTTATTCGTTATCAACTCCTTTAAAAGACATTTCTTGAGGTATAATTAATGTAAAAACATACATTAATGTGATGCCAGTGAGGCTGGGATGCCACAGTGAGGTTATCATGTCAGCATGAGGCTGTGATGTCTCTGGTGAAGCTGTGATATCATGGTGAGCCTGCCCTATCAGTGGTGAGGCTCTGATGTCATATGGAGGCTGTGAAGGCACAGTGAGACTGTCTCAGCTGTATGTATCAGATGTCACCATGAGGCTATTATCTCAGTGGTAAGGCTGATGTCACAGAGTTTGTGATTCACAGTTGAGGCTGTGATATCACTGTCAGATTGAAATGTCACAGTGATGCTGAGAGGACACAGTGTGGCTGTAATGTCACAGTGAGGCTCTGATGACACAGTGATGTTGTTATGTCACTTATGAATGTGTGATGTCACAATAATACTGTAATTATAATGTCCCTGGTGAGGCTATGGTGTCATGGGGGACCTACTACATGACAGTGACACTGGTGAGGCTGTGATGTCAAAGGCTGTGTTTTCATTGGTGTGGAAGTGATGTCAGTGTTGAGACTTTGGTCTCATAGTGAGGCTAGGTAGGATGTCAGTGCTGAGTGTGTGATGTTGCATTGAGGCTATGATTTCAAAGATGAGCCTGTGATATCATAGTGAGGCTGTGATGAAACAGTAAGGGTATAATGTCAGAGTCGATGCTGTGAGGTGACAGTTGCGCAATGACTTCAGAGGTGAGCCTGTAATGTCATAGTTAGGCTGTGATGAAACAGTGAGGCTATAACATCAGACAGGTTCCCAGCATGGCAGAATAGTTTCAAGGAAACAATTTCTGGATAATGGACATTGCATTATTTGAAATAAATTAGAGAAATAAGTAAAATATGGAAATTAGCAGGCATTGGTGTTTCTGCCCAGTTTTGGGCTAAATCCTGCTTTCTGAGGAATGTCACAGTAACACCCATGGGCAGGTGCTAGGAATTTCTTCCTAGGTAATTTAAGTTTTGCCTCTGGCAGGAGGAATTCTGCTGGGAATTGGGTGCACCTCATACCTGTTCTTAGTTTTTTTGGGACTAGCTTCCTGCTCTCTGATCTAGAGAAAAAGCCTGCTTTTAATTTTAAATCAAATAACAACTAGAGATTTTATGTCTTGTCACACACAGTAAGTAGACTTGTTAGCCAGAATGTATACACTGCTTTTAAAGAAATTAGAGAACGACTTCAAGAGTCTTAAAACCTAGGTGGTTACAATTGCCACCTATAAACTAACTCAGAAATTCTATGACTCTCAGACTATGCCATATGTTCACTAGAACTTTAAAAGGCTGTTTGATCCCTCTTGGAATGTAATTTATGCTGTCATAGGAGGAATTGTTCTTTTAACAATTTATTGTTTAAGTGTATCCTTCACCACAATTCTCAGCAGTGCTCCATCAACAAGACTATGCTACAGGCACTTATGGCCCTTGAACATCCAAGCCATTGCCCCCCTAGAGATGTGGTTCAAGCTTGGATTGCAGAGATTCAGGAAACCTTGGTCTAATATAATATCCAAATATCCTGACATGCCTTCAAGAGGAGAGGTCCTTCATGGGCCAGTAGTCAATGATGGATAAGATCCTGTGAGGCAGGAAAACTTAAGACAGGCACCAGTCCATTATGGTGGACCCTCTCTAAGACTGGGTCAACAAATTAAGAGCAAAGAACTCTGGCTCCCACTGGTTGTCAAAAGGATGGATATGTAGGAGGAATGGATCAAGCAGGCTTGTATTGTCTGTATGGACTGCATGCAACTTCATAAGCTAGAACCTGCTGCCATGCCTGGTGCTGATGTCAACCCACCTGACTGTGAGTAACAACCCAGACAGAACAACAGCAAAAGCTTATGCTGGGATTTATGGGATGTTGGGCACATGTATAGTTAATTGTAAGGAAAAACATGTTCCTTATTGAAATCAAAAGGAGCTCAATCCTCCTCTGTGTATTTTAAAAATGCAGTCTCTGTTAAAAAAATGACAATTATGTGGGCTCAGCCCCATGGCTATTTGGTGGAGCATTATAGATTAGCTAGATTTGGAAATACTGGGAGAATGTTTCTGTTAAGTGTCTTTACCCTCAAGCAATAGGTTAAGTTCTTGAAAAAATGTCCTTCTGAAGGTTATTTCTGCTGGAGAACACATGTCTTTACCCCAGAATTTTCTGTATAAAAGCTGTCACAAAGTTTCATTAAACGGGTCCAGATTCCCTCAGCTTAGAGAGTTGAGTGTTTCTGTTCTCCATCTCCAACTCCTTGCCTGACATTAGTTGCAGGGGAGCCCTCATTTGGAAGCATCGGCTCTGGCCTGTGGCAGCTGTGATATCAGTGGCTGTGTTGTCACTGGTGTGGCAGTGATGTCCGTGTTCTCACTAATGTCAGTGGCGTCGCTGATGTCATAGGTGAAGCTGTGCTGTCACTGTTGAGGCTGTGATGTCAGTGGCAAGACTGATGTCACAATGAGGCTATTATGTAACAGGCAAACCTGTGGTGTCAGTGAGCAGGCATGAGGTCAGTGTGCGACTGTGATTTCATAGTGAGGCTCTGATGTCAGGGCAGATTCTATGAGCCATCAATCAGGCGATGATGTCGGGGATGATGCTTGGATTTCACAGTGAGTTTAGGATGTCAGTGGTGAGGGTGTGCAGTCACACTGAGGCTGGGATGTCAAAGGAGAGGCTGTAATGTCACTGTGAGGCTGTGATGTTACCATGAGATTGTGATATCACAGTGAAGCTGTGATATCAGTGATGACAGACTATGACATCACAGTTTGGCTGAGATTTCAGTGGTTAGGCTGTGATATCAGAAGTGAAGGTGATGTCAATGATGAGGCTAAGATGTCACAATGAGGCTTGCAGGACACTGGCAAGGCTGGGATGCCCAGGGATGCTGTGGTGTCACTGTTGAGGTGGTCATTTGACCGTGAGCCTGAGATGTCAGTGATGAGGCTGTGGTGTCATAGCGAGCCTAGGCAGGATGTCCATGGTGTCACTGATGCTATGATTTCAGAGTTTGCCTGTTATGTCACAGTGAGGCAGTGGTGTTAGAGGTGAGCTTTGAGTCACAGCAAGGCTGTCATGTCAGAAATGAGGGTATAATGCCATAGCGAGGCTGTGATATCACTGTGAAGCTGTGATGTCACTGTGAGGCTATGACATGACAGAAAGGCTGTGATTTCACAGTGAGGCTGTGATGTCACTTGTGACTCTGATGTCACTTGAGGCTGTGATGTCAGAGGTGGAAGCTTTATGTCACAGTGATGTTTTGATGTCATGGTATGGCTGTGATGTCATAATGAGGCTGTAATGTCACTGTGAGGTTGTGTTGCCACTGACTAAGTTGTGATGTCACAGTGAGGTTGTGATGTCAGGGGTGAGGTTTGGATTTCACAGTGAGGTTAGGATGTCAGTGGTTAGGCTGTGCAGTCACAGTGAGGCTACGATGTCACAGGAGAGGCTCTGATGTCACTATGGGACTTTGATGTTACTGGGGATATTTTGATGTCAGTGATGTTGTGATGTCAATAGTGACACTGTGGTGTCACAGGGAGCCTGTCATGTTTCATTGAGCCCGTGAGGTCAGTGGTGAGGCTGTAGTGTATTTAGGCTAAGTTGGATGTCAGTGATGAGGCTATAATTTCAGAGGTAAGGCTGTGATTTCATAGTGAGGCTGTGATGAAACAGTGAGGCTACAGTGTTACAGCCTGTGATGTCTTAGTGATGCAACCAGGTCACAGTGAGGCTATAACCTAAGAGTCAAAGGCTATGATGACACTGTTGAGGCTGTCATGTTATTGTGAGCCTGTGCTATCTGTAATGAGTCTGTTGTGTCATAGTCATGGGGGTAGGATATGAGTGGTGAGGCTCTGATGTCACAGGGGGGTAGGATATGAGTGGTGAGGCTCTGATGCTGTGTGGCTGTGATGTCACCATGAGGCTGTGATGTCTCACTGATGCTGGGATGTCACAGTGAGGCTGTGATGTCACTGTGAGGCTATAAGTTCAGAGTTGAGGTTGTGATGTCACAGTGAGGCTGTGTTATCACCATTGATGCCAAGACATCACAGTGAGACTGTGACGTCAGTGGAGCAAGACTGACATCACACTAAGGATGTAATTTCAGTGAAGTTCAGAGTTGAGGTTGTGATGTTACAGTGAGGCTGTGTGGTCAACACTGATGCTGAGATATCACAGTGAGACAGTGACATCAGTGGAGTGAGACCGACATCACAGTGAGGATGTAATTTCAGTGGTTAGCCTATGATATCAGAATGAGGCTGATGTGAGTGATGAAGGTAGGATGTCACAGTGAGGCTGGCATGTCACTGGTGAGGCTGTGATGCCACCATGAGGGTTTGATGTCACCGTGTGTCTGTGGTGTCACTGTGAGGCCGTGATTTCAGAGGGAGTTTGTGATGTCACGATAGAGCCTTTCCACTGACATAATAGCTTCATGGTGGCATCACATACTCACCACTGAGGTCACAGTGATACTGTGATGTCAGTGGCAAGGCTGATGTCACAGTGATGCTATGATGTCCGTGGTGATGCTCTGATGTCACATTGAAGTTGTGATGTGAGAAGAGAAGCTGATGTCGTGATGAGGCTGAGATGTCACAGTGAGGCTGTGATGTCACTGAAGAGGCTGTCATGTGACTTTCAACCTGAGATGTCAGTGATGAGGTTGTGCTGTCATAACAAGGCTTGGCAGGATGTCCGTGGTGTCAATGATGCTATGATTACAGAGGTTAGCCTGTTATGTCACAGTGAGGCTGTGATGTCAGAGGTGAGGTTGTGATGTTACAATGAGGCTGTGATGTCAGAAATGAGGCTATAATGTGATAGTGATGCTGTAATATCACTGTGAAGCTGTGATGTCATTGTGAGGCTGTGACATCATAGGGAGGTTTTGTTGTCACAGTGAGGCTGTGAGGTCACTGTGGAAGATGTGATGTCAGGGGCAAAGCTGATTTCACCATGAGGCTATGATGTAACAGGTGAGTCTATGATGTAACAGGTTAGACTGTGAGGTCACATTGTGGCTGTGAGGTCACTGTGAGGCTGTGATATCTGTCAGAAGACTGATGTCACAATGAGGCAGTGATGTAATATGTGAGGCTATGGTGTCATTGTTTATGATGTTAAAGACTATGACATCACTGCTGAGGCTGTCACATCACTGTGAGACTGTGCTATCTGTGGTGAGGCTGTGGTGTCATGGAAAGGCTAGGTAGGATACCAGTGGTGAGGCCGTATTTGTGTGATGTGTTTGTTCCGTGTCCTTATCCAACCATGCTGTTTTTACAAGGTCCCACATGACAGAGTATTGTTTTAAGGAAATATTGTCTGGATTATTACATGACATTATTTTATATAAATAAAAGAAAAAAGGAAACTAAGCCTGATTGTGACTTCACAACTTCACCACTGACATCATGGCCTCATTGTGACATCAGTTTCACCACTAACATCACAGCTTCACTGTGCCAGCAAACCCTCTCCAGTGGCATCACAATATCACTGTGTCGTCAGAGCCTCACTGTGACATCATGACCACACTGGATCATCACAGCCTCACTGTGACACTACAACCGGACAGTGACATCATAGCCTCACTGTGACATCAACCTTTCCACTGACATAACAGCTTCATGGTGTCATCCCATACTCACTTCTGACATAGCCTCACTCTGGCATCACAGCCTCAATGTGACATCTCAGCATCACCAATGACATAGACTCACTCTGACCTCACAGCCTTACCACCGACATCACAGTCTCATTGTGACCTCATAGCCTCCACCGTGACATTACCAACTCCCCGTGAAATGATGGGCTCACAGTTACAACACAGCCACATGGAGACTTCGAAGCCTCACGGTGGCATCACAGACTCACCAGTTTCATGCCGGCCACGCTGTGACATCACTATAACCTCATCACTCACATCAGTCTCATGCTGACATCACAGCATAACCACTGAAATCACAACCTCACTGTGATATTATAGTCTCGCTCCAGTGATATCACAGACTTACTGTGACATCACAGGCTCACCTCTGTGGTTATAGCCTCACTGTGACATGACGGCCTCACTATGACATCACAGGCTCAACTCTAAAGTCATAATCTCAATGCGACATCACACTCTCATCACTGACATCCTACCTAGCCTCACTATGACACTAGATCCTCAATACTGACCTCACAGTTTCACTGAAACATGACAGCCTCCCTGTGACACCACAGTGTCGCTATTGACATCACAACCTTACTGTGACATGACAACTTCACCAGTGACATCAAACATCCCAGCTTCAGTGCGACTGCACAGCCTCACCACTGATGTCCTAAATTCACTAGGAAATCCAAGCATCACTTCTCACATCACAGCCTCACTGACATCTCACAGAGTCAGCCCTGACATCAGAGATTTACCTCAACACCACAGCCGCACAGAAACCTCAGCCTGCCAACAAACACCACAGGCACACCTGTAACCTCACAGCCTCATTGTGTCATAAGCCATGCCACTGACATCACACCCTCATTGTAACATCACAGCCACACTGTGACATCACAACCTCACCACCTAGCCTACCTAGCCTTACTATGACACCACAGACTCACAACACATTGCACAGGCTCACAGTGACATGACAACCTCGGCGGTGACAACATAGCCTTTGACATCATAAACAGTGACATCACAGTCTCACATGGTTCATCATAAACTCATTGTGACATCGGTCTTGCTCCTGACATCACAGCCTCACTGTGACATCATAGCTTCCGGAGTGATATCACATCACGCTGACATGACAGCCCATAGTGACATACAACCTTCACAGTGACACTGCAGACTCAGTGTGACATCACACCCTCACCAGTGACAGCACAGCCTCACCTGTGACATCACTGTCACCACTGACATTAGTCAGAACACTCACATCACTGCCACACCAGTGACAACACAGCCTATGACATCACAGCCTCATAAATGTCACTGACACGTCAATGCAAAAACTCAGCCTCATCTTTCTCATTCTCACTTCTGAAATCACAGACTAACCACTGACCTCATAGACTAACCACTGATCTCACAGCTGAACTGTGACATCACAGCCTCACAGGGACATCACGGCCTCAACTCAGGTATCCTACCTAGCCTTAATATGGCACAACAGCCACACCACATTTACCACAGGCTCACAGTGATGTGACAGCCTCAGCAGTAACATCATAGATTTTAACATCATAAACAGTGACACCATAGCCTCACTTGTTATATCACTTCCTCATTTTAACATCAATTTACCACAGATATCATAGACTCACAGTGATCTCACAGCTCACTGTGACCTCACAGTCTAACCTCGTACATCATAGACTCACCTATTATTTCATAGCCTCATGTTGAAATCAACCTTGCCACTGATATTCTATAGTGACCTCACAGCCTGTTACATCATAGCCTCATTGTGACATCAGTCTTGCCACTGGCATCACAGTCCCTCCTCTGATATCACAGCCTCAGTGTGACTGCACAGCCTTACCATTGAGGTCCTAACTTTACTGTGAATTCCAAGTAGCACCCCTGGTGTCAAATTCTCACTGATATCTCATAGAATCAGCCCTGATCTCAGAGCCTCACTGTGACATCACAGACTCATAGTGACTTCAAAACTTGCCCACTGACACCACAGGCTAAACTGTTACATCATAACCTCACTGTGACATCACAGCTTCGAGTGTAATATCACCTCAGAGTGACATGACCGCCCACAGTCACATACAACCCTCACAATGACATAGCCTCAGTGTGACAGACATCACAGCCTCACCAGTTACAGCACAGCCTCACTTGTGACATCAGCATTGCCACTGACATTAGTTAGAACACTGATATAACTTCTACACCAATGACAACACAGCCTTTGACATCACAGCCTCACCGGTGTCACTGTCATGTAATAGGTTCACCACTGACATCTGAGTCTCACCAGTGATATCACAGAGTCACTATGACATCTTTCTTAACACTGACATCCTAACCTTATTGTGACATCCCACCTTCACTACTGCATACCACACGCTCATTGAGACATCAGCCTCACCACTAACATAACAGCCTCACTGTGTCATCAAAACTTCTCCAGTGACATCACATCACTGTAGCATGAATCTCACTGTGACATCATAGCCACACTGTGTCCTCACAGACTCACTGTGACATTACAACATGACAGTGACATAACAGCCTCACGTGACATCACAAGATCACTGTGATATCAGCATTGCCACTAACATGATAGCCTCATGGTGATATCACATACACACTGTTGGGCCTGCCCAGGAATAACGGCCTGGCATAGCTAAGCACATGGGACCAAAGATGGCGCTGAGTGCTAGTGTCCTGGGCAACCCTGATCACATTACAGAGAGCCCTAATTGGCTTATAGGAGTCGACTTGCCTTCCTTACAGAAATATGTTGAGTCTGACCTATAAAGCTTGCATTGGTTGACATTTAACATAATGGCTGCCCGTTTCATGCCCTGTGGTCTTTTGTCTAATAAGCTGTTTTATTGTTCCCAGTAAATGAGTCTTGCCTCAACAAACTCCCTTCTGTGTTTGGAGTCCCCTGGATTTGGGGGCAGTGGACCTGCAGTGAACTTACCTCTCTTCACCCTGATGGCTTGGAGTAATTCCCCTAGTGTGAGTGAGTGGTGGTGTTGTGTGTGTGGTGTGTGTGTGTGTGTGTGTTGAAGAAGCCACATGTGGTGCCCCAGTGTGAAGAACTTCCCAGATCGGATGTAGCAAATCAGATTTCAAGGTAAGTTAGATCCTAAGTACGAGTAACTCTAAACGCAAACCTGATCTGGAGCTAGGAGCTCTATGGTTTGTATTAAGAAGCCATGGTTTTGAAATTCCAGATTCTATCATTGCCAAGATCTGGTAAATGGCCCTTGAATTAGCACCTTGAGTCCAGTCTTCTAATATCATTTCATGAGCTACTTGGGATAGGGTAGAAAACCTAGCCAGAAAGCAGGAGGAACAATTTACCTCCCTTGGGATTTTATTCCACAGTGTCTGCGCTTAAGATCTCGTTCCTGGGCTGGAGAGGTGGCTCAGGGGTTAAGCCTCTGCCTTCCAGGCAAAAGGTCCTGAGTTCAGATCCCAGATTCCACATATAGACGCCAGGCAGAAGCGGGGGTGGCCTGCATTTCTGGTCCTGGTAGGGTGGAGCCTGTGAATCCCAGGGCAGAGTACAAGGAAGGAGAAGGGGTGGTTCCCAAATACTGTGGTGGTACACACACCATACACGTACACACAACACTATACATATGCGACACACACACAATTGAATAAAATAAATTAAAAAAATAAAATAAAAAGATCTTTATCTTAAAATTAACCATTTTGCAAATGGGTGATGGACCCTTTCCTCACTGTGTTTTCCCACTTTTATTACATCTACCTTTGAAGTGCTTTTATCACAAGACTCTAGTTTAACAGCTTTTGTCTCTGGCCAGGGGGTCACATACAATGCCCACCAGGATGGTGAAGGCATTGCAGGAGCAGCAAAACTGCAAAAGAAAATCAACAAACCACAATCCAGAACTTCGAGACTCTATATCAACCAACCTACAACTAGGCCAGCTTAATCTCTCTCCATCTTGAAGCTCAGGGACATTTGCGGAGAGGGGCAGTAAGAGTGTAAGAGCAAAGGATGGGAGGAGCAATGATATATAGATATACTCTATACTAGTTAGGGCTGAAGCAATCATAATTGGACTTTGCATGCTTGCATTGTCCAACCACTGTTGACCTCACAAAATCTAGCATCTGCTAAAGGCACCAAGAGCCTTGGAGGTAAAGGATTGGCAGCCACAGTAGTGTTCCTATACCTAAGGGGACCACGGGAAAGGGTTCAGGGAAAGGCCACTGGGTCCTTGTACGTCATCGGAGAGGAGGGCCCAGAGGAAAATCAGACATGCACAAGAAAGGACTCTCTGGGAATTGGGGTGGGAGGCACTGGAGGATGGGGAGGGAGAGGGATGGGGATGGGGAGCAGGTGATAACGGGGGGAGGAGGAGGAAGGGAGGGAACTGGTGTACCTAATAAGTTTGTATGAGCTGAAATAAAAAAAAAGATCTTTATCTTTAAAAAAAAAAAAAGATCTCGTTCCTTCCTAGTGAGGTCTAGCCGCCGCCAGGGGCAAAAGTAGAGGCAGAACAGACAATGGGAAAGGAGGAGGGGGAAGAGGATTCAGCACCACGGCCACCGGCTCCCTGCACATCCTCTCCTCCTCGGTGCCTGGTGCCAGAAGCAAATAATCCGGGGTGGCTTGCTGTGGAGCCGTGGCAGGGCAAGGGAAGCCATGGGGATGGCGGGCATGCCTGCCACTTGGAGGAATCCATGCTGGATTGTGTCCCAGCACTGTGCCGGGAGTTTCTTAAATGGTGTGCAGAGCTTCCGGCCCCGGGCGAGAGGGAGGGGCTGTGTGCGGAGCTGCTAAGCAATGCTTGCAAGTGCTGCACTGAGGAGCCAGCCCTACCAGGTGAGGGGGAGGGGCTATGTGTGCTGTGGAAGCCTCCTGAGCTCCATGCAGGGCTGCCTGCATGGTCAAGCGAGGGGGAGGGGCTGCGCCTGCTCTGAGAGCCCCAGAATGATGCAAGGGAGTGGTTGCCATGAGAGAGAGTGCCTGGCATGTGTGGTTCCCTTTATCAAGGGGGAGGGGCTACATGCACTCTGAGAGCAGCAAACAAGTGGCTGCCAAGTGTGCCTGGTGCAAGGAATTCCCTTTATCCAGATTTAACTCTGCTTAAGGGAGAAGGGGGTGGAGGTGGTTTAGAGGAAGACCCCTCCACATGCCCTCACAAAAACCTCTCCTGAATCCACACATGGACATACTGGCCCCCGCCAGGCGAGAGCAGGGAATCCAGATCTGGAGTC
This sequence comes from Typhlomys cinereus, assembly GCA_023101885.1. Lineage (NCBI taxonomy): Eukaryota > Metazoa > Chordata > Mammalia > Rodentia > Platacanthomyidae > Typhlomys > Typhlomys cinereus. The sequence continues at coordinate 746,480 of JALPQD010000136.1, read as the reverse complement.
CAAGTGTGCTGAGATGCATCCGATACAAGCCCACCCTATTAACTTAAATCCAGGGGGCAATCGCCCTGCAGAATGGTATCCCTGGGAAGCTAAGGATTTAAAGGAGTTAAAGAGGGAAGTTCTAGAGTATGGCCCAAATTATCCTTGGGTTGAGGCCCTCCTTCAAGATCTAGCTCACCAGCTAGAAGGACTGGATGGACATGCTCAGAGTGGTGCTTCCCAGCCCCACATTAATTAAGTGGGAAGTGCTGTTTATAAGGATTGCAGGGTCCAAGCTCAGTGCAATCAGAATGCCCAGCCCCAGGTCCCAATCACTTTCAGAATGTTGTCAGGGACAGCAGATCAATTTTCTACTGGAATCCAGTAGGCTGCCATAGGGGCCCTTTACCAGGACCAGATTCGTTTGATAGGGTTAGCAGCATGGCAAAAAGTAGATGAAGGTCCTTCTGTAGCACCTATAGCAAGCATTGTACAAAAACCTGGTGAGACCCTCCCCAAGTTCATTGACCGGGTGGAAAAAAGTCTCTGTCGTAAACTTCCCCAAACCCCCTGAGGAAACAATTTACTAAATTGCTGGTATGGGAAGGAATGAATGGGGACCATAAAATAGCATGTGCAGGGCTTAATGATAGATCCATGGGCATCTGGATTATCACATCTCAGGATGTGGGGATTCAAAAACACCAGAGTCAGGCGCTCACTGCAGCTCTGAAGACACAGACAAAGGCACTGACTGACACTGTTACTCAGGTGTTGGCCTTAAGGCTGGTACCTAGCCTACAGGGCCAAGAGTGAAGGAGAAAGAACGGAGTTTGTTTTTGTTGTGGCCAGATGGGGCATTTCAGGAGGGAATGTCCCCATGTCAAGGAAAGGAAGCTGAGGGAGGTAGGAGAGGCTAAGCCCCCTAAAACCCCATGCCCCTAGGTGCCGCAAAGGGCTTCACTGGAGAAAGGACTGTAAATCAAAATTTGATCTGGAGGGCAAGCCTTTAAACTGACTCTGGTGCAGCCTCCAGCCTTGTAAACCAAAGGAAGAGCATGGGGGCCCTTACAAAGAGAGATCCCTGAGGATCTTAATTGGACTGGTCTAAAAAGGAAAGGCCCCAAGCTCATTGGACTGTTCCCCAGGTAGAAGGTCTCCATCCTAAAATGAGCATCTTTATTAATGGCAAATGCTTCCACTGCCTTATAGACACTGGGCAGATAGAATGGTCCTAAAGAAATAGGAAGTTCTCCCTACTTGGGGCTTAATGACTGGTCCAAAAGTTCTGGGAGTTGGAGGGAACATCCAGTCAGAAGAAACAGCCTCCTGGGTGGTGTAGCAGGATGCTGATGGTTCCAAAGGGGAAGTGTGACCCCTTGTAGTCTCAGGGCTCACTGCCAACTTACTAGGACAGGACATCTTGGAACAGATGCAAGCTATTTTAACCACTGATAATAAGGATTTCTATGCAGATCTATTATATCATGAGGAAGCATTTTGGTTTCCTGAGCCAATAGAGACAGTACCTGAGAACAAGTTTTCTAACTTTCATAACTATTGGGGGAAGATCCAAAAATTCCACGGGTTCACCCCCAATTCTAAGGGCCACTGCCCCTTACAGCCCCCAGATCGAATGGGAACCAGACAAACCTGTCTGGGTGGAGCAGTGACCCCTGCCCCAAGAAAAAGTAAGGGCCTTAGGAGAAATAGTAGATCAACAGCTAAAACAAGGCCACATCTGCCCGTCTATGAGTGCATGGAATACACCAGTGTTTGTTATCAGGAAGTCCTCTGGGAAATGGCGTATGTTACAAGATTTAAGACTGATCAACAAATGGATGAAACTAGTGGGCACCCCTCTTAGAGGAATGCTCTGGGTAATGGCCATCCTTTCATATTTTACCCTTCTGGTCATTGATCTTAAAGACTATTTTTTTTCTATTCTGTTGCAACTTGCAGATTGTGAAAAGTTTGCCTTTTCTGTTCCATCTATGAACTTTTCAGGCCCCGACCAAAGGTATGAATGGCTAGTGCTCCCACAAGGAAGGGCTAATAGTCCAGCCTTTTGTCAGACTTATGTATGTATGTATATAAACTGATTGAACCATTGCTAAAAAAATAAAGATATTCTTATACATGTCTATATAGGTGATATTATCATCAGACATAGAGATCCAACTAAATTACAATCCCTTATGCAAGAAATTATTAAATATTTAAAAAGGGGAAATTTATGTATCACCCCTATTAAGGTCCAACAAGTGCCTCCTTTCAAGGTTGTGGGAACCATTTGACACTTATCCGAGCAGTACCCCTCAGACCATTTATAAATGTGCCTGACAATATTACTATCACTGATTTACAGCAATTATTAGGAGACATAAATTGGCTTAGGCCATGGGTGGGGATCTCCACCAATGCCCTCACCCCTCTTTTTAACCTATTGTCCGACAGACAACCTGGAGATACAATTACTTTACAGAAAAGACAACATCAGATAATTGAACAGTTTCAGAATGCCCTTAAGGTTGCCCAATTAGGTAGGTATAATCCTGGAAAAGCCATGGCCCTATGGCTAATTTCAGGAAGAGAGCTCCTTATAGCAGCACTATCGCAAGTTGGAGAAATTCTACAATGGATCCAAACGTTTCTGGGAAACACCCCTACAGTTTATACCACTACAGATATGATTGGCAGATATGATTTAAAAAAAAGACATGAACAGACATGTAGCCACTATGGTAAGGATCCATACTCTATTGTCTTTCCCTATAGGCTGACTGATGTAGAATGGCTGACTAAATATCACCCCCAATTGGCTTGGGCATTGGAAGGATACTTAGGACAGATAAGTTGACATTATGGCCCATTTAAATGGGTCACATCCCTTCAGTGCTTACCGCTTACCAAACCCAAACTCTTTGTTAAAATGCTTACACCAAACACCCCATATGTGTTCACAAATGGAGGAAAAATTGGATCTGTTTACACTACCTTCACCCCAGGAAGTATAATTCAGCCAGACGAACAAAAATACCAGCCTGCCCAAGGATCAGCTCAGTATAAAGAGCTGTTGGCATTATAATGGCATTAAAGGAAAATGAAGAGACTATTAACTTATTCTCTGACAGGCTATACGCTGTAAATTTACTCCCAGGGATAATAAATGCTCATAAGATTAGATAGCAATCCTATATAACCCCTTATGGTAGAAATAAAATCTACATTAGAAGGATGAGAAAAGCCTATATATTTACAACATTTAAGAAGTCACTCTGGTCTGCCCAGGTTCCTAGCCCAGGGCAATGCCTTAGTTGATAAATTAGCTTCACAAGAGATCTGGGCTATTAACATTCAGGAAGCCTCTGACTTACATGGTTTAACTCACCTTAATTGGAGGGGCTAACTCCATAGGTTCCCTCAAGTTCCTATAAAGGACTTAAAAAAGATCGTTCAAACCTTCAAGTCTTGTCAATCTTTTCTGCAAGTCCCACCCTTACAGGGGCCAGGGGTTAATCCCCGAAGACTGAAACCTAATATGCTGTGACAAACAGATGTTACTCATTATGTGCCATTTGGTAAACTTAAATATGCCTTTGTTTCCATAGATGCATTCTCTCAAGCATGTTGGGTGTCTGCACATACAAGAGAAAAGGTGAATCATGCACAATCACATTTTTTAAAATGCTTTGCCACCCTAGGATTACCCAACCAAATTAAGACAAATAATTGCCCTTGTTTACAAAAACAAAAAGGGGGAGTAGGCCCACACCAGCAGCTAGGGTTGGCATTATTTACCATTGACATTTTAAATTTTCAAAAGGGACAACTCGAATCAAGATTCCAAAAACACTGGGAAAGCTTATCCACCAAACCTTCTGTCAAGGTGCGTTGGAAGGACTCCCTAACTGGGCATTGGAGGGGACTTGATCCCTTATTTACTATGAGAAGAGGATTTGGATGTGTCTTCTCAATTGGAGAGTCTTCCCTGATATGTATTCCGGCAAGGAATCTCAAATTCTATCCACAAGAGGATCCTCATGAAGGAGACCCAAAAGAATCATCCCCAGACTAACAAACTAAACCAAGGGGTAAAAAGCCCTTGAGGCAACCTTCTTCGCTTTTTCTCTTTCAGAAGCTATCCACAGTGTGCTCAGGGAAGATGCTAACAGTAATCCTTATAGACCTGAACTAATTCAACATGGCCTGATTGATACTTTACCTAAACCAAGGTGGAGTCGATCTGGGTTTGACCTAACATCTAGAAAGAATTGTTCTTTTAATAATTATATCATTTAAGTGTTTCCTCAGCACATCTCTCAGCAGCGCTCCATTAACAAGACCACGCTACAGACATTTATGGCCCTTGAACATCCATGCCATTACCACCCCCAGAGACACTATTCAAGCTGGGAGACTGATAAGGCCTTGGTCTAATCTACTAGCCACATATCTTGGCATGCCTTCCAGAGGAGATGTCCTTCCAGAGCTGGCAGTCAATGATGGGTAATGGTCCACATGAGGGTGGCATCTGAACGCAAGCCAAGTGCAGTCCATTATGCTGGACCTCCTCTGAAGTGGGGTTAACAAGGTCAGAGCAGAGGGCTGGAGAGTTGGCTCAGGCGTTAAGCCTCTGATTTGCAGGTGGAAGGCCCTGAGTTCAGATCCTAGACCCCACATATAGACGGGAAGAAGCAGGGGACCGCCTGCATTTCTGGTCCTGGTAGGGCGGAGTTTGTGAATCCTGGGGCAGAGTAAACAAGGAGGAGGTGGAGGCAGTCCATGGTGGTTCCCAAATTCGCCTGTGGTTCTACACAAACACATACACACACACACACACACACACACACACACACACACACACACACACTTGAATAAATAATAAAAAAAACAATAAAATAAAACAAGGTCAGAGCAAAAGAAGCACTCTGGCTCCTGTTGGCTGTCAAAAAAGAATGGATATATAGGAAAAACGGACCAGGCAAGCCTGTATTATCTGTATGGGCTGCGTGCAACTTCTCCAAGCTACCTGCTCCCATGCCTGGCACTGATGCCAACCTGCCTGACTGAGAAGACCAACCCGGACAGGACAACCGAAGCTCATGCTGGGACTTATGGGATGTTGGACATACGTGTAGTTAATTATAAAATACAGTCTCTGTTAAAACAAAAAGGGTGAGATGTTGGGCCCACCCAGGAATAATGGCTTGGCATAGCTAAGCATATGGGACCAAAGATGTCGCTGAGAGCTAGTGTCCTGGGCATAACCCTAATCACATTACAGAGAGCCCTGATTGGCTTATAGGAGTTGACCTGCCTTCCTTACAGAGATATGTTGAGTCTGACCTGTAAAGCTTGCATGCTGTGTTGACCTTTAACATAATTGGCTGCCCGTTTCATGCCCTGTGGTCTTTTGTCTATATAAGCTGTTTTATTGTCCCAATAAATGAGCCTTGCCTTGACAAACTCCCTGCTGTGTTAGGAGTCCCCTGGGTTTGGGGACAAAAGACCTGCAGCAAACTTACCTCTCTTCGTCCTGATGGCCTGGAGTCATCCCACTAATGTGTGTCTAGAAGCCACAACACACCTCTGACATATACTCACTGTGACATCACAGCCACATCACTGACATCTCAGACTCACGGTCACATGATAGCCTTAACAGTGTCACCATAGCCTTGCTGTTACATCACAGCCTCACCAGTAATAGCCCATCTTCACTGTGACATCTCAGTAGCAACAGTGATATGAGCCTCACTTCAGACATCACAGCCTAGCCACTGAAATCCCAGCCAAACTGTGATATCATAGTCTATCACCACTTATATCACAGCCTCAGTGTGATATCACAACCTCACGGTAACATCACAGCCTCACAGTGACATCACAGCTTCCCCTCTGACATCACAGCCTCAGTGTGACTAAATAGCCTCATCACTGATGTCCTAACCTCACTGTGAAATCCAAACATCACCCCTAGTGTCAAAGCCTCACTGACATCTTATAGAATCAGCCCTGTCATCATAGCCTCACTGTGACATCAACCTTGCCACTGACTTCACAGTCTCACTGTGATCTCAGATATTCTACCGTGACATCTCCATCTCCCTGTGACATAACGGGCTTACGGTTTTATCACGGCCACACGTTGACCTGAAAGCCTTAAGGTGGCATCACAGCCTCACCAGTGACATGCCTGCCTCACTATGACATCATACCCCCATCATTCACACTTGCCTCATTCTGATATAGCAGCCTAACCACTGAAATCACATCTTCATTGTGATGTCAGTCTCTCTCCACTGACATCACAGCTTCACTGAGATATCATGGCATCACTGGTGACAACAGAGCCTCGCTGTGACATCAATCTTCCCATAGATATCACTGCCTCACTGTCACATCACAGCCTCATTGTAACATCACAATCATACCGTGCCATCAAAGCATCACTGTCATATAAAGCTTCACCTCTGAAATCATAGCCTCACTGCGACATCACAGCCTTATTTTGACACGATAAACTCACTGTGACATTAAAGCCTCACCAGTACCAATAAAACATCACCAGTGACAGAGTCTCCTTGTGATAGCACAGTCACTACTGACATCACAATCTCACTGTGACATCACAACCTCACTGTGACATCATAGCCATGCTGTGCTTGCACACCCTCACTGTGACATCACAGCCTTACCAATGATATGACATGCTCACCTTTATGTCACATCATCACCAGTGACACAACAGCTTATGTAGCATCAGGGGTTAAATCAGTTGTGGCCACCTGTCTGCTCAGGGGGAGGGGGAGAGCATCCATAAATAATTTAGCTGTTTACTAGGTATCCAGGTTATATGACAGCTTCCCATTGGTTTTTCATCCCTCTTTCCCATTGGTTGTTCATCCCTCTGCCTTTATGGTTCTTGTATTGGAATATGTCCCGGTATGTCCGAACTTGTTAGGGCTTGTCTGTAGTCAGATTCAGGAGCCTGGCTAGGGCCTCCCTGAATCAATAGTGCCACATTTTTACCCTTTTATTTATTTATAAATTTTTTAGTGGGGACCATAATAGCTGGGGTGACCCCAAACCTCTTAAGTTGTGTGGAATATAAGTGACTGTGCCTCTCTTAAGTAGGAAACCACCCTCAAGTGGAGCCTTACCCATCATTAACTAGCAGTCATAAGACTATGGCAGAGAAGGAATCATGGTCATAAAGGGAAAGTCGAGTCTGTGGCAGAGAAAAGGACGTTATTGTTGGGGTAGGAGCAGATGGAGGGACTGTAGGCAGTACAGGCACAGAAATGATCAGGAAGAGCTGTTGAGACACAAATGAAAACCTAACAATTGTAAATTAGTAAGGCATAATTTTAATGGAGGACAGCCAGGTTTTCCATGAGCCTTTGGTGATCTTAGGAATGTCTGAAGCCTGAATGGATGCTCTGAGTACCTTGGAAACAAACTTTGTTATTTCAGGAATATATGAAAAAAAAAACCTGTAAGAAAACTTGTATGAAGAAAACTTACAATCTATTAGAAAAACAATTGTGATCGATATCAAACATAAGTAGTTAAGGCCTTAGATGTTATCAAAATTATTTGTTCTTATTTTACGTATGCATACATGTATTTTAAAATAGCATGCCAAAATTTTAATACTAGTGAACAACAGAAATGAAAAAATATTGAAATGGCCACAGATTTTTTACACTGAAACACAAGACACACAACATGTAAACAGAACATATAAACATACAAGCACATGAACAACATTTTACTGGCAACTGTAAAATTTACCAGCAACTGTCCTTAAAATTACCCTTGAAAGCTTTAACAAGGCAGATTAACACTTGGAAACCTTACTTAAAACAAGACCTCACTGTGAACCCAAGCATCACCCCTTCAATCACAGCCTACTGACATTCTGGAATCAGCCCTGACATCAGGCCTCACTGTGAATCACAGCCTCTCAGTGAACTCACAGCCGGCCCACTGATACCAAAGGCTCACTTTTCCATCATAGTCATATATAGGAAATTATTGAGTTGGCCTACAGATATGTGAGGTAGTCCAGTGAAGGCACCCAGTAGTGAGGTAGTCAAATAATGACTGCCAGTATCCAAGGTAGTTCTAAAATGGCTGCTAGAGCTAGCTTCTCAGTTCGGTAGTCAAGTGGGTGATGGCTGAAGGCTGGAGAACTCCTAGAGTCTTAGTCTAGTCGAAGGCTAGGCAGTCAAAGAAACCAGGCAGCCAGAAGGAAGAACAATTCCTAGCACAGCTGAAGAAGGCTTATGTTCTCTTTGGTGGCTCCTTTTTTATGATGCAGTATGGGGAAATCCTATGAGAGCTTTGGAGGTCCGATAGGATTACGTGGGTACAATCCATGAAGTGGTCTCAGTTGATCTTTTCCAATGTGTGTCTCAGACTATCTTAGAAATAATGGTTGTGTCAAATTGACACCCAGGCTTAACTATCAAGTCCCCCTGTGAAAACATAGTCCATACTGACATCACAACCTCAGGTGACATCACAACCTCAATGTGATATCACAGGCACACACTTGTAGCATCATCACAGCCACAATTGTCCAGCACAGACTCACTGTGGACATCACAGGTCACCAAGGGTTGGACAGGCTGACTGTATACTACAGCCTCACCAAAGAAATCCAGCCTATGGTGACAAAATAACCTCATTGTGGCATCACAGCCTCACCAGTTACATACATCATCAATGTGACATCTCACCATCGCTCACATCGGTCTCACTTCTGAAATCACAGCCTAACACTGACCTCACAACTGCACTGCGATATCACAGCCTCACAGTGAAATCACAGCCACACCACTGGTTCCTACCTAGCTTACCTGACACCACAGCCTCACCACAGATAGCACAGCTCACAGTGATGTGACAGCCTCAGCAGTGACAGCCTTTGACATCATAAACAGTGACACCTCAGCCTCACATGTTACATCACTGCCTCATTGTGACATCAATCTTCCCACAGATATCACAGCCTCACAATGACCTCACATCATCACTGTGAACTCACAGTGTAACCTGTTACATTATAGACTCACCTGTTCCATCATAGCCTCATGAGGAAATGAGCCTTGCCACTGACATCATATTTTCCACAGTGACCTCGCAGCCTCACTGTGACATCACAACCTCTCACTGATGTCACAGCCTCACAGTGACATCACAGCTTCACAGTGATATCACAGCCTCACTGTGACATTATAGCCTCATTTATGACATCATACCCTCACGGTGACATTTACAGACTCACCTCTGACATCATAGCCTCACTGTGACATAACAGGCTGACATCCGAAATCAAAGCATCATTGATACCATGGACATCCTGCCTAGCCTTGCTATGACACCACAGCCTCATCACTAACATACTAGGCTCACAGTCACATGACAGCCTCAATAGTGACACCACAGCATCTCTGTGGCATCACAGCCTGACCAGTACCAACCCAGCCTCACTGTGACATCTCAGGTCCATCACTGACATAAGGCTCACCTCTGACATCACAGACTAACCACTGAAATCACAGCCAAAAATTGATGTCATAGTTAATCACCACTGATATCACAGCCTCACTGTTATATTACAACCTCATAGTAATATCATAGCCTCATTGCAACATCAGCATCAACAATAACATCATAGCCTCACTGTGCCACCAAAATCTCTCCAGTGACATCACAACATCACTGTCATCAGAGCCTCACTGTGACATCATAGCCACACTGTGTCCTCACTGCCTCACTGTGACATTACAACCTGACAGTGCCATCACAGCCTGATTGTGACATGACAAACTCTCTGTGACATCCGCATTGCCACTGATAAAATAGCCTCATGGTGAACTCACATACACACCTCTGACATAGCCTCAATGTGGCATCACAGGCTCACAGTGACATCAAAGTCTCACCATGGCATCAGACTCACAGTAAATTCACAGCATGCCCACTGACACCACAGGCTCACTTATTACATCATAGCTTCATTGTGGGATCTGTCTTACCGTTGACAGCACACCCTCACCAGTGACATCACAGCCTCATTGTGACATAAGCTTCACCACTGACATCACAGCCTCACTGTGACATCAAAACCTCTCCAGTGACATTACAACATCACTGTTTATGAAAAACTCACTGTGACTTCATAGCCACGCTGTCCTCACAGCCTCACTGTGACATTAGCCTTTCCACTGACATAATACCTCATAGTGACTTCATATACACACTTGTGACATAGCCTCACTGTGACTTCACAGTCTCCACCGTGACATCTCCCTGTGACTCACGGGCTCACAGTGTCAACACAGCCACACAGTTACATCAAAGTCACAAGGTGAGATCACAGCCTCAATAGTGACATGCCAGCCTCATTGTGACATCATACCCTAATCACTCACACCAGCTTCATTCTGATATCACAGCCTAACCGCTGCAATCACGTAGTCACTGTGATGTCATAGTCTCCCTCCACTGACATGTCAGCCTTACTGTTATATCACAGCATCATTGGTGAAATCACAGCCTCATTGTGATATCACAGCATCACAGCCTCACCTCTGAGGTTATACTCTCACTGTGATGTGACAACCTCATTATGACATCACAGGCTAACCTCTGAAACCATTGCCCAACTGTGACATCACAGCATCGACTCTGACATTATAGCCTTACTGTTTCATCACAGCCTCACTATGACATCACAGGCTCACCTCTGAAATCATAGCCTCAATGTGATATGACTGAAATCCATCCTAGCCTCACTATGGCACCACAGTCTCACCACTGACTATGAAGTCTAACAGAAACATGACTTGTATGAGGAATGGACAATTGTGCCACATAGGCTTCCATCCCCCATACAGAGAGGCTCCTTGGACTTCTCCCTCCTGCTAAGCATACAAATCTTGTGACACTGCAAATCTCATGAGACTACGACTTCTCCAAAGCAAAGACAGTTGGTGATGTTAAACAGCATGGCTGAGAGCACCAATCCAGACAGGACAACTCAGCAAAGACTCACGCTGGGACTGTGGGATGTCAGGTGGGGTATATAAGCAGCCTGATACTTAAAATAAATGAGCCACAAGCCTGAGAGCCTACAAGCCTGACAGCCTGCTTTGCCACTCGCCTGACTCCTGCAGTCTGTGCTGTTCACTCCGTGCCAGCTTATCTCTGTCCCCAAGGGTCTCCGTGGGCCCCTGTTACACTGTTATATTGTTACATCTTGAGCCTCAACGTGGGGCTTCCATGGCGGCCCTTTCCTCATCTAGGCAGCAGTGTGGAGCACTGTGCCCCCTTCAGCAGTTGTTTGGTAAGCTGGCCCCTTTGTGTTTTTGTCTTTATGAGAGGTGAGTGTGAAGCTCCCTTTCCCTTTCTCTGTGTTTGTCTACTGACAGGGAGCATACAACTGTGGCTAGGAACCACAGAAGTTCCCCGCTATACATTCCTTGTTTCGTCTGTTCCCCTTTAGTCTTGTCCCTGTTCTTAAAAAAGAAAAAAGAAAAAAAAATAACCTGTAACGCTTCAAGTTGGAATTCTTAAAGGATATTAGTAACAGAAATGAGCCTAAACTCCCATTTTGTTAAGTTCTGTTTATCTTTACTTACCTAAAAGTTATGAACACAGAAATAGACACTTCATAAAAGCAAACCAAATCTCATGGTCATAGTTTCTCGATAATGCCTTTGTCATAAACAATGATCATATTTACAGAAGAAACATCATAGATACTGATGTCTCAGGTTCTATCGAATGCTTTTAATTATTGATGAAAGAGACATTCTTATGAAGATTAAAATCATTGAAGTAATTGCTTAAATTTTCATTGGGGTAAGTTAAATGAGAGATATTCTATTTTATTTGAGTAGACCACTTAGTAGTATTTGGTCTCTAGGGCAATTATTATTGTAATGGGCCAAAACAAAAACCAGCATTATAACAAGCCATACAGAAATATTCATCTCTAAGACTGCCATTAACTTAGGCTGAATCCATACTCCTTGGGGAAAATTACTGGTTTTCTCTAAAACATAACAGTAGATTTAACAGTTTTATTTATCATAATAGAATTGGCTTGGGTTTTTCTTTGCTTTTTTGTTCATAGTTTAAAATTATTTTAAAGAATAACATTTCACCCAACTTTGGTCCATTTGCTTCATTTCTTGACTCTAAAGAAAGATATTTGACCAATCAAGGCTGATGGAAGATATTTTTGAGGCTATTTCCAAAGGAATTTTAGAAAAGTTTCTCTTACTATACAGGAGAAGCAAAGATCTTTCAGTGCTATCTTTAATAATAAAGATTGGTCTGAGTAAGAGGTAAGCAAAAGAAGTATGCAAGATTTGGACCAGTAATGTCCTATTTCCTTCATTTGAATAAGTGGATCTAGTTATAACTGAAGCAGGTGGATTGGAAAGTAATACAAATTTGACAATAACAAAGTAATAAATTCCTATTTTTGGTTATTAATAATAAAAAATATAATAACCCCCGCAGATGGAATCCTCACTCAGTTTCACTGTGACATCACAGCTCCCAGTGTGCTATGACCTCATAGTGACATGACAGCCCACAGTGATATACAACCTTCACAGTGACATCATAGCCTCAGTGTGACATCACATCTCATTGTAACATCACAGCCATACTGTGCCATCAAAGTGTCACTGTGATATGAAGGTTCACCTCTAATATCATAGCCTCACTGTGACATCGCAGCCTCAATTTCACACAATAAACTCACTGTGACATTAGAGCCTCAACAGGGACAATACAACCACAACAATGACATAGTCTCCTTTGGAAACCACAGTCACAACTGACATCACAACCTCACTGTAACTTCACAACCTTGATGTGACATCACAGCCTCGCCTCTGAGGTTATAGCCTCATTGTAACATGATAGCCTCACTATGACTCTGAAATCATTGTCCAACTGTGACATCATAGCATTGACTCAGACATTATAGCTTCACTGTTTCATCACAGCCTCACTGTGACATCACATGCTCACCTCGGAAATCATAGCATCAATGCGGCTTCATGCCCTCATTCCTGACATCCTATTTGTCCTCATTATGACACCAGAACCACACCATTGACCTCACCAACTCACTGAAACATGAAAGCTTCCTTGTGACACCACAGTGTCGCTATTGATATCACAACCTCACTTTGACATCACAACTTTCCCAGTGACATCACAGCACCATTGTGAAATCGCAGCAATACTCTGCCATCAAAGCATCACTGTGACATAAAGCTTCACAGCTAATATCATAGCCGAACTGTGACATCACAGCCTCAGTTTGTCACAACAAACTCACTGTGACATTATAGTCTTACTAGTGACAATACAGCCTAACCAATGACATAGTCTCCCTATGAAACACAATCACTACTGACTTCATAACCACACTGTGGCATTACATCCACACTGTGCCAGCACAGCCTCCCTATAACATCACAGCCTCACCACTGTTATGATGGGCTCACTGTGACATCACAGCCTCTCCTCTGACATCACAGCCACCACTGACATCCTAAACCCACTGTGAAATCCAAGCATCACTGCTGAGTCACAGCCTCACTGACACCTCAAAGAAGCAGCCCTGACATATGAGCCTCACTGCAACATCACAGCCTGACAGTAACCTCACAACGTGCCCACTAACACCAAAGGCTCACCTATTACATCTTGGTCTCATTAAGACATCAGTTTTGCCTCTGACATCACAGCCTCACAATGACCTCATAACCTGCCCACTGACACCACAGGCTCACCTCATACATCATAGCTTCATTGTTATATCAGTCTTGCTATTGAGGTCACAGCCTCACTATGACATCACAGCTTCCAGAATGATTTCACCTCACGGAGACATAACAGCCCACAGTGACATCCAACCTTCACAGTGACATCACAGCCTCTGTGTGACATCACGGCCTCATCGGTGACAGCACATCCTCACCTGTTACCATTGACATTAGTCAGAACACTGACATCACTGCCACACCTGTGACAAAACAGCCTTTGACATCACAGCCTCACCAGTGTCATTGTCATGTAATAGATTCACCACTGATGTTATAGCCTCACCAGTGACATCATAGACTCTTTATGGCATCTTTCTTACCACACACATTCCAGCCTCATTGAGACATCACACCTTCACTAGTGACTTCACAGCCTCATTGTGACATCACAGTGATACTCTGCCATCAGAGGATCACTGTGACATAAAACTACACCTCTGACATCATAGTCTTACTGTGACATCACAGCCTCAGTTTTACACAATAAACTCACTGTGACATTAGATCCTCATCAGTGAGCATACAGCCTCACCAATGATTCAGTCTCCATGTAAAAGCACAATCTCTATTGACATCACAACCACACAGTGAAATCACAACTTCACTGTAACACCACAGCCACACTGTGCCAGCACAGCTTCACTGTGAAATCACAGCCTCACCACAGATAGCACATGCTCACCGTGATGTGACAGCCACAGCATTGACATCATAGACTTTGACATAATAACAGTGACACCACAGCCTCATATGTTACATCACTGCCTCACCATGGCATCAATTTTCCCAGATATCACACCCTCACGGTGCCTTCACAGCCTCACTATGATCTCACAATCTAACCTGTTATATCATAGTCTCACCAGTTTAATCATAACCTAATGGTGAAATCAGCCTTGCCACTGACATCACACCTTCACAGTTACCTCACAGCCTCACTGTGACATCACAGCCTCATAGTGACATCACAGCTTCACAGTGATATCACAGCCTCATTGTGGCATTTAACCCTCATTTCTGACATCACAGCCTCACTGTGACATCACAGTCTCACCTTTAACATCACAGCCTCACTGTGACATCACAGTCTCACCTTTAACATCACAGCCTCACTATGACATAACAGGCTAACCTTTGAAATCATAGCATCAGTGACACCAGGGACATACTTTCTATCTTATGACACCACAGCCTCATCACTGACATCTCAGGCTCATGGTCACATGACAGCCTCAACAGTGACACCACAGCCTCGCTGTGGCATCACAGAATCATCCTTACCTCCCAGGCTCACTGTGACATCTCAGCCTCATCACTGACATCAGTCTTACTTCTGACGTCTCCCCATAACCACTGAAATCTCAGCTGAACTGTCATGTCGTAGTGTATCACCACTGACAACACATCCTCACTGTGACATCACAACCTCAATGTAACATTACAACTACACTGTGCCAACACAGACTCACAGTGACTTCACAGCCTCTCCTCTGATGTCACAGACTTAGTGTGACTGCACAGCCTCCCCACTGACATCCTACCACCACTATATCACAGCCTGAGCACTGATATCACAGGCTCATTGTGATATCACAACCTCGCAGTATCATCCCTGCCTAACAGTAACATCACAGCCTCACTGTGCCATCCAAATCTCTCCACTGACATCACAACATCACTTTCTCATCAGAGCCTCACTGTGACATCATAGTTACCCTGTATCCTCACAGCCTCACTGTGATATTACAACCTAACAGTGACATCACAGCCACACTGTGCCAACACAATCTCACTTTGACATCACAGACTTGTTTGACATAATAAAGTCACTACTGACATCACAACTTCACTGTTACTTCACAACTTCACTGACATCACAGCCACACTGTGCCAGCACAACCTCACAGTGACATCACAGACTCTCCTCTGATGTCACAGCTTCACAGTGTATTCACAGCCTGCCCACTTACACCACAGACTCATCTGTTACATCATATACTCACTGTGACATCACATCTTTAAGTGTGATATCACTTCGTGGTGACATGATAGTCCACAGTGACATACAACCTTCATAGTGACATCACAGCCTTATGGCGGCATCACAGCCTCACCAGTGACATGTTAAACTCACTGTGACATCATACCCTCATCACTTACACCAGTCTTATTTTGATATCACAGCTTAACCACTAAAATCACATACTAACTGTGATGTTATAGTCTTGGTACGCTGATATCTGTGTCTCATTGTGATATCATGGCATTACTGATGACAACACAACCTCACTATGACATCACAGCCTCCTCTCTGAGTTTATAGCCTCAATATGACATCACAGCCTCACTATGGCACCACAGCCTCACCACTGACCTCACAGGTTCAATGAAACATGACAACCTCCCTATGTGTGATAGTTAATCCTCTTGACACACCAGTTATTAAATAAGGTGGATTGAGACCACCTCTGGAAAGGATCAATTGAGACCACTTGATAGGATCATACCTGCTGTGGATCCTATCAGAACCTCCAAAGCTCTCATAGGATCATCCCAGTACTGCATCATATATAAAAGAGCCACTGAAGAGAACAGATGCCTTGTTGCAACTGTTCTAGGAATCACTCTTCCTTCTAGGTGCCCAGTTCTTTCAACCCTCTAGCCTTCCTAGACTAAAGTCTCTAGGAATTCTCTAGCATTCAGCCATCATCCACTTGACTACTGAACTGAGCAACAATTGATGGACTACCTCGACTACTGGCAGTCATCAATGGACTACCTTGGCCATACTGTATGCCGAATCAATGCATTCACTATATTTTACACACACACACACACACACACACGTGTGTGTGTGTGTATTCATTGAGTCAATTCTGCATCTCTAGAGAACTTGACTAATACATATTGTGGTACCAGGAGTGGTTCTAGAGAAAGAATTGTAAAAATGAATTTTGCTAGCAGATTTGATATCTGCAGTTGGCTCTCCAACACAATCAAACCACCAGCTACTAAAGACTGCCCTGGCAGTAAGGAGAAAGTTAATGTTTGGAGTGAACTCTTCTGAGAATTGGTGAAGACAGGTGTGTTGGACAGTCAAGATTCACCTCTTATGAGGAGTGAGGAGCTTGGTGATTCAATATATAAAAATTTGACAATATAAGTAAAAATATGGAAAACAATGAGGCTGGTTGGTTGCTACTGGCATCTCTTGATAAAATACAAAATGAGAAGGAAAACCTCAGACACGAAAATATCCAACTCAGAAAGCGTGTAAACAATCTGGAGGCCTCTAAGTGTGACCTAGAAGCAACTCTGGAAAGGAAAGACTTTAATGGTGAAATTGCCCAACTCCAAATGCACATAAACAACTTAGAAGTTTCTAAGTGTGCCCTAGAAGAGAATCTTCTCTCCAGTAGCAATAAGGCTCGATTTGCAGAAAATCAAACCCAAATTCTGATTATTAGATTGGCTGAGTTACAATGTAAATTAAAATCCCAGCCTCGAAAGGTGTTGGCAGTTAAAGTAAAAGCGCTAATTAGCAAAGATTGAGATCCTGAAAAGTGGGATGCTGATGTGTGGGAAGACCAAACTGATGATGAGGATGAGGAGGTTGAACCCTCAAATTCTGATGCATTTTTTCTGCCAGAGGAAATGGTCTCTCCCCCTTAGCAGAGAATGAATCATTGCTTCTGACCAGGGAACTCATTTCACAGCTAAAGACGTACGGCAGTGGGCTCATGACCATGGGATTCATTGGTCTTACCATGTTCCCCACCATCCTGAAGCAGCTGGCTTGATAGAATGGTGAAATGGCCTTTTAAAGGCATAATTACAGCCTCAATTATGTGATAATAGTCTGGAGGAATGGGGCAGAATTCTCCAGAAGGCAGTATATGACTTAAACCATATACTGTGTCTCTTATAGCCAGGAATCATGGATCCAGGAATCAAGTGGTGGAAACAGGAATAGCTCCCTTACTATGATGCCTAGTGACCCATTAGGAAATTTTTTGCTTTCTGTTCCTGCGAGCCTGGCTTAGAAGTTTTGGGTCCAGAGCAGGGAAGGCCTCTGCCAGGAGACACAGCAACTATTCCTTTGAACCGGAAGCTAAGGCTTCCTCCTGGTTATTTTGGACTTCTGATGCCCTTGAGCCAACAGGCTAAGAAAAGAATAACAGTGTTATGAGGGGTTATTAACCCAGACCACCAAGGGGAATTTGGGCTTGTTCTCCACAATGGTGGTAAGGAAGAGTATGTCTGGAGTGCATGAGATCCACTAGGGCACCTCTTGATATCATAATATCCTGTGATTAAGGTCAATGGGAATTACAGCAACCCAATACAGGAAAGACAGTAAATGATCCAGATCCTTCAGGAATGAAGATATGGGTAACCCCTCCAAGTAAAGAGCCAAGACTAGTGGAAGTGCTTGCTGAAAGTGGAGGAAATACAGACTGGGTAGTAGAAGAAGGTAGTTATAAGTACCACCTAAGACCAAGAAACAAGGATTATAATTACCATGAGTGCTCCTAGTCAAGACTGTCAAGTATATACTTGTGCATGTGCACATACTCTAAGAAGATTTATGTTATGTAATGTAATGTTACTCTATAGTTATGTGATGAAATATTGTAATCTACATTATGATATTGTGTTATGGGACACTAAAGACTATGCATTTCTCAAGGGGCATTGTCATTAATCTTGTAAAAATAATGTGTGTGGTTGTACATGGATAACTATATTATGTTAGTTGGAATTATGAGTCTTATTTTTTTATTTGGAGATTTTTTTAATGGCCTAAGGAAATGTGATTTGATGTCAAGTTGACAAGGGTGGAATTGTGATAGTTAAGCCTGGGTGTCAACATGACACATCTGGTGTTAACTAAGATGGCTGAGACCACCTTTGGAAAGGATCAACTGAGACTACTTGATAGGATTACACCCACCCTAGATCCTTTCAGAGCCTCCAAAAGCTCTCACAGGATATTCCCAGTACTGCATCATATATAAAGGAGTCACTAAAGAGAACAGATGCCTTATTGCAGCTGTTCTAGGAATCGCTCTTCTTCTGGCTGCCTGATTTCTTCAACCCTCTAGCCTTCCAACCCTACTAAGTTGTTGGGCTAGACCAAAGTCTCTAGGAATTCTCTAGCATTCAGCCATCACCCACTTGAATACCAAACTGAGCAGCTACGGGCAGCCATCGTTGGACTAACTTGGCCATATTGTAAGCCAACTCAATATATTCCATATATATATGCATATATATATATATTCATTGTGTCGATTGTGCATCTCTAGAGAACCTGACTATTACCCTGTGACACCACAATGTCACTATTGACATCGCAACCTCACTGTGACATCACAAATTCCCAGTGACATCACAACCTCACGGTGAAATCACAGCCTCATTGTGACATCACAGCCATACCATGCCATCAAAGCATCACTGTGACATAAAGGTTCACCTATGACATCATAACCTCATGGTGACATCACAGCCTCAAACTGGTGCAATAAACTCACTGTGAATTTAGAGTCTCAGCAGTGACAATACAGCCTCACCAATGATATAGTCTCCCTGTGAAAGCACATTCAGTACTGATATCACCATCTCACTGTGACATCACAGCCACATTGTGCCAACCTAGCCTCACTGGATGTCACAGCATCATGACTGATAGGACAGGCTCACCGTCATATCACAACCTCACTGGGGACACCACAGCCCCATGGTGACATCACAGCCTCAGCACTGATAGGATAGGCTCACGGTGATATCACAGCCTCATGAGAGACACCACAGCCTCATGGTGACATCATAACCTCACTGTAGCATCAGAGCCTCACAAGTTATATTTCATCATCAATGTGTCATCAATGCATCATCTCATCTTCATCTCTCACATCACTCTCACATCTGTAATCTCAGCCTAACCACTCACCTCATAGCCTCACTGTGATATCACAGCCTCACTGTGACATCACAGCTTCACTGTGACATCACAGCCACACTGTGCTAACACAGTCTCACTGTGACATCACAGCCTCATGGGGACATCACAGACTCACCAATGGTATCATACCTAGCCTTACTATGACACCACAGTCTCACCACAGAAAGCACAGGCTCACAATGACATGACAGCCTCAGCTGTGATATCATAGCCTTTGACATCATAAACAGTGAAAACATAGTCTCACATGTTACATCACTGCCTCATTATGACATCAATCTTACCACATATATCACAGCCTCAGAGGTACTGCACTGCCTCAATGTGACCTCATAGTCTAACCTGTTACATCATAGACTCACCTGTTACATAATATCCTCATGGTGAAAACAGCCTTGCCACTGATATCACAATTTCCACAGTGACCTCACAGCCTCACTGTGACATCACAACCTCTCTGTGATGTCAGAGCCTGATAGTGACATCACAGCTTCACAGTGATATCACAGCTTGACTGTGGCATTAAACCCTCGTTTCTAACATCACAGCTTCACTGTGACATTACGGCCTCATAGTGAACTTACAGCCTGCCCACTGACACCACAGGCTTACCTGTTATATCATAGCCACATTGTGACATCAGTCTTGCCACTGACATCACAGCCTCACTGTGACATCACAGCTTCCAGAGTGATATCACGTCATGGTGACATGAGAGCCCACAGAGACATACAACCTTCACAGTGATGTCACACCCTCAATGTAACATCACAGAGTCACCAGTGCCAGTACAGGCTCACCTGTGAAATTAGCGTCGCCACTGACATTAGTCAGAACACTGACATCACTGCCACACCAGTGACAACACAGCCTTTGACATCACAGCATCACTAGTCTCACGGTCATGTAATAGGTTCACCAGTTATATCATAGCCTCACCAGTGACATCATAGACTCACTATGACATTTTTCTCACCACTGACATTCAAGCCTTATTGTGACATCACACCTTCACCAGTGACATCACAGCCTCATTGTGACATCAGCCTCACCACTAATATCACACTCTCATTGTGCCATCCAAACCTCTCCAGTGACAGTATAACATCACTGTGTCATCTGGCCTTACTGTGACATCATAGCCACATTGTGATCTCACAGACTCACTGTGACATTACAACCTGATAGTGACAACACTGCCTCCATGAGACATCACAAACTCACTGTGACATCAGTCTTGCCACTGACATAATAGCCTCATGGTTTCATCACATACACACCTCTGACATAGCCTTACTCTGACATCACAGCCTCAATGTGACATCACAGCATCACCACTGACATTATAGCTTCACTGTGATATCAGCCTTGCCACTGACATCACAGTCTCACTGTGACCTCACAGCCTCCACTGCGACATCACCAATTCCTTGTGACATGACGGGCTCATGGTGTCACCACAGCCACATGATGGCATCACAGCCTCACAAGTGACATGACAGGCTTACAAGTGACATGACAGCCTCAATGTGACATCATACCCTCACCACTCACATCACCCTCATTCTGATATCACATCCTAACCACTGAACTCACATCCTCACTGTGATGTCACAGTCTCGCTCAACTGATATCACAGCCTCACGTTGATATCATAGCAACATTAATGACAACACAGCCTCACTGTGACATCACAGCCTCACTTCTGAGGTTATAGCCTCACTGTTTCATCAGGGCCTCACTATGACATTACAGGATCACCTCTGAAATCATAGCCTCAATATGGGATAACACCCTCATCACTGACATCCTATCTAGCCTCACTAAGGCACTATAACCTCACCACTGACCTCACAGACTCACTGAAACATGACAGCCTTCCTGTGACAGCACATTGTCACTATTGACATCACAACCTCACAGTGACATCACAGCCATACCATGCCATCAAAGCATCAATATCACGTAAATATTCACTTCTCACATCATATCCTCACTGTGACATCACAGCCTCATTTTGAAACAATAAACTCACTGTGACATTGGAGCCTCATCAGTGACAATACAATCTCACTAATGATATAGTCTGCCTGTGAAAGCACAGGTACTACTGACATCACAACCTCACTGTGACATCACAGCCACACTGTGCCAGCACAGCTCACTGTGACATCACAACCTCACCACTCATATGACATGTTCACCATGATATTACATCTTCACCAGGGACACCACAGCCTCGTGGTGACATCATAAACTCAATGTGACATCACAACATCCATTGACATCATAGCCTCACTGTGACATCAGACTTGCCACTGACATTACAGTTTCACTGTGACCTCACAGCCTGCACCAAGACCTCACCAATCCCATGTGTCATCACAGGCTCACAGTCACACCACAGCCACAGGATGACATCAAATCCTCACGGTGGCATTACAGACTAACAATGACCTCACAGCCTGTCCACTGACACCATAGGCTCACCTGTTACATTATAAACTCATTGTGGCATCAGTCTTGCCACTGACATTACAGCCTCACTGTGACATCACAGCTTCCAGAGTGATATCACCTCACAGTGACATGACAGCCCAAAGTGACCTACAACCTTCACAGTGACATCACAGACTCACTTTGACATCATGGAATCACCAGTTATAACACAGCCTCACCTGTGACATCACCGTCATCACTGACATTAGTCAGAACACTAACATAACTGCTACACCAGGGACAGCACAGCCTTTGACATTACAGCCTCGGCAGTGTCACTGTCATGTAATAGGTGCACCACTGACATCATAGCCTCACCAGTGTCATCATAGACTCACCCTGACATCTTTTACACTGACATTCCAGCCTTATTGTGACAGCACACCTTCACCAGTGACATTGCAGCCTCATTGGGACATCGCCTCACTACTAACATCCCAGGTTCACTATGCCATCGAAACCTCTGCAGTGACATCGTGAAACCACTGTGTTATCAGAGCCTCACTGTGATCTCAGAGGAACACTGTGTCCTCACAGCCTCACTGTGATATTACATCCTGAAGTGTCATCACAGGCTCACTGTGATATCACAAGCTCATTGTGACACTAGCCTTGACACTGACATAATAGTGTCATGGTAACATCACATACACACTGATGACATAGCTTCCCTGTGACATCACAACTTCAATGTGATTTCACAGCAAGAACACTGACATCATAACCTCACCATGACATCAGACTTGCCACTAACATCACCATCTCACTGTGACCTCACAGCCTCCCTCATGACCTCACCAATCCCCTGTGACATCACAGACTCACAGTCACACCACAGCCACACGGTGACATCAAGCCACATGGTGGCATTACAGACTAACAGTGACCTCACAGCCTGTCCATTGACACCACAGGCTTACCTGTTATATCACAGCCTCATGATGAAATCAGCCTTGCCACCGACATCACATCTTCCACAATGACCTCACAGCCTCACTGTGACACATCACAACCTCTCTTAAGCCACAACCTCTTAGTGACATCTCAGACTCAGTAATATCATAGACTCAATGTGCCATTATAGCCTCATTTCTGACATCACAGGTTCACTGTCACATCACAGCCTCACCTATGACATCACAGACTCACTGTGATATAACAGGCTAACCTCTGAAACCATAGCATCAGTGAAACCACGAACATACTCCCTAGCATTGCTATGACACCACAGCCTCATCATTGACATCTCATGCTCACAGTCATATGACAGCCTCAACAGAGAAACCAGTCTCGCTGTGGCATCACAGTCCACCAGTATTATCTCAGCCTCACTTCTGACAATACTGCCTAACCACTGAAATCTCAGCTGAAATGTGATGTCATAGTCTATCATCACTGATCTCACAGCCCCACTGTGATATCAAAACATCACAGTAACATTATTGCCTCACAGTGACATCTCAGCCTTTCCTCTGACATCACAACCTCAGTGTGACTGCACAGCCTCACCACTCACACCCTAACAACACTATGAAATCCAAGCATCATCCTTGGTTTCACAGCCTCATTGTTACTTCACTGCTTCCAGAGTGATACCACCTCAAGGTTACATGACAGCCCATAATGACATACAACCCTCACAATAACATCAAAGGCTCATTGTGACATCACAGCCACACTATGACATCACAGGTTAACCTCTGAAATCATGGCCTAAATGCAGCATCACACACTCATCGCTGAAATCCTACCTAAGCTCACTGAAACATGACAGCCTCCCTGTCACCCCACAGTGTCGCTATTGACATGAAAACCTCACTCTGACATCACAACTTCCCCAGTGACATCATATCTTTACAGTGACATCACAGCTTCATTATGACAACAGAGCCATACTGTGCCATACAACCATCACTGTGGCATAAAGCTTCACCTCTGACATCATATCCTCACTGTGACATCACAGCTTCAGTTTGATACAATAAAATCAATGTGACATTATAGCCTCACCAATGACAATACAGCTGCACCAATGACATAGTCTCCCTGTGAAAGCACAGTCACAACTGAAATCAACATCATTGTGAAATTTCAGCTTCATCAATGACATCAGCCTCACTTTTTTATAACATTTTTATTATTATTTCCGCTCATACAAACTTAATAGGTAGACCAGTTCCCTCCCCCCTCTCCTCCCCCTGAACCCCCTGCTCCCCCTCCCTCCCTCCCCATCTCCCAGTACCTCACCCCCCAATTCCCAGAGAGTCCTTTATTGCGTATGCCTAACTCTCCTCTTGGTCCTCCTTTCTGATGACGTAAAAGGACCCAGTGGCATTTCCCTGAACCCTTTCTCGTGTTCCCCTTAAGCATAGGAACACTACTGTGGCCATCAATCCCTTGCCTCCAAGGATCTTGGTGCTTTTAGCCAATGTTAGACTTTGTGAGGTCAATAGTGTGACGGACATGGCGCAGGGCATGCAAAGTCCTATTATGATTGCTTCAGCCCTATCTAGTGTGGAGACTCTTCAAATCATTGCTCCCCCCATCCTTTTGCTCTTACAATCTTACCGCCCCCTCTTCCGCAGATGTCCCTGAGCTTCAGGATGGGGGGAGATTAGGCTGGCTTAGTTCTATGTGGATGATATAGAGTCTCTGAAGTTCTGGACTGTGGTTTGTTGATTTTCTTTTGCAGTTTTGCTGCTCCTGCTATGCCCTTCACTCCATCCTGATGGGCACTGTATGTCACCCCCTGGTCAGAGACAAAAAACTGTTAAACTGGAGTCTTGTTATAATAGCACATTCAAGGATAAATGTAATAAAAGCAGGAAACCTCGGTGAGGGAGGGATCAGTCATCCATTTGCAAAATGATCTCTTTTCATCTGCCAGACTATATGCCCTCTCCTTCTGGTGAGATCATACCCCCTCAGTTGTACATGATCAGGAACGAATGTCTGTGAACTTAACCAGGTGTCACATTACTTACTTGCATTCCTTGAAGGTCGATTTTCTCTGCTGTAACATGTTCCCCTCTCTCCTTGTGTCTGGTGTGGCTCTCCAACCCCATCCCTCCTGTTCACAATCCTTGCAATTACCATATTACATAGATTTACCCTTGAGTGTCTCAATGTGGGCTGGGTGAGTTTGGTACTAGGAGCCACCTATTAGGGAGTACATACAGCGCTTAACTTTCTGGGATTGGGATACTTCACTTAATATAATTGTTTCTAATGACATCCATTTCCCAGCAAACTCCAGTAATTCATCATTTTTGATGGCTGAGTAATACTCCATTGTATAGATGTACCACAGTTTCCTTATCCACTCTTCAACTGTTGGACATTTAGGTTGATTCCATGACATCAATGTCTAAACTGAAATCTCAGTCGAACTATGATGTCACAGTCTATTCCACTGATGTCACAGCCTCACTGTCACATCACAGCCTCACGGAAACATCACAGCCTCACAATGACTTCACGTTGCTGTTCAAACCTCTCCAGTGACATCACAACATCACTCTGTTGTCAGAGCCTGACTGAGGCCTCATAGCCACACTGTTTCTTCACAGCCTCACAGTGACATTACAACCTGACAGTACCATTACAACCTCATTGTGATATCACAGCCTCACCACTGAAAGGACAGGCTTACTCTGATATTACAGCCTCACCAGTGACACCACAGCCTATATGGATACATTATAACCTCGCTGTGGAAACAAAGCCTCACCAGATATGTCACATTGTCAATGTAACATCTCAGATTCATCTCTCACTCAGTCTCACTTCTGAAATCACAGCCTAACCACTGACCTCACAGATGCACTGTAACCTCTCAGCCTCACTGTGACATCACAGCCTCACCTCTGACATCACAGCATCACTGTTACATCACAGCCTCACAACTGGTATCCTACCTAGTATTACCATGACACCACAGCCTCACCACAGATAGCACAGGCTCACCGTGTCATGAAAGTCTAAGCCATGACATCATAGCCTTTGACATCATAAACAGTGACATCGCAGCCTCACATGTTATATCGCTGCCTCATTTTGACATCAATCTTCCCACAGATATAACAGCTTCGGACTGACCTCACAGCCTCACTGTGACCTCACAGTCTAACCTGTTACATCATAGACTCACCTGTTACATCATAGCCTCATGGTGAAATCAGCCTTGCTACTGACATCATATCTGCCACAGTAACCTCACTGCCTCACTGTGACATCACAAATTCTCTGTGATGTTACAGTCTCATAGTGGCATCACACCCTCACTTTGACATCATAGCCTCTCCTCTACATCACAGCCTCATTGTGACTGCACAGCCTCATCACAGACGTACTCAACTCACTGTGAAATCCAAGCATCAACCCCGACGTCCCAGCTTCACTGACATCTCACTGAATATTCCCTGACATCACAGCCTCACTGCAACATCACAGCCTCACAGATTCACTATGACATCATAGCTTCTCTAGTGAAATCACCTCACAGTGACATACAACCTTCACAGTGACATCACAGCCTCAGTGTAACATCACGCCCTCAACAGTGACAGCACAGCCAGACCTGTGACATCAGCATCACCACGGACATTAGTCAAAACACTGACATCAGTGCCACACCATTGACAACAAAGCCTTTGATGTCACTGCCTCACCAGGGTCACTGTCACGTAATAGGTTCACCACAGACATCATAGCCTCACCAGTGACATCATAGACTCACTATGACAACTTTCTTGCAACTAACATTCCAGGCTTAATGTGACATCACACCTTCACCAGTGACATCACAGCCTCATTGTGACATCAGCCTCACCACTGACATCACAGCCTCACTGTGTCATCCAAACCTCTTCTGTGACATCACAACATCAGTGTGTCATCAGAGCCTCACTGTGACTTCATAGCCACATTGTGTCCTCACAGCCTCACTGTGACTTTACAACCTGACAATGCCATAACAGCCTCACTGTGACATCACAAGCTCACTGCTACATAAGCCTTGCCACTGACATGTTAGTCTCATGGTGGCATCACATACACATCTCTGACATAGTCCCTCTGTGACATCACAGCTTCAAAGTGGCATCACAGTCTCACTAAGTACATCGCAAACTAACCTAATCATGGCCCAACTGTGACATCACAGCATCGACTCTGACCTTATAGCCTCACTGTTTCATCACAACCTCACTATGACATCACAGGCTCACCTCTGAAATCATAGCCTCATTTCTGCATCATAACCTCATCACTGACATCCTACCTAGCCTCACTATGGCACCACAGTCCCACCACTGACTTCATAGGTTCACTGAAACATGACAGCCTCCCTGGGAAACCACAGTGTTGCTATTGACATCACAACCTCACTGTGACATCACAATTTTCCCAGTGACATCACAACCTGCCAGTGACATCACTGCCTAATTGTCACATCACAATCATACCATGGCATCAAAACATCATTGTGACATAAAGCTTCACCTCGGCCTCACAGCCACACTGTGACGTCACAGCCTCAGCATTACTATCCTACCTATCCTTACCATGAAAAAAACAGCCTCACCACAGATAGTACAGGCTCACAGAGCTGTGAGGTCCTGAGCAGTGACCTCATAGCCTTTGACATCTTAAACAGTGTCACCACAGCCTCACATGTTATATCACTGCCACATTGTGATAACAATCATTCCACAGATATCATAGCCTCACAGTGACCTCACAGCCTAATAGTCTAACCTGTTACATCATAGATTCACCTGTTATAACATAGCCTTATGGTGAAATCACCCTTGCCACTGACATCATGTCTTCCACAGTGACCTCACAGCCTCGCTGTGACATCACAACCTCCCTATGATGTCACACCCTCATAGTGACATTACAGTTTCAAGGTGATATCACAGTTTCACTGTGGCATTATAGCCTCATTTCTGACATCACAGCCTCACAGTGACACCACAAACTCACTTACGACATCACAGCCTCACTGTGACATAACAGGCTAACCTCTGAAATCATAACATCAGTGACACCACGGACATCCTGCCTGTCCTCGCTATGATACTACAACCTCATCCTCATCACTGACATCTCAGACTCACGGTGACATGACAGCTTCAACAGTGACATGACAGCCTCGCTCTGGCATCTCAGCCTTATCACTGATATCAGCTTCACTTTCGATATCACAGTCTAACCACTGAAATCTCAGCCAAACTGTGATGTCATAGTCTATCACCACTGATATCCCAGCCTCACTGTGATATCACAACCTCACAGTAACATCATCGCCTCACAGTGACATCACAGTCTCACCTCTGACATCATAGCCTCAGTGTGAGTACACAGCCTCACCACTGACGTCCTAATCTCTGAAATCATTTCCCTGAAATCATTTCCCAACAGTTTCATCAAAGCATCGACTCTGTCTTTAGAGCCTCACTGTTTCATCACAGCCTCGCTATGATATCACATGCTCACCTCTGTAATCATAGCCTCACTAGTAACAATACAGCTTCACCAATTACTGCAGTCAGCCTGCATGGTTGCTGATAAATAACATCAAATGGCTTAAAGCAACAAGTGATTTATTTTCTTACTGATAGTCCGGTTACAGTCTGTACTCCAGTTTGTGAGAGAACAGTCACCAGGGAACTGGCCACCTCATCACCACATAAGAGCTGAGAGATGGACAATCCTTACTTGCCAGACTAGCATGTCTGGCCAAGTGAACGGAAGGATGCCAACTCTCTCAACCAGCTCTCTGTGATTTATCCAGGTCCTAATCCCAACCACCATGCCTGACAATGACACAATAGGCTCACCTGTTACATCATAGCCTCATTATGACATCAGTCTTGCCACTGACATCACAGCATCACTGTGACATCACAAACTCACTGTGACATAAAAACATCCCCAGTGACATCAGAACCTCACAGTGACATCACAGCCATACCGTGCCATCAAAGTATTACTGTCACATAAACATTCACCTCTGACATCATAGCCTCACCTTGACATCAAAGCCTCAGTTTTACACAATAAACTCACTGTGCCAACATAGCCTCACTGTGACATCACAGCCTCACTACTGATAGGACATGCTCACCATTATAAAACAGCTTCACCAGTGAAATTACAACCTCATGATGACATCACAACCTCTCTGTGCATCACAGCCTCACCAGTTATATTACATCGTCAATGTGACATCTCAGCCTCATCTCTCACATCAGTTTCATTTCTGAAATTGCTGTGTAACCACTGACATCACAGCTGCAGTGTGACATTACAGCCTCACTGTGACGTCACAGTCTCACATCTGACTACGCAGACTCAATGTGACACAACAGGCTAACTTCTGAAAACATAGCATCAGTGACATCACAGACATCCTGCATACCCTTGCTATGACACCACAGCCTAATCACTGACATCTCAGGTTCATGGTCACATGACAGCCTCATCAGTGACACCACAGACTCACTGTGGCATGACTGCCTAACCAGTAACATCCCAGCCTCACTGTGACATCTCAGCCTCATTAATGACATGAACCTCACTTCTGACATCACAGCCTAACCACTGAAATCTCAGCTGAACTGTGGTGGTGTTATAGTCTATCACCACTGATATCACAGCCTCACAGGGTTATCACAACCTCTCCTCTGACATCATAGACTCAGTGTGACTGCACAGCCTCACCACTGATGTCCTAATCTCACTGTGAAATTCAAGCATCACCTCTGACTTCAAAGCCTCACTGACATCTCATAGAATCAGCCCTGACATCAGAGCCTCACTGCAACATCACAACCTCACAGTGACCTACAACCTTTCCACGGAAACCACAGGCTTACCTGTTAGATCATAGCCTCATTGTGACATCAGTCTTTACACTGACATCACAGCCTCACTGTGACATCATAGCTTCCAGAATGATATCACCTCAAGTTGATGTGACAGCCCAAAGTGACATAAAACTTTCACAGTGATATCACAGCCTCATTGTGACAGGATGATCTCACCAGTGACAGCACAGCCTCAACTGTAACATCAGCATCACCACTGACATTGGTCAGAATGCTGACATCACTGCCACACCAGGGACAACAGAGCCTTTGACATCACAGCTTCACTAGTGTCACTATCACATAATAGGTTAATCACTGACATTGTAGCCTCACCAGTGATATTATAGACTCACTATGACAGCTTTCTCACCACTGACATTCCACCCTTATTGTGACATCACTCCTTCACCAGTGACATCTCAGCCTCATTGTGATATCAGCTTAATCACTAACATCACAGCCTCACTGTGCCATCCAGTGACATCACACCACCACTGTGTCATTAGAGCTTCACTGTGACTTCATAGCCACACTGTGTCCTCACAGCCTCACTGGGACATTACAATGTGACAGTGATATCACAGCCTCACTGTGACATCACAAACTCACTGTGATATCAGCCTTGCCACTGGCATAAGAGTCTCATGGTGACATCACATATGCACCTCTGACAGTCTCACTGTGACAACACAGGCTCAATGTGACATCACAGTCTCACCACTGACATCATAGTCTCACTGTGACATTAGCCTTTCCACAACATCCCAGTCTCTCTGTGACCTCACAGCCTCTACTGTTACATCACCAAATCCTTGTGACATCACAGGCTCATGGTGACACCACAGACACATGGTGACCTCAGACCTTCATGGAGGCATCACACCCTCACCACTGATATCGTACCTAGCCTTATTATGACACCATAGCCTCACCATAGATAGCACCAGCTCACAGTGATGTGATATCCCAGCAGTGACAGCCTCATTGTGACATCACAGCCATACTGTGCCTTCAAAGCATCACTGGGACATAAATCTTCACCTCTGACATCATAGCCTCACAGTGACATCACAGCCGTAGTTTGACACAATAAACTCACTGTGATTTAGAGCCTCACCAGTGACAATAGGGCCTCACCAATTGTTGCAGTCAGCCTGCATGGTTGCTGATAAATGACATCAAATCCCTTAAAGAAAAAAAGGATTTATTTTCTTAATGATAGTCCGGTTACAGTCTGTAACCAGATGGGAGAGTATGTACCAAGTCCAGGAACAAGGGAACTGGCCACACCATCACTGCATAACAGCTGAGAGATGGACAATCCTTACTTGCCAGACCAGCATGTTTGGCCATGTGAATAGAATGATGCCAACTCTCTCAACCAGCTCTCCGTGATTTATCCAGGGCCAAATCTCACTCACCATGGGCTGGGTCTTCCCCATCAGCTAAACAATCTCCTTCAGATTTGCTCTGGGCTTAACTCAACCATCAACTCTCTACAAAAATGCCTAGAGCTCAAACCCTCAACAATCAAGTTGACATCTGTGCTTAACTATGGCACCAATGACATAGTCTCCCTGTGAAAGCACAGTCACTGCTGACATCACAACCTCAATGTCACATCACAACCTCACTGTGACATCACAGCCACACTGTGCCAACACAGCATCACTGTAACATCACAGCCTCACCACTGATATGACAGGCTCACTGTGATATCACAGCCTCACCAGGAACACCACAGCCTCATGGTGACATCATAACCTAATTGTCACATCACGGCCTCACCAGTTATATCAAATCGACAATAAGACAATTAAGCATCATCTCTCACATGAGTCTCACTTCTGAAATCATAGCCAAACCACTGACTTCACAACTGCATTGTGACATTGCAGCCTCACTGTGACATCACAGCCTCATGGAGACATCAAAGCCACACTGTTACATCACAGCCTTACCACTGGTATCCTACCTAGCCTCACTCTGACACCACAGTGTTACCACAGATAGCACAGGCTCACAGTGATGTGACAACCTCAGCAGTGACATCATAGCCTTTGACATCATAAACAATGACACCACAGCCTCACATATTACATCAGTACTTCACTATGACGTCAATCTTCCCACAGATATCACAGTCTCAAAGTGATCTCATAGCCTCACTGTGAAATCAAAAGTATAACCTGTTCCATCACAGATTCATCTGTTACATCATAGCGTCATGGTGAATCAGCCTTGCCACTGACATTACATTTTCCACAGTGATCTCACAGCCAAATTGTGAGATCACAACCTCACAGTGATATCACACCCTCACTGTGGCATTATATTCTCACCTCTGACATCATAGCCTTACTGTGGCATAACAAGCTAATCTCTGATATCATAGCATCCGTGACACCACAGACATTCTACCTATCCTCGCTATGACACCACAGCCTCATCACTGACATCTCAGGCTCACGGTCACCTGACAACCTCAGCAATGATACCACAGCCTAACTCAGGCATCACAGCCTCACTGTGACATCTCAGCCTCATCACTGACATCAGCCTCACTTCTGACTACACAGCCTAATCACTGAAATTCCAGCCAAACTTTGCTTTCACAGTCTAGCACCTCTGACATCACAGCCTCACTGTGACATTACAGCCCCATCTCTGACAGCACAGCCTCATTGTGACTTTACAGCCATACCATACAAAGTATCACTGTCACACAAACATTCACCTCTGACAAAATAGCCTCACTGTGACATCACAACCTCAGTTTGACACAATAAACTCACTGTGACAGAGACTTACCAGTGACAATACAGCCTCACCAATGACATCGTCTCCTTGTGATAGCACAGTCACTACTGACATCAAAACCTCAATGTAACATCAGCCTTGCCACTGACTTACTAGCCTCATGGTGAGATCACACACACCTCTGACATAGCCTTACTGTGACATCACAAACTCGATGTGACATCATAGCAACACCACTGATATCATAGCCTCACTGTCACATCAGTCTTGACACTGACATCATAGTCTCACTTGGGCTCACGGTGACACCACAGCCACAAGGTGTCATCAAAGCCTCATGATAGCATCACAGCCTCACCAGTGACATGTCAGCCTCACTGTGACATGCTACCCTCATCGCTCACATCAGCCTTATTCTGATATCACAGCCTAACCCCTGAAATCACATCCTCACTGTGATGTCATCGTCTCTTTCCACTGACATCACAGCCTTACTGTGATATGACCGCATCACTGTTGAGGGTATAGCCTCACTGTGACATTACAGCCTCACCTCTGAGTTTATAGCCTTACTGTGATATGTAAGCCTCACTATGACATCATAGGGTCACCTTTGATATCATAGGCTTAGTGAAACATCACACCCTCATCACTGACATCCTACCTAGTCTCACTGTGTCAACACAGCCTCACCATTGACCTCACAGTCTCACTGAAACATGACAGCCTCCCTGTGACACCACAGTGGCACTAAGGTATCACAACCTCACAGTGACATTACAACTTCTCAGTGACATCAGAGCCTCATTGAGACATCACATCCTCATTGTGACATCAGAGCCACACTGTGCCATCAAAGCATCAGTGTGACATAAAGCTTCACATCTGACATCATAGACTCACTGTGACATCGCAGCCTCAGTTTGA
The DNA here is from genome assembly GCA_023101885.1 of Typhlomys cinereus. Taxonomy (NCBI): domain Eukaryota; kingdom Metazoa; phylum Chordata; class Mammalia; order Rodentia; family Platacanthomyidae; genus Typhlomys; species Typhlomys cinereus. Next base: position 712,602 of record JALPQD010000136.1, on the reverse strand, counting down.
CACAATAAACTCAGCCTTACCAGTGACACCACAGCCTCATAATTACATCATGAGCTCACTGTGGCATCACAGCCTCACCAGTTTTATCGTATCATCAATGTGACATCTCAGTCTCGTCTCTCACAGTGACAGCACAGCCTTACTGTAACATTACATACTCACTGTGACATCACAGCCTCATTTGACACCATAAGAACACTGTGACATCACAGTGATACCACTGGTATCCTACCTAGCCTTACCATGACACTACAGCCTCACCACAGATAGCACAGGCTCACAGTGATGTGACAGCTTTGGTAGTGATGTTATAGCCTTTGACATGACATCACAACCTCACTTTGACATCACAGACACACTGTGTGAACATACCCTCATTTTGACATCATAGCCTCACCACTGATTGGGCAGGCTCACCATATATTGCAGCTCTCCAATGACATCACAGCCTCATGGTGACATCATATCCTCACTGTGGCATCACAGCCTCACCACTGGTATCTTAGCTAGCCTTTCTATGACACCACAGCCTCACCAGAGAGAGCACAGGCTCACAGTGACATGACAGCTTCGGTAGTGATGTTATAGCCTTTGACATGACAAACACTGACACCATAGCCTCACATTTTACCTCACTGCCTCATTGTAACATCAATCTTCCCACAGATATCAGAGCTTCACAGAGACCTCACAGCCTCACTGTGACCTCACAGTCTAACCTGTTCCATCATAGCCTGTTACATCATAGCCTCATGGTGAAATTGGCCTTGCTACTGACATCATATCTTCCAGAGGGACCTCACAGCCTCAATGCGAGATCACAACTTCTCTGTGATAGCAAAGCCTCATAGTGACATCACAGCTTCACTGTGGCATTACAGCTTCATTGCTGACATCACAGCCTCACTGTGGCATAACAGGTTAACCTCTGAAATCATAGCATTGTGACACCACGGATACCCTGTGTAGCCTCGCTATGACACCATAGCCTCATCACTGACATCTCATGCTCATGGTCATATGGCAGCCTCAACAGTGACACCATAGTGTCACTATCGACATCATATCCTCACTGTGACATCACAACTTCCCCAATGATATCACAACCTCACAGTGACATCACAGCCTCATTGTGTTAGCACAGCCATACAGTGCCATCAAACCATCACTGTAACACAAAGCTTTACCTTGGACATCATAGCCTCACTGTGACATCTCAGCCTCAGTTTGAAAATTTAAACTCACTAGATACTAGAGCCTCACTAATGACATAGTCTCCCTGTGAAAGCACAGTCACTACAGACAACATAACCTCACTGTGATATCGCAACCTCACTGTGCCATCACAGCTTTACCACTGATAGGACAGACTGATAGGATAGACTCACCATGATATTACATACAGCCTCACTAGTGACACCACAGCCTCATGGTGACATCAAAACCTCACTGTGGCATCACAGACTCACCAGTTATATCATATTGTAAATGCAATATTTCAGCCTCATCTCTCACACCAGTCTCACTTCTGAAATCACAGCCTAACCACTGACTTCACAGCAGCACCGTGACATCACAGCCTCATGACTGGTATCCTAGCTAGCCTTACTAGAACATCACAGCTTCACCACAGAGAGAACAAGCTTATAGCGATGTGACAGCCTCAGTAGTGACATCATAGCCTTTGAAATCATAAACAGTGACAACACAGGCTCACATATTACTTCACAGCCTCACTGTGACATCAATCTTCTCACAGATATCATAGACTCACACTGATCTCACTGCCACACTGGACCTCACAGTCTAATCTGTTAAAACATAGACTCACCTGTTTCACCATAGCCTCATGATGAAACCTTGCCACTGACAGCACATCTTCCACAGTTACCTCACAGCCTCACAGTGACCTTACAGCCTCACTGTGACAGCACAACCACTTTGTGATGTCACAGCCTCAAAGTGACATCACAGCTTCACTGCGATATCACAGCCTCACTGTGACATCACAGCCTCACCTCTGACATCACAGACTCACTGTGATATAACAGGCTAACCTCTGAAGTCATAGCATCAGTGACTCCACAGACATCCTTTCTAGCCTCCCTGTGACACCTCAGCCTCATCAGTGGCATCTCAGGCTCACGGGCACATGATAGCCTCAACAATCACAACACAGCCTCGCTGTGGCATCACAGCCTCACGAGTAACATCCCAGCCTCACGAGTAACATCCCAGCCTTATCATTGACATCAGCCTCACTTCTGACATCACAGAATAAACACAGAATTCTCAGAAAAACTGATGTCATAGTCTATCATCACTGATATCACAGCCTCACTGTGATAACACAACCTCACAGTAACATCGCCGCTTCACAGTGACATCACGTCCTCTCCTGTGACATCACTGTCTCAGTGTTACTGTACAGCCTCACCACTGACATCCTAACCTCACTGAGAAATCCAAGCATCACTTCTGATGTCACAGCCTCACTGACAAATCATATAATCAGCCCTGACATCAGAGCCTCATTGTGATATCACAGCCTCACAGTGACCTCAGAACCTCCCCACTGCCACCACAGGCTCAACTTTTACATCATGGTCTCCTGGTGACATCAGTGTTGCCACTGACATCACAGCCTCACTGTGACACCACAGCTTCCATAGTGATATCATCCCACAGTGACATTACAGCCCACATTGTCATACAACTTTCACAGTGACATCACAGCCTCAGTGTGATATCGCAGCCCCACCCATGACAGCATAGCCTCACCTGTGACATCTGCATCACCACTGACATTAGTCATAACACTGACATTACTGCCACACTAGTAACAACACAGCCTTTGACATCACAGCCTCACCAGCATCACTGTCACATAATAGGTTCAGTACTGATAGCATAGCCTGTAACATTATAACCTATTACATCATAGATTTACCTGTTATATCCTAGCCTCATGGTGAATTCACCCTTTCCATTGACATCATATCTTCCACAGTGACCTTATAGCCTCACTGTTACATCACAATATCTCTGAGATATCACAGCTTCACTGTGGCATTATAACTTCATTTCTGATATCACAGCCTCACTTCTGACTTCACAACCTAACCACTGAAATCTCAGCTGAACTGTGATGTCATAGTCTATCACCACTGATATCACAGACTCACTGTGAAATCACAAACCCACTGTGTCATCAGCCTTGCCACTGACATAATAGCCTCATGGTGACATCACAAACACACCTCTGACATAGCCTCACTGTGACATCACAGCCTCACTTCTGATATCACAGCCTCGCTCTGACATAATAGGCTAACCTGTGAATTCATAGCATCAGTGACACCATGGACATTCTGCCTAGCATTGATATGACACCACAGCCTCATGACTGACATCTCAGGTTCTTGGTAACATGACAGCCTTAACAGTAACACCACAGACTCACTGTGGCCTAACAGCCTTAGCAGTGAAATGGCAGCCTCACTGTGACATCACATGCTCATTCTTCACATCAGCCTCATTCTGATATCATAGCCTAACCACTGAAATCACATCCTCACTTTGATGTCATAATCTCAATCTACTAATTTCATAGCCTCAGTGTGATATCAAGGCATCCCTGGTGACAACACAGCCTCACTGTGACATCACAACCTCATCTCTGAGGGTATAGCCTCCCTGTGACATGACAGCTTCACTGTGACATCACAGAATCACCTCTGAAATATTTTCCTAACTGTGACATCTCAGCATTAACTCTGACGTTATAGCCTCACTTTTTCATGACAGCCTCACTATGACATCACATGCTCAGCTCTGAAATCATAGCCTCAATGAGACATCATACCTCATCACTGACATCCTATCTAGACTCTCAATGAAACCACAGCCTCAAACCTGACTTCACAGGCTCACTGAAACATGACAGCCTCCTTATGACACCACAGTTTTGCTATTGATATCGTAAACTCACTGTGACATCACACCTTCGCCAGTGACATCACAACCTAGCAGTGACATCACAACAAAGCATTTACATCACATCCTCATTGTAACTTCACAGCCATACCATGCCATCAAAGCATCACTGTCATGTAAAGCTTCACCTCTGTTAGCATAGCCTCACTGTGACGTCATAACCTCACTGTGACAATACAGCCACACTGGGCCAGCATATCCTCACTGTGACATCACAGCTTGACCACTGATATGACAGCCTCACCAGTGACAACACAGCCTCATGGTGATGTCATAAACTCACTGTGACATCACAGCCTTACTGTGCCATCACAGCCTTACAGTGACATCACAGGCACACTGTGACATCATAACCTGACTACCGGTATCCTACCTACCATTACTATGACACCACAGCCTTGCCACAATTAGCACACGCTCAGCAGTGACATCATAGCTTTTGACATCATAAACAGTGTAACCATACCCTCACAAGATACATCACTGCCTCACTATGACTTCAATCTGTCCACAGATATGACAGTCTCACAGTGATCTCAAATCCTAACTGTGGCATAACACAGTTAAATCATAGACTCACCTGTTACATCATAACCTCATGGTGAAATTGACCTTGCCACTGACATCACATTTTCCACAGTGACCTCATAGTCAAACTATGACATCACAAACTCTCTGTGGTGTCATATCCTCACAGTGACATCACAGCTTCACAGTTATGTCATAGCCTCACTGTGACATCATAGCCACACTGTGTCCGGCATAATAAACTCATGGTGACATCAAATACACACCTCTGACATAGCCTCACTATGACATCACAGGTTCACTGAGACAGCACAGCCATACTCTGCCAGCACAGCCGCACTGTGACATCACAACCTCACCACTGATATGACAGGCTCACTGTGACATCACAGCCTTACCAGGTACACCACAGCCTTATGGTGACATCATAATCACACTTTGGCATATCATCCTCACCAGTTATATCACATTGCCAATGCAATACCTCAGCCTCATCTCTCACATCAGTCTCACTTCTGAAATCACAGCCTAACCACCAACCTCACAACTGCACTGTGACATCACAGCCTTACCATGACATCAGAGCCTTACAGCAACATCACAGACTCACAGTAACCTCACAACCTACTCACAGACACCACAGGCTCACCTGTTAGATTGTAGCCTCAACGTAGCATGAGTCTTACCACTGACACCACAGACTCACTGTGACATCACTGCCTCACCAGTGACAGCACAGCTTTATCTGTGACATCAGGGATGCCACTGACAGACAGAACATAGACATCACAGCCAAACCATTGACAACACAGACTCACTGTGACATCACAGCCTCTTCTTGGAGGTTACAGTCTCATTGTGACATGACAGCCTCATTATGACATCACAGGCTCGCGTCTGAAATCAGAGACTCACTGTGACATGACAGCCTCACTGTGACCTCACAACCTGCCCTATGACACAAAAGGCTCACATTGATGTCACCCCCACACGGTGACATCAAAGCCTCCAGTGGGATCACAGCCTCAGCATTGATATGCCAGACTCACTGTAACATCATACCATCCTCACTCACATCAGACTAATTCTGATATGAAAGGATAACCACTGAAATCACATCCTCACTGTGATATCATAGGTTCACTCCACTGACATCACAGCCTCACTATGACATCACTGCATCACTGGTGACTACACAGCCTCACTGTGACATCACAGTCTCACCTCTGAAATTATAGCCTCACCGTGACATCATAGCCTCACTATCTCATCACAGGCTCAACTCTGAAATCATTAACCAACAGTGACAAAACAGCATCTACTCTGATGTTATAGCCTCACTATTTCCTCACAGCCTCACTGTTACATCATAGGCACACCTCTAAAATCATAACCTCAATGTGACATCACACCCTCATCACTGACACCCTACCAAGCCTCTCTATGACATAAAAGCCTCACCAGTGACCTCACATGCTCACTGAAATATGACAGCCACCCTGTGACACCACAGTGTCACTCTTGATATCACAAACTCACTGTGACATCACTACTTGCTCCAGTAACATCACAACTTCATTGTGACATCACAGCCAACCATGCCATCAAAGCATCACTGCGACATAAAGCTTCACCTCTCACATCTTAGCTGCACTGTGATATCACAGTCTCAATTTAACACAATAAACTCACTGCGATACTAGAGCATCACAAGTGAAAATACAGCCTCACCAATGACATAGTCACTACTCACATCACAACCTCACTGTGACATCACAACCTCACTGTGACATCACAGCCAAACTGTGATAGCAGAGCCTCATGGTGACACCACAGCTTCATAACTAATATGACAGGTTCACAGTAATGTCACAGCTCTCCTCTGACCTCACAACCTCAGTGTGACTGCACAGACTCACAACTGACATCACAACCTCACTTTGACATCACAGCCACACTGTGTGAACATAGCTTCATTGTGACGTCATAGCCTCACCACTGATTGGGCAGGCTCACCATGTATTGCAGCTCTTCAATTACATCACAACCTCATGATGACATCATATCCTCACTGTGGCATCCAAGCCTCACCCCTGGTATCTTACCTAGGCTTTTTATGACACCACAGCCTCACCAGAGAGAGCACAGGCTCACAATGCTGTGACAGTCTCAGCAGTGACATCATAGCCTTTGACATCATAAACAGTGACACCACAGTGTCACAAATTATATTACTACCTCATTGTAACACCAATCTTCCCACAGATATCACAGCCTCACAGTGACCCTACAGACTCACTGTGACCTCACAGTTTATCCTGTTACATCATAGCCTCATGGTGAAATCAGCCTTGCCACTGACTTCACATTGTCCACAGTGGCCTCACAGCCTCACTGTGACATCACAACCTCTCTGTGATGTCAGCCTCACAGTGACATCACAGCTTAACATTGATATTGCAGCCTCACTGTGGCATGATATCCTCATTTCTGACATCACAGTCTCATTGTGACATCACAGCCTCACCTCTGACATCATAGTCTATTGTGACTCATAGCATCAGTGACACCACGGACATCCTGCCTAGTCTTGCTATGACCCCGCAGCCTCATCACTGACATCTCAGGATCATGGTCACATGTGTTGGGCCCACCCAGGAATAACAGCCTGGCTTAGCTAAGCATATGGGTCCAAAGACAACACTGAGAGCTAGTATCCTGGGTGTAACTCTGATCACATCACAAATAGCCCTAATTGGCGTATAGGAGTTGACCTACCTTCCTTACAGAAATACGTTGAGTCTGACCTGTAAAGCTTGCATGTTGTGTTGACCTTTAACATAATTGGCTGCCTGATTTGCGCCTTGCAGTCCTTTGTCTATATAAACTGCTTTACTGCCCCCAATAAATGAGATTTGCTTAGACAAACTCCCTGCCATGTTCGAATTTCTGGAAAGTTGAGGCAGAGAAGTGGCAGAGCACTCACCTTTCTCCACCCTGATGGCCTGGAGTCGTCCCCCAGTGTGTGTGTGTGTGTGTGAAAAACCCCACAACATGGCATCCTCACCAGTAACATCCCAGTGTCTCTGTAACATCTAAGCCTCATCACTGACATCAGCCTCACTTCTCACATCACAGCCTAACCACTGAAATCTCAGTTGAATGGTGATGTCATAGTCTATCACCACTAATATCAAAGTCTCACTGTGATATCACAACCTCATGGTAACATCACAGCCTCACAGTGACATCACAGCCTCTCTGATATCACAGTCGCAGTGTGTAACAGTTACTCTTAACTATTGCTGTGAGAGAACACCCAAAATCAAGAAACTTAAGGGAGAAAGGGAGATTTATTCAGCTTATGCTTCCAGAGTGGAGGTACAGTCTCTCAAAGCAGAGGTGGCATGGCTGGGTAGCCAAAGGCGGGAGAAGCTAAGTCATTGCAGACATCTTGGAAGCTGAGAGCTGCAGACTACTTGCAGCAAAGGCAGACTTCTCCTGGAGGTAGGGTGAGGCTAATCTACCTTCAGGCCCACTCCTCATGACTGCCTTGCTCCAGCAAGTCTCCACCTCTCAAGGTACCATGATCTTGCCAAACACATGAGACTGTGTGGGACACATATCAAACCATGACATTCCATCCCTGGCCCTCACAGGCTCATTGTCATCTCATTATACAAACCATAGTCAGTCCACATTTAAAACTCTTCATAGACTACATCAGTAGTCCCAATACAGTCCAAAAATCTAAACTCCAAAGCCTCCTGTAAAATCAACATACAAGTTACATACTTCCAACAACAATGGCACAGAATAAACATTCCCATCCCAAAAGGAAGGAATAGGGGCATATCCAGGAAAGATCAGTCCACAACAAGACCAAAAACCAGCAGGATAAATGTCAAATCCTGTAGCTCCAAGCCCAAAAAGTGAGCCTCTCGTTGAAATCATCTCAGTTCCAAAGAGCTTTGTTTTCAGCCCTCCAGTGCAGCTGCCCATAGAACACATCACTTTCTTGGGCTGATTCCTCCAGGGTATTTCTTGTTAGATGCCCCATGTTGTCTCTGGCATCTCTAACATCCTTACTTCTCAATGGCAAACCACGCTTAAACTCCATAGCACAAATGGCCCTTCTTGGGCCTCTAAACTGCAGACTTTCTCCACATGCTCTCTTGCTTCCATCATTTTTCAAAATCTTGGAGGGGGACGCCACCATCTCCTCCCTCTTGCCTCTAAAACCAGAACCATGTGGACAACTTTGCCAAGACTGGCCCCTTTGAATCATAGCTGATTCTGCTTCTCTGTGCTGACCATCTCTTTCACTCCTGATCAGTTGCTTTGAGAGAGAAACCAACTATTGCTTTGGAACTCCACACTTTAGCACCAGTCTTCTGAAAGGATTTGCATTCTTATGAGTGGGAGCCTTCCTTGAGGATCTTACACTCAAGCTAGGGCCTCTCCTATTATTCAAATTGAGAGCAGGCTTTGATTTACAAATGGAGCTAATCTCTTTAACAGCCATTTTGTTCTCTGCTTCTTCCTGGTTTAACTCTTTAAATTGGGAATTACATTTTTCATCATTAGATCTTACAGTTTTTGCTTCTTCATGCCTGATTCTTTGCTCTTTTGTATAACTCTGAGGACAACTAAAAAGTAGCCATATCACATTGTCAAGACTACATTGCTTTGAAATTTCCTCCACCGCACTCCAGCTTAACTGCTGGCAAGCTTTCAGGACGAGGGCAAACTTCACTAAATTCTATGCCAAAACCTGGCTCCATGTGTCACTCGTCCAGTTGCAAACACAGTCTCTATTCCCCTCTGGATCATCACAAGCTGGCCTTCTGCTGCCTGCATCTCTCACAGCATTGCTCTCCTCTGAGCTCTCACAAGAAAGGCCCATTTGACCCCCTCACCAAGATGCAAAGACTTCCCCAGCACAGTGCCCCAAAGTTCTCCATATTTTTCCCAACAAACAATTCCAAAGGTACACTAGCCACATCACAGCATTGGCTATACTTCTGGGTACTAACTTCTCTCAGCTTCACAAACAATTTCACATTTTAGTACCAGCTGTTCTTAATCTCGCAGCAATACCCCACACCCAGTACCAATGTCTGAAACAGTTACTCTTAACTATTGCTGTGAGAGAACACCCAAAGACAAGAAACTTAAGGGAGAAAGAAGGGAGATTTATTCAGCTTTCAGTTCCAGAGGGGAGGTACAGTCTCTCAAAGCAGAGGTGGCATGGCTGGCCGACCAAAGCTGGAAGAAGCTAAGTCATCACAGACATCTTGTAAGCTGAGAGCTGCAGACTACTTGCTACAAAAGCAGACTTCTAGTGGAGGTAGGGTGGGACTAATCCACCTCAAGTCCCACCTCTTGTGACTGCCTTTCTCCAGCAAGGCTCCACCTCTTAAGGTGCCATGATCTTGCCAAACACATGAGATTGTGGGACACATTTCAGACCATGACAGCGTGTGACTGCACAGCCTCACCACTGACATCTTAAGCTCACTGTGCAATCCAAGCATCACCTGTGACATCAGAGCCTCAATGCAACATAACAGGGCTAACCTGTTGTAGTCCAATCTGCAACCTCGAATCCAGGGATGTCCTCAACAAGGTGGGCAAGGCTTTGACAAAAGGAGGACAGATGGACAGCTCTCTGGGCTGAGTGAATCTGAACTTTTTATTGAAGTTTTTTGCAGAGCTTTTATACTTTAAAAAATCCAGAGTTAAAGCCAAGGGATGTATCTATGCCCATAGGGAAAACATCAAAGAAAACCAGGACTAAATTCTTAACAGGATTATATAAAACATATTCCTTCTGGGTACCAAAAGAAGAGCAGAGGTGACATATATTTTTTGTGTTGGAATAGATATGATGTCTCCAGGAAGCGTTAAAGCAGGCATGACACTCAGTTGCTAAAAGCAAAAGGACAATGAATATTTCAAAGTAGATTTTCCCTGGTTTATGTATAAACATCAAATGTGTGGGAGAGGGACTGTAACTAGCTAGTCCTGAGAAAAAACAACAACAACAACAAAAACAACAAGATCTAAGAACATACAAGAGGTAGACTCAAATACCAGAGGGAGGAATCCTCTTGTCAGAGGCAAAACTAAATTTACATAGGGAGAACCCCTAACACCTAGCAATTGCCCATTTAGATGTTAGTGTATCACTCCCCAGCCAGCAGGCTTTAGGCCAGAACCAGACAGTAACAGTAAGGCAGGCAGAAACACTAAGGCCTGACTACCCCGTTATTTTCCTTATTTATGTAAAATAATGTCATGTATTTTATCCAGAGAATATTTCCTTGAAACAATATTCTGTCACGTGGCACCTTGTGAAAACAGCATGGTTGGATAAGGACACAGAACTAACCTTTAAAATCATAGAATCAGTGACACCTTGGGCATCCTGCCTAGCTTCGTTATGACACCACAGCCTCATCACTGACATCTCAGGCTCACGGTCACATGATAGCCTCAACAGTGACACCACAGCCTCATTGTGGCATCACAGCCTCACCAGTAACATCCCAGTCTCACTGTGACATCTAAGCCTCATCAATGACATCAGCCTCACTTCTGACATCACAGCCTAACCACTGAAATCTCAGCCGTTACATCACAGACTCATCTGTTACATAATAGCTTCATGGTGAAAACAGCCTTGCCATGATGTCACATCTTGCACAGTGACCTCACAGCCTCACTATGACATCAAAACCTCTCTGTGATGTCAGAGTCTGATAGTGACATCACAGCTTCACAGTGATATCACAGCTTGACTGTGGCATTATACCCTTATTTCCAACATCACAGCCTCACTGCGACATTACGGCCTCATAATGATCTCACAGCCTGCCCACTGACACTACAGGCTCACCTGATACATCAGAATCTCATTGTGGCATTAGTCTTGCCACTAACATCACAGCCTCACTGTTACATCACAGCTTCCAGAGTGATATCAGCTCACTCTGACATGACAGCCCACAGTGACATACAACCATCACAGTGATATTACAGTCTCAGTGTGACATCACAGAGTCACCAGTGCCAGCACAGTCTCACCTGTAACATCAGCATCACCACTGACATTAGTCAGAACACTGACATCACTGCCACACCAGTGACAACACAGCCTTTGACATTACAGCATCACCAGCCTCACTGTCATGTAATAGCCTCACCAGTGACATCATAGACTCATTATGACAACTTTCTCATCATTGTCTTTCTAGCCTTATTGTGCTTCTAACCTTATTATGATATCACACTTTCACCAGTGACATTACAGCCTCATTGTGACATCAGCCTTACCACTAAAATCACACCGCACTGTACCATCAAAATCTCTTCAGTGACATCACAATATCACTGTGTCATCAGGGTCTCAGTGTCACAGCATAGCCACACTGTTTCCTCACATCCTCATTGTGACATCACAAACTCACTGTGGCATCATAACTTCCCCAGTGACATCACAACCTCACATTGACTTCACAGCCACACTGTGCAATCAAAGCACAATTATCACATAAACATTGACCTCTGACATCATAGCCTCACTGTGACATCATTGCCTCATTTTGGCACAATAAAGTCACTGTGACATTAGAGTCTCACTGGTGACAATGCAGCCTCATCAATGACATAGTCTCCCTTTAAAAATCACGGTCACTACTGACACACAACCTCACTATGATTTCACAACCTCACTGTGACATCAGAGCCACATTGTGGTAGCACAGCCTCACTATCACATCATAGCTTCACCACGGATATGACAATCTCACCATGATGTTACAGCATGAATGACACCACAGCCTCTCCTCTGAAATCACAGCTTCAGTGTGATTGCACAGCCTGACTAATGATGTGCTAACCTCACTGTGAAATCCAAGCACCACCCCTAATGTAATGGCATCACACATATCTCTGAGAATCAGCCTTGAAATCAGAGCCACACTGCAACATCACAGCCTATCAGTGACCTCACAATCCGCTCATTGACACCACAGGCTCACCTGCTAAATCATAGGCTCATTGTGACATCAGCTTTGACACTTACATCACAAACCTCGCTGTGACATCACAGCTTCCAGGATGATATCACCGTGAAGTGACATGACAGCCCACAGTGACATCTAAACTTCACAATGATATCACAGCCTCACTGAGACATCATGGCATCACCAGTGACAGCACCATCCTTGCTGTGGCATCACAGCTTCACCAGTAGCATCCCAGCCTTGCTCTGACATCTCAGACTCATCACTTACATCAGCCTCACTTCTGATATCACAGCCTAACCACTTAAATCTCACCCGAACTGTGATGTCATAGTCTATCACCACTGATATCAGAGCCTCACCATGACATCACAACCTCATGGTAACATCACTGCCTGAGAGTGACATCACAGCCTTTCCTCTGACATCACAGCCTCAGTGTGAATGCACAGCCTCACTGACATCTCATAGAATCATCCCTGACATCAGAGATTCAATGTGACATCACAGCCTCACAGGGATATCACAACCTGATTACTGACACTATAGGCTCATCTGTTACATCATAGCCTCATTGTGAAATCAGCCTTACCAGTGACATCACAGTGTTACTGTGACATCACATCTTCCAGAATGATATCTTCTCATGGTGACATTATAGCCCTCAGTGACATACAATGCTCAAATGTCACACAATGTGACATCATAGCCTCACTGTGACATCACAGTCTCACAAGTGACATCAAAGTCACTATGAACATTAGTCAGAACACTGACATCACTGCCACACTGTTGACAAGACAGCCTTTGACATCATAGACTCAACAGTGTCATTGTCAAGTAATAGTTTCACCAATGACATCACAGCCTCAGCCATAACATCGTAGACTCACTATGACATCTTTCTCACCACTGATATTCCAGTCTTATTGTGACATCACATCTTCACCAATAACATCACAGCTTCACTGTGACATCACACACTCCCTGTGACATCAGCCTTACCACTGATATAATAGCTCATGATGACATCACATACACACCTCTGATATAGCCTCACTGTGACATCACAGCCTCAATGTGACATCACAGGATCACCACTGACATCAAAGCCTCACTGTGACATCAGCCTTGCCATGACATCACAGTCTCACTGTGACCTCACTACCTCCACCATGATATCACCAACTCCCTGTGATATCACAGGCTAATAGTCCCACCCCAGCCACACAGTGACATCAAAGCCTTCACCAGTGATATGCAAGCCTCACTGTGACATTACACCCTTATCACTCACATCAGCCTCATTCTGATATCACACCCTAACCACTGAAATCACATCCTCACTGTGATGTCATATTCTCACTCCACTGACATCACAGGCTCACTCTGATATCACAGCTTCACCTCTGACATAATAGTCTCACTGTGACATGATAGCCACGCTATGACATCACAGGCTCACCTCTTAAATAATAGCCCAATTGTGACTTCACGCCATCGATGCTGAAGTTATAGCCTCATTGTTTCATCACAGTCCCATTATGACATCACAGGCTCACCTCTGAAATCATATCCTCAATGTGACATCACACCCTCATCCTACTTAGGCTCACTATTGCCCCACAGCCTCACCACTGACCTCACTGGCTCACTGAAAGCCAACAGCCTCCATGTGACACCATGGTGTCACTATTGACATCACAACCAAAGTGTGACATCACAACTTCCCCAGTGACATCATAACATCACAGTGACATCACAGCCTCATTGTCACTTCACAGCTATACCATGCAATCAAAGCATCACTGACATGCAAACATTCACCTCTGATATCATAGCCTCACTGTGACATGGCAGCCTCAGTTTGACACAATAACCTCATAGTGACATTAGAGCCTCACCCTGACAATACAGCCTCACCAATGACATAGTCTCCTTGTGAAAGCACAGTCACTACTGACATCGCAACATCACTGTGACATCACAGCCTCACCACTGGTAGGACAGGCTCACCGTTGTATTACAGTATTACCAGTGACACCGCAATCTCATGGTGACATCATAACTTCATTGTGGCATTACAGCATCACCAGTTATATCAGACATCAATGAGAAATCTCAGCATGATCCCTCTCAGTCTCACTTTTGTGATCACCACATAACCACTGACCTCATAACTGCACTGTGACATCACAGCCTCATGTTGATGTCTCAGCCACACTGTGATATCACAGCCTCATCACTGGTTTCCTACCTAGAATTATTACAACACTCACAACAGTTAGAACAGTTTCTCAGTGACATGACAGCCTCAGTGGTGCCATCATAGCCTTTGACATCACAAATAGTGGCACCACAGTCTCACATGTTACATCACTGCCTCATTGTGACATCAAAATTTCCACAGATATCACAGCCTCACAGTGACCTCACAGTAACCTCATTGTCTAACCTGTTACATCATAGCCACATATAACCTCTTGAGCTCATGGTGATGCCACATCCATACAGTAACATCAAAGACTCAAGGAGGCATCACAGCCTCATCAGTGACATGCTATCTTCACTGTGACATCATACCTTCATCACTCACACCAGAAATCACATCCTTACTCTGGTGTCATAATCTCACTCCACTGACATCACAGCCTCATTGTGGTATCATGGCATTACTGGTGACAACATAGTCTCACTGTGACATCACAGCATTAACTCTGAGGTTATAGGCTCACTGTAACATGACAGCCTCAGTATGACATCAAAGGCTCGCCTCTCAAATCATTGCCCAACAGTGACATCACAGCATCGACTCTGATATTATAGCCTCACTGTTTCATCACAGCCTCACTATGATATCACAGGCTCACCTCTGATAACATAGCCTCAATGCGACATCATACCTTTATCTCTGACATCCTACCTAGCATCATTATGGCACCACAGGTTCATCACTGACCTCACAGGCTCACTGAAACCTGACAACCTCCCTGCTATTGACATCACAAACTCACTGTGAACATCACAGTTTCACCAGTGACATCACAACCTCACAGTGACATCATGGCCTCATTGTGATATCCCAGCCATATTGTGCCATTAAAATATCACTGTGACATAAAGCTTCACCTCTAACATCATAGCCTCACTCTGACATCGCAGCCTCAGTTTGACACAATAAACTCACTGTGACATTAGAGCCTTACCAGCGACAATACAGTCTCAGTAATGACATGAAAGCACACTGTGCCAGCAAAGCCTCACTGTGACATCATAGCCTCGCCCCTGATATGACAGGCTCACTGTGATATTACCACCTCACTAATGACACCATAGCCTCATGGCAGCACCATCACCTCACTGTGGCCTCTCAGCTACACTGTGAGCCTCACTGTGATATCATAGCCACACTGTGTCCTTACATTGTGATATCAAAAACTCACTATGACATCATAACTTCCCCAGTGACATAACAACCTTACAGCTACTTCATAGCCATACCATGCAATCAAAACTTCACTGTCACATAATCATTGACCTCTGATTTCATAGCCTCATTATGACATCACAGCCTCAGTTTGATACAATAAAGTCACTGTGATATTAGAGCCTCACCAGTGACAATACAGCCTCACCAATGACAGTCTCTCGGTGAAATTACAGTCACTACTGACATCACAACCTCACTGTGACATCACAATTTCACTATGACATCATACCTACACTGTGCTAGCACAGCCTTACTGTAACATCACAGCCTCACCAAGGATATGCCAGGCTCACCCTGATATTACAGCCTCACCAGTGACAACACAGCCTCATGGTAATATCATAACCTCATGGTGACATCATAGCTTCACTGTGACATCACATCATCATAGTGATCATCAGTTATATCACAGATGTCATAGTGAATCTATGATGTCACTGGTGAAGCTATGATATCAGTGATGAACTTATTACATGACGTGAGGGTTGTATGTCACTGTGGGCTGCCATGTCACCATGAGGAAATATCACTCTGGAAGTGGTGATATCATAGTGAGGCTGTGATATCATTGGTGATATACTATGACATCACGGTTAAGCTGTGATCTCAGTGCTTAGGCTGTGATGTAAGAACTGAGACTGATGTGGCTGAATGTCACCTAAAGGAGCAGAGATGACTAAGCAGTGAGTAGACAAGGTGAAAGAGCACAGAAAATAAAAAGCAAGACTAGTACCAAGGTGATAGTGAAAAAAACTCCTAAAAGGTTAACCAATGTCCAAGGAGACACCTAGTGCAGGACATATGCAGAAGTGTTTTGGATCTAAGTGTTTGTGCTTAGTGAGTGACTCCAGGGATTCACTACTCCCCTGGACCGTATGTCCCCCTATCGGGATTGACAAATTGATAGCTCTTTCTCGATTCCATGGGTGGTGGTGCATGGCTGTTCTTAGTTGGTGGAGTGATTTGTCTGGTTAATTCCAATAATGACTGATACTCTGGCACTCCAATGTGGGGTGATGCTGCCTTCAGTGTAGATGAGACACCCACTGTGGTAAAATTTGTTGAGCAACCCCTTTGAGTTTGTGTTCCTGTGCTCACAGTGCCTGAAGGTGAACAGGTGACCCGCATCTCTTCCCCTTTCCCTATTTGTCCATCGTTGTGTTCTTAAGGCTAGCAATGTATAACCATCATAATGCAATATGCATTACCACAATGACGTCATTTGTGAACCTATTATGTGACAGTGACACTGGTGAAGCTGTGATGTCAAAGCCTGTGTTGTTACTGGTGTGGCAGTGATGTCAGTGTTCTGACTAAGGTTGGAGGTGATGCTGATGTCACGGTTGAGGTTGTGCTGTGACTGGTAAGGCTGTGATGTCACACTGAGGCTGTGATGATACTTTGAAGGTCAGATGTCACTATGGACTGTCATGTCAACGTGAGGTGATACCCTTCTTGAAGCTGTGATGTCACAGTGAGGCTGTTATGTCAGTAGCAAGACTGATGTCACAATCAGGTTATGATGTAACAGGTGAGCCTGTGGTATCAGTGGGCAGGTTGTGAGGTCACTGTGATGTGGTATCACAGTGAGGCTCTGATACCAGGGCTAATTCTATGAGATATCAGTGAGGCTGTGGTGTCAGGGGTGATGCTGGGAATTCACAGTGAGGTTAGGATGCCAGTGGTCAGGTTGTACAGTCACATTGAGGCTGTGATGTCACAGGAGCAGCTGTGATATCACAGTGCGGCTGTGATATCACTGGTGATAGACTCTGATATAGGCTCTGATATAGACTCTGAGATTTCAATGGTTAGGGTGTGATGTCAGAAGTGAGGCTGATGTCTGTAAAGAGGCTGAGATGTCACAGAGAGGCTGGGATGTTACTGGTGGGGCTGTGATGCCACAGTGAGGCTGTGGTGTCATTGTTGAGGTTGTCTTGTGACCATCAGCCTGAGATATCAGTGATGAGGCTGTGGTGTCATTGTAAGGGTAAGGAGGATGTCCATGGTGTCACTGATGCTATGATTTCAGAGGTTAGCCTGTTGTGTCGCAGTGAGTCTGTGATGTCACAGTGAGGCTGTGATGTCATAAATGAGGCTACAATACCACAGTGAGGCTGTGATATCACCATGATACTGTGATGTCATTATGAGGCTGTGACATCACAGAGAGTTTGTGATGTCACAGTGAGGCTGTGAGGTCACTGTGGAAGATGTGATGTCAGTGGCAGGGCTGATTTAACCATGAGGCTATGATGTAACAGGTGAGTTTATGATGTAACAGTTTAAATTTTGAGGTCATAGTGAAGCTCTGAGGTAACTGTGAAGCTGCGATATCTGTGGGATGACTGATGTCACAGTGATGTAACATGTGAGGCTGTGGTGTCACTGTTTATGATGTCACTGCTGAGGCAGTTACATCACTGTGAGCCTGTGCTTCTGTGGTGAGGCTGTGGAGTCATAGTAAGGCTAGGTGAGATACCAGTGGTGAGGCTGTGAGGTCACAGAATGGCTGTGATGCCTCCGTGAAGCTTTGATGTCACTCTGTGTCTGTGTTGTCACCATGAGCCCATGATTTCACAGGGAATTGGTGAAGGCACGATGGAGGTGGTGAGGTCACAGTGAGACAGTTATGAGTGGCAAGGCTGATGTCACAGTGAGGCTATGATGTCAGTGGTGATGCTGAAAAATTACATTGAGGCTGTGATATAGTGAGGCTATGTCAAAGGTGTGTATGTGATTTCAAAAGGAGCCTACAATCTCAGTGGCAAGGCCAAAGTCACAGTTAGGCTATGATGTCAGTGGCAATACTGTGAAGTCATATTGAAACTGTGATGTCACAGTGAGGCTATGTCAGAGGTGTTTCGTGATGGCTCCATGAGGCTATTATGTCAATGGCAAGGCTGATGTCACAGTGAGTTTGTGATGTCACAGTGAGGCTCTGATGACACAATGATGTTGTGATGTCACTGGAGAGGTTTTGATGACACAGTGAGTCTGATGTCAGTGGTGAGGCTGATGTCACAATGAAGCTGTGGTGTCAGTGGTGGAATGTCAATGGTGAGAAAGATGTCATAGTGAATCTATAATGTTGCTGGTGAGGTCATGATGATAGTGGTGAACCCATTATGTGGTGAGGCTGTGATATCAAAGTCTGGGTTGTCATGCTGTGGCAGGAATGTCAGTATTCTGACTAATGTCAGTGTCAATGCTGTCATAGGTAAGGCTGTGGTGACGCTGATAAGATCATGATGTTACAGCAAGACTGTGGTGTCACTGATGAGACTGTCCTGTGACCGTGAGCCTGAGATGTTAGTAATGAGGTTGTTGTGTCATAGTAAGGCTAGCCAGGATGTCCGTGGTATCACTGATGGCATGATATCAGAGCGAGGCTGTGATACACAGTGAGGCAATGATGTCAGAGGTGAGGCTAGGATGTCACAGTGAGGCTGTGATGTTAGAAATGAGACTATAATGCCACAATGAGGCTGTGAGATCACTGTGAAGCTGTGATGTCACTATGAGGCTGTGACATCACAGAGAGTCTTTGATTTCACAGTGAGGATGTGAGGTCATTGTCAAAGATGTGATGTCAGTAGCAAGGCTGATTTCACCATGAGGCTATGATGTAAAAGGTGAGTCTATGATGGAACAGGTTAGACTGTGAGGCCACAGTGAGGCTGTAAGGTCACTGTGAGGCTGTGATAACTGTGGGAATATTGAAGTCACAATGAGACAGTGATGTAACATGAGGCTGTAGTGTTACTGTTAATGATATCAAAGGCTATGATGTTAGTGCTGAGGCTGTCACATCACCGTGAGCCTGTGCTTCTGTGGTGAGGCTGTGATGTCCCTGTAAGGCTAGGTAGGATACCAGTGATGCAGCTGTGATATCACACTGTGGCTGTTATGTCACCATGAGTCTATGATGTCACAGTGAGCCTGTGATATCATAGTAAAGCTGTGAGTTCAGTGGTTAGGCTGTGATTTCAGACTTGAGAATGATGTATTAGATGAGGCTGAGAGGTCATATTGATGATGTAATATAACTAGTGAATCTATGATGCCACAGTGAAGTTATGATGTCACTATGAGGCTGTGATGTTCCTGGTGAGGCAGTGATATCAAGGTGAGCCTGTCCAATCAGTGGTGAGGCTGTTATGTCACAGTAAGCCTGTGCTGGCACAGTGTATCTGTGATGTCACAGTGAGGCTAATATGTCAGAGGTGAAGCTTTATGTCACAGACACGCTCTGATGGCACAGTATGGCTGTGATGTCACAATGAGGCTGTGATGTCACTGTGAGGTTGTGATATCACAGTGAGTTTGTGAAGTCAATAGGATCAATGTGGTGACACAGGGAGACTGTCACATTTCAGTGAGCCTGTGAAGTCAGTGGCGAGGCTGTGGTTTCATAGTGACAATAGGTAGGATGTCAGTGATGAGGATATCATAGTTAAGCACAGGTGTCAACTTGACTTTTGAGGGTTTGAGCTCTGGGCACAGTTGTAGAGAGTTGATGGTTGAGTTAAGCCCAGAGCAAACCTGAAGGAGATTGTCTAGCTGCTGAGGAAGACCCAGCCCATGGTGGGTGGGATTAGGCCCTGGATAAATCACAGAGACCTTGTTGAGAGAGTTGGCATCCTTATGTTCACTTGGCCAGACATGCTGGTCTGCAAGTAAGGATTGTCCATCTCTCAGCCGTTATGTAGTGATGGTGTGGCCAGTTCCCTTGGCCTTGGTGTTTGTGCGTGCTCTCCTGTCAAGCTGGACTGAGAACTGTAACCGGACTGTCATAAGAAAGTAAACTCCTTGTTCCCTTAAGTCGTGTGATGGTCATTTATTCGCAATCATGCGGACGGACTGCAACAGAGGGTATGATGTCACACTGAGGCTATGATTTCAGAGGTGCACCTGGGATGTCCTAGTGAAGCTGTGATGAAACAGTGAAGCTATAACATCAGAGTCGATGCTGTGATGTAACAGTTGGGCAATGATTTCAGAGGTGATCCTATGATGTCATAGTGAGGCTGTCATGGCCCAATGAGGCAACAAACTTCAGAGGTGAGGCTGCAATGTCACAGTGAGGCATTGTTGTCAACAGTGATGCTGTGATATCACAATTAGTCTGCGATGCAGTGGAGCAAGACTATGGCATCAGTAAGGATGTAATATCAGTGGTTAGACTGTGATGTCAGAATGAGGATGACGAGTGTGATGAGAGTATGATGTCACAGTGAACCTGGCATGTCATTGGTGAGGCTGTGATATCACCAAGAGGCTTTGGTGTCACTGTGTGTCTGTGGTGTCACCGTGAGCCCATTCTCATACTGAGAATGAGATGTCAGAGGCAAGGCTGATGTAACAGTGAGACTATGATGTCATTGGTGATGCTGTGAAGTCACGTTGAGGCTGTGATGTCATTTGTCACAGTGAGGCCATGATGTCAGAGGTGATGTGGTGATGTCACATTGAGGTTGTGATGTCACTGTGAAGGTTGTAAATCACTGTGGTCTTTCATGTCACCATGAGGTGATATCACTTTGGAAGCTGTGATGTCACAGTGAGACTGTAATGTCAGTGGCAAGACTGATGCCACAATGAGGCTTTGATGTAACAGGTGGGTCTATGGTGTCACTGGGCAGTCTGTGAGGTCACTCTGAGTCTGGCATGTCAGTGGTGAGAAAGATGTCATTGTGAGTCTATGATGTCACTGGTGAGGCTATGATATCAATGGCGATCCTATTATGTGACAGTGACCCTGCTGAGGCTGTGATGTCAAAGGCTGTTTTGTCACTGGTGTGGCAGTGATGTCACAGTGAGGCTGTGATATCAATTGTAAGACTGTTGCCACAATGAGGCTATGATGTAACAGGTGAACTTGGGTTGTCAGTGGGCAGGCATTGAGGTCCCTGTGAGGCTGTTTTCGCAGTGAGGCTCTGATGTCAGGGCTGATTCTATGAGATGTTAGTGTGGTTGTGATGTCAGAGATGATTCTTGTATTTCACAGTGAGTTTAAGATGTCAGTGGTGAAGCTGTGCAGTCACACTGATGTTGTGATGTCACAGGAGGGTCCATGATGTCATACTGAAGCTATGATATCACTGTGAAGGCTGTATGTCACTGTGGGCTGTCATGTCACTATGAGGTGATATCATTCTGGAAGTTGGGATTTTGGAATGAAGCTGTTATGTCATTGGCAAGCCTGATGTCACAAGGAATCTATGATGTAACAGGTGAGCCAGTGGTGTCAGTGGGCAGACTTTGAGGTCACTGTGAGTCTGTCATGTTGCAGTGAGGCTCGATGTCAAGACTGATTCTATGAGATGTCAGTGAGCTTGTGACATTAGGGGTGATGCTTGGATTTCACAGTGGGGTTAGGATGTCAGTGGCAAGGCTGTGTAGTCACACTGAGGCTGTGATGTCAGAGGAGAGGCTGTGAGGTCACTCTGAGTCAGTGATGTTACCATGAGGCTGTGATGTCACAATAAGTCTGCGATGTCAGAAATGAGGCTATAATACCACAGTGAAGCTGTGATATCATTGTGAAACTGTAATGATACTGTGAGGCTGTTACATCACAGAGAGGTTGTGATGTCACAGAGAGGCTATGAGGTCATTATGAAAGATGTCGTGTCAGTGGTAAGGCTGATTTCACCATGAGGCTATGATGTAACAGGTGAGACTATGATGGAACAGGTTAGACTGTGAGGTCACAGTGAGGCTCTGAGATCACTGTGAGGCTGTGATTGATATCACAATGAGACAGTGATGTAACATGGGATGCTGCAGTGTCACTGTTTATGATGACAAAGACTGCTCACTGTGGTGAGGTTGTGGAGTCATGATAAGCCTAGGTAGGTTACCAGTGGTGAGGCTGTGATGTTACAGTGTAGCTGTGATGTCACCATGAGGCTGTGATGTCACAGTGAGGCTGTGATGTCAAAATACAGCTGTGAGGTCAGTGGTTACACTGTGATTTCAGAAGTCTGACTGATGTGAAAGATGGGGCTGAAATGTTGCATTGATGATGTGATGCAACTGGTGAGCCTGTGATGCCACAGTGAGGTTATGATGCCGCCATGAGGCTGTGGTGTCACTAATGAGGATGTAATATCATGGCGAGCCTGTCCTATCAGTGCTGAGGCTGTGATGTCACAGTGAGGCTGTGCTGGCACAGTGGGTCTGTGATGTCACAGTGAGTATGTGATGTCCATAGTAACTGCTTTCACAGAGAGACTATGTCATTGGTGAGGCTGTATTGTCACTGTTGAGGCTCTAATGTCACAGTGAGTTTATAGTGTCAAACGGAGGCTGTGATATCACAATGAGCCTATGATGTCAGAGTGAAGCTTTATGTCACAGTGATGCTTTGATGGTGTGAGTGTGATGTCACAATGAGGCTGTGATGTCACTGTGAAGTTGTGCTGTTACTGGGGAAGTTGTGATATCACAGTGAGGGTGTGATGTCAGTAGCAACACTGTGGTTTCACAGGGACACTGTGAGCCTGTAAGATCAGTGGTGAGGCTGTGGGGTCATAATGAGGCAAGGTAGGATGTCAGTGATGAGGGTGTGATGTCACATTTAGGCTATGATTTCAGAGGAGATCCAGTGATGTCATAGTGAGGCTGTGATGTCACAGTGAGGCTATAACCTTAGAGGAGAGCTGGTGATATCACAGTGAGACTGTTTTCACCAGTTATGCTGAGATATCACATTGAGGCTGTGATGTCAGTGGAGCAAGACTGTAATATCACAGTGAGGATGTGATTTCAGTAGTTATGCTGTGATATCAGCATGAGGCTGGTGTAAGTCATGAGTGTGTGATGTCACAGTGAGCCTGGCATGTCACTGGTGATGCTGTGATGCCACTGTGAGGCTTTAATGTCACCCTGTAGCTATGATGTCAACGTGAGCTCATGATGTCACAGGGAAATTGTGAAGAAATGGTGGAAGCTGTGAGGTCACAGTGAGACTGTGATGTAAGTGGTAAGGCTGATGTCAAAGTGAGGTTATCATGTCGTGGTGAGGCTATGTCAGAGATGTATATGTGATGTCACCAGGATGATATTATGTCAGTGGCAAGGCTGATGTCACTGTGAGTTTGTGATATCACAGTAAGGCTGTGATGGCACTGTCAGGTTGCAATGTCACAGTGAGGCTTTGAGGACACAGTGTGTCTACGATGTCACATTGAGTCTCTGATGACACAGTGATTTTGTGATGTCAGTGGAGAGGTTTGGAAGGCATAGTGAGGCTGTGATGTTAGTGGTGAGGCTGATGTCACAATGAGGCTGTGATGTCACTGGCAAAGATGTGATGTCAAAATAAGGTTGAAATGTCAGTGGTGAAAAAGATGTCACAATGAGTCTATGATGTCACTGGTGAGGCTATGATGTCAGTGGTGAACCTATTACATGACACTGACCCTGGTGAGACTGTGATGTCAAAAGCTGTGTTGTCTCTGGTGTGCCATTGATGTCAGTGTTGTGACTAATGTCAATGGTGATGCTGATGTCACAGGTGAGGCTGTGCTCTCACTGGTGAGGCCATGATGTCACTCTGATGCTGTGATGTGACTGTGAAGGTTGTATGTTACTGTGGGCTCTCATGTCACCGTGAGGTGATATTACTCTGGAAGCTGTGATGTCACAGAGAGGCTAGGATTTCACAGGTGCACCTTTGTGTCACACTGATGCTTTGATAGCATATGACTGTGATGTCACAATGAGGCTATGATGTCACTGTGAAATTGTGATGCAACTGGGAAACATGTGATGTCACAGTGAGGTTGTTATGTCAATAGCGACACTGTGGTGTCACAGGGAGGCTGTAATGTTTCAGTGAGCCTGTGAGGTCAGTGGTGAACCTGTGGTGTCATTATGAGGCTAGGATGGATGTCAGTGATGAGTGTGTGATGCCGCATTGAGGCTATGATTTCAGCAGTGAGCCTATGATGTTATAATGAGGCTGTGATGAAACAGTGAGGCTATAACATCAGAGGTGATGCTTTGATGTCACAGTTGGGCAATGATTTCAGAGGTGAGTCTGTGATGTCATAGTGAGACTGTCATGTCACAGTCAGGCTATAACCTCAGAGGTGAAGCTGTGATGTCACAATGAGTGTATATTGTCACCAGTGATGCCGTGATATCACAGTGAGGCAATGATGTCAGAGGATCGAGACAATGACATCGCAGTGAGGATGTGATTTCAGTGGTTAGGCTATGATATCAGAATGAGACTGGTGTGAGTGATGAGGGTATGTTGTCACAGTGAGGATGGCATGTCGGTGGTGAGGCTATCATTCAACCATGAGGCTTTGATGTCACTATGTGACACCAAGAGCCCATGATGTCACAAGGAGGTCGTGATGTCACGGTGGAGCTGTGAGGTCATTGTGAGACTGTGATATCATTGGCAAGGCTGCTGTCACAGTGAGGCTATGATGTCAGTGGTGATGCAGTGATATCACATTGAGGCTCTGATATCACAGTGAGGCTATGTCAGAGGAATGTATGTGATGTCACCCTGAGGCTATTATGTTAGTGGCAAGGTTGATGTCATAGTTTGTGATGTCACAGTGAGGCTGTGATGTCACTGTCAGGTTGCAATATCACAATGAGGCTGTGAGTAGACAGTGTGACTAGATGTCATCATGAGGCTCTGACAACACTGTGTTGCTGTGAGGTCATGTGAGCGGTCTTGATGGCACAGTGAGACTGTGATATCAATGGTGAGGCCCATATCACAATAAGCCTGTGATGTCACTGGTGAAGGTGTGATGTCATAATAAGACTGGAATCTCAGTGGTTAGAAAGATGTCATAGTGTGTCTATGATATCACTGGTGAGGCTGTGCTGTCATTGGTGAGGCTGTGATGTCACTGTTAGCCTATGATGTCACTGTGAGGGTTGTATGTCACTGTGGGCTGTCATGTCAGCATGAGGTGTTATCACTCTGGAAGCTCTGATGATACAGTGAGGCTTGGTTGGCACAGTGTAGCTGTGATGTCACTGTGAGGTTGTTATGTCAATAGGGATACTGTAGTGTCACAGGGAGGCTTTCATGTTTCAGTGATCCTGTTATGTCAGTTGTGGGGCTGTGGTGTCATAGTGAGACTCGTTAGGATGTCAGTAATCAGGGTGTGATGTTACATAGAGGCTATGATTTCAGAGGTGAGCCTGTGATGTCATAGTGATGCTGTCATGTAACAGTAGGGCAATAATCTCTGAGGTGAGTCTGTGATTACACAGTGAGGCTGTGTTGTCACCAGTGATGCAGTGATATCACAGTGAGGCTGAGATGTCAATGGAGCGTGACTGACAAAACAGTGAGATGTGATTTCAGTGGTTAGGCTGTGATATCAGAATGGTACTGGTGTGAGTGATGAGAGTATGATGTCACAGTGAGGGTGGCATGTCACTGGTGAGGCTGTAATGCCAACGTGAGGCTTTGATGTCACCCTGTGGCTGTGTTGATACTGTGAGCCTATGATGTCACAGGTTATGGTGATATCACGATTGAGGCTGTGAGTTCACAGTGAGGCTGTGATGTCAGTGGAGCGAGACTATGACATCACAGTTCGGCTGAGATTTCATAGGTTAGGCTGTGATGTCAGAAGTGTGGCTGATGTCAGTGATGAAGTTTAGATGTCACAGTGAGGTTCTGATGTTACTATTGAGGCTGGGGTGCCACCACATGGCTGTGGTGTTACTGTTGAGACTGTCATGTGACCGTGAGCCTGAGATGTCAGTGATGAAGCTGTTATGTCATAGTGAGTCTAGGCAGAATGTCCATGGTGTCACTGATGCTATGATTTCAGAGGTTAGCTGTTATGTCACAGTGAGGCTGTGATATCAGGTGTGAGGCTGTGATGTCACAGTAAGGTTGTGATATCAGAAATGAGGCTATAATGCCACAGTGAGGCTGTGATATCACTGTGAAGATGTGATGTCACCATGAGGCTGTGACATCATAGAGAGATTGTTTTGTTACAGTGAGGCTGTGAGGTCACTGTGGAAGATGTGGTGTCAGTGGCAAGATTGGTTTCATCATGAGGCTATGAAGCAACAGGTGAATCTATGATGTAATAGGTTAGACTGTGATGTCACAGTGCATCTGTGATGTCACTGTGATGCTGTGATGTCTGTGAGAAGATTGAAGTCAACGCTTCGGCTGATGGAGAACAGAAACACACAATTCTTTAGGCGGAATGGATCTGTACCCACTTTATTGAAACTTTGTGACAGCTTTTATACAGAAAATTTTGGGGTAAAGAATTTGCGTCTGCAAAGACAAGTATTCTCCAGTCATCAGCAATTACCTTCAGGGTGGACATTTTTTCAAGAACCTAACCCATTGCTTGAGGGTAAAGGCATTTAACAGAAACATTCTCCTAGTATTTTGAAATCTATCTATCTAGCCATTGGGCTGAGCCCTTACAGTTGTCATTGTTTTAACAGAGACTGCATTTTTAAAACACACAGAGAAGGATTGAGCTCCTTTTCATTTCAATAAGGAACATGCTTTTCATTACATGTGCCCAACATCCCGTAAGTCCCAGCGTGAGCTTTTGCTGTTGTCCTGTCCGGGTTGTCCTCTCAGTCAGAGGTTGACATCAGACATGGCAGCAGGTTCTAGCTTGGGAAGTTGTATGCAGCCCATACAGACAATACAGGCCTGCCTGGTCCATTCCTCCTACATAACCATTCTTTTTGACAGCCAGTGAGAGCCAGAGTTCTTTACTCTGACCTTGTTGACCCCACCTCAGAGGGGGTCCATCATAATGGACCATGCATTTCTTAGGTCGTCCTGTCTCTCAGGGTCTTACCCATCATTGACTACTGCCCTCCAAGGAACTCTCCTCTGGAAGGCATATCAGTATATGTGATAGTAAGTTATCACACAGTGAGTAGTCACAGTGAGATTGTGATATCAGGTGTGAGGCTGTGATGCCACAGTAAGGCTGTGATATCAGAAATGTGCTGTGACATTACAGAGAGTTTGTGATGTCCTAGTGAGGCTGTGATGTCACTTGTGAGGCTGTGATGTCACAGTGTGCTTGTGGTATCAGTGGTAAGACTGATGCCATAATGAAGCTATGATGTAACAGGTGAGTCTGTGCTGTCTTTGGGCAGGCTGTGAGTTCAATCTGAGGCTGTGATGTCACAGTGTGGCTATGAAGTCAGAGGTGAAGGTTTATGTCATAGTGATGCTTTGATAGCACAGTATGGCTGTGATGTCACAATGATACTCTGATGTCACTGTGAAGTTGTGATGTCAATAGGGACACTATCATTTCACAAGGAGGCTGTCATGTTCAGTGAGCCTGTGAGGTCAGTGGTGAGGTGGTGGTGGTGCCATAGAGAGGCTATGTAGGATGTCAGTGATGAGGGTGTGATGTTGCATTGAGGCTATGATTTCAGAGGTGAGCCTGTGAGGTCATAGTGAGAGTGTGATGAAACAATGAGGCTCGAACATCAGAGTCAATGCTGTGATGTCACAATTGGGCAATGATTTCAGAGGTGAGCCATGGTGTCATGGTGAGGCTGTCATGTCACAGTGAGGCTATAACTTCAGAGGTGAGGTTGTAATGTCACAATGTGGCTGTGGTGTCACCAGGGATGTCGTGATATCATAGTAAAGCTGATGTGTCAGTGGAGTGAGAGTTTCACATCACAGTGAGGATGTGATTTCAGTGGTTAGGCTGTGATATCAGAATAAAGCTGATGAGAGTGATAAGGGTATGATGTCACAGTGGGCCTGGCATGTTGCTGGTGAGGCTATGATGCCACAGTGAAGCTTTGATGTCACAGGGAGTTGGTGATGTCATGGTGGAAACTGTGAGGTCACAGTATGACTGTGAAGACAGTGGCAATGCTGTTATACATTGTGTCTATAATGTCAGTGGTGATGCAGTGATGTCACATTGAGGCTGTTATGACACAGTGAGGCTATGTCAGAGATGTATGTGTGATGTCACCATGAGGCTATTGTGTCAGTGGCAAGGCTGACATCACAGTGAGTTTGTGATGTCACAGTGAGGCTGTGATTTCACTGTCAGGTTCTTGTGTTACAGTGAGGCTGTGATGAGACAGTCATGTTGTGATGTCACTGGAGAGGCTTTGATGGCACAGTTAGGCTGTGATTTTAGTGGTGAGGCTGATATCACATTGAGGCTGTGATGTCACCTGTAAAGTTGTGATGTCACAATAAGAATTGAATGTCAGTGGTGAGAAAGATGTTATAGTGAGTCTATGATGTCAATGGTGAGGCTATGATGTCAGTGGTGAGCATATTATGTGACAGTGACACTGGTGAGCCTGCAATGTCAGAGGATGTGTTGTCACTGGTGTGGCAGTGATGTCAGTGTTCTGACTAATGTGACGTCAGGGGTGATACTTGGATTTCACAGTGATATTTGAGGATCAGTGGGGAGGCTGTGCGGTAATACTGAGACTGTGAATTCAGAGGAGAGGCTTTGTTGTCACTCTGAGGCTGTGATGTTGCAGTGAAGTTGTGATATCACAGTGAGGCTGTGAGATCAGTGGTGATAGACTATGACATCACAGTTTGGTTGCAATTTCAGTGGTTAGGCTGTGATGTCAGAAGTGAGGTTGATGTCAGTGATGAGTCTGAGATGTCACCATGAGGCTGGGATGTTATTGGTGAGGCTATGATGCCACAGAGAGCCTGTGGTGTCGCTGTTGATGCTGTCACATAACTGTGAGCCTGAGATGTCAGTGATGAGACTGTGGTGTCATGGCAAGGCAAGGCAAGATATTCGTGGTGCCACTGACACTATGATTTCAGAGGTCAGCCTGTTATGTCACAGTGAGTCTCTGATGTCAGAGGTGAGGCTATGATGTCACAGTGAGGTTGATGTATTGTCAGAAATGAGGCTATAATGCCACAGTGAGGCTGTGATATCACAGTGAAGTTGTGATGTTACTGTGAGGCTGTGACATCACAGAGAGGATGAGATGTTACAATGAGGCTGTGAGGTCACTGTGGAAAATGGGATGTCAATGGCAAGGCTGATTTCACAATGAGGCTATTATGTAACAGGTGAGACTATGATGTAACATGTTAGACTGTGAGGTCATAGTGAATCTGTAATGCAGTGTGAGGCTGTGATATCTGTGGGAAGATTGATGTCACAATGAGGCAGTGATGTAACATGTGAGGCTGCGCTGTCACTGTTTATGGTGTCAAATTCTGTCACTGCTGAGGCTGTCACATCACTGTGAGCCTTTGCTATCTGTAGTGAGGCTGTGTTGTCATGGTATACTAAGTAGGATACCAGTGATGAGGCTGTGATGTCACAGTGTGGCTGTGATGTCACCATGAGGCTGTGATGTCAGAAATGTGTCTATAATGCTAGAATGAGGTTGTGATTTCAGAGTGTCGCTGTGAGGACAGTGGTTAAGATGTGATTTCAAAAGTGAGACTAATGAGAGACAAGGCTGAGATGTTGCATTGACGATGTGATATAACTGGTGAAGCTGTGATGACACTGTGAGGTTATGATTTCACACTGAAGCTGTTGTGTCACTGGTGAGACTGTGATGTCACAGTGAGGCTGTGTTGACACCATATGGCTGTGATGTTACAGTGAGGTTGTTTAGACACAGTGATGTTATGATGTCAGTAGTGACTGTGTTTTCACAGGGAGACTATGTCATTGGTGAAGCTGATTGTCACTGGTGAGACTCAAATGTCACAGTTAGTTTATTGTGTCAAACTGAAGTGATGTCACTGTGAAGTAATAATAGCGACACTGTGGTGTCACATGGTGGCTGCCTTGTTTCAGTGAGCCTGTGAATTCAGTGGTAAGGCTGTATTGCCATAGTGAAGCCAGGTAGGATGTCAGTGATGAGGGCGTGATGTCGCATTGAGGCTGTGATTTCAGAGGTGAGCCTGTTATGTCATAGCGAGGCTGTGATGAAACAGAGAGGCTGTAACATGAGAGTTGAGGCTGTGATGTCTCAGTTGGGTAATGACTTCAGAAGTGAGTCTGTGATGTCATAGTGAGCCTGTCATGTCACAGTGTGACTATAACCTCAGACGTGAGGCTATGATGTCACAGTGAGGCTGTGTTGTCACCAGTGATGTGATATCACAGTGAGGCTGAGATTTTAGTGGAGTGTGACTATGACATCACAGAGAGGAAGTGATTTCAGTGGTTATGCTGTAATATAAGAATAATGCTGGTGTTAGCAATGAGGGTATGATGTCACAGTGAGGCTGGCATGTCACTGGTGAGGCTGTGATGCCACCATGAGATTTGATGTCACCTTGTGGCTGTGGTGTCTCCTTGAGCCCATGATGTCACAGGGAGTTGGTAATGTCACAGTGGAGATTTTGAGGTCACAGTGGGACTGGCATGTGAGTGACAAGCGTGATGTCATTGTTTTATGATATCAGTATTGATGCTGTGAAGTCACATTCAGGCTGTGCTGTCACAGTGAGGCTATGTCAGAGGTGTGCAAGTGATGTCACCAGGAGGCTATAATGTCAGTGGTAAGGCTGATTTCACCATGAAGCTGTGATGTAACAGGTGAGTCTGTGATTTGACAGGGTAGACTGTGAGGTCAAAGTGAGGCTGTGAGTTCACTGTGAGGCTGTAAGATCTGTAGGAAGATTTATGTCACAGTGAAGCAATGAGGTAACATGTGAGGCTCTGGTGTCACTATTTATGATGTCAAAGGCTATGATGTCTCCACTGAGACTGTCACTTCACTGTAAGCTGTGCTAACTGTGCTAAGACTGCGATGTCACCGTGAGGCTGTGATGTCACCATGAGGCTGTGATGTCAGAGTGCATCTGTGAGGTCAGTGTTTTGGCTGTGATTTCAGAAGTGAGACTGATGTGAGAGATGAAGTTGAGATGTCTCATTAATGATGTGATATAACTGGTGAGGCTGTGATGTCAGAGTGTCCTTGTGAGGTCAGTGGCTAGCATGTGATTTCAAAAGTGAAACTAATGTGAGAGATGAGGCTGAGATGTCACATTGATGATCTAACTGGTGAAGCTGTGATAGCACAGTGAGGTAATGATATCACCCTGAGGCTGTGATGTCACAGTGAGGTTGTTTAGATACAGTGAGGTTGTGATGTAAGTAGTGACTG
This sequence comes from Typhlomys cinereus, assembly GCA_023101885.1. NCBI lineage: Eukaryota > Metazoa > Chordata > Mammalia > Rodentia > Platacanthomyidae > Typhlomys > Typhlomys cinereus. The sequence goes on along the minus strand of JALPQD010000136.1, from coordinate 680,424 downwards.
TGCTTTAACAGGGAGACTATGTCATTGGTGAGGCTGATTGTCACTGGCGAAACACAAATATCACAGTGAGTTTTTTGTGTCAAACTGAGGCTGTGATGTCACAGTGAGGCTATGATGTCAGAGGTGACACTTTATGTCACAGTGATGCTTTGATGGCACGGTATGGCTGTGATGTCACCATGAAGTTGTGATGTCACTGTGAGGTTTTGATGTCACTGGGAAAGTTGTGATGTCACAGTGATGTTGTAATATCAATAGTGACACTGTGTTGTCACAGGGTGGCTGCCTTGCTCAGTGAGCCTGTGAAGTCAGTGGTGAGGCTGTGGTGTCATAGTGAAGCTAGGTAGTATGTCATTGGTAAGGGTGTGATGTCGCATTGAGGTTGTGATTTCAGAGGTGAGCCTGTAATATCATAGTGATAACATTTTTATTATTATTTCTGCTCATAAAAACTTAATAGGTAGACCAGTTCCCTCCCCCTACTCCTCCCCCTGAAGCCCCTGCTCCCCTTCCCTCCCTCCCCGTCTCCCAATGCCTCCCCCCCAATTCCCAGAGAGTCCTTTATTGTGTATGCCTAACTCTCTTCTTGGTCCGCCTCTCCAATGACATACAAGGACCCAGTGGCATTTCCCTGAACCCTTTTTCGTTTTCCCCTTAAGCATAGGAACACTACTGTGGCTGTCAATCCCTTGCCTCCAAGGATCTTGGTGCCTTTAGCTGATGGTAGACTTTGTGAGGTCAATAGTGTGTTGGACATTGCACAGGGCATGCAAAGTCCTATTATTTTGCTTCAGCCCTAACTAGTGTAGAGAATCTCCAGATCATTGCTCCTCCCATCCTTTTGCTCTTACAATTTTACCGCCCCCTCTTCCGCAGATGTCCCTGAGCTTCACGATGGGAGGAGATTAGGCTGGCTTAGTTCTATGTGGTTGACATAGAGTCTCGGAAGTTCTGGATTGTGGTTTGTTGATTTTCTTTTGCAGTTTTGCTGCTCCTGCAATGCCCGTCACTCCATCCTGATGGGCACTGCATGTCACCCCCTGGTCAGAGACAAAAAACTGTTAAACTGGAGTCTTGTTATAATAGCACATTCAAGGGTAGATGTAATAAAAGCAGGAAACCTCGGTGAGGGAGGGGTCAGTCACCCATTTGCAAAATGATCACTTTTCATCTGCCAGACTATGTGCCCTCCCCTTCTGGTGAGATCAAATCCCCTCATTTGTACATGATCAGGAACGAACGTCTGTGAACTTAACCAGGTGTCACATTACTTACTTGCATTCCTTGGAGGCCGATTTTCTCTGCTGTAACATGGTCCCCTCTCTCCTTGTGTCTGGTGTGGCCCTCCAACCCCATCCCTCCTGTTCATAATCCTTGCAATTACTGTATTACATAGGTTTACCTTTGAGTGTCTCAATGTGGGCTGGGTGAGTTTGGTACTAGGAGCCACCTATTAGGGAGTACATACGGTGCTTAACTTTCTGAGTTTGGGATACTTCACTTAATATAATTTTTTCTAATGACATCCATTTCCCAGCAAATTCCAGTAATTCATCATTTTTGATGGCTGAGTAGTACTCCATTGTATAGATGTACCACAGTTTCCTTATCCACTCGTCAACTGTTGGACATTTAGGTTGATTCCATGACTTTGCTATTGTAAACAGTGCTGCTATGAACATGGTCGTGCTTGTGCTATCGAGGCGAACCTCTGCTGCATGGGGGGTTATTCCCAAAAGTGGAATAGTAGGGTCATATGGCTTTTCAATCTTTAATTTCTTTAAGAATCTCCAGACGGCTCGCCAGAGTGGCTGTATGAGCCTGCATTCCCACCAGCAATGCGTCAGAGTTCCCCTCTCTCCACATCCTCTCCAGCACTTGTTGTTGTTTGTATTGTGGATTTTTGCCATCCTGATGGGGGTGAGATGATATCTCAGGGAGGTTTTGATTTGCATATCCCTTATGGCTAAAGAAGTGGAGCATTTTTTAAGATATTTGTTAGACATTTTAATTTCATCTCTGGTAAAATTTCTTTTAAATTCCAGGGCCCATTTTTTAATTGGGCCGTTGGTTTCCTTGGTGTTTAATTTTCTAAGTTCTTTGTGCACTCTGGTCAGTAGAGCTCTATCAGATATGTGGTTAGTGAAGATTTTCTCCCATTCTGTGGGTTGCCTTTGAGCTCGTGTTACAATCTCTTTATCTGAACAGAAGCTCTTTCATTTCACAAGATCCCAACTGTTGAGTGTTGGTAGCAGGGACTGTGTCATTGGATGTCTGTTTAGGAAATGTTGGCCTAGCCCAATCAGCTCAAGGGAGTTCCCTATCCTTTCAACTATGATTTTTATAGTCTCTGGCCTGATATCAAGGTCCTTGATCCATTTGGAATTAAGTCTTGTTCATGGTGACAAGTACGGATCCAGCTTTAATCTTCTGCATGTGGAGATCCAGTTTTGCCAGCACCATTTGTTGAAGATGCGGTTCTTTTTCCATTGGATTCTTTGGGCCCCTTTGTCAAAGATCAAATGTCTGTAATTTTGTGGACTTATATCTGGGTCTTCAACCCTTATCCATTGATCTGTGTGTCTATTTTGGACCAGGCTGTTTTTATAACTATGGATTTGTAGTATAGACTAAGGTTTGGTATGGTAATACCTCTGGCAGTGTCTTTGTTACTCAGGATTGTCTTTGCTATCCTGGGTCTTTTGTGCCTCCATATGAATTTTGAGATTGTTTGGTCAACTTCTTTAAAGAATTGCTTTGGGATTTTAATTGGTATAGCATTGAATTTGTATATTGCCTTTGGTAGTATGGTCATTTTTACAATGTTGATTCTGCCAATCCAGGAACATGGGAGGTCTTTCCACCTTCTGGTGTCTTCTGCAATTTCTTTCTTCAGAGTTTTAAAGTTTTTATTGTAAAGATCTTTTACCTCTCTGGTTAGGTTTATACCAAGGTATTTCATTTTTTTAGGGGCTACAGTAAATGGGATTGTTTCTCTCAAGGCTTTTTCACTTCTTTCATTCTGGGCATATAGGAAGGCCTCTGATTTTTGCATATTTATTTTGTATCCTGCCACCCTGCTGAACTTCTCAATTAGTTCTAGGAGCTTCCTGGTGGAGTTTTTGGGATTCCTCAGTTATAAGATCATGTCATCTGCAAATAGGGATAGCTTGACTTCTTCCTTGCCGATTTGAATCCCTTTTATGTCCCTTTCTTGTCTTATGGCTTCAGTTAAGACTTCAAATACAATAATGAATAGAAGTGGTGAGAGTGGACAGCCTTGTCTAGTTCCTGATCGAAGTGGGAATGATTCCCATTGTTCCCCATTGAGCATAATCCTTGCTGTGGTCTTGTTGTATACAGCTTTTATTATATTGATAAAGGTTCCTTCCATTCCTACTGTCTCTAGCGTTTTGATCATAAAAGGCTGTTGGATCTTGTCAAAGGCTTTTTCTGCATCTATTGAGAGTATCATGTGGTCTTGGTCTTTGGACTGGTTTACATGATGAATTACATTTATTGATTTGTGTAAGTTGAACCAACCTTGTGTGCCAGGGATGAAGCCTACTTGGTCCCCGTGAATAATCTTTTTCATGTGCTTTTGAATCCGATTTGCTAAGACCTTGTTGAGAATCTTTGCGTCTGTGTTCATCAGAGAGATCGGCCTATAGTTTTCTTTTTTAAGTGAATCTTTATTAAGTTTTGGGATGTCATTGTTAATGTTGTGTGTCACTGTGGGCTCTCATGTCATTGTGAGGTGATATAACTCTGGAAGCTGTGATCTCACAGTAAGGCTGTGATTTCAGTGGCAAGACTGGTGTCAGAATGAGGCTATAATATTACAGGTGAGCCTGTGGTGTCAATGGGAAGGTTATGAGGTGACTGTCACGCTGTGATCTTTCAGTGAAGCGCTGATGTCAGGACTGATTCTATGAGATGTCAGTGAGGATGTGACATCAGGGGTGATGGTGGATTTCACAGTGAGGTTAGATCGTCAGTGAGGCTGTTCAGTTACACTGAGTCTGTGATGTTAAAGGAGAGGCTGTGATGTCACTTTGAGCCTCTCATAGCAGGGGTGAACCTGTGATGACACCATGAGGCTGTGATGTCAGGGGTGATGCTTGGATTGCACAGTGAGGTTAAAAAGTCAGTGGTGAGGTTGTGTAGTCACACTGAGGCTGTGATGTCACAGGAAAGTCTATGTTGTCACTGTGAGGCAGTGATGTTACCGTGAGGTTGTGACATCACTGTTTGGCTGAGATTTCAGTGGTTAGGCTGTGATGTCAGAAGTGAGGTTTATGTCAGTGATGAGGCTGAGATATCACAGTGAGGCTGAGATGTTACTGTTGAGGCTGTGAATCTATAGTGAGGCTGTGGTGTCACTGTTGATGCTGTCACGTGACCATAAGACTGAGTTGTCAGTGATAAGGATGTGGTGTCATAGCGAAGCTAGTGTGGTGGTCCAGGGTGTCACTGATGCTAAGATTTCAGAATTTAGTCTGTTATGTCACAGTGAGGCTGTGATGTTAGAGGTGAATCTGTGATGTCACAGTGAGGCTGTGATGTCAGAAATGAGGCTGTCATGCCACAATGAGGTTGTGATATCACTGTGAAGCTGTGATGTCATTATGTGGCTGTGACATCAAAGAGAGGCTATGTCAGAAGTGTGTATGTGATGTCACTATGAGCTTATTATATCAGTGCAAGGCTGATGATACAGTGAGTTTTTTATGTCTCAGTGAGGTTGTGATGTCTCAGTGAGGTTGTGATGTCACTATCAGTTTGTCATGTCACAGTGTGGCTATGAGAACAAAGTGTGCCTATGATGTCACAGTGATGTTGTGATGTCACTGGAGAGGTTTGGATGGCTCAATGAGGCTGTGATGTTAGTGGTGATGCTGCTGTCTTAATGAGGCTGTGATGTCAATATTGAAGGTTTGATGTCACAATAAAGCTGGAATGTCAGTGGTGAGAAAAATGTCATAGTGAGACTATGATGTCAGTGGTGAGGCTATGCTGTCAGTGATGAACTTATTACGTGACAGTGACACTGGTGAAGCTGTGATGTTAAAGGCTATGTTGTCACTGGTGTGGGAATGATATCAGTATTCTGACTAATATCAGTCTTCATGCAGATGTCACAATAGAGGCTGTGCTTCCACTGGTGAGGCTGTGATGTCACACAGGCTGTGATATCACGTGAAGTTTGTATGTCATTGTGGTCTGTTATGTTACCATGGGTGATATCACTCTGGGAGCTGTGATGTCACAGTGAGGCTGGATGTCAGTGGCTAGTCTCATGTCACAATGAGGCTATGATGTGGCAGGTGATCTTGTGATTTCAGTGGGCAGGCTGTGAAGTCACTGTGATGTCAGAGGAAAGGCTGTGAGGTCAATGTGAGCCTGTCATATCAGTGGTAAGGCTTTGAAGTTACAATGAGTCTGTGCTGGCACAGTGAGGTTGTGATGTCACTGTAAGGTTGTGATGGCACAATGAGTTTTGACATCAATAGTGACTGCTCTCACAGGGAGGCTATTTCACTGGTGAGGCTATATTGTCACTGGTGAAGCTCTAATGTCACAATGAGCTTATTGTGTCAAACTGAAGCTGTGATGTTACCGTGAGTTATTATGTCAGAAGCTAGGCTTTACGTCACAGTGATGTTTTGATGGCATGGTATGGCTGAGATGTCAAAATGAGGCTGTGATGTCACTGTGAAATTGTGATGTCACTGGAGAAGTTGTGATATCAAAGTACACTTGTGATGTCACAGTTGGGCAATGATTTCAGAAGTGAGCCTTTGATGTCATAGTGAGGCTGTCATGTCACAAAGAGGCTATAACTTCAGAGGTGAGACTTTGATGTCACAGTCCTTCTATTTTGTTTCTCAGTCATGCCGTGATGTCACAGTGAGGCTGTGATGTCAGTGGAGCGAGCCTGTGACATCACAGTGAGTATGTGTTTTCAGTTATATCAGAATGAGGCTGATATGAGCAATGGGCGTATGATGTTACAGTGATGCTGGCATGTCACTGGTGAGACTGTGATGCCACCGTGAGGCTTTGATGTGACCGTGTAGCTGTGGTGTCACCTTGAGCCCCTGATGTCACAGGGAGTTGCTGATGTCACAGTGGAGGCTATGAGGTCACAGAGAGACTGCAAAGTCAGTGGCAAGCCTGATCTCAAAGTGAGGCTCTGATGGTCAGGTGTTGATCCTGTGAAGATGACATTTGCGTCTGGATGTCACAGTTAGGCTATGTCCAAGGTTTTGGTTGTTGATGTCAACCATGAGCCCATTATTCAGAAGCAAGCCTGATGTCCCAGTGAGTTTGTGATGTCCTAGTGAGGCTGTGATGGCACTGTCCAGGATTGTAATGCTCACAGTGAGGGCTGCAAGGATATAGCATGACTATGTATCGCAGTGAGTTTTGTGTTGGACACAGTTGAGTTGTGGTGTCACTGAGAGGAGTTTGGATGGCAAGTGGGGCTGTGATGTTAGTGGTTAGTTGCTTGTTACAATGAGGGCTGCGATGTCACTGATGAAGTTGTGTGTCACAATAAGTATGGAATGGTCATGGTGAGAAAGATGTCATATGAGGGTCATGTTGTCACTGGTTGTTGCCTAATCCCTACTGGAAAAGCTGGGGAAAGAGGGGGAATTTGGGGGAGGGAGGATGTTGTGGGCACGAGGTAGGGGGGTAAAGCAGGTTCAGGGTCCATACCCAGACCCCAGGAGGTCAGCGGGTAAGGAGCAGGCACAGGACAGGTTTCTTACAGACTCACTATTGAGTGGCCCCTTACTAACACCAACTGCAGTAAACCTTGCTTCTAATAATTCCTGCCATCATGGGCCCAGGCTATGCAATTCTTACATCATTTCTGCAGCAGCCACTGCTCTACATTCCTCCTGAGAGGAGCCCCTACCGATGGCAGGAGGTTTCTACTTTGCTACCATTTTCCGTTGTCTTTCTCTCTTTCTCTCTGTGAATTATTCCTTTCTGTTGCTTGATAAGGTTTGGAAATCAATTAGTCATTTCCTCAGTGGAGGATTCTTTAAGGCTTGCTATGATGCTGAGGAGGATGGGAACAAAAGGGGTGTTGGGCCTCGTTGAGACCCTGGACCAAAAGAAGACCCTGGAACTTCTTGAGCCTGGCTTGAGTTTCATGACCTGATTAAGCTGCCTCGCCAGCATAATTCACCACAGCATCATGGCTGATGCAATATAGCCTTAGGTTGCAACAGCAACTGGCCCATAGTAATGCCCCACTTGCCCATAATCATCTCACGAGACTACAAATCTTGTGAGACTACACCTTCTACAGTTAGTGCCGTTAAACTGCCTAGCTGAGAGGGCCAATCAGCAAAGACTCACGCTAGGACTTATGGGATGTTGGGTGGGGTATATAAGGGCTTGACTGTTGCAAATACAGTTGTTCTTGCTTCGACAGAGCTCCCGGCCTGGTGTGTCTTCCCGGTGGTGATGAAGGGGGTCCGGGCCAGCAAAAACACTCCTTCTCCCAGGTTATGCCTGGCTGGACCAACCACTCCTTCTACACTAGCTGCCCGAGAGCCCCGCAAGGGGGTGGAGGCTTTGGCCTTCCTGGACTTCCCTTTTATGGGCCAGGAACAGACTCCCATCCAAATCTGTGGGTCCTAGATATTTTCTAGGAAAATCACGGAGCTACAGTTAAATCTTCCTCTTAAATCTTCTTCTAATCCTATGGTTTCACTTTGATCCTATGTAAATCGTAGTAGCTTTAAGGGCAGTCAGTTGGGGTGGCCTCCTGATGGGGCCGTAGTAAATATCACTATGGATGGAAGTTTCCCTAATGGAAAAGAGATACTAGGAGCGGCAGACAAGGTGAAAGAGTGCAGAAAAATAAAAAAGCAACAACTAGAAACCTAGGTGAAACGTGAAAACAATTCTCTAAAATGGTAACCACAACATCCAAGGAAAGACCTAGTGCAGGGACATATGCAGAAGTGTTTTGGGATCTAAGCGTCCTTGGCTTATGAGGGACTTCAGGGGTTCATTACTACTCCGGGGCCGTATGCCCCAGATCAGGGATTGACAGATGATAGCTCTTTCTCAATTCCTTGGGTGAAGGTGCATGGCCATACTTGGTGGTTGCTCCAACCTTGGGTATGGTGCCACCATTGACACAGTTGATATACCACTCTGGTAATTTGTGGAGCAGCCCTTGGTTTTGTTGTTCCCTGTGTTTGTACAGTGCCTAGAAGTAGTGCAGGTGGATGCCCCTTACTTACCTCCTTTCCTTGTTTCTCCCTCCTTGTGCTTTAAGGCTAGTATGCATAACCATCAATGCATAATGCATCTCCACTATGATGTCAGTGGGTGAACCTATTACATGACCGTGAACTGGTGAGGCTGTTGTGTCAAAGGCTGTTTTGTCACAGGTGTGCCAGGGATGTCAATGTTCTGGACTAATGTTAGTGGTGCGCTGATGTCACTGGTAGGGTGTGCTATCACTGGTGATATCGTGAGTCACACTGAGGCTTTAATGTCACCGTGAAAGGTTGTATGTCACTGTGGGATGTCATGTCCACTGTGAGGTGACATCAATGTGGGGAGCTTGATGTCACAGTAAAGCTGCGATGTCAGTGACAAGACTAAGTTTTGGTGTTGCAGTGAGGCTCTGATGTCAGGGGCTGATTCCTGAGGATGTTAGTGAGGCTGTGATGTCAGCGGTGATACTTGGTTTCAATGAGTTAGCACTCAGTGGTGAGGCTTGTGTAGTTCAACTGAGGCTGTGATCTCGTAGGAGAGGTTTGATGATGTCACTGTGGCGGGTGGTGAGTTACTGTGAGTTTGTGATATCACATGAGGCTGATATCACAGTGGTGATTATCCGTGGTGATGGAATATGATCAATCACAGTATGCTGAGATTCAGTTGGTTAGGCTGTAATGTCAGAAGTGAGGCTGATGTAAGAATGAGGCTAAGATTGTCACAGTCAGGATGGGATGTTACTGGTGAGGCTGTGATGCCACAGAGAGGCTGTGGTATCCATGTTGATGGCTGCCATGTGCACCATGAGCCTGAGGATGTCAGTGATGCATTCTAGTGTCATCAGATGGGCTAGGCAAGCCTGTTCATGGTGTCACTGATGCTATGATTTCACAGGTTGTCTGTTGTGTCACAGTGCGTCTTTTGATGCCACTTGAGGCTTTGATGTCACAAAGAGGTAAATGTCCAGTGGGCTTTGAGGTTCACTGTGGAGTGGAAGATGTGACTGTCAGTGGCAAGGCTTATTTCCTATGAGGCTCTAAACACGGTTAGACTGTGAGGGGTAACAGTATGCGGTGAGGTCACTGTGGACTGTGATATCTGTGGGAAATTGATGTCACAATGAGGGCAGTGATATCAATGTGGGCTGTGTGTGGGTCACTGTATATGAGTCAAAGGCTTGATGGACATGCTGGGCCCTCACATCATTGTGAGGCCTGTGCTTCTGTGATGCGGGCTGTGTGTATCTTTGTAAGGCTAGGTAAGATACCAGTGCTGAGACTTGGGTATCACGTGAGGCAGTGATGTCACATTGAGACTGTGATGTCTAGTGAGATGTGATCACAGTGCAGCAGTGAGGGTCATGCTTAGGCTGTGATTTCAGAGTGGGACTGATGTGAGAGATGAGGCTGAGATGCATCCTTGATGATTATAATAAGATGTGTGGAGGTTGATGCCACAGTGAGGTTATCCGTCACTATGGGACTGCGGTGTCTCTGGTGAGGTTCTGATTCATGTGTGCGTTGTCAATATCAGTGGTGAGGTGTTATTTCCCATTGAGGCTCTTTTGCTTTCACAGTGTGTGCTGTGATGTCATGTCTGGCTGTGATGTCACACATAGACGTGCTGTCAACCAGTGAGGCTTTCTTGGCATAGTTGGCGTTATGGTCCTGAGGTTGATGACAGTTAGTGATGCTTTAACATGGAGGAGAATCTCTTGCTGAGGCTATATTTTCAATGGTGAGACTCCAATATCACCGAGAGCTCTGATGTGAGAGAGGGTGAAGTTTATATCACAATAATGTTTTCAAGGCATGGTGTGGCTGTGATTCACATGAGGCTTGTGATGTCACTGTGAGGTTGTCATATCACTGGGAGAGTGTGTGAGTTGTGATTCACAGTGAGGCTGTGATGTCAGTGGCTTAGTCTGATTTCACATGAGGCTATGATGAAACAAGTGAGCCTTTGGTGTCAGTGGGCAGGTTGTGAGGTCACTGTGAGGCTGTGAAGTTGTAGTGGGGCTCTGATGTCCAGGCTGATTCCAGGAGACATCAGTGAAGCTGTGATGTCAGGTGATGCTTGGATTTTTACAGTGGAAGTTTGGACTCCAGTGGGGGGGCTTTGAAATCACACTGAGGCTGTATAATGTCAGGGAGGAGAGACCTGTGATGTACTTTGCGTTATTTGCAACTGTGAGGAAGTGATATCAACATGAGGCTGTGGTATCAGGTTGTGCTAGACTATGACATCACACGTTTGGGTGAGATTTTATTGTTAGGCTGTGTGGTACAGTGAAGCTTGGGTCAATGTGAGGTAAGATGTCACAGTGAGGCTGGGATATTACTGCTGGGACCTGGTGATGCCACAGTGAGTCTGTGGTGTGGACTGTTAAGTCACAGCTATTCTTTGATGGCCCGGTATTGCTATTGATGTCACAATGACAAGTGTGATGTCACTGTGAGATTAAAAAATGTGAATGGAGATGTGTGATGTCACTAGGGAATTTGTGTGTTAACGTGAGGTTTACTGTCATAGCGAAATGGTGTTTGTCCCAGGGAGGCTGTCCTATTTCGTGTGTCCATGAGGTCATTCGTGAGGTTGTTTGTGAACATAGTGTAGGCTGGGTAGGATGCCACTGATGAGGGGTGTGATGGCGCCATTGAGGATATGTTTTCAGAGGTTGAACCTGTGATGTCATAGTGGCATGTGATTGAAAAAGTGGGGGCTATAACGTCTGAGTCTATACTGTGTGTTCACAGTTGGACAATGATTTCATGAGTGGAGCTCTGATGTCATAGTGAGCCTGTCATGGTCACAGTGAGCTATAACAACCCAGTGAGGATGTTATTTCAGTGGTTGTTGTGATATGAATGAGGCTGCTGGAAGATGATGGTTGTATGATATACAGTGCAAGATGGCATTTCATGGTTAGGCTGTAATGCCACATGAGGCTTTGATGTCACTATGTGCCTGTGGTGAAAAGGAGCCTTGATGTTTACAGGGTGTTGTGTGATGACATCGGTGGCATTGTGAGGTCACAGTGAGACTGTGACACTCAGTGGCAAGGCTGATGTCACAAGAAGGTCTGGATGTCAGTGGTGAGTTGTGTGATGTCACATCGAGGTGGGATGTCACAATGAGGCTATGACCTCAAAGTTGGGCTGTAATGTCACATTGAGGCTGATGTAAGGAAAGGCTGATATCACAGTGAATTTATGATGTCACAGTGTCGCTGTGATGGCACAGTCAGGTTGTACCATCACAGTGAGGATGTTGAGAACACAGTGTGGCTATGATTTCACTGTGGGGCACAATGATGTTGTGATATCACTAGAGAGGTTTTTGATGGAGGTAAAGCTGTGATGTTAGGGTATGGCTGTGATATTACTTGTGAAGCTTTGATGTCACAATAAGTCTGGAATGTCTGTGTGAGAAAGAGTCATAGTAGTCTATGTGTTACAGTGTGAGGCTATGTTGAAATTGTTGTTGTGAACCTATTACATGACAGTGAATCTGTGAGGCTGTGATGTCTAAGGCTGTGTTTCTCTGGTGTGCCAGTGATGTCAGTATTCTGAATAATGTAGTGGGACGCTGATGTCGCAGATGAGGCTGTGCTGTCACTGGAGAGGCCATGATGTCATACTGAAGTTCTGATGCCACTGTGAAGGTTGTATGTCACTGTGGGCGTAATGTTACCATGAGGTGATATCACTCTGGAAGCTGTGAAGTGAAAGTGAGGATGTGATGTACCCAACAAAGATTGATATCACAATAAGGCTTATGATGTAACGGAGGAATGTGGTTCAGCAGGCAGATGTGGACGTTTGTGTGGGCTGTGATGGTCACAGTGAGGCCTTTGATATCAGGTCTGATTCTGTGAGTGTAGTGAGCTGTGACATCAGGGGTGATGCTGGATTCACAGTGGAGGTTAGGACACAGTGGTGAGGGTGCAGTACACGAAGCAAGGTGTCACAGGAGTGGCTGTGATGGCACTGTGAGGCTGTGTGTACCATGTGGTGTGATATCACAGTGAGGCTGTGATATCAGTGGTGATAGACTATGACATCACAGTTTGGCTGCGATTTCATGGTTACTCTGTGATTGTAGAAGTGATGCTGATGTCAGTGATGAGGCTGAGATGTTACTGGGTGAGGCTGTGATGCCAGGAGGACGCTGTGGTGTTCACTGATGAGGCTGTCTGTGACGTGAGACTGAGATGTCAGTGATGAGTCTGTGGGTCATAGCAAGTGAGTCAGGAGTTCTGGTGTCACTGATGCTATGATTTCAGAGGTTAGCCTGTCATGTACAGTGAGGCTGTGATATCAGAGGTCTGGCTGTTGATGCATAGTGATGTGATGTCATTGGATAGGTTTGGATGGACATGTGAGGCTGTGATCTTAGTGGTGAGGCTGATGTCACAGAGGTTGTCATGTCACTGGTGAAGGTGTGATATCACAATAAGGCTTAAATATCAGTGGTGAGAAAGATGTCATAGTGAGTCTATGATGTCAATGGTAGGGGTATGATATGATGTCAGTGATGAACCTAATTCATGACAGTGACACTGGTGAGGTTATGATGTCAAAGGCTGTGTTGTCAGGCTGGAGAGTATGGCTCAGAGGTTAAGTAAGCCTCTGCCTTGCAGGCAGAAGTCTGAGTTCAGATACTGAGACCCCACGTATAGAAGCTGGGCGGAGAGTGGGGTGGCCTGCATTTCTGGTCCTGGTAGTGCAGAGCCTGTGGAATCCCAGGGCGAATAAACAAGGAGGAGGTGGAGGTGGTCCAAGGTAGTTCCCAAATTCGCCCATGGTTCTACACACACACACCACACACACACACACACCACACACACAACAACCATTGAATTTAAAAAAGGCTGTGTTGTCACTGGTATGGCAGTTATGTAAGTTTCTAACTAAGTTAGTGTGGTGCTGATGAACCAGTGAGGCTCTGCTGACACTGTGAGGCTGTGTTGTCACAGGGACGCTATGGTGTCACTGATGGTTGTTTGTTACTGTGGGCTGTCATGTCACTGTGAGATCATACACACTGTTAAGCTGTGATGTCACCATGAGGCTATGATATCAGTGGCAAGACAGATGTCACAATGAAGCTATGATAACAGGTGAGCCTGTGATTTCATTTGGCAGGCTGTGAGTTCACTTGAGGCTGTGATGTCCCAGTGCAGCAGTGATTAGGCTGTGATTTCAGAAGTGTGACTGATGTGACAGATGAGGCTGAGAGTTTGCATTGATGATGATTAACTATCGTGGCTGCGATCCCACAGTGAGTTTATGATGTCAGCGGAGGCTGTGGTGTCACTGGTTTGGATATAATATCAGGTGAGCCTGTCCTATCAGTGGAGAAGCTGTGATGTCACAATTAGCTGCTGGCACAGTGGGCTGTGATGTCACAGTGAGGTATGATGTCAGTAATGACCGTGCTTTCACAGCAGGAGACTATGTCATTGGTGAGGGTGTATTGTCACTGGTGGAGGCTTAATATCATCATGAGTTTATTTTGTTAAACTGATGTTGCGATGTCACAGTGAGGCTATGATGTCAGAGGTGAAGTTTATGTCACAGTGATGCTTTGAGGCATGGTATGGCTGTGATCACACATAGGCTGTGATGTCATGTCACTCACCACTGAAATCACATCTTCACTGTGATACCACAACCTCATGGTAACATCACCACCTCACAGTGACATCACAGCCTCAGTGCAACTGCACAGCCTCATCACTGAAGTACTAACCTCTCTGTGAAATCCAAGCATCACTCCTGACATCTCAGCCTCACTGACATCTCATAGAATCAGCCCTACCTCAGAGCCTCACTGTGATATCACAGCCTCACAGTGACTTCACAGCCAGCCCACTGACATCACAGGCTCACCTGATACATCCTAGGCTCATTGTAACATCAGTCTTCCACTGACATCACAACCTCACTGTGACATCACAGCATCCAAATTGATATCACCTCATGTTAACATCCAAGTTTCATAGTGACATTGCAGCCTCGCTGCGACATCACAACCTCCACCAGTAATGGCACAGCCTCACCTGTGACATCAGTGTCACCCCGGACATTAGTCGAAACACAGACATCACGGCCATACCAGTAACAACACAGCCTTTGTCATCACAGCCTCACCAGGATTACTGTCATGAATATCCTCCCAGTGACATCATAGCATCACCAGTGACATCATAGACTCACTATGACATCTTTCTAACCCATTGACATTACAAACTTATTGAGATATCACACATTCACCAGTGACATCACAGCCTGTTGCAGTCAGCCTACATGGTTGCTGATAAATGAATTACACAGCTTAAGGGAACAGGGGTTTATTCTCTTATGACAGTCTGGTTACAGTTCATAGTCCAGCTTGACAGGAGAGCACACACCAACAAGGGCTGAGGGAACTGGCCACCATAATGGCATAATGGCTGAGAGATGGACAATCCTTAATTGCCAGACCAGCATGTCTGGCCAAGTACGCAGAAGGATGCCCACTCTCTCAACCAGCCCTCTGTGATTTATCCAGGGCCTAATCCCACCACCATGGGCTGGGTCTTCCTCAGCAGCTAGACAATCTTCTTCAGGTTTGCTCTGGGCTTAACTCAACCATCAACTCTCTACACCTGTGCCCAGAGCTCAAACCCTTAACAGTCTCAAGTTGACACCTGTGCTTAACTATGACATTCCACCCCTTGTCAACTTGACACAAAACAATAGCACTTTTAAAGTGTAACCTTTCCTTGTCCCCACAGATGTTAAAAGTTATCTTAAAAACATAAATACATTTCATAAATGAATCTAAAATATTCTCATTAAAATTTCAGTTATTAAAATGTTGGAACTAAAAGTCTTTCTTTAAATATACCAAATTAAATCTTTAAATATTCCAAATTGAATCATTGTAACAAGGAGAAAACAAGTTAAGACAAGTCGAGCAAATTACCACATCCTGTACTTCAATGTCCATCTTCTGTTGCTCATCACATAATCACGGTGGCTCAAAGATTTCAGGAAGTCCCAGTCCCTGTTTGCAGCTTGAAGTTGTAAAAGCAGAGTTCCTTTGAACCAAGCTGAATCTCCACTCGTAACAGTCCTTAGCATACATCTCACGGATCTGGCATCTCAAACTCAACTCTGGGTTTGCCTCTGCAGCTTTAAGTTTCACCATCTCTCACAGGAACTCTATGCCTGCTACTTGGTGCCAAGCTTTTGCTGCCCTTTATGAACCTTTAGTAGTACACCCAAACCAGTATCACCTGAGAAACGCTGCCAGATTCCGAAGCGAGATTGAAACGTAGCTTAGTCCACTGAAGCTACAGCTGCACCAACTTTAACGCACTGATACTGGAAAAGCCTCTTTTAGGCAGCCAAACTTGCAAAGGGCAAGAAACAGATTTAACTTGGGCTTTCAGCCCCTGAAGAATTTTAATTTCCAAACCATGAACTTGCCATATGGTGGTTTTCACGTCTTCCACCATCCCAGTGCAAGTCACTAGGTTTTCCTTTACTGATACTCATTTCTCCAACTGCTGCCTGCTCTTTGCATATCCAAACCTTTAAGGCTGCCAACACAGCTCTCCTCTATCAAGCAAACCAGTCCATTTTCTTTAAATTCAGCTTTAAGAAAGTCCTTGTTCCCCTCCTCAGAAACTGAGCCCCAAACAATTCATTATGCTCTCAGCATCGCACTTTTCCAAATGGCCCACCATACTCTACAGAACAGTACTGGTAATCCACAAAGTCAAAATCTTCAAACATTTCAAACTTTGTCCAGCGAAACCATTCAAAAGCCATAGAGTCCACATAATCAGATTTATCAGCACACCCCTCTTCCTCGGTACCAAATTCTGTTGCAGTCAGCCTGCATGGTTGCTGATAAATGACCATTACACAGCTTAAGGGAACAAGGGGTTTATTCTCTTGTGACAGTCTGGTTACAGTTCATAGTCCAGCTTGACAAGAGAACACACACCAACACCAGGGCTGAGGGAACTGGCCACCATAACGGCATAATGACTGAGAGATGGACAATCCTTAATTGCCAGACCAGCATGTCTGGCCAAGTACGCAGAAGGATGCCCACTCTCTCAACCAGCCCTCTGTGATTTATCCAGGGCCTAATCCCACCCACCATGGGCTGGGTCTTCCTCAGCAGCTAGACAATCTTCTTCAGGTTTGCTCTGGGCTTAACTTAACCATCAACTCTCTACAACTGTGCCGAGAGCTCAAACCCTTAACAGTCAAGTTGACACGTGACATAGCCTCATTGTGATATCAACCTCACCACTAACATCACAACCTCACCTTTGACGATATAACATCCCCGTTTCATCACAGCCTCACCATGACATCACAGAATCACCTCTGTAAATATAGCCTCATTATGAAATCACACCCTCATCACTGATATCTTACCTAGACTTGATATGATACCACAGCCACACCACTGATCTCACTGGCTCACAAAAATGTGACAGCCTCCTTGTGACACCACAGTGTTACTGTTGACATCACAAACTTAACTGTGAAATGCAGGCATCAACCCTGACATCACAACCTCACTGTGATATCACAACTTCCCCAGTGACATCCAACCATAGTGACATCACAGACTCACTGTGATTCACAACCTCACTGTGATATCACAGCCACACTGATAACATCACAGTCTCACCACTGTTATCCTACCTAGTCTTAACGTGATACCACAGCCTCACCACAGATAGCATAGGCTCACAATGACATGACAGCCTCGGCCGTGATATAGCCTTTGACATTATAAACAGTGACACCACAGCCTCACATGTTACATCACTGCCTCATTGTGACATCAATCTTCCCACAGATATCACAGCCTCACAGTGACCTCACAGCCTCACTATGACATCACAGTCTAACTTGTTACATCATGGACTCACCTGTTACATCACAGCCTCATGGAGAATTCAGCCTCTCCACTGGCATCACAACTTTCACAGTGACCTCACAGCCTCAGTATGACATCACAACCTGTCTGTGAAGTCACAGACTCACAGTGACATCATGGCTTCACAGTGATATCACAGCCTCTCTGTGACATTACAGCCTCGCCTCTGACATAACAGCCTCAATGTGACAAAACAGGCCAACTTCTGAAATCATAGCATCATTGACATCACAGATATGCTGCCTAGCCAAGCGATGTCATTGCAGCCTCCTTACTGACATCTCAGGCTCACAGTCACATGACAGACTCAACAGTACCACCACAGCCTCACAGTGTCATCACAGCCTCAATGTGACATTACAACTTGACTGATACCACAGCCTCACTGTGACATCACAAACTCACTGTGACATCAGTTTTGCAATGAACATAATAGGCTCATGGTTATATCACATACACACCACTGACATAGCCTCACTGTGAAGCTGTGATGTCACTGTGAGGCTGTGAGGTCACTGTGAGGCTGTGAGATCACTGTGAAAGGTGTGTTATCAGTTGCAAAGCTTATTTGATCATGAGGCTATGATGTAAAAGGTGAGTATATGATGTAACAGGTCAGACTATGGTCACAGCGAGGCTGTGAAGACACTGTGAGGCTAAGATATATGTGGGAGGATTGTTGTCAGAATGAGGCAGTGATGTAACATGTGAGGTTTTGGTGTCATTCTTTTTTGATGTCAAAGCTATGATGTCACAGCTGAAGCTATCAACTCACTGTGAGCCTGTGCTATCTGTTGTGAGGCTGTGGTGTCATAGTAAGGCTAGGAAGGATACCAGTGTTGAGGCTGTGATTTCACAGCGTGGCGATGATGTCACCATGAGACTGTGATGTCACAGTGAGTCTGTGATGTCACGGTGAGGATATGAAGTCACAGTGATGCTTTCATATCAATGGTGAGGCTGTGATGTCACAGTGCTACTGTGATGTCAGTGGCAAGACCAATGTCACAATGAGGCTATGATCTAACAGGTGATCCTGTGGTGTCAGTGGGCAGGCTATGAGGTCACTTTGAGGCTGTGATGTCACAGTGACACTCTGATGCCAGGTCTGACTCTATGAGATGTCAGTGAGGCTGTGACATGAGGGGTGATGCTTGGATTTGACAGAGGTTAGAACATCAGTGGTGAGGCTGTGAAGTCACATTGAGGGGGTGATGTCACAGTGATCCTGTCATGTCAGTGGTGAAGCTGTGATGTCATCATGAGACTGCTGGTACAGTGTGGCTGTGATGTCATAGTGAGGTTGTGATGTCACAGTGAGGCTATGATGGACTGTATGGCTGTGATGTCAAAATGATACTGTGATGTCACTGTGAGGTTTTGATGTCACTGGGGAATTTGTGATGTCACAGTGAGGTTGTGGTGTCTATAGCAACACTATGGTGTTACAGGGAGGATGTCAGGTTTCAGTGAGCCCGTGACGTTGGTGGTGAGGCTGTGATGCCATATCGAGGCTAGATAGGATGTCAGTGATGAGGGTGTAATGTAGCTTTGAGGCTTTGATTTCAGAGGTGAACCAGTGATGTCATAGTGTGGTGTGATGAAACAGTTAGGCTATAATGTCAGAGTTGATGCTGTGATGTCATGGGCAATCATTTCAGAGGTGAGCATTTGATGTCATAGTGAGGCTGTCATGTCACAGTGAGGCTATAACCTTACAGGTGGAGCTGTGATGTCACAGTGAGGCTGTGTTGTCACCAATAATGCCATGATATCACAATGAGGATGTGATGTCAGTGGAGTGAGACTGTGACATCACAGTGAGGATATGATTTCAGTAGTTAGGCTGTGATATCAGAATGAGGCTGATGTGAGTGATGAGGGCATGATGTCAGAGGGATGCTGACATGTCACTGGTGAGGCCGTGATGCCATCATAAAAGTTTGATGTCACCGTGTGGCTGTGGTGTCACCATGAGCCTGTGATGTCACAGGGAGTTGGTGATGTGAAAGTGGAGGCTATGAGAACACAATGAGACTGTGATGTCTGTGGTAAGTCTGATGTTACAGTGAGGCTATGAAGTCCATGGTGATTCTGTGATGTTACATCCTCACAGCCTCACAGTGACATCAAAGTCTCACCTCTGACATCACAGACTCACTGTGATATAACAGGCTAACCTCTGATACCATAGCATCAGTGACACCACAAACATCCTGCCTACCCTTTCTATGATACCACAGCCTCATCACTGACGTCTCAGGTTCATGGACACATGACAGACTCAACAGTGACACCACAGCCTTGTTGTGGCATCACAGCCTCACCAGTAACATCCCAGTCTCACTATGACATCTCAGCCTCATCACTGATATCAGCCTCAATTCTGACATCACACCCTAACCACTGATATCATAGTCAAACTGATATCACTACCTCAGTGTAACATCACAGCCTCACAGTGACATCACAGCCTCTTCTCTGACAGCACAGCCTCAGTGCGACTGCACAGCATCATCACTGATGTACTATCCTCACTGTAAAATCCAAATATCACCACTGACATCACAGCCTCACTGAGGTCTCACAGAATTAGCCCTGACATCAGGGCCTCAATGGGACATCACACCCTGATCCCTGAAAGCCTACCTAGCCTCACTATGACACTACAGCTTCACCACTGACCTCACAGGCTCATTGAAACATGACAGCCTCCCTGTGAAACCACAGTGTCGCTATTGACATCACAACCTCACTGTGACTTCACAACTTCCCCAGTGACATCACAGCCTTACAGTGACATCACAGCCTCATTTGGATATCTAGCAATACCGTGCCATCAAAGCATCACTGTGGCATGAAGCTTTACCTCTGACATCTTGGCCTCACTGTGACATCACAGCTTCAGTCTGACACAATAAACTCACTGTGACATTAGAGCCTCATCAGTGATAATACACCCTCACCAATGACATAGTCTCCTTGTGAAAGTAAGTCACTACTGACATCACAACCTCACTGTTAGATTACAACATCACTGTGACATCACAGCCACACTGTGCCAATGCAGCCTCGTTGTGACATCACAGACTCATCACTGATAGGCCAGGATCACCATGTATTGCAGTCCGCCTGCATGGTTACTGAAAAAATGACCATCATACAGCTTAAGGGAACAAGGGGTTTATTTCCTTATGATTACTGGTTACAGTTCTCACTTCGCCTTGACAGGAGAGCATGCATGAACACCAGGGCCGAGGCAACTGACCATACCATAATGGCATAATGGATGAGAGATGGACAATCCTTAATTGCCAGACCAGCATGTCTGGCCAAGTACGCTGAAGGATGCCCACTCTCTCAAACAGCTGTCTGTCAATTATCCAGGATCTAATCCTACCTATCATGGGTTGGGCATTTCCCATCGCTAGACAATCTCCTTCAGGTTTGCTCTGGACTTAACTCAACCACCAACTCTCTACAACTGTGCCCAGAACTCAAACCCTCAACCGTCAAGTTGACACCTGTGCTTAACTATGACACTCCACCCCTTGTCAACTTGACACAAAAACAATAGCATTTTTAATCTGTAACCTTTACTTGTCCCCATATATATTAAAAAATTAAAAATCATTCCATGAACAAATTTTAAATGTTCTCATTAAAACTATAGTTCCAACATTTTAAAAGTTCAAAGTTGTTTAACTTTAAAAGGGTATTAAATCAGAATGAGTTAAGTACTTTAAAACAAATAAAACACTAAAACAAAAGGATCTTGATACAATAAGTAAACATTTAAATTAAGAGCCAAATCCAGCAAATTACTGCATCCTGTACTTCAATGTCCATCTTCTGTTGCTCATCATGTAATCACCGTGGCTCAAAGATTTCAGGAATTCCCAGTCCCTATTTGCAACTCAAAGTTGTAAAAGCACGGTTCCTTTGAACCAGGTTGAATCTCCACTCTCAACAGTCTTGAGCATACATCTCACAGTTCTGGCATCTCCAAAACTGGGTTTGCCTCTGCAGCTATAAGCTTCACCTTCTCTTGCAAGAGCTCTATGCCTGCCACTTGGTGCCAAGCTTTTGCTGCTTTCCCACCCCCTAAAATCATTCACCAAAATCTGTACCCCCTGGAGATGCTGCCAAAGCAAGGTTGAAACGTAGCCTCGCCCACTGGAGCTGCAGCTGTACCAACTTCAATATGCTGATGCTGGAAAAGCCTCTTTTAGGCAGCCAAACTTTCAAAGGGCAAGAAACAGCTTTAACTTGAGCTTTCAGTCCCTGAAGGAATTTGAGTTTTCAAACCACGAACTTGCTATACAGTGTTTTTCACATCTTCCACTGTCCCAGTGCACGTCACTAGGATTTCTCTCACTGTTACTGATTTCTCCAACAGTAGAAGATATTCTTCTGCCTGCCCTTTGCACATTCAAACTTTCAAGACTGCCAACACAGCTCTCCTCTGTCAAGCAAACCAGTCCATCATCTTTAAATTCAGCTTTACCAAAGTCCTTGTCCCCTAATCACAAATTGGGCCCAAACAATCTCTCTGAGCAATTGGCCCACTAAACTCTGAAGAATTATTATTTGTAAATCCACAAAGTGAAAATTTTCAAGCATTTCCAACTTTGTCCAGCAGAACCATTCAAAAGCCAAAAAATCCACATAGTCAGATTTATCCACAACACCCCACTTCCTGGGTACCAAATTCTTTTGCAGTCTGCCTGAATAGTTACTGAGAAAATGACCATCACACAGCTTAAGGGAACAAGGGGTTTATTTACTTATGATTACTAGTTACACTACTCAGTCCAGCTTGACAGGAGAGCATGCACCAATACCAGGGCTGAGGGAACTGACCATACCATCACTGCATAACGGCTGAGAGATGGACAATCCTTACTTGCCAGACCAGCATGTCTGGCCAAGTGAACAGACAGATGCCAACTCTCTCAACAAGTTCTCTGTGATTTATCCAGGGTGTAATCCCATCCACCATGGGCTGGGTCTTCCCCATCAGCAAGACAATTTCCTTCAGGTTTGCTTTGGAATTAACTCAAACATCAACTCTCTACAACTGTTCCCAGAGCTCAAACCCTCAACAGCTAAGTGACACCTGTGCTTAACTGTGACACCATGATATCACTGCCTCACCAGTGCCACCACAGCCTCATGGTAACATCATAACCTCACTGTGGCATCACAGCCTCACCAGTTATATTATATCATCAATGGAACATCTCAGCCTCATAACTCACATCAGAATCATTTCAGAAATCACAGCCTATTAACTGACCTCACAGCTGCACTGTGACATCACAGCCTCACTGTGCCATCACAGCCTCACTGTAACATTGCAGCCTCATCACTGGAATCCTACATAGCCTTACTAGGACACCACAGCATCAGCACAGACAGCATAGGCTTCCAGAGTGATATCACATCACGGTGACATGACAGCCCACAGTGACATACAACCCTCACAGTGACATCACAGCCTCAGTGTGACATCACAGCTTCATCAGTGACAACACAGCCTCACCTGTGATATCAGAGCCTCACTATGAAATCACAGGCTCACTGTCACACCAGTGACAACATAGCCTTTGACATCACAGCCTCACCTATATCACTGTCACATAAGTTCACCATTGACATCACAGCCCTACCAGTGACATCACAGACTCACTGTGACATCTTTCTCAACACTGACATTCCAGCCTTATTTTTTTAATTTTTATTATTTATTCAACCATGCATGTATGTGTGTGTATGTGTGTGTGTGTAGAACCATGGACGAATTCGGAAACTACCATGAACCACCTCCACCTCCTCCTTGTTTACTCTGCCCAGGGATTCACAGGCTCTACCCCACCAGGGCCAGAAATTCAGGCCGCCTCCGCTTCCGCCAGGTGTCTATACATGGTGTCTAGTGTCCGAACTCAGGATCTTCCGCCTGCAAGGCAGAGGCGTAACTCCTGAGCCACCTCTCCAGCCCTGACATTCCAGCCTTATTGTGATGTCATACCTTCACCAGTGACATCATAGCCTCATTGTGACATCAGCCGCATAAATAACACCACAGTCTCACTGTCTCAATAAAACGTCTCCAATGACATCACAACATCACTGTGTCATCATAGCCTCACTGTGTCCTTACAGCGTCACTCTTACATTACTACCTGACAGTGACACCATAGCCTCACTGTCACATCACAAGTTTTGTGACAGCATTGCCTCTTATGTAATAGCCTCATGGTGATATCACATACACACCTCTAACATAGCACATCAAAATCTCACTGTGACATCACAGCCTCACCACTGCTATGACAGGCTCACCATGATATCACAACCTCCTCAAGGACACCACAGCCTCTTTGTGATATAACCTCAGTGTGGCATCACAGCCTCACCAATTATATCATAGCATCAATGCAACATCTCAGCCTCATCTCTTATATCAGTCTCACTTCTTAAATCACAGGTACACTGTGACATCACAGGCCCACAGTGACATCACAGCCACACTGTGACATCATACCCTCAAAATTGTATACTACCTAGCCTTACTAGGATTCTACAGCCTCACTACAGTTAGCACAGACCTACAGTGATGTGACAGCCTCAGCAGTGACATCATAAACAATTACACCACAGCCTCACATGTTACATTACTGCCTCATTGTGACATCAATCTTCCCACAGATATGACAGCTTCACAGTGACCTTACAGCATCATGTACACCTCACAGTCTAATCTGTTACATCATAGATTCACCACTTACATTATAGCCACATGGAAAAATCAGCCTTGCCACTGTTATCACATCTTCCACAGTGACCTCACTGTGAGATCAAAACCTCTCTGTGATGTCACATTCTCACAGTGACATCACAGCTTCACAGTGATATCACAGCCAAACTGTGGCTTTTTAACCTCATCTCTGACATCACAGACTCACTGTGACATCACAGCCTCACATCTGACATCACAGCCTCACTGTGACATAACAGGCTAACCTCTGAAATCATAGCATCAGTGACACCGCGGACATCCTCACAATGAAACCACATCAGCGTCATTCTGATATCACAGCCTAATCACTGAAATCACATCCTCATTGTGATGTCACAATCTAGCTCCTCTGACATCACAGCCTCACCCTGATATCAGGGCATCACTGGTTACAACACAGGCTCACTGTGACATCACAGCCTTACCTCTGAGTGTGCAATCTCACTGTGACACGGCAGACTCACTGACAACACAGTGTCACCTCTGAAATCATAGCCCAACTGTGACTTCATAGCATCGTCTCTGACATTATAGCCTCATTGATTCATCACAGCCTCACTATGACATCACAGGCTCGCTGCTGAAATCATATCCTCAATGCCACACCACACCCTCATCACTGAAATCCTACATAGCCTCACTATGATAGAACAGCCTCACTATGATAGAACAGCCTCACCACTGACCTAACAGGCTCATTGAAATATCACAGCCTCCCTGTGACACCACGGTGTCGCTATTGACATCACAACCTCACTGTGACATCACAACTTACGCTATGACATCAAATCCTCACAGTGACATCACAGCCTCATTATCACAGCCATAAGGTGCCATCAAAGCATCACTGTGACATAAAGCTTCACCTCTGACATATAGCCTCACTGTGACATCACAGCCTCAGTTTGACACAATAAACTCACTGTGACATTAGAACCTCAACAGTGACAATACAGAATCATAAATGACATAGTCTCACTCTGAAAGCACCATCATTACTGACATCACAACCTCACTGTGACATTACAACTTCACTGTGATTTCACAGCCACACTATGCCAGAGCCTCACAGTGACATCACAGACTCACCACTGATATGACAGGCTCACTGACATCAGAGTCTCTCCTCTGATATCACAGCTTCAGTGTGACTGCACAGCCTCACAACTGACATTACAACCTCACAGTGATATCACAGTCACACTGTGCCTCATTGTGACAGCACAGCCTCACCACTGATTGGACAGGTTCACCAAGATATTACAGCTTCACCAGTGACAACCACAGCTTCTTGGTCACATCATAACCTCACTGTGGCATTACAGCCTCACCAGTTACATCACATCATCAATGTGAAATCTCAGCCTCATCTCTCACATCAGTCTCAATTCTGAAATCACAGCCTAACAAATGACCTCACAGCAGCACTGTGACATCACAGCCTCACTGTGACCTTATAGCCTCATGGTGACATCACAGCCACACTGTGACATTACAGTGTCACCAATGATATCCTTCCTAGCCTTGCTATGACACCACTGCCTCGCAACAGTTAGCACAGGCCCATAATGAAGTGACAGCCTCAGCAAAGACATCATAGCCTTTGTCATCATAAAGTGTGACACCACAGCCACACATGTTATATTACTTTGTGATATCAATCTTCCCACAGATATAGCCTCACAGTGACTGAACAGTCTCACTGTGACCTCACAGTCAAATCCATTACAACATAGACTCACCTCTTACATCAGAGCTTCATGTTGAAATAGGCCTTGCCAATGATATCACACCTTCAACGGAGATGCCAGAGCCTCACTGTGACATCACAACCTCTCTGTGTTGTCCCAGCCTCCTAGTGACATCACAGTTTCACAGTGATAAAACAGCCTCATTGTGGCATTATAGCCTCATTTCTGACATCACAGCTTCACTGTGACATCACAGCTTCCAGAGTGTTATCACATCACAGTGACATGACATCCCACAATGACATACAACATACACAATGACAGCACAGCCTCACCTGTGATGTCAGAGTCAGCACTGACATTAGTCAGTGTTCTGACATCACTGCCACACCAGTGACATCACAGCCTTTGTCATCACAGCCTCACCAGTGTCATTGTCACATAATAACTTCACCACTGATATCATGGCCTCATCATTGACATCATAGACTCACTATGACATCTTTCTCACCACTGACATTCAAGCCTTATTGTGACAACACACCTTCACCAGTGATATCACTGCCTCCTTGTGACATCAGCCTCACCACTAACATCACAGCCTCACTGTGCCACCCATATCTCTCTAGTGACATCACATCACTGTGTCATCAGAGCCTAAGTGTGATGTCATAGCCACACTGTGTCCTCACAGCCTCGCTGTGACATTACAACCTTACAGTGACATCATAGACTCAATATGACATCACAGCATCACCACTGACACCATATCCTCACTGTGACATCTCCCTTGCCACTGACATCACAGTCTCACCATGGCAGCACAAATTTCTTTTGATCACAGGCTCACGGTGATACCACAGCCATATGGTGACATCGAAGCCTCAAGGTGATATCACAGCCTCACCAGTGATATGCCAGACTCACTGTGCTATAGTACCCTCAGAACTCACATCTGCCTCATTCTGATATCACAGCCTAACCATTGAAATCACATCCTCTGCCACTATGTGCCAATACAGCCTCACAGTGACATCACAGCCTCACTGAGACATCACAGTCTCATTACTGATTGGACAGGCTTACCACAATATTACAGCCTTACCAAGGACACTCCAGCCTCATTGTGATATTATAATCTCACTGTGGCATCACATCCTCATCAGATATATCACATTCTCAATGCAACATCTCAGCCTCATCTCTCACATCAGTCTCACAGCCACACTGTGACATCACAGCCTCACTACTGGTATCAACCCTACCCTTACCATGACACCACAGCCTCACCACTAATAGCACAGGCTCACAGTGACATGACAGCCTCAGCAGTGATATCATTGCCATTGACATCACAGTTTCACCACAGTCTCACAAGTTATGTCACTGTGTCATTGTGACTTTAATCTTTCCACAGATATCACAGCATTACTGTGACCTCACAGCCCCTCTGTGACCTCACATTATAACTTTTTACATTATAGTCTCACCTGTTATATCATATCCTCATGGTGAAATCCACTTTGCACTGACATCACAACTTCCACAGTGACCTCACAGCCTCACTGTGACATCACAACCTCTCTGTGATGTCACAGCCACAAGGTGCCAACACAGCCTCACTATGACATCAGTCTCACCACTGATTAGACAGGCTCACCGTGATATTACAGCCTCACCAGTGACACCACAGTCTCACGGTGACATCATAACCTCACTGTGGCTTCACAGTCTCAAAAGTTATGCCACATCATCAATGCGACATCTCAGCCTCATAACTCACATCAATGTCACTTCTGAAATCACTGCCTAACCACTGATATCACATCCTCCTTGTGGCATCACAGCATCATGGTGACATCACAGTCACACTGTGACATCACAGCCTCACCACTGCTATTCTACCTAGTCTTACTATGACAACACAGTCTCACCAGTGATGTGACAGCCTCAGCAGTGACATAATAGTCATAAATGAATCATAAATAGTCATAAATAGACATAATATCATAGGGATATCAAAGCCCCACATAGTATATCACTGCGTTATTGTGACATCAATCTTCCCACAGATATCACAGATTCATAGTGACCTCCCAGATTCACTGTGACTTCACAATCTGACCTGTTACATCATAGCCTCATGGTGATATCAGACTTGTCACTGACATCACATCTTCCACAGTGACTTCACAGCCACACTGTGACATCAAAACTTCTCGGAGATGTCTCAGCCTCATAGTGATATCACAGCTTCACAGTGATATCACCACTTCACTCTGGCATTGTAGCCTCTTTTCTGATATCACAGCCTCACTGTGACATCACAGCTTAACCTCTGACATCACAGCCTCACTAAAATAACAGGCTAATCTCTGAAATCATAGCATCAATGATACCACGGACATCCTGCCTAGCCTTGGTATAACACCACAGCCTCATCACTGATATCTCAGGTTCATGGTCACATGACAGCCTCGACAGTGACACCACAACCATGCTGTGGCATCAGTGTCTCACCAGTAACATCCCAGCCTCACTGTGACATCTCAGCCTCATCACTGACATCAGCCTCACTTCTGACATCACAGCCTAACCAATGAAATCTCAGCCGAACTGTGATGTCATAGTCTATCACTACTGATATCACAACCTCACATTAACATCACAGCCTCACAGTAATATCACAGCCTCTCCTCTGACATCACAGGCTCAGTGTGACTGCACAGCCTCACCGCTGACATCCTAACCTCACTGTGAAATCCAAGCATCATTCCTGACATCACAGCCTCACTGTGACATAACAAGCTAATCTGCTGCAGTCCAAAGTGCAACCTCAAATCTAGGACTCCCCTCCACAAGGTGGGCAAGGTTTCAGCAATTTGAGAACAGACAGCTCTCTGGGCTGAGTGAATCTGAACTTTTTATTGAAGTTTGTAGCAGAGCTTTTATACTTTAGATAATCCAGAGTAAAGGCCAATGAATATATCACCATGCCCATAGGGAAAACATCAAAGAAAATCAGGACCAAATTCTTTATGGGGTTATGTAAAATGTATTCATTCTGGGTAACAAAGGAAGAGCAGAGTGACATATATTTTCTGTGTTGGAACAGACATGATGTCTCCAGGTAGAGTTAAAGCAGGCATGATACTCAGTTGCTAAAAGCAAAGGAACAATGAATGTTTAAAGTAGATTTTCCTTGGTTTATGTATAAACATCAAATTTGTGGGGGGAGGGACTGTAAACTAGCTAGTCCTGAGAAAAACAAGGACAACAACAACAACAAAAAGATCTAAGAATATACAAGAGGTAGACTCAAATCCCAGAGGCAGGAATGCTCTTGCCAGAGGCAAATTTTAATCTACATAGGGAGAGCCCTTAGGACCTAACAATTGCCCATTTAGATAGTAATGTGTCACTCCCCAGCCAGCAGGCTTTAGGCCAGAACCAGACCACAACACTCAGGCAGACAGTAACACTAAGGCTTGATTACCCCCTTGTTTTCCTTATTTCTCTTATTTATATCAAATAATATCATGTTTCCTTGAAACAATATTCTGTCATGCTGAACCTTGTCAAAACAGCATGGTTGGGGGGCTGGAGAGGTGGCTCAGGGGTTAAGCCTCTTCTTGAAGGCAGAAGGTCCTGAGTTCTGATCCTAGACCCCATGTATAGATGCCTGGCAGAAGCGGGGGCAGCCTGCTTTTCTGGTCCTGGTAGGGCGGAGCCTGTGAATCCCGGGACAGAGTAAATGGAGGAGGTGGAGACATCTATGGCAGTTCCCGACTTTGTCCGTGGTTCTACACACACAACACTTATACACACTGCACACAGACACACACACACACACATATACACACGCAATTGAATAAACAAGAAATAATAATAATTAAAAAAAGAAAACAGCATGGTTGGATAAGGATGCAACATTTCCCTCTCTTTTATTTTTTTAAATGATGAGATAAATCTGAAGATGACTGGAAAGAGAATTATAGTAATGACTATGGTAAGAATTGTCATGCCAATATGAATTAACATGGTGAACCAGGTTGTAGGAAAACATTCAAACTCATATGATTATTTACATAAGTGTGTAGAACCTTAAGTTGGTAAAATGGCTCTGAATGTCTCTTAAAGAGTACAATTGTAGTAGCAGTCAGCAATTTGTATAAACTTAAATATAGAGTAGTCTTAATATGTCTAACAGACTTGTTTTGATAAGTAG
Source organism: Typhlomys cinereus (assembly GCA_023101885.1). NCBI lineage: Eukaryota > Metazoa > Chordata > Mammalia > Rodentia > Platacanthomyidae > Typhlomys > Typhlomys cinereus. The sequence continues at coordinate 650,495 of JALPQD010000136.1, read as the reverse complement.
GAATAACTTATCTAGGCGCTAAGTGTCAAGACTACCAGATCTATTCTGGAGTTTAAATGAATCTGAATTTTGTCCCAAATTTAAAATTTATCTTAGTGTCTAAGTTAAGAGAAACATAATTAGCCATTCAAGAGTAGATACAATTGGTGGTATAAATGTCAGCAAAAGTCAACAGAAAATTGTACATTTTTAGGAACCAAAAGTAAAATGCGTGGCAAGTACACAATAGTGAATTTTAAATGGAAAATAAAGTCCTTTAGCATATGGAAAATAAAGTCCTTTAACTTTTAAAGTCCAATTTGTGAAAGACTTTCAAAGTCAGTCCAAACAGGGGTCAGGAATCCATCCTAGAAGGAAACATTTCTGGCTCCTTCAGGTCAGGATCTGGCTCTTTGACTTGTTTTGTATCGATGTCAACTCCTTTTTTCCTGTAGGCTGAGAGCTGTCATCTTGTCAGGGAGACTGTCTATGATTTTCCACTGGGCAGAATAAACATTTGGGAATCCACAGGGGTGAGCTTGCTGATGGAGAACACAAAGACATCTGGGACTCCTGGAAGCCCTGGGTCTGGTTAGGACAGGGGTGTGTCAAAGGCATTCTTTCCTTTAACTATCATCTCTAATTTTAAATCTTTTCATAAGCATAACATCCCACAGACCTTTATAACATACATTAACATTCTTTTAAGTAACCAACTCATAAACTTTCTGTATACACTTTAAACTTGTAAGCAACAGATCCCATCCCATTAACCTTTTATCAAACCTTTTGTACATCTAAGTACTATACATACATATATATATATATATATATTTGATAGTTTCCTGCTATTTTTACATTAATTATCCCTCAAGAAATGTCTTTTAATGGAGGTCATAACAGATAACAAACTTCATCTTTAAAATAAATTAAGAGTTGAGTCTGATTTGGCAATTGTGTAGACAATATACAATTACATATAATATATACTTTGAAATCTAAGGCATTATACCTCTCTATTTATTTACTTTAGCATTAAGTAACCACAAATTTTGTATGTTTAAAGTATATGAAACTTATGAACATAAAAGAAAACATTTGTTTAAGGTAACAGCCTTAAATCTTATTTTGAAATGAAAATGTTTAATAACTTGTAGTACTTTAATATCTTTTGGAGCCAAATTAATTATAACACAAGTCAGTAAAAGTTCTTTAAATTTTGTAGAGACTGAGACATTGAATATGGAATAAACAAGCAGCATATGGTCACAAGAGAGTACTTGCATGTCTCTGTTTAGGTAAGCAATTTTTTCTGGCAATAGACACATTTAGATATGTAAGAGGAATGGACCCAGCAGGCCTGTATTAAGGTCTCTGATCAACCATTACTTACAATACCTCCACCTGGGGAGCATGCCACTCAGGGATGATCTGTATGGGATTCGCATGCGTGAATGCAACTTCCCCAAGCTATACCTGCTGCTGCACCTGATGCTGACGTCAAACTGCCTCGCTGAGAGGACCAATGAGTCAGAATGACTCAGCAAACCTCATGCTGGGAGTTATGGGATGTTGGGTGGGGTATATAGGCTGCCCCATACTTACAATAAATGAGCCAGCCTGCAAGCCTGAGAGCCTGCTGTTGCCACTCACCTGACTCCCTGAATCTGTGTCGTTGACTTCGCGCCAGTTTATCCATGCCCCCAAGGGTCTCCGTGGGCCCCTGAGACTATTATATCCTACCAAAAAGAGAATTTTTTAGAAGATATTTGTATTACCTGGTTGGTAGATTCGATGGGATAAAATTTTATAAAAGAAATCAAGAGGAATGAGGAAGTTTAATTGGTCAATATTATAGTGGCTTTGTTATTTTGAGAATATAGGGAAAAAACTTTAAGAGCACAATGGAATTTTCATTTGTAGTCCTGATAAATATCAAAACCAAGCTAGATAACTTTTTATGAAAGAAAACTTACAATCTATCAGAAAAAACAGTTGTGATTGATTCAAAATGTAAATAGTTAAGGCCTTAGATGTTATTAAAATTATGTTCTTATTTTAAGTGTGCATACATATAGTTAAAAATGGCATGCCAAAATTTTAATATTAGTGTGCAACATGAATCAACAAAATTGAAGTGGCCATAGATTTTTTACATTGAAACACAAGACACCCAACATATAAACACAGAACACAGAAGCATACAAACACATCAATAGCATACAATTCACTGACAACAGCCTTAAAATTACCTTTAAAAACATCATCAAAAGCAAATCAACATTTATGAAAGCCTTACCACTGAAAACAAAATCTCATGCAGATAAGTCCAGCAGTTTAGTTTAATTGTGAAAAACATTAAAAGCAGATTAAACTTTAAAACTTAGTACCAAAACCAAATTATTATTTAAGAAACTTTATATTTAACAGATGAATGCATTTGTCTATTTTTTTCTTTTTCTGAAAATTGGTTAGGATTTCCCAAAGTGTCATTTCCTTTTTAAAGGCTGAATATTTATATTATTGTTTCCCAATATGAGATCCTCTTGTCACAGCCTGTAAAAGCGGTAGGATTGCAAATCTTTTTATGGATCTCAAAAACATTTGAATAACTTTTAGGACATTAGGTTTTTATATTAATTTTTTGTTTTTTCTTGTAATTAAACTAATAGGAAGAACATTTTTGTCCTCTTATTTTTATATTTATTTAATTTTTTAAATCCATATGAAACCAAATTCTGTGATTTATACTCCCTTCAATAAAACAAGATATAAATTTAGAACTTAATCTACAAAGCCAGCCAATTGTTTTTCACTGTTTCTAATCTTTTTGGTTTTAACATTATGTTTTCTGTTTGATGGTTCTGTGTGCCCTAATTTTAACTGTTCTTGTACCAATTGTTCAATAGCCTGTATTTTTTCCATTGATAGAGGCCAGTGTTCAACCCAATCTTTTGATTTCCATTGTATCTTATGGGCATAATAATTAACAGTGGCCCCAATTAAAAATTTTTGTTCTGATTCTGCAGGATCAGAAACTACTGAAGCCATTTCTATTTTGGATAAAACACCTCTTCCCTATAACGGAAAAGGAAGAGAGGCTGAAAACTTTTTGATTTAATATCACCTGCCTATTTTAATATTTGTACTCACTGCATATAGGCTGGTGAGGCACCCACACATACTTTGATGTAATCTCTCATAGATTCTCACACTTTGAGGCTGTGATGCCATAGCAAGGTTGGGATGTCAGTGTTGAGGCTGTCATGTGACCATGAGCCTGAGATGTCACTGATGAGACTGTGGTGTCATAAGGAGGCTAGGCATGATGTCCGTGGTGTCATTGATGCTAAGATTTCAGAATTTAACCTGTTATGTCAGTTATGCTGTGATGTCACAGTGAGGCTATGATGTCAGAAATGAGGCTATAATGCCACAATGAGGCTGTGATATCACTGTGAACCTGTGATGTCACTAAGAGGCAATGACATCACAGAGAGGTTGTAATGTCACAGTGAAATTGTGAGGTCACTGTTGAAGATGTGATGTCAATGGCAAGTAAGATTTCACCCTGAGGCTATGATGAAAAAGGTGAGTCTATGCTGTAACAGGTTAGACAGTGAAGCTGTAAGATCACTGTGAGGCTGTGATATCACAGTGCAGCTCTAAGGTCAGTGGTTATGCTGTGATTTCAGAAGTGAGACTGGTGTGAGAGATGTGGCTGAGATGTCGTTTTGATGAAGTGATATAAACCATGAAGCTGTGATGTCACAGTGAGGTTATGATATCACCATGAGTCCGTGGGGTCATAGTAGAGGCTGTGATGTCACTATGAGCCTGTCACATCAGTGTTGAGTCTGTGATGTCACCATGAGGCTATGATGTCAGAGGTGAATACCATGACAGTGATGCTTTGATTTCAATGTATGGCTGTGATGTCACTGTGATGTTGTGATGTCACTGGGGAAGTTGTGGTATCACAGTGAGTTTGTGATGTCAATAGCAACACTGTGCTGTCAAAGGGATGCTGTCACGTCTCAGTGAACCTGTGAGGTCAGTGGTGAGGCTGTGGTGTCTACGTGAGGCTAAGTATGATGTCAATGGTGAGGGTGTGATGTCATATTGAGGTTATGATTTCAGAGGTGAGCCTGAGATGTCATAGTGAGGCTGTAATGAAACAGGGAGGCTGTTACTTTCAGAGTCGATGCTGTAATGCACAGTGAAGCAATGATTTCAGAGGTGAGCATGTGATGTCATAGTGAGGCTGCGTTGTCACCAGTGATGCTGGGATATCACAGTGAGGCGTCAGTAGAATGAGACTGTGGACATCACAGTAAGGATGATATTTCGTGGTTAGGCTGTGATAATAAAATGAGGCTGATGAGGATGATGAGGTAGGATGTCCAGTGTTCTGGCAGAAAAAAAAGATGAAAAAAAAAAAATCATGAGTGGGAAAAAGGAGGAGAAGGAGAGTGGGGAAAAGAGAAATTTGGCGGTGAGGGCATCAGAAGGCTTTGATATCACACGTGTGGCTGCAGTGAACCACCATAGCCCCTGAGTACAGGAAGCTGTGAGTCAACAGTGAAACTGTGGATGTCAGTGATAAGGATGATGTCACAGGATGTATATGATGTCAGTTAGTAGATGCTGTGATGTCACAGTGAGGCTCGGATGTCACTGAGGCTCTATGTTCATTGAATGTGTCATAGGTGTTTAGTATTATGTAACCATAGTGAGTGCTATTTGTCCAGTACAGGCTGATGTCACAATTGATGTCAGAAATGAGATTAATTATATGAACAGTGAGCTGTGATTATCTCTGTGAAGTTTTGATGTCAGTTTGAGTCTGTGATATCACAGAGAGGTTTGTGATGGAACAGTGGAGGCTGTAAGTCTCACTGTCGAAGATGTGATTCAGTGGTAACGCTGATTTCACCCTGAGGCTATGGGAGTACATGGTGAGTCTGATGCATGCAGCAGCAGGGTTAGACTGTTTTGTCACGTGAGGCAATGATTTTCACTGTGGCTGAGATATCTGAGGGAAGATTGATGTCACAGTGGAGGCAGTGATGTAACTGTGAGGCTGTGGTGTCACTATTATATGATGTCACTGTTGAGGCTTTCCAGTCACTGTGAGCCTGCACCATCTGTAGTGAGGCTATGGTGCCATGGTAAGGCTAGATAGGATAGTTGGTGACACACCAACCTCTGTGTGACATATCACTGGCTCATGTTTAACACCACAGGCCACATTGTGACATCAAATTCCTCAAGGGCACACAGCCGTCTCAATTCAGGCTGATAAACCCAACAAAATTATCAGTCATGATGAAGGGTGAAAGACAAACTTTCCGCCATAAAGAAAACTTCAACCAGGCCCTCAAATATGCTAGAAAAGATACTCAAGCTCAAAGAAAACAAAAGCATATAGGACAACAGAAGAAAAGTTTAATACCACCACAACATACAAGTTAAATCATACACTTATGAAAGTCACTAAACAAAAAAAAGTCAGGAATTAAAAGTAATTTCTCATTATAACACTAAATGTAAATGGAATTAACTCACCAGTCAAAAGACATAGGTTACAAATGTGGCTTACAGATCAAAACCCATCCATCTGCTGCCTTCAGGAAACATCTCACCATAAAAGATAGGCACAGTCTAAAACTACAAGGCTGGTCAAAAAAATTTTCAAGCAAATGGAACCAGGAAACAAGCAGAGGTAGAACTTATGCTATCTGTTGCTGATGTCGGAGTCCAGCTGTTCTTCACCAACATTGGAACCCAGCATCTTTGACCCTCCCGAGAAGTAAAGGCTCAAGATCTTCTTGGGATCTTTTGGTTTTGTGGAACATTCTGATCAATAGTGAGGCATCTGCGAGTGGCTCACTATTTTTGTGAATTATTTTAATAAGCTTATTTTTAATAAGCTTATTTTTATATATTACATTCTATAGATTCTGTTTCTTCAGAGAATCCTGACTAATACACTATGAGAACTTTTAAAATTGAAAAAAAAGAAAGAAATTATGCTATCTGATAAAGTGGACTTCAAATCAAAGAAAACCATAAGAGATACACAATGATACTACATTTTATTCATAAGAACAATTCACAAGGAAGATTTCAAAATACCAAACATGTATGCCTAATATGGGTTCTTCCACATTCATTAAGCAAACACTACAACATCCAAACAAGAAATCATTCCCAAAATGATATACTTGGGGATTTAAATGCTGCACTCTCAACATGGGATGGATCAACAGGCCAAAAACTCAACAGAGAGACATTACAACTTAACTCAAACCCTTACTGAAACAGACCTTAAGAGACTGCTATGGAATCTTCCATCCAAGCACCAAGGAATACACATTCTTCTCAGCAGCCCATGGAACTGTCTCTAGAAAGACAACATATTGAGCCATAAAACAAATCTCCAAGTATACAGGAAAGTTGAAATTATAGCCCATACCTTGCCAGACCACCATACTCTAAATCTTGACATTCATAACACAATAAACAGCAAAAAATACACTTACTCTTTGAAACTACACATTATGTTGCTGAATGAGAAATGATTTCAGAAAAAAATTAAAAAGAAAATTTAAGATTTCCTAGAAGTGCACAACATTGAAAATACAACATATTAAAATCTCTGGGACACAATGAAAGCTGTCCTAATAGGTAAGTTTATAGCTCTTAGGGCCGATATAAAAAAAGGAAATGTCACAAGTGAAAAAACTAGAAATGAAAATGGAGTTATCACAACTGATACTCAAGAAAGTCAGAGTTTGCTCTGGCGCTGTGGAGGGCCCCTAGGCCATGCCCTAAGTCCCAAGTGATCCGAGCCACAGCTAGACGCTCAGCCCTTTTTGCCCGGGATCCGGACCAGGGCAGACTCCCTGCTCCTCAGAATTCAAGAGTCCAAAAAAAAAAAAAAAACAAGCAAAGTTCTAGGAGACAAAAGCCATACATCTGAAGTCCTCTAAAATCATCCCATCACATGGGAGACATTCTTCATATGCACCTCAAAGATAAGTAAACCCTTTTTACCATCTTGTTCTTTTCTATTATTAGTCACCATAGTTTTACTTTTCCATACAGACACCACAAAATGCATACAACTTCAGAGACTATACCATTCATCCTCACATGTCACCAAGGTAGTAAAAAGAAAAAGTGCATTACCATACTAATCTTCATTCCCTGTCTACTAAATCTGACATAATCTATGTACTAACAGTCTAATAGCCTCATCTAGGAAATAACACCAATACCAGACAAGCGTACCCAACTCCAAGGCAAACATTAGTAATAACTGCTCAAGAGTAGTAATACCATCTAATTCAGATCAGTCAAAAACACACAGAAACTGAAAGAAAGTCTTAAGAGATAAAACAACAATGCCCAGGTCACAGCACAAATCCATGAGAAACAAAAACCAAGACAACAAATCTCCTACTGAAAGAATCAACCCCATAATGATAGATTGAAACCAGAACAAACTCACAGAAACTAACCAAGAAAGCCATAAATAAGATAGTGATTTTCAAAGCCTGATCTTTTCCATGATCAATACTATGAAAGAGGAAATCTAGGAGGAAAATAACTGCATCAACCACTTTGAACAGGAACACAACAGGCACTCGGAAGAGATGAGAAAAACAATTGAAGAAACAAAAATAGGTATAGACCAGTTAATACAATCTCAACAGAGTATAAATTGAAGTAAAAGACAAGTTATGGTCAATCCAGAACTCAATGGAGAGTCTTACTAGCACAACTAATGAAGCAGAAAGTAGAATAGCAGATCTTGAAGACAAAGTGGAAGAACTAAGCAGCTCAATGGAAGAGATTGTTAAAGCCAAAAAGATACTTGAGAGAAATATTCAAGAGTTATGGGACACCCTGAAGAAGCCTAACATGTGCATTCATGTAATACCAGAACAAGAATCCCAAAATACCACACCTGAGGAAAATTTTCAAATTATCATAAAGGAGAACTTTCCTCATCTAATGAGAGAGGCCCATCGAAATAAAAGTGGCATTTTGCACCCCAAACAGATATGAACAAAATGAAACTCACCAAGTCAAATAATAGTCAAAACACTCCACATACAGTACAAAGAAAATGTGCTGAGAGCTTCAAGGGAAAAAAAAGTCACTTTTAAAGGTAAACCTATTAAAATAACAAATGATTTTTTTCAATGGAAACAGTAAAAAGCAAGAACAGCATGGAGAGATTTACTTCAAACATTGAATGATAAACAATGTCAACCAGGCTGATAGACCCGGCAAAACTATCAGTCATGATTGAAGGTGAAAGAAAAAATTTCCAGCACAAAAATGACTTGAAGGCTTACATGTCTACAAAACCAGGCCTTCATAAAATGCTAGAAAAGATACTCAAGCTTGAAGAAAAAGAACAAGCATATCTAGGGCAGAAGGGAAGTTTAATACCACCAAACCTACAAGTCAACTAATATATGTATGAAAGCCTCTAAACACAAAAGGTGTCAGGAATTAAAAGTAATTTCTCCATTATAACACTAAAAGTCAGTGGAATTAACTCATCAATCAAAAGACACAGATTACAAACTTGTATTACAAATCACAACCCATCCATCTGCTACCTTCAGGAAACACATCTCATTATAAAAAAATAGGTATATTCTAAAAATAAAAGGCTGGTCAAAAATTCATGCCCTAGTAGGAATGGCATAAGGTGACTGGAAAATTTCTTCTAGAATTTTCTCAAAGCCTCGTATTCTAAAATAGCCTATACCAAGCAAAAGGATAGCAATTTCTTTTTCTTTCTTCATTCTTTTCAGTCAGAGGTATTTTTATTAGTACCTACTGTGTGTCAGCACTAATCTTTAATCAATAAAAAACAATTTTAAAATGGCATTGAATGTGTACTTTTTCTAGTCACAAGTGAGAGGTGAAAACTGACAGGTAATAACTTGTAAATACCAGATATTTGCTAGAAGGAATGAAGTCAAACATTTGTGTACAGTGCCTTGTCCATAATCGGTATTCAGCAATTATCCCTCATAGAGTCTCTTGCCATGGCTTATGGAGGATTATGAATTTTGTCTTAATTGAAATAAAAAGACCAAATATTTCAAATAAGCCTATAGGGCAGCTGTGTCCCATTACTTATATGGTTATACAGTTAGTTCCTAGAATGTTATTCTTCACTGGCTGTTAGTTAGAAGACAAGGTTCCTGTGGACTTTTGGTACCAATGGAGTAGTAAGTGTTAGTGTCAGATAAATAGCACATGGAATAGTTCTTTCTGCAGGTCTGTTTTTCTGTTTGTTTTTGTTGGTTTGTTTTTGATTGCACAATGTTAATAATCAAACTATCGTAGCAGCTACAGAATAATTCACCAGCATGACACAAGTCAGAAAAATACATCATCGGCATTTAGGAAGCAAAAGCAACTTTTGAAATTTTCTTTCAAAATTGTCAAATATATTTTTTAAACATTTTTATTATTTTTCTGCTCATACAAACTTAGTAGGTACACCGGTTCCCTCCCTCCCTCCTCCTCTCCCTGACACCCCTGCTCCCCCTCCCCTCACACCTCCCTTACCATCCCCCAGTGCCTCCCCCCCAATTCCCGGAGAATCCTTTAATGTGCCTGCCAGTCTTTCCTCTCCGATGACGTACAAAGACCCAGTGGCATTCCCCTGAATCCTATCCTGTGTTCCCCCTGAGCACAAGAACACTACTGTGGCATCAATACCTTGCCTCCAAGGATCTTGGTGCCTTTAGCAAATGCTAGACTTTGTGGGGTCAATAGTTTGTTGGACATTGCGCAGGGCATGCAAAGTCCAATTATGATTGCTTCGGCCCTAACTTTTGTGGAGTATCTCGCATATCATTGCTCCTCCCATCCTTATGCTCTTACAATCTTACCACCCCCTCTTCCACAAATTTCCCTGAGCTTCAGGATGGGGAGAGATTAGGCTGGCCTAGTACTAGCTGGTTAATATAGAGTCTCTGAAGTTCTGGATTATGGTTTGTTGATTTTCTTTTGCAGTTTTGCTGCTCCTGCAATGCCCTTCACTCCATCCTGATGGGTATTGGATGTCACCGCCTGGCCAGAGACAAAAAGCTGTTAAAATGGAGTCTTGTTATAAGAGCCCATTCAAAGTTAGATGTAATAAAAGTAGGAAACCACAGTGAGGGAGGGGTTAATCACCCATTTGCAAAATGTTTACTTTTTATCTGCCAGACTATATGCCCTCCCCTTCTGGTGAGATCATACCCCCTCAGTTGTAAATGATAAGGAACGAACGTCTGTGAACTTAACAGGATGTCTCATTACTTACTTGCACTCTGTGATGGAGGCCTATTTTCAATGCTGTAATATGGTCCCCTCTAACCTTGTTTCTGGTGTGGCCCCCCTACCCCATTGCTCCTGTTCATAATCCTTGCAATTACTGTAAGTATTACAGAGATTTATCTTTGAGTGTCTCTAGGTGGGCTAAGTGGGTTTGGTACTAGGAACCACCTATTAGGGAGTACATACGACACTTAATTTTCTGGGTATGGGATCCTTTACTTAATATAATTGTTTCTAATGACATCCATTTCCCGGCAAATTCCAGTAATTCATCATTTTTGATGGCTGAGTAGTACTCCATTGTATAGATGTACCACAGTTTCCTTATCCACTCGTCAACTGTTGGGCATTTGAGTTGATTCCATGACTTTGCTATTGTAAATAGTGCTGCTATGAACATGGTCGTGCTTGTGCTATCGACGTGAACCTCAGCTGTATGGGGGGTTATTCCCAAAAGTGGAATAGCAGGGTCATATGGCATTTCAATCTTTAACTTCTTTAAAAATCTCCAGATGGCTTGCCAGAGTGGTTGTATAAGCTTGCATTCCCACCAGCAATGTAGGAGAGTTCCCCTCTCTCCACATCCTCTCCAGCATTTGGTGTTCTTTGTATTGTGGATTTTTACCATCCTGACTGGGGTGAGATGATATCTCAGGGAAGTTTTGATTTGCATTTCCCTGATGGCTAAGGAAGTGGAGCATTTTTTCAGATATTTGTAAGACATTTTAATTTCGTCCCTGGTGAAGTTTCTTTTAAGTTCCATGGCCGTTTTTTTTAATTTAATACATTTTATTATTATTTCAGCTCATACAAACTTAATAGGTACACCAGTTCCCTCCTCCCTCCTCTCCCCCCCACCCCGAAACCCCTGGTTCCCATCCCCTCACCCCTCCCTCCCCATCCCCTAGTGCTTCCTGCCCCAATTCCCAGAGAGTTCTTTCTTGTGCATGCCTGACTCTCCTCTGGGCCTCCTCTCCGGTGACGTACAAGGACCCAGTGGCATTTCCCTGAACCCTTTCCCGTGTTCCCCTTAAGCATAGGAACACTACTGTGGCTGTCAATCCCTTGCCTCCAAGGATCTTGGTGCCTTTAGCAGATGTTAGACTTTGTGAGGTCAATAGTGTGTTGGACATTGCGCAGGGCATGCAAAGTCCAATTATGATTGCTTCGGACCTAACTTGTGTGGAGTATCTTGCAAATCATTGCTTCTCCCATCCTTATGCTCTTACAATCTTACCACCCCCTCTTCTGCAAATTTCCCTGAGCTTCAGGATGGGGAGAGATTAAGCTGGCCTATTCTATGTGGTTGATATAGAGTCTCTGAAGTTCTGGATTGTGGTTTGTTGATTTTCTTTTGCAGTTTTGCAGCTCCTGCAATGCCCTTCACTCCATCCTGCTGGGCATTGTATGTCACCCTCTGGCCAGAGACAAAAAGCTGTTAAACTGGAGTCTTATTATAAGAGCACATACAAGGGTAGATGTAATAAAAGTAGGAAACCTCAGTGAGGGAGGGGTCAATCACCCATTTGCAAAATGGTTACTTTCTATCTGCCAGACTATATGCCCTCCCCTTCTGGTGAGATCATACCCCCTCAATTGTAAATGATAAGGAACGAACGTCTGTGAACTTAACCAGGTGTCACATTCCTTACTTGCAGTCCTTGATGGAGGCCTATTTTCTCTACTGTAACATGGTCACTTCTCTCCTTGTTTCTGGTGTGGCTATCCTACCTCATCCCTCCTGTTCATAATCCTTGCAATTACTATAGGTAATACATAGATTTGCCTCTGAGTGTCTCAATGTGGGTTGGGTGGGTTTGGTACTAGGAACCACCTATTAGGGAGTACATACGGCGCTTAATTTTCTGGGTTTGGGATACTTCACTTAATATAATTGTTTCTAGAGACATCCATTTCCCGGAAAATTTCAGTAATTCATCCTTTGTGATAGCTGAGTAGTACTCCATTGTATAGATGTACCACAATTTCTTTATCCACTCGTCAACTGTTGGACATTTGGGTTGATTCCATGACTTTGTTATTGTAACAGTGCTGCTATGAACATGGTCGTGCTTGTACCATCGAGGTGAACCTCTGCTGCATGGGGGTTTATTCCTAAAAGTGGAATAGCAGGGTCATATGGCATTTCAATCTTTAATTTCTTTAAGAATCTCCAGACGAATGAATTCTTGTACACGGTGATAAGTACAGGTCCAGCTTTAATCTTCTGCATGTGGAGATCCAGTTTTGCCAGCACCATTTGTTGAAGTTGCTGTTCTTTTTCCATTGGATTTTTTGGGCCCCTTTGTCAAAAAGCAAATGCCTGTAATTTTGTGGGCTTATATCTGGGTCTTCAATCCTTATCCATTAATCTGTGTGTCTATTATGGAGCCAGTACCAGGCTGTCTTTATAACTATGGATTTGTAGTATAGATTTAGGTTTGGTATGGTAATACCTCCAGCAGTGTTTTTGTTACTCAGGATTATCTTTGCTATCCTAGGTCTTTTGTGCCTCCATATGAACTTTGAGATTGTTTGGTCAACTTCTTTGAAGAATTGCTTGGGATTTTAATTGGTATAGCATCCAGGGCCCATTTTTTAATTGGGCCATTAGTTTCCTTGGTGTTTAGTTTTCTAAGTTCTTTGTGCACTCTGAATAGTAGAGCTCTATCAGATATGTGGTTAGTGAAGATTTTCTCCCATTCTGTGGGTTGCCTTTGAGCTCGTGTTACAATCTCTTTATCTGAACAGAAGCTCTTTAATTTCACAAGATCCCAACTGTTGAGTGTTGGTAGCAGTGACTGTGCCATTGGATGTCTGTTTAGGAACTGTTGGCCTAGCCCAATCAGCTCGAGGGTGTGCCCTATCGGTTCAGTTATGATTTTTATAGCCTCTGGCCTTATATCAAGGTCCTTGATCCATTCGGAATAAATTCTTATACATGGTGACAAGTACAGGTCCAGTTTTAATCTTATGCATGTGAAGATCCAGTTTTGCCAGCACCATTTGTTGAAGATGCTGTTCATTTTCCATTGGATATTTTGGGCCCCTTTGTCAAAGACCAAATGATTGTAATTTTGTGGGCTTATATCTGGGTCTTCAATCCTTATCCATTGATCTGTATGTCTATTATGGAGCCAGTACCAGGCTGTCTTTATAACTATGGATTTGTAGTATAGACTTAGGTTTGGTATGGTAATACCTCCAGCAGTGTTTTTGTTACTCAGGATTGTCTTTGCTTTTTGTGCCTCCATATGAACTTTGAGACTGTTTGGTCACTTCTTTGAAGAATTGCTTTGGTGTTTTGATTGGTATAGCATTGAATCTGTATATTGCCTTTTGGTAGGATGGTCATTTTTCGATGTTGATTCTACCAATCCAGGAACATGGCAGGTCTTTCCATCTTCTGGTGTGGTTCTGCAATTTCTTTCTTTAGGGTTTTTAAAGTTTTCATTGTAAGGTCTTTTACCTCCTTGGTTAGGTTTAAACCAAGGTATTTCATTTTTTTAGGGGCTATAGTAAATGGGATTGTTTCTCTCAAGGCTTTTTCACTTCTTTCATTCTGGGCATACAGGAAGGCCACTGAGTTTTGTACATTTATTTTGTATCCTGCCACCCTGCTGAACTTCTCAATTAGTTCCAGGAGCTTCCTGGTGGAGTTTTTGGGATCACTCACGTATAAGACCATGTCATCTGCAAGTAGGTATAGCTTGACCTCTTCCTTGATGATTTGAATCCCTCTTATGTCCCTTTCTTGTCTTATGGATTCAGCTAACACTTCAAGTACAATATTGAATAGAAGTGGTGAGAGTGGACAGCCTTGTCTAGTTTCTTATCGAAGTGGGAATGCTTCCAATTTTTCTCCACTGAGCATAATCCTTGCAGTGGGCTTGCTGTACACAGCTTTTATTATATTGATAAAGATTCTTCCATTCCTACTGTCTCTAGTGCTTTGATCATAAAGGCTGTTGGATCTTGTGAAAAGCTTTATCTGCATCTATTGACAGTATCATGTGGTCTTGGACTTTGCACTGGTTTATGTGATGAATTACATTTATTGACTTGTGTATGTCGAACCAGCCTTGTGTGCTGGGGATGAAGCCTACTTGGTCCCCCTGAATGATCTTTTTGATATGTTTTTGAATCAGGTTTGCTAAGACTTTGTTGAGAATCTTTGCATCTTTGTTCATCAGAGAGATCAGCCTATAGTTTTCTTTTTTAAATGAATTTTATTTCGGTTTTGGGATTAAAACGATATTAGCTTCATAGAAGGAATTTGGTAGTGTTCCTTACTTTCCTGTTTGATGGAACAGTCCTTAAATGTCTGGTGGAACTCTGTGCTGAATCCATCTGGTCCAGGACATTTTTTGGTGGGAAGATTCGAGATTATTACTTCAATTTCCTCATATGTTATAGGATTATTTAAATAATTCACAACTTCCTAATTCAATTTAGGTAAGTTGTGTTTACTTAGAAATTCATCTATCTCTTTTGTGTTGTCAACTTCACAGAGTATAAGTTTTTGAAATATGATGTTATAATTCTCTGGATTTCTTGGGTATCAGTAAGTGATAACTCCATGTTCATTTCTAATTTTGTTAATTTAGGTTTTCTCTCTCTTGCTTTTGCTTAATTTAGGTAGGGGTGTATCAATCTTACTGATTTTTTCAAGAACCAGCTTTTTGATGGGTTGATTTTTTCTATCGTTTCTTAGTCTCGATTTCAGATATTTCTCCCCTTATTTTGCTAATCTCCTCTCTTCTACTACTTTTGGAATCAGATTCCTCTAGTGTCTCTAAAGCTTTAAGCTGCATTGTTAAGTTGTTTATTTCTGATGTTTCCATTTTTTTGATGTAGGCATTAAGAGCTATGAAGTTACCTCTTAGAACAGCTTTCATTGTGTCCCAGAGATTTTGACAAGTTGTATTTTCATTATCATTCGCTTTCAGGAAATCTTGAATTTCCTTTTTAATTCTTCCTGAATCCAGTTCTCATTCAGCATCATAGTGTTAAGTTTCCAGGAGTTAGTGTATTTTCTCTTGTTTGTTGTGTGTGGATGTCCAGCTTTAGGCCATGGTGGTCTGATAGGGCACAGGTTAGAATTTCAACTTTTTGTACATGTATTGATTCGTTTTGTGGCCCAGTATGTGATCTATTTTGGAGAAAGTTCTGTGTGCTGCTGAGAAAAATGTGTATTCTTTGGTGCATGGGTGAAAAGTTCAATAGAGATCTGTAAGGTCCATTTCTTTCAGGGTTTGATTAATGTCCAAAGTGTCTCTGTTAAGCTTTTGATCTGTTGATCTATCCGTTGTTGAGAGGGTGGTGTTGATGTCCTCAAGAATTATCGTTTGGGGGTTGATTTCTTGCTTTAGACCCTGTAGGGTTTTCTTAATGAATGTGGAGGGGCCCGTATTGGGTGCATATATGTTCAGTATGTGAAGTTTTCCTGGTGAATTGTACCTATGACTAAAATGTGGTATCCATCCGTGTCTCTTATAATTTTCTTTGGTTTGAAGTCCACTTTGTCTGATAACATAATGGCTACCCCTGCCTGTTTCCTGCTTCCATTTAGCTTGTAGAATTGTTGACCACCCTTTTATTTTTAGAGCATGCCTATCTTTTGTTGTGAGATGGGTTTCCTGCAGACAGCAGATTGATAGATTGTGATTTTTAATCCAAATTTGTAATCTGTGTCTCTTGCTTGGTGAGTTAATTCCATTAATATTTAGTTTATAATGGAGAAACATTTTTAATTCCAGACATTATTATGTTTAGTAGTTTCTATAAGTATATTGCTTCACTTTTTTTTAAATACATTTTTATTATTATTTCAGCTCATACAAACTAATAGGTACACCAGTTCCCTCCCTCCCTCCTCCTTCCCCTCTATCCTCTGCTCCCACTCCCTAGCCCCTCTTCCTCCCCCAGTACCCCGTGTTTCCACTCCTCACGCCCCTCCCTCCACATCCCCCATTGCCTCCTGCCCCAATTCCCAGAGAGTCCTTTCTTGTGCGTGCCTGATTTTCCTCTGGGCCCTCCTCTCCGATGATGTACAAGGACCAGTGGCCTTTCCCTGAACCCTTTCCCGTGTTCCCCTTAGGTATAGGAACACTGCTGTGGCTGCTAATCCCTTGCCTCCAAGGATCTTGGTGCTTTAGCAGATGCTAGACTTTGTGAGGTCAATAGTGTGTTGGTCAATGCGCAGGGCATGTAAAGTCCAATTATGATTGCTTCAACCCTAACTTGTATGGAGAATCCTTACATATCATTGCTCCTCCCATCCTTTTGCTCTTACAATCTTACCCCCTCTTCCGCAAATTTCCTGAGCTTCAGGATGGCGAGAGATTAAGCTGGCCTAGTTCTAGGTGGTTGATATAGAGTCTCTGAAGTTCTGGATTGTGGTTTGTTGATTTCTTTTGCAATTTTGCTGCTCCTGCAATGCCCTTCACTCCATCCTGGTGGGCATTGTATGTTACCCCCTGGCCAGAGACAAAAAGCTGTTAAACTAGAGTCTTGTGATAAAAGCACATTCAAAGGTTAGATGTAATAAAAGTGGGAAACCACAGTGAGGGAGGGGTCTATCACCCATTGCAAAATGGTTACTTTTTATCTGCCAGACTATATGTCCTCCTCTTCTGGTGAGATCATACCCCCTCAGTAGTAAATGATCAGGAACGAAAGTCTGTGAACTTAATCAGATGTCTCATTACTTATTTGAGTCTTGATGGAGGCCTATTTTCAATGCTGTAACATGGTCCCTTCTCTCCTTGTTTCTGGTGTGGCCCTTCTACCCCATTCCAACCTGTTCATAATCCTTGCAATTACTATCTCTAGGTGGGCTGGTGGGTTTGGTACTAGGAGCCACCTATTAGGGAGTAAATACTGTGCTTAATTTTCTGGGTCTGGGATACTTCACTTAATATAATTGTTTCTAATGACATCCATTTCTGGCAAATTCCGGTAATTCATCATTTTTTATGGCTGAGTAGTACTCCATTGTATAGATGTACCACAGTTTCCTTATCCATTCGTCATCTGTTGGACATTTGGGTTGATTCCAGGACTTTGCTATTGTAAACAGTGCTGCTATGAATATGGTCGTGCTTGAGCTATCGAGGTGAACCTCTGCTGTATGGGGGGGTTATTCCCAAAAGTGGAATAGCAGGGTCATATGGCATTTCAATGTTTAATGTCTTTAAGAATCTCCAGACGGCACGCCAGAGTGGCTGTATGAGCCTGCATTCTCACCAGCACTGTAGGAGAGTTCCCCTCTCTCCACATCCTATCCAACATTTGTTGTTGTTTGTATTGTGGATTTTTGCCATCCTGACCGGGGTGAGATGATATCTCAGGGAAGTTTTGATTTGCATTTCCCTGATGGCTAAGGAAGTGTAGCATTTTTTAAGATATTTGTTAGACATTTTAATTTCATCCCTGGTAAAGTTTCTTTTAAGTTCGAGGGCCCATTTTTTAATTGGGCCATTGGTTCCTTGGTGTTTAGTTTTCTAAGTTCTTTGTGCACTCTGGACAGCAGAGTTCTATCACATGTGTGGTTAGTGAAGATTTTCTCCCATTCTGTGGGTTGCCTTTGAGCTCATGTTATAATCTCTTTATCTGAACAGAAGCTCTAATTTCACCAGATCCCAACTGTTGAGAGTTGGTAGCAGTGACTGTGCCATGGGATGTCTGTTAAGGAACTGTTAGCCTAGCCTGATCAGCTCGAGGGAGTTCGCTATCCTTTCAACTATGGTTTTTATAGTCTGGCCTGATATCAAGGTCCTTGATCCATTTCAAATTAAGTCTTGTACATGGTGACAAGTACGGGTCCAGCTTTAATCTTCTGCATGTGGAGATCCAATTTTGCCAGCACCATTTGTTGAAGATGCTGTTCATTTTCCATTGGATTTTTTGGGCCCCTTTGTCAAAGACCAAATGGCTGTAACTTTGTGGGCTTATATCTGGGTCTTCAATCCTTATCCATTAATCTTTGTGTCTATTTTGGAGCCAGTACCAGGCTGTCTTTATAACTATGGATTTGTAGTATAGACTTAGGTTTGGTATGGTAATACCTCCAGTACTGCTTTTGTTACTCAGGATTGTCTTTGCTATCCTGGGTCTTTTGTGCCTCCATATGAACTTTGAGGTTGTTTGGTCAACCTCTTTGAAAAATTGCTTTGGGATTTTGATTTGTATAGCATTGAATCTGTATATTGCCTTTGGTACGATGGTCATTTTTACAATGTTGATTCTGCCAATCCAGGAACAAGGGAGGTCTTTCCACCTTCTGGTGTCTTCTGCAATTTCTTTCTTGAGGGTTTTAAAGTTTTCATTGTAAAGGTCTTTTACCTCCTTGGTTAGGTTTATAAAAGGTATTTCATTTTTTTAGGGGCTATAGTAAATGGGATTGTTTCTCTCAAGGTTTTTTCACTTCTTTCATTCTTGGCATATTGGAAGGCCTCTGATTTTTGCACATTTATTTTGTATCCTGCCACCCTGCTGAACTTCTCAATTAGTTCCAGGAGCTTCCTGGTGGAGTTTTTGGCATCACTCAGGTATAGATCATGTCGTCAGCAACAGAGATAACTTGACTTCTTCCTTGCCAATTTGAATCCCGCTTATGTCCTTTCTTGTCTTATGCTTCAGCTAAGATTTCAAGTACAATATTGAATAGAAGTGGTGAGAGTGGACAGCCTTGTCTATTCCTGATAGAAGTGGGAATGCTTCCAATTGTTCCCCATTGAGCATAATCCTTGCTGTGGGCTTGTTGTATACAGCTTTTTTATATTCATAAGGTTCCTTCCATTCCTACTGTCTCTAGCGTTTTGATCATAAAAGGCTGTTGGATCTTGTCAAAAGCTTTTTACTGCATCTATCGAGAGTATCATGTGGTCTTGGACTTTGGACTGGTTTACATGATGAATTACATTTATTGATTTGCATATGTTGAACCAACCTTGTGTGCCGGGGATGAAGCCTACTTGGTCCCCGTGAATGATCTTTTTGATATGTTTTTGAATCCGATTTCCTAAGACTTTGTTGAGAATCTTTGCGTCTGTGTTCATCAGAGAGATCGGCCAAAGTTTTCTTTTTTAAGTGAATCTTTATTAGGTTTTGGGATTAAAACGATATTAGCTTCATAGAAGGAATTTGGTAGTGTTCCTTCCTTTGCTATTTGATGGAACAGTTTAAGGAGTATTGGTGTTATTAACTCCTTAAATGTCTGGTAGAACTCTGTGCTGAATCCATCTGGTCCAGGACATTTTTTGGTGGGAAGATTTGCGATTACTTCTTCAATTTCCTTATATGTTATAGGACTATTTAAATAATTCACAACTTCCTGATTCAATTTAGGTAAGTTGTGTTTACTTAGAAATTCATCCATCTCTTTTGTGTTGTCAAACTTCACAGGGTGTAAGTTTTTGAAATATGATGTTATAATTCTCTGGATTTCTTCGGTATCAGTAGTGATAACTCCATGTTCATTTCTAATTTTGTTAATTTGGGTTTTCTCTCTCCTGCTTTTGGTTAATTTAGCTAGGGGTGTTTCAATCTTATTGATTTTTGTCAAAGAACCAGTTTTTTGACTGGTTGATTTTTTCTATCATTTTCTTAGTCTCGATTTCAGATATTTCTCCCCTTATTTTGCTAATCTCCTCTCTTCTACTACTCTTGGGATCAGATTCCTCTAGTGTCTCTATAGCTTTAAGCTGCATTGTTAAGTTGTTTATTTCTGATGTTTCCATTTTTTTTGCTGTAGGCATTAAGAGGTATGAACTTACCTCTTAGAACAGCTTTCATTGTGTCCCAGAGATTTTGACAAGTTGTATTTTCATTATCATTCGCTGTCAAGAAATCTTGAATTTCCTTTTAATTTCTTCCTGAATCCAATTCTCATTCAGCATCATATTGTAAGTTTTCCAGGAGTTAGTGTATTTTCTCTTGTTTGTTGTGTTGTGGATGTCCAGTTAGGCCATGGTGGTCTGACAGGGCACAGGTTAGAATTTCAACTTTTTTGTACATGCGTAGAATCGTTTGTGGCCAGTATGTGATCTATTTTGGAGAAAGTTCTGTGTGCTGCTGAGAAAAATGTGTATTCTTTGGTGCGTGGGTGAAAAAGTTCGATTGAGTTCTGTAAGGTCCATTTCTTTCTGGGTTTGATTAAGGTCCAAAGTGTCTCTGTTAAGCTTTTAACCTGTTGATCTATCCCATGTTGAGTGGGCGGTGTTTGAAGTACCCAAGAATTATTGTTTGGGGGTTGATTTCTTGCTTTAGATGCTGTAGGGTTTTCTTAATTAATGTGGAGGGGCCCATATTGGGTGCATATATGTTCAGTATTGTGAAGTCTTCCTGGTGAATTGTACCTGTGACTAAAATGTGGTATCCATCCGTGTCTCTTATAATTTTCTTTGGTTTGAAGTCCACTTTGTCTGATATCATAATGGCTACCCCTGCCTGTTTTCTGTTTCCATTAGCTTGTAAAATTATTGATCAGCCTTTCATTTTAGGGCATGCCTATCTTTGTGGTGAGATGGGTTTCCTGCAGGCAGCAGATTGATGGATTGTGATTTTTAATCCAAATTTGTAATCTGTGTCTCTTGATCGGTGAGTTAATTCCATTAACATTTAGTGTTATAATGTAGAAACTATTTTTGATTCCAGACATTTATCATGTTTAGTAGTTTTTATAAGTATATTGCTTCGCTTTTAATGGTGTTATACTTGCCTACTGTTCTCCTGGATATGCCTGTTTTTTTCTTCAAGCTTGAGTATCATTTCTAGCATTTTTTGAAGGTCTGGTTTGGTGGACATGTATTCCTTCAAGTTGTCTTTTTGCTGGAAGATTTTTCTTTCTCCCTCAATCATGACTGATAGTTTTTCAGGATAAATCAACCTAAGTTGACATTTTTGCTCATTCAATACTTCAAGTATGTCTCTCCAAGCTCTTCTTGCTTTTACTGTTTCCATTGATGTGAGTGTTACTAGTCCTAGAAGCCTGCTCTCTGGATGATACATTAGCAACTGTATGGGCCATTGAGTGACTCCTCCCTTGAGCCATTGAGTTTGCCTCTTGTATGCAAGACAAAAGCAGGGGGAACTTCCACCTTGGAGTAGAGAAAACTCCCAGGTCATTTGGAAAGCTTTTGTTTCTCTAAGAAACTGGCTGGGCTGTTCCTCCCCCCATCAGTTCTTTCCTGCTTATCTAAAGATATAGTTAATGCAGGGACCAGGTAACTGTTTTGAGGTATACATTGTCATTCCCTTCTAGCAAACAAGGTGACATGCCTGTTTAAACATACCTGGCAATATGTCCAGCTCACAGGCAATTGGGTGTCACTCTTGCTTTTCTTTGTTAACCAAAATGTATGCATTTTCAATAGTTCTGTAAAGAATTTGGCCCTGCTTCTTGATTATAAAAACCCTGTATGTTACAATAAAGTTGTCTTGGATGATAGCTAACATCCAAGGTCCCCTCTGACCAAAAGCCTGAAACTTTTAATTCCTACCATTCCTACTTCAGAATCCTGCTTTGTAGGTCCGAGTTGGCGCTGGTTCGGGGGCCAGACACAATAAGAAGTCATTTGTTATTTTAATTGGTTTACCTTTAAAAGTGACTTTTTTTTCCCCCTTGAAGCTATTAGAACCTTTTCTTTGTCTTGAATGTGGAGTGTTTTGAATATTATTTGCCATGGTGAGTTTCTATTTTGGTCATATCTGCTCGGGGTGCGGAATGCCTCTTGTATTTGGATGGGCCTCTCATTCTTTAGATGAGGGAAGTTTTCCTTGATGATAGTTTGAAAAATTTCCTCAGGTGTGGCATTTGGGATTCTTGGTCTGGTGTTCCATGAATACGCATGTTAGACTTCTTCAGCGTGAATATTTCTTGAATATTTCTCTTGAATATTTCTCTCAAGTACCTTTTTGGCTTTAACAACCTCTTCCATTGAGCTGGTTAATACTCCCACTTTGTCTTCAAGATCTGAAATTCTGCTTCGTTTCTTCTGCCGATAAGACTTTGTTCAGAGTTCTGGGTTGAGGATAACTTATCTTTTAGTTCAGTTTTAAGCTCTGTTTTATTCTGTTTTAACTGCTCTATGCCTATTTTTGTTTCTTGAACTGTTTTTCTCAACTCCTCCAAGTGTCTGTTGTGTTCCTCTTCAAAGTGGTTGATGCGGTTGTTTAACTCCTCACGGATTTCCTCTTTCATATTATTGAACATGGTAGTGATCATATTTTGAAAGTCGTTATCTTGGGTTAGGCTTTCTTAGCTATTTTTCTATGAATTTGTTTTGGTTTGAATCTATCATTATGGGGTTAATTCTTTCCGTGGGGGATTTATTTGTCTTCTGGGGTTTTGTTTCTCATGCATCTGCGTTTTGACTTGGGTATTGTTGTTTTGTCTCTTAAGATCTTTCAGATTCTAAAACAGCCTGGTACTGGCTCTAAAACAGACACACAGATCAATGGATAAGGGTTGAAGACCCAGATATAAGCCCATACAACTACAACCATTTGATCTTTGACAAAGAGGCCAAAAAAAATCCAATAGAAAAAAACGACATCTTCAACAAATGGTGCTGGAAAAATTGGATATCCACATGCAGAAATTTAAAACTGGACCCGTACCTGTCACCATGTACAAGACTTAATTCCGAATTAATCAAGGACCTCAATATAAGGCCAGAGACCATAAAAACCATAGTTGAAAGATTCGGGAACCCCCTCGAGCTGATTGGACTAGGCCAACAGTTCCTAAATGGACATCCAATAGCACAGTCACTACATCCAACACTCAACAGATGGGATCTTGTGAAATTAAAGAGCTTCTGTTCAGATAAGGAGATTGCAACTGGAGCACAAAGGCAACCCACAAAATGGGAGAAAATCTTCACTAACCACATATCTGATAGAGCTCTATTATCCAGAGTACATAAAGAACTTAGAAAACTAAACATCAAGGAAACAAATGGCCAATTTAAAAAATGGGCCTTGGAACTTAAAAGAAACTTTACCAGGGACGAAATTGAACTGTCTAACAAATATCTTAAAAATTGCTCCACTTCCTTAGCCATCAGGGAAATGCAAATCAAAACTTCCCTGAGATATCATCTCACCCCAGTCAGGATAGCAAAAATCCACAACACAAACACCACCAATTGCTGGAGAGGATATGGAGAGAGGGGAACTCTTCAACACTGCTGGTGGGAATGCAACTACACTAGCGAGCCGTCTGGAGATTCTTAAAGAAGTTTAAGATTGAAATGCCATATGACCCTGCTATTCCACTTTTGGAACTAACCCCCCAAGCAGCAAAAATTTACCTTGATAGCACAAGCACGATCATGTTCATAGCAGCACTGTTTACAATAGCAAAGTCATGGAATCAACCCAAATGCCCAACAGTTGATGAGTGGTAAGGAAAATACAATGGAATACTACTCAGCCATCAAAAATGATGAATTAATGGAATTTTCCAGGAAATGGATGGAATTAGAAACAATTATATTGAGTGAAGTATCCCAGACACAGAAAATTAAGGACCATATGTACTCCCTAACAGGTGGATCCTAGTACCAAACCCACTTAGAGACACATTCAAATCTCTGTAATACCTATAGTAATTACAAAGATTATAAACAGGAGGGAAGGGGAAGGAGGGCCACACCACAAACAAGGAGAGAGGGGATCATGTTACAGCAGAGAAAATAGGCCACCATCAAGGAATGCAAGTAAGTAATAAGACATCTGGTTAAGTTCACAGACTTTCATTCCTAATCATTTGCCACCGATGGGGTATGATCTCACCAGAAGGGGAGGGCATGGAGCCTGGCAGATAGAAAGTAACCATTGTGCAAATGGGTAACTGACCCTTCTCACTGCAGTCTCCTATTTTTATTCCATCTACCTTTGAATATACTCTTATAATAAGACTCTATTTTAACAGCTTTTTATCTCTGGCCAGGTGGTGACATCCAGTACTCATCAGGATGGAGCCAAGGACATTGCAAGAGCAGCAAAACTAAAACAAGAAAACACAACAATCAATAATTCAGAACATCAGAGACTCTATATAAACCACTTGGAATCAGGCCTGCCTAATCTCTCCCCATCCTGAAGCTCAGGGAAATTTGCGGAAGAGGGGGCGGTAGATTGTAAGATTGTAAGAGCACAAGAATGGGGAGAAGTAATGATATGTAAGATACTCCACACAAGTTAGGTCCGAAGCAATCATAATAAGACTTTGCATGACCTGCGCAATGACTAACACATTATTGACTCCTCTAAGTCTTGCATGGACTAAAGGCACTAGGATCCTTAGATGCTAGGGATTAACAGCCACAATAATGTTCCTGTAATTATGGGGAACACAAGAAAGAGTTCTAGGAAATGCTACTGAGTCCTTACCCCTCATCAGAGAGGAGGGCCCTAAGGAAAGTTTGACATACACATTAAAGGAGGAGGCACTGGGAGATAGGGAGGGAGGAGGGGGAAAAAGGAGGGGGAAAAGGGGGAAGGGAGTTAGGGGGTCCAGGGAGGGTGGAAAGAGGGAGAAGACCAGTGTACCTATTAAGTTTATATGAGCAGAAATAAATGAATAAATAAATTATTTAAAAAAAGAAAATACTGAGAAACTTATTTAGCAATGTGTGGATTAAAGAAATGTGAGCCCAAGAAAATAATTTTTTGAAAAACTTGGTTTCTTTTTCTCTTCAGTTTTACAGTTGTAAAGAATGCATTTTGGTTTACAGTTACAAAAGGAGAGAGAGACTACAAAAGCTGAAGAGTGATTGTTAAAGTTCACAGTGGTTACTTGTATGCTGAAATAAATTACAGTTGAGGGTTTGATATAATCTCTTTTTGTTAAACACAATATTTTATTGTTTATTAAACTATTTTTTTAATTTTGAAAGTTTTTTCAGTTCATTCTTTTTAAAAAGTATTTTATTTATTTTATTGTGTGTGTGTTTGTGTGTGTGTGTGTGTGTGTGTGTGTGTGTGTGTGTATGTGTGTGTGTGTATCAGAGGGCACTGTGACCAAAGGTGATGTCGGAAATCAGCCTGGATTGCACTGCAGTTTCCTCCTGGCCTTTTTAGGGACCTAAGATCAGAACTCATGATCTTATGCTTACAAAAATAGAGTTTTAACCCCTGAGCCATCTGTCCAGCTCCTGTTGTTTACTAGTTACAGAGAGTAGAAAACACCCTTCATGGAAGAAATGACATGACTGGCTGGCAGTAGCTGAAGGAGTCCTATGTCATATCCATTTGGAGGCTAAGATTTACAAAACTGCTGGCTGCAAAAGCAGACTTCTCCTGATGTAGGGTGTGTAAAATATTTTTAAGAATTAAAATTTACCTTTTGTACATTAATATCATGATATTTTATGGACACTAAGTTCATTTAGTATTGTGTATATAGTTTCAGCATATTTTTTTCATTTTTCCGGTTTTTACAAGCCTAATGAGTGATTGTCCTTACCTGCATCCTTACCCCTATCTCTTCTCCCTTCCTCTTCTACACTCCTTTCCCTTCAACAGTTCATCCCTTTCCCTCCTACCTTACTTTCTGTCTGCTCATGTGGACTCCAGAGTTCCATTGGAGTTTTCTGTTCCAGTAAAGGATCAGGACTCTGTGGCAGATTAAGTGGCCTTTCCTTGGACAGACCCACTGACAGGGGCACTCTCCTTCACCTGTCTAGCCCTAGTCCCTAAGGTTCCACCTGTACATAATTATTTCTCCTGAGTTCCTTGCTAGTCTATGGGGGAATGATGATATGTCAATCATAGTGCAGGTCTAGTGAGGGTAAGTCTCAATTCAATAAATACCTGGATGTAGCAACCCTGTCTTGAGTGGAATGTCCTGTCCGGCTGTGGACCTCCCCACTTTTAGGTTCTTACAATCTTATCACCCCCTTTTCCAGAACATTTCTTGAGCCTTAGGAGAGATCTGGTTGGCTTGATTCTGGATGAGCATTTTAGGGTAGCTGGTATTCTGTGCTCTGGTTGGTTGTTGTTGCCTATTTCACTGATCTTCTATTGTGATAGGCTGCATCTTGTTTGGATATTACGATTTTATATCTATTTAAGTATGAAAATTATCTGTTCATTTTTATGCTGGAGATTAAATTTTGGGCTTTGAAAATGATAGGCAAGAGTCTATTACTAAGATATATCTCTGGCTATAAAAATGGAAACAATTTAAGTCCATAAAATTACATCTGCATTGTTCTCTATTATTTTGAGAATTTTGTGTCTTTTATGACAGTGTTTTCATTGATGGACCTTTTTGGTGAATTAAAGTCATTGATGCAAAATTATCACATTTGTCTCTCCTCTTTTAAAGTTAGCTTGAATATTTGCATTTGAGTTAGATGTATACTTAGAAGTGGAATTTGTGGCCTGCAGAATAGATATATATTTTTATTTAGTAGATTCTTCTTAATATATTTTAAAATGAATTTATGTAATTTCTATCACTGATTTTTGGTGTCAGATAAGAAGTCATCATCTAATGAAGCCACAAATTTTTTCTGTTTAATTATTAATTTTAATGTAAATGATTTTTTGCTGTTTATAATAGCAATTTATTAACATAGCAGTCAATTGCAAAACGAAATTATTGGTAACAATATTGTTGCAATAATTGTGTAATATGTATTTGAAATCAAAGTCCTACAATAACTGCATGAGAAATTCAATAGAATTAAATTAATTAAATTAATTCACCAATGTCATAGAATTAAAAGATCCTACAAGTCATTACATTATTATTTATCTGTGTATCTGTTGTTTACTTTTCCTAAACACATTGCTTCATATCAAATATTTTAAAGAAGTATTTGTCTGCTTATTTTTCTGAGACTACTGATTGTTACATTGTGATTAAATAAGTTGATTACACAATTTACCAAATATAGAGACATTTCAAATAGAGACATTTGAAACACTAATTCAGAGTGAGCAACAAAAGAGAAAGAGTCATTAAACAAGAGAAATAGGAAAATTTTGGAATATAGACTAAAGCTAGATCACTGTTAATGGAATGATGCAATAATTTTAATAAAGTAGCATAATGGAATTCTTTTCTTTAAATGTATTTAAAGCAAAACAGTAGGTTTTTGTCAGAAAAAAGTAGAACTAAAATTAGAAAAAATATATAAAATATAGAAAAAATTACATCTAAACCACTGGTACATTTGATAATTTTCATTTCTTCTCCTTCTAAATAATTTTTATATTCTTATTGTGAATTATGACTGTGAAAACCATATTTTAGTAAATATAAATTTATTTCATTTAGGCAACTATGTTCTTATTGTTTAATTTTATTGTAAGAGTCCTTTTGGAGTTGATGATACATTGTTACAGTTGAATTTGAGGTGCACAAAGTTGCAGAAAATAATATGTGTATCAATTTGTGAGAGTAAGAAATTGATACAACTGTTCTGATGTTCACTCACTGTCTCTGGAAGATGGTCTTTGTCTAAACGGAATAGGTGAGGTAAACTATTTCAATCACCCCATCTCTTTAGTTCCTTTATTAGAATATGAAGACCAGAAACAAAGTCCATTATCTATGAACATAGTTCCATGCACAATTCCCTATCAGTTACACAACTCTGGGATTTAAAAAAGGAAATGTTTCATTAAATGAAATGTTTCTAGTAGTGTGAGCAACCATGTGAAATTCAATTAGGACCCTAATTTATCTTGGGTCAGCAGAGGATTCATGAATTTGGAGAAAAAGTAATTGCTTTTCACAATAGCAAAAAGTATCTGGGGAGCAGGTATAATTCTTTGAAATTTATCTCTTTCTTCTAAACCTGTTAATTATGTATACATACATCTTAATGAGAATTCATTATAGGTAAGATAATGGATTTATGCAAAATATTATAGTGTACTTTTCTGTGCTAGTTCATGATTACAAGTAATTAATATCATTCAACTTAGAGAAAAACAAAACGACTGAAAATTCAAGTGAGAAATTACTCTATTTTTTCAGGCTCTTCTGAAATGATTTCACTGCACTTTAACTATTTAAATGAATGAAAATTTTAAGGCTTGAATTCAGATTAGTGGTACAGTATGTGCCTAGCATAAACAGGACCTTAGGTTCTTTCTGCAGCATTATCAAAGGAAAAGGGACAGAAAGAGAGATAAACGGAGAATAAAAATGAGAGAGAGAAGGAAGGAGAGAAAGAAAAGTAGGAATTACAATGAGTAATTCATATAGTAGATCATGTAATAAAGATTATATTATGGTTTGAAATGTGAACTGTCACCTACAGGTCCATGTGTTTGAATATTTAGTTGTTTGGGAAGGTTATGGAACCTTTAAAAGGTGGACTCTTGGTGAAGGAAGGCAATCACAGGGTATGGGTCTTCAGGTTAATTAGCTTCACCTACTTCTAGGAGAGGTCAGCTCTTGCAGTTAGCAATTTTGCAGCTATTACCCTTCTTAATGGATATGATTTAAACTTCCTCCAGTTCCTGTCAGCCAACCATGCCTTTTCTGCCATAATGGACTGTATTTCCCCCCCCCCGAAACCATACATTGATTAAATCTCCTTTTTCTCCCTTTAAGTTGCTTGACATTGGATGGTATCTCACTGCAGCAGAGAATAGTATCTAGTATAAAAAAATTAGTACCAAGAAGTGGAGTATTATGAGATTAAGATCATCTGGTGTCAAGCATGAAATGGAGAGAAATGGGTATCAGAGAAATGGGGTGTTTCTGTGTAAGACTAAGAGAATCTGGTACCAAAAAGTGAATTTGTTTGTGATGCTGAGAGTTGTTTCCCAGCAGTATTGCCATGTTGAAATGTGGTAATGTATCTTTGGAACTGTTTGTCAGGAGTAATATAAAGAAATTTGGGACTTTGCTCAAGGAAAGCCTTTACATCTTAGAGGTAGGGCCAAAAGGGGCATTCTTGTGAGAGCCTGGAAGAGAGTAATGCTGTAAGAGACACAGGCAATGGAACCCCATTCTCTAGAATAGAGAAAAGACTGTGTTAGGAATTTGATGAGGGGCAAATAAAGTGATATGTCAACAGAGAGTTTAATCAAATTTTGCCCTCATCCTGAATGTCTGAAGTGAAGTTTGAGTTCTTGGAAGACGAAATTTCAAGGCACCGTAATCTTGATAATGTGACTTGGCTACTTTATAGCACTCTTGTCCAGAGTTATGAAGAAAAAGAGTAATGAATCAGGCAAAAAGAAGCTAAAACTGTGAGGTCTGACAAAGAAAAATGCAGTTGCAAACTGGAAGAGTGAACGAAGAAATGGTAGAGAGCAAAATAGTGGCTACTGTTAAAGAGATTAGCTCCATTAGTGAATCAGAGTTCCAAAGGAATTGTCTGCTCCTCTAAAGCAAAGATCCAAGAAAGATTCTGAGTCAGTATGAAGAAACTGAATCTGCTGCAATTCAAGATGGGCAGTCCCCATCTAAAAATTATAGAAGAACTTGGTAATGTCACCCATGTGGTTCTGATTGGATGAAAGGCATAAGAGGAAAGAGGTCTTGGATCCCTTCTCAAAGGATTCAGAGAATAGTGGAATCCAGGAAATTTGCAATAGGAAGCCCACAATATTTAGAAGCCCAATAGAGCAGTTTGTGCTATGGAGTTAAACCCTGGTTTGCCATTGAGAAGTGAAGATTTTAGAGATGCTAGAGGATATCTGCCAAGGATATATATATGCATTATGGGAGGAAACAGCCCAAGAGAATGATATGCTCTAGGAGCAATTTTGTTAGAAGGTTAGAATTGAAGCCCTTTGGAATTGAAATGATTTTTGCAATTGTCAGTTTTGCAGCTCTCAGTTTCCTAGATATGGATGTTAATTTAAGCTTCCTCTAGCTCCTGTCAGTCAGCCATGCCTTTTTGCTGTAATGGACTGCATCTCCTCTCTGGAACTGTAAGCTTAATAATCTCCCTTTCTCCCCTTAAGTTGTTTGATGTCTCACAGCAACACAAAGAGTCACTGGTACATTTGACCCATGGACAGAAAGAGTAATGGTAAACCATGTAATAAAGATTTCTTTTTTAAAAAGATTTCTTTACCTGTGGACAAAGACAGAATTAACACTCCTAAATAGAAAGATTAAACCAAAAATGCACAAATAAATAACTGAAGTATGAGATTGCAGTTATGTTCATAAATGCTAACATCAATGTGAGAATATGGTGTAAATTTAAAATCTATCAATAGAACAAAATAATCCTAAGAGTTTATATAATAAAAAGGCTACAAATATTTAGTGAAATAGTTTATAGAGTTTCAGGAAGAAATATACCAACTTAACATCATAACCAGAGATTTCAATAGATACAGAAAGGGCTTCTTACATAGTCCAACTCCCATGTTTGAAAGAAATTTAGTACCATATATTAAAATGAACTTCTTCAGTTTAATAAAGAGAAACTAGTAGAATATAACATTACCTTTTATGGTACTAAACTATTTAATTAATCTAAACTGTTGATTAAATATTAATTAGTCTAAAATAGTCAAAAGCAACAGCAATGTGGTTGTCCTTGCATTTCTGTACAATTATTAGCTGCAGTTCTAATCAACATAATTAGACAAGATATTTTCCTACATTAAGAAAATTTGAGAATATCTGCAAAAAAGCAATAAGGAATAATAACTGAATTGCATGGTGGTAGAATTTTTTTAATTTTTTTTTATTTCCACTCATACAAACTTAACAGGTACACCGGTTCCCCCCCTCCAACCCCCATCCCCCTGTGCCCTCCTCCCCACCCTATTCCCTCCCCATCCCCCAGTTCCTCCCCTTCCCCTCCCCAGAACATCCTTTAATGTGCATGCCAAACTCTCCTCTGGGTCCTCCTCTCCTATGAGGTGCAAGGACCCAAGGGCATTTCCCAGAAGCCTTTCCTGTGTTCCCGTTAAGCATAGGAACACTACTATGGCTGTCAATCCCTTGCCTCCCAGGATCCTAGTGCCTTTAGCAAATGCTAGACTTTGTGAGGTCAATAGTGTGTTGGACATTGCGCAGGGCATGTAAAGTCCAAATATGATTGCTTCGGCCCTAACTTGTGTGGAGTGTCTTGCAAATCATTGCTCCTCCCATCCTTTTGCTCTTACACTCTTACCGCCCCTTCTTCCGCAAATATCCCTGAGCTTCA
Organism: Typhlomys cinereus; assembly: GCA_023101885.1. Taxonomy (NCBI): domain Eukaryota; kingdom Metazoa; phylum Chordata; class Mammalia; order Rodentia; family Platacanthomyidae; genus Typhlomys; species Typhlomys cinereus. The sequence continues at coordinate 619,005 of JALPQD010000136.1, read as the reverse complement.
GGATGGGGAGAGATTAGGCTGGCCTAGTTCCAGGTGATTGATATAGAGTCTCTGATGTTCTGAATTATGGTTTGTTGATTTTTTTTTTCAGTTTTGCTGCTCCTGCAATCATAGTGGTAGAATTAAAGTAACAAAATAAATGAAGTAAAAAAGATCAACTGTCCTCAATAAATACTCACAAGAAAAAGGGGCTAGAGAGGTGGCTCAGGGGTTAAACCTCTGCCTTGCAGGCGGAAAGTTCTGAGTTCGGATCCTAGACCCCACGTATAGACGCCGGGCAGAAGCGGGGGCGGCCTGAGTTTCTGGTCCTGGTAGGGCGGAGACTGTGAATTCCGGGGCAGAGTAAACAAGCAGGAAGGGGGAGGCATCCATGATGGTTCCGGAATTCATCTGTGGTTCTACACACACACACACACACACACATACATGTGAGCACACGCACAATTGCATAAAAAAAGAAAAAGATTGCATACAAGAGAATACATACATTAGAAACATAACCTAGAAATTTCATCATCAGTGCTGTCTATACTATTATAAATATTTAAGCACTAAAGAAATTTGATAAGAGAAGCAAAAAACATATATTAAATGGGAAAAATATTACAGAAATTTAAGAGATATCAAGTAAGTAGACAGTATAACTGTTAGTAATTTCTCATAAGAGATCTAGAGACTATGAATTTCTCACAATCATTGTATATGTTTGAATCTGCAATGATAAAAATTGAGGATAAAGGAAATTTTATTCTGAGACTGAATTGTGTAAAAACAGATGAAAGAAAATATTGGTTAAATGTACACTTTGGAGCCTCCATTGTCTCTTTTTATAATATCAAAATAAAAGTACAATAGGATAGAAAAATTAAATCTTGCTTTTAGATACCAAGTGATTTTCTACCACTAAGGTTTTTCTCTTCTATAAAGGAAAATGTTACAATATTACAGAAGTTGTTGCTAGCTCTTTAATCAAAATGAAAAGATTTTTTTGCCTTTTTTTAATGTCCACTCATACAAACTTAACATGTACACCTGTCACCTCCCTCCCTCCACCCCCCCATCCCCCTCACATCCTTGGAGCATCCTTTAATGTGCATACCAAACTCCCCTCTGGGTCCTCCTCTCCTATGAGGTGCAAGGACCCAGGGGCATTTCCCAGAACCCTTTCCTGTGTACTCCTTAAGCATAGGAACACTACTGTGGCTGTCAATCCCTTGCCTCCAAGAATCCTAGTGCCTTTAGCTCATGCTAGACTTTGTGGGGTCAATAATGTATTGGACATTGCACAGGGCATGCAAAGTCCAATTATGGTTGCTTCAGCCCTAACTTGTGTGGAGTATCTTGCATATCATTACTCCTCCTATCCTTGTGCTCTTACAATCTTACCGCCCCCTTTTCCGAAAATTTCCCTAAGCTTCAGGATGGGGAGAGATTAGGCAGGCCTGATTCCAGGTGATATAGAGTCTCTGATGTTCTGAATTATGGTTTGTTGATGATTTTTTTTTTCAGTTTTGCTGTTACTGCAATGCCCTTGGTTCCATCCTGATGGGTATTGGATGTCACCACCTGGCCAGAGATTAAAAACTTGCAGTCCTTGATGGTGGCCTATTTTCTCTGCTGTAACATGGTCCCTTCTGTTTCTGGTCGGGCCCTCCTTCTCCATCCCTCCTGTTTATAATCTTTACAATTACTGTAGGTATTATAGAGATTTGTCTTTGAGTGTCTCTAAGTGAGTTTCGTACTAGGATCCACCTATTAGGGAGTACATACGGTGCTTAATTTTCTGTGTCTGGGATACTTCACTCAATATAATTGTTTCTAATTCCATCCATTTCCCAGCAAATTGCATTAATTCATCATTTTTGATGGCTGAGTAGTATTCCATTGTATAAATGTACCATATTTTCCTTATCCATTCGTCAACTATTGGGCTAATTCCATGACTTTGCTATTGTAAACAGTATTGCTATGAACATGGTCGTGCTTGTGCTATCGACGTGAATTTTTGCTGTATGGGGGGTTATTCCCCAAAGTGGAATAGCAGGGTCATATGACATTTCAAACTTTAATTTCTTTAAGAATCTCCAGACGGCTTGCCAGAGTGGTTGTATGAGCCTGCGTTCCCATCAGCAATGTAGGAGAGTTCCCCTCTCTCTACATCCTCTCCAGCATTTGGTTTTGTTTGTATTGTGGATTTTTGCCATCCTGACCAGGGTGAGATGATATCTCAGGGAAGTTTTGATTTGCATTTCCCTGATGGCTAAGATGAAAAGATTTAAGCATACGAGATGCTAAGAGAATACCACTGGTAGCCTGAGCACAGTGCTGACTGTGTACCAGCAAATGGTTGAACCTGGGCAGACAAGCTGCTTCAATTCTGTCTTATTCAGTTCTTTCTATTATAAATATTAATTATACCAAACACATTGGAAAGGATTAAATCAATATACATATATGCATACATGTGTATGCAAAAGTATGCAGGAATGACTTAGCACAGAATTTACAATGAAGTTCAACAGTCGCCATTGTGTACACATACAATCAATAGAAAAAGGTTTACAATTATGGATTTGTAGTGTAGATTAAGGTTTGGTATGGTGATACCTCCAGCAATGTTTTTGTTACTCAGGATTGTTTTTGCTATCCTGGGTCTTTTGTGCCTCTATATGAATTTTGAGATTGTTTGGTCAACTTCCTTAAAGAATTGCTTTGGGATTTTAATTGGTATAGCATTGAATCTGTATATTGTCTTTGGTAGGATGTTCATTTTTACGATATTGATTCTGCCAACCCAGGAACATGGGAGGTCTTTCCACCTTCTGGTGTCTTCTTCAATTTCTTTCTTTAGAGTTTTAAAGTTTTCATTGTAAAGGTCTCTTACTTCCTTGGTTAAGTTTATATCAAGGTACTTCATTTTCTTAAGGACTATAGTAAATGGGATTGTTTCTCTCAGGGCTTTTTCACTTCTTTCATTCTGGGCATATAGGAAATTCACTGATTTTTGTACATTTATTTTGTATCCTGCCACCCTGCTGAACTTCTGTATTAGTTTCAGGAGTTCCCTGGTGGAGTTTTTAGGATCACTCAGGTATATGATCATGTCATCTGTAAATAGAGATAACTTGACTTCTTCTTGACAATTTGAATCCTTTTTTTTCTCCCTTTCTTGTCTTATGGTTTCAGCTAAGACTTCAAGTACGATATTGAATAGAAGTGGTGAGAGTGGACAGCCTTGTCTAGTTCCTGATTGAAGTGGGAATGCTTCAAGTTTTTCTGCATTGAGTATAATCCTTGCAGTTGGCTTGTTGTATACAGCTTTTATTATATTGGTAGGCGTTCCTTCCATTCTAACACTCTCTAGGGTTTTGATCATAAAAGGCTATTAGATCTTTTCAAAAGCTTTTTCTATATCTATGGAGAGTATCATGTGGACTTAAATTTTGGACTGGTTTATGGTGAATTACATTTTTTTGATTTGCGTTTGTTGAACCAACCTTGTGTGCCTGGGATAAAGCCTACTTGATCCCTGTGAATGATCTTTTTGATATGTTTTTGAATCAGATTTGCTAAGACTTTGTTGAGAATCTTTGCATCTGTGTTCATCAAAGAGATTGGCCTATAATAGGTGGATCCTAGTACCAAACCCACTTGGAGACACACTCAAAAATAAATCTCTGTAATAACTACAGTAATTGCAAAGATTATAAACAGGAGAGAAGGGGAAGGAGGATCCCTCCAGAAACAAGGAGAGAGGGGATCATGCTACAGCAGGGAAAATAGGCCACCATCAAGCACTGTAAGTAAGTAATGAGACATCTGGTTAACTTCACAGACTTTCCTTCCTGGTCAATTGTAACTGATGGTGTATGATCTCACAGAAAGGGAGGGCATACAGTCTGGCAGATAGAAGGTAACCATCTTGAAAATGGGAGACTGACACCCCCCCACCATGTTCTCCTACTCTTATTCCATCTACCTTTGACCCTACTCTTACAATAAGACTATTTTAACAGCCTTTTATCTCTGGCCAGGGGGTGACCTCCAATACCCATCAGGATAGAGCTAAGGGAGGTGCAGGAGCAGCAAAACTGAAAAAAATCAACAAATCATAATTTAGAACATCAGAGACTCTATATCAACCACCTGGAACTAGGCCAGCCTAATCTCTCCCCATCCTAAAGCTCAGGGAATTTGCTTCAGTTGCTTCAGTTCGGATCCTAGACCCCAAGTATAGACACAGGGCGGAATCCGGGGAGGACCGCGTTTCCGGCCCTGGTAGGGCGAAGCCTGTAAATCCCAGGGCAGAATAAACAAGGAGGAGGTGGAGACGGTCCATGGCGGTTCCCGAGTTCGCCCGTGGTTCTACACACACACACACACACACACACAAACACAAACACACACGCGCGCGCACACACACGCGCACACGCATTATTGAATAAATAATAATAAAAAAATTTTAAAAGCATACTTCAGTACCTATTTATGTCAGTATTTTGTGCCTTGAACAATTTGGAGATCTTTAGCTTAGTTGTACTTTGCCTCTGGGAAACAGGAGCGCAATATTTAGCAGATTGAAAGGAACAGATTCTAGAAAATAGCTATACAGCAAGCCATGAAACTATAAAGCAGAAGGAAAAGCATGGAATCTGGTAAAATAAGAACAGACTAGAACAGAATAGAAATGAATAGTAAAATATTTTTTGCCTTGTGATTGTAGACAAATTCAGTTATTTCTAAGATCTTGAAATAAAATTTTTTTCAGAATCAACATTACAAATTCAGAAATAAAAGGGATGATACACAAAGAAAAGTGAAAATTATTTGTAAGTTTTCATTTGAATAAAAATATACAAACTTAGAAGAAGGGGGCAAGAAAATATAAAAGGATATGGATTTTATGATAAAATTTCAACCTACTGTCATCATTAAGAGAACACAGAGAACTGCAACTTATCTCTTAAATTAACCAAATAATTCTACCAGTAATAAGTCAAATTAACATGACTTACACAAAACTCTGCTGAATAAATTTGGTTGATGACTTGTCTCTGTAAACATTATTAAGTAGCAACACAGAAGAAGAACATTTCAAAACTTTGAACATAATTTGTCAGATTACCCAGTCATTTCACAGGTTACTGTTTCAATAATATTAGTCTCAGAGTTATGCTCATATTATAATATATATAATGTGAAATGCATTTTATTAAAATTTCATGGATATTACATATTGTATTATACTTGTTATCATTATGAAATGGAAATATACAGTGATCGTTACTATCTCAGAGTTGATGACTTGAGAAGTGACGCTTTCTGGAAGAGAGAATTTGTCACTTGAATTTTAAAATAAAAGCAAAACAATGAAAAACATAAGAAAAAATAATCAAACATGAGATTTTAATTTTGTGAATATTCATTATCATGGTTATAGTTTAATTCATCTTTCTAAATCTTTCAAATCTGTCAACATACAGTATTTCCTTTTGCAAATGTCTAGAGATAACATGAAAGAGTTATCAATTCTATACATCTACTTTGTTTTAGAAAAGAAAACATTTCTAATTACTGCAGAAACCTGTCCAGGCTTTAGATACCGATTCTTAAGTTTTGACATAGCTGCTTTCATTTCTTTGTTCCTTAAAGTATAGATAACTGGGTTTAAAATGGGAGTAAATACGGTGTAAAACACAGCAAGGACTTTGTCAACTGAATAGCCACTGAAGGGCCACACATAGATGAAAATGCATGGTCCAAAGAACAAGATGACAACTGTAATGTGAGCAGTCAGTGTAGAACGGGCCTTGGACATGCTAGCTGAGGAGCGATTTCTAACTGTAATGAGAATCACAGTGTAGGAGACAACCAAGATGAGAAAAGTACTCAGAGAGAGAAAGCCACTGTCTGCAACTATTAGTAAACTGATAACGTAAGTATCTATGCAGGCTAACTTGGTCACCAGGGGCAGATCACAGAAAAAACTATCAACCTGGTTAGGACCACAAAATGGTAAATTAACAGTAAATGCCAACTGGCTCATAGTATGGATGAAGCCCACACACCATGGAACAATAACAAGAATAATACATACACGGCGGCTCATGATTGTTGTATAGTGGAGTGGTTTGCATATTGCAACATAACGATCATATGCCATGGATACAAGTATAACCATTTCACCACCAGCAAAGAGATGAACACAGAAAATCTGAGCCAAGCAGGCTTCAAAAGAAATTGTCTTGTGTTCAACCAGAAGGTCTGCAATCATTTTGGGGGTAGCAAAAGAGGCAACACACATATCTATGAAAGACAGGTTTGCCAGCAGAAAGTACATGGGGGTATGTAGACGGGAATCCGAGGTTACTGTGAGGATGATGAGGAAGTTGCCCAGCAAGATTGCTAGGTAGAGCAGTGAAAATATGAGAAATAAGAAAGGCTGGAGTTCCTTTGAACTAGAGAGTCCAAGCAGCACAAATTCAGTAACTCGAGAGTAATTCATTGCCTGTTTATTTCAAGTTACCTGAATGGAAAAGAAATATACATCAATCATAGCAGTCATCAAAACTTTATCTCTGTTTTTAAGCTTCCAACTTTTATTAAAATATGTGTGTTGGACTTTTCAGGATCTTTAGGATCCTGAAACTGTATCCTGACAATCAAAATAAATAAGAGAATCTGAATTAGATATAGAACCAAAACGTTTCGTGAAAAGGACAGTCTGACAGGGAATTCCAATGGATAAAGTGATTCAATTACAATAATTTAAAACATTAAATCACATAAAGGACAAATTAAAAAGTATAAAAAGTCTGATAATGCAGAAATAAAATAAATGTGGTCCAAGAAATAGCAGGAAACAAACTTTTCAAGTGGTATCGCTTTATTTAAATGAAATTAAGAGATAAGCAGCAATCATGCACAGTATTTCAGGTCAGAATATAATTTTTCTTGAATGAGAAAAGAGAGAAGGTGGTGATGATGAATTGTTTTAGGCTGTTAATACATTTCTTGGGAGTGAAAGTTGATGATTTTTCAGGGTTCCCCAAAAAAATCCTGTCATTTACTCTCCCTTGAAGTTATCTGAAGACATTTTGTTGTAGAATATGAAGGTCTGTTTTCACTATTATTAAATCCAGTTTCAACATTATTTATTCCAAAATCTGCCTTCCACAACTAGTATGCATAGAAATATCACATATAAACAAAATAAATATGTTTTAATAAATAGTCATTATTGTTTCTGAGTTTTTCACCTCATACCAAAAGACTCTGAATATAAGAGGTGCAAAACTCGTCTTTTCTCTTTTCTCCAATGAAAAAAACTGCTATTTGAATGATTAAAATATGTGTATATCTATGATGTCTTTTGCCATAAATCTGCTAGGTCACCTTATGTAAATCTCTTAAATGATGGCTTCTGTTTTAGAATATGCTATGAGGGTATTGGGCAACTCTAAGTATTCTGTAACATGTTAGTCATTTTTTAACAAAATCCTTTTTAAGGTAATTAATTTTGAGAACAAGCATTTCCTTTCTCAGAACTCTATGTAGCATTTATGTGTTAGAGTAGTTACAGTTAAATTTGAAACATCAATACTGAAGATCATCCACAGATACCACCTCTTATTCTTTTAGCACATGACAAGAGACATTCTTTTGTTCTCCATCATAAATGAAACAACAATGTTTAATTAATTAGAGGAACACTGCATTTCTGCACACACTATGAATATCATAGCATTATAAATCTCCTGAACCAAAAAAATTTTGCGATAAAAAGCAAAAACATGTCATTGACTATGTCATTTTGAAATCTTTTTGACATTTAAATATACATTGTCCCAAGTATAGAATATTGTGACTACTATCACTTTCAAAAAGGTCTTAAAATGCTTCCTAGAATATTATTTGCATGAAAAACTCTATTTAAAGCCAAAGGAATCCTATATAAACACTCTCAATAATGTATCCTTTTGTGTCAGTGTCAGAATTTTTAAGAGAAAAAAAGCTTCATTTTAGCTAACAGTTGCAGAGGGATAGAGTACATTATATCAGGGAAGATATGTGAGCTGGCAGTGATGGCATGGTGTCTGAACTCAAATTGCTTCAACAGTCTAGAAACAGAGAGGAAATACGGAGAGACCACTGGACTCAAATGCCCAAAGCTCGGCCCCAGAAATATACTCTTTCCAGCAAACCTCACTTCCTTAAAATTCCACAGCCTTCCCTAGCAAAACTATGAGCTGGAGCAAGAGTTCAAACATGTACCTAGAAGTAGTTTTCAGTCTAAGTATTTTGTTTCTGAAAATTATATTTGCTAAAATATCCCTGTGGTTCATCTTACAGAATGGTGAGACTCATAAGTGACTCATATTCATTTTTCATTTTCTTGTTGTAATTTAGAGATAGTTAATGCAAAGTTAAAGAATTTACTTGATGACCTACATGTTTCCTATACTTAAGTAGTATAAATATCAAAACTATTTTTATTTTTAAAATAGCATTCCTTGGGCTGGAGAGATGGCTCAAGGGTTAAGCCTCTGCCTTGCAAGCAGAGGGAACTGAGTTTGCAGAAGTCCAGGAAGAAAAAAGTCCAGAAAGAAATGGTGGTTGCCTGCAATTCTGACCCTGGAAGGCAGAACCTGGAAATCCCACAGTGAAACAAAAATGGATGTAGAGCAATCCAGATGATTCCCAGAGTCACCCTTGGACCTCCATAAGGTGCACGTGCACACACACACACACACACACACACACACACACACACAAAACACAATTTTAAAAATAGCATTCCTCACAGGTAATTTACACATAAGTAGAAATGTAACTAAAGGCTGCTAACTCAAAATCAGAGCCTCAAAATTCTCTTTTCCTTTCAATGCCTTTAATCCCACCTTCTATCCCTGTCTTTCAAAATCCCTATGGATTAGAGAGCTGAGCAGGCTCATAATCCTTATAGAGATGTTTTTACTCACATAAAGAAAGAAGGACAGTGTCCACAAAGTCTTCAGTCCATTAAGAATTGCAAAAGATTTAATTTTCGGTAGAGCCTACCAAAGAAATCTGTTATAAGCCTGAGGATCTGATGAACAAAGATACTTCTTTTAAAGAAGAAAATGGATACTTGAAACAGGCCATCTTAATTTAAGAAGACAAGACATGGCCGAGGCAGTATTTTTATAAGACTGATGGGGTAGTTGGGGAGCACCAAAGTTCTTAGGATCCTGAAAGAAAGAAGAAAATTTGAGGTGCAGTAGTAGAGTAGTTCTGAAAACAAATTTATGTATGTTTCATAGAATTTACCTGTTCTGTTTATGTAGCAGTAAAAGAGGGAAAATGTTCGCAATCACAGAAATTAAAAATACTTTCAGCAGTTAAGATCAGTCATATCATATTAAAAGTCAAACAAAAAGAATTGATTTCCAAATCTCTAGATGAGCTGCACATATAAGTAAAGAACCTCTCAATCACCAGAAGTTGGCATAAAAACCTTTAGACAATTTTAATATTAACCACAAGGCAGGACTTAAAAATGTTAGAAATTACTGTAGTGTAGTTGTGTATATATAATTTAGATACTGCATAGTTCTGAAACATCAGGAAATTTTGTTATAATAATGCTAAGAAAAGTTATATATAACCTTTCACTTTTCCTAAAATTGAAGTTAGATATTTTACTATAAATTATCATTACATTATTGAGTCAGATTTTTTCTATGTTAAAATAATAGCTTTGAAAATATTAGTAATACCATTCTTGAGTAAAACTACTGTGTAAAAGGTATACATTCTCATAATTTAGTGTACAAGAAATTGAAATTTACATCAATAACATTGACTGTGAAAAATATAATATAGGATTTATTAAATCAAACATCTTATGTATGCAGTTCAATAATAAGTATATTTATATTGTATAGCTGTTTCATCTCACAGAATAAATTTCCATGTGTATTAAGCAATGATATTCAAGTGTCAAGGTTAGTGAATTAGCATTTCAATTAAAATTCCTTCCCTGTAAGTCAAAATGCATTGAATAAAACTCCCCTATATTGTTCAACTTAATGAAAATTGAAATTAATTTCTTGGATAATAACTATTATTTGCTAACACTATACTACATCGAGTGAGCAGAATTTAGTAAATTATAAGCTTCAAAACAGCCTGATGTATGAGTGACAAGATATCTCTGACTGTCATTATTTACAGAAAGTGATTAAGCCTATGATGTAAAAAACTTCATTCAATTCCCACTTAATGATTTCACGATTTTTGGCAAATCACATAAACTTACAAACACTGAATTTCTATTTTTTAAGAAAACAAACATTTTTCTTCTTTAACTACAGCTATTAATGATCTTCTGGATTTCAAACATATAGTTCCAAAAAGCAAGTGAGTTAAATGTAAAAAATTCTACCAAGTTGTCACAGTGATCAAGTATCAATAGATTGAAGTACTATTTGAAACATTATCTTCAAGAGAGCATTATGGTCAAGTAAAGATATTCAGGCATCACCTAAACTTCAGTGTCAATTATTTCTACAATTTCAAGTAAATTATAAAATTTCAGAACCTGATACTAAAGAAAAAGTGGATTTCAAGTACTTCCTTCCATTGTTTATAAATGAATAAAAAGCCTGGTCAATCATAGCATATGCATGCTGTATAACTGTGTATCTGTCTAGTGAATAACATTTGTTCATAAGCCACTGGATAAAGAAAAGGATACAGAGCACAAGATTAATGTTTATACAGTTTGGAGTACTATTATCCTGAATAGAGAAATAGAAGGAAAATTATGATGTTGGTTGGAAGTTAAATGAGGATTTAACATAAATAGATTGCAGTGATGATTACTAAATGATTCCATATGTGTGCATGGAACATGATAGACACTTAATTAGAGGAGTGATTTGAGAAGATATTGAAAGAGATATTTAAAAACAGACAAAATGGCATTATCATGAATTATTCTGATGAATTTGTCTTATCTATGAAAGATATTTATAATTTCACGTATCTATATTTCTAATATCTAATAAAAATGAAGAAGTTTGTGCTTGAAATTAAAACAATAACTACAAAAATCTCCCAAAATTTTCTTCTATAATATCTATTAATGCAATTAATGCAGCAGATAATGCCTAAATATTTAAAGAGGCAATAATACTAATAGAATATTATTCTTCAAGTTTAGAAAACAGAGATACATAATTATATAGCACATTTCTAAAACAAATGATAGAAACATTTATATAAGAAGAATAGATGAAATTTGGAAAAATAAAATGCATAGAAAATTATTTGTGCATTAACAGCAATAAGAAATAGACATAATAATATATGAATAATCAAAGACTGCAAATGACCTATCAAAATGTTTCTTGTTCACAACTTACAAATGTCCCTTTGCCACAAAACTTGTAACAATCATTATTAATGACACAAAATTAGTCACCACTATGCTTTGAGCTTTTCTGTCTTCACTCTAATCAAGACTTGATAATACAACAGGACATTTAATCACTGTGCTATATAACCTTCTCAGTGTGAAATAATGTGAAGCAGAGAAGGAACAGACATTGATTGTAACACACTTCCAAAAGCTAATTCAGTAGAAGAGTTATAATTTACCTTTCCAGATAGAGTTTCCAGTTTGACTAAAACAACAGTGATCTCTAGTCTACTAAATTCTAGTGTAAACAGATATAGGAAACACTTATTCATTGCTATGGATTCTAAATGAACAATATGATTAAAACTCAAGAAAATCCTTAGATTACAGTAAATCTCTTCAGTACTTACACTTCTAATTTTCTAAACCTCCATTGATCTATGTATTCTTATGCTGATTCTTACACCAAATATTTTTATATATTTCTGATGCATTTTAATTTTATCACCTTCATAAAATATGCTAGGTCCTATAGATCCTGTTTTGGGTAGTGAGGACTATGCTTCTTTGCTTACACTCATGAAATTTCAATATATAATGATAAGATGATATAAAGCTTTCTATCCTAATTCCAAAGAATTAGTCTTATTGGTAAAATGACAGGTCATCATACAGTTCTGTGAGGTCATTCTGCAATGGGAGTAATTATATATATAATTATTTTCCATGACTAAATATAGAGAAAAGTGTTTGTACCAACTAGTTGGTACATTCAAAAGCAAAATATTAATTAGTATTACCCAACTCAACTAAGACAGTAAATCAATTTTTGAGCCCAAATCCATCATTAAAACAATCATCAAATCCTAGAACAATTGAAAATAATCACTAGTCTTCAGGACTATTTATTACAATCACAAGAAGCTTGCTATTTCACAAAGTACTGAATATAATAGGGTACGATTTATTCTCCTGTTTGAAATGCAATAGATTAAACCTATTCCTTCAAAATAAGTTCTTTAAATATTTTAGAATTTTCATTTTTGTGGCATATTTTCTGTTTAGAAAATATATCAACAGCCATTTAAACTATGCTTCATTTAACAGTAAGATTTAAGTGCTACATTTGTTTTTTTTTCCTAAAATACAAAGTTTACTTTTTTATTTATTATTTCCACTCATAAAAACTTGACAGGTACCCCATTCTACTCCCTCCCTCCACCCCTCTTGGGTCCCCTTGCTCCCTCCTCCCTCCTCCCCATTTCTGGAGCATCCTTTACTGTGCATGTCAAGACTTCCCTCTGGGTCCTCCTTTCTGATGAGGTGTAAAGACTCAGTAGCATTGTCTAGAGCTCTTTTTTGTGTTTCCCTTTATTATAGGAACACTATTGTGGCTGTTAATCCCTTGCCTCTAAGGATCCTAGTGCCTGTGATGCATGCTAGCCTTTGGGGGGTCAATGATATGTTGGTAATTGTGCAAGTCATGCAAAGTCCTATTATGATTACTTCAGCTCTAACTTGTGTGGAGTATCTTGCATATCGTTGCTCCTTCCCATCTTTAGGCTCTTAAAAGGGCAGAGCAGGAACAGCAAAACTGGAAAAAAAACATAATTCAGAACATCAGAGACCCTATATTAATCATCAGGAACCAGGCCAGCCTAATCTCTCCCCATCCCAAAGCTCAGGGAAATTTGTGGAAGAGAGGGCGGTAGGATTGTAAGATTGTAAGTGCTGCATTTGTAACATAGCATTTTATTTGTAAATCATAAATAGCAATCAACAAAGAAATTGAAGCAAACTAGGGTCTCAATACATTCCCTTATATTTCATGTACACAAGAGTACATGCACAATTGCTCTCACATGGCTTCTTATTAAGAAGGAATAGTAGGAACAGTTTAAAACCCCATGTATTGGGAAAGGGTGGAGGGAAAAACTATAAAACTTAAATATTTTTACCATGATTAAAATTAAAATCGGATGAGAAATTTCAAAGAAAAGTAAATTGTAAAAAATGATTGAAATAAATGTATATATTCATTATATACACATATATACTTAAACAAATATGGCTATAACTTTGTTAAATGATTTAGCATTTAGATGCTAGTTTTGTAGTCTGCCACTCCAATGAGTATTAAAAATCAAAATGAAAATAATATAGGAAGATAAAATAAAGGAAGGGATCAGCAATTAAGAGAGTGATTTTTAGGAAAAGTGCTCTACAGACATGTTTTGTAAGGATAGGGAGAGAATGAAGATGAGAGTGATTGATATGCACTATGCATGTGCATGAAATTGTTAAATAATAGATCTACTAAAAATAGCACATACACGATATCAGCTAAATTATCTGTAATTTTATAAATATAAAAAAAAACACTGTGGGACTAGTGGGATGCCTCAACAGGTAAGGGTGCCCAAAAACTTACCTGACTGCCTAAACTCAAGCCCTGAAAGCCATATAGTAAAATAGAAGAACCAAATGAAAAGAAATTAATGGTTTATTCATAAGATCTGAAGCTTAAAATGACCTTGAAAATTGATAATTCCATGAAATTAGTATCATGTATTTTTGAATATAATCTCAAATTGCAAACATGAAAACAAAAACAGACAGGTAAAATTACACTAAACTAAAAAGTTTCTGTGTAGCTAAGAATAAAAAAATGATAACTACATATTTGATGTGAGTTAATACATGTATGGTATAAAAAACTCAATTCAGTAATGAAAAATCAACTATCCTGGCTAAAATGTAGGCAAAGGACTGGAATAAATATTTCTCAAGGAAAAACATACATTTGACCAATCAAAACAGTGTTCAGTACAGTATCTCTGTCTGTTAGAGAAATGCAAACCAAAGAAACAATGATACATCATATCAGTCCATTTAAAATAGATAACATTGACAGACAAAATATAATAACATTCATGAGGTTATAATTATAGACCCTGCTGATATGAATGTAAATTGATGAGCTATAATAGAAAATGTTATTAATTGGATTTTTGTAAAAGTAGAAAAAAATTCAACATTTATTCAATATTTTAAAGTTTTCATTGGTCTTTCACATCTTTGGTTAGGTTTATTCCAATGTATTTTTTGGAGCTGGTTAATGCTATGTTTTGCTCAGTTCTTTTTATTTTTGTTCATCTTTAATGTACAAAAAGAGAATTGATTTTTAGATGCTAATTTTGTAGTCTGCCACTCTACTGATCTTACTTATTAGCTCAAGGAGTTTTATGGATGGAGCTTTAGACTTTCTCAGGTATAGAACCATGTCATCCACAAATAAAGATACCATGACTTCTTTTTTACCTATGTATATGCCTTTTATGACCATTTCTTGCCTGTTGGCTCTAGCTAAGATTTCTGACAAAGTGTCAACCAGTAGTGGTGATTGTGGAAAAATATCTGTAGTTTCTGATCTAAGTGAGACTGATTCATGTTTTTTACCTTTCAGGATGATATTTACTACAGGTTGTATATAGCCTTTATTGTATTGAGATCTGTTCCTTACATCCCTAGTTTATCCAAGACTTTTTTTCATGAAGGAATGTCAAGTTTCGTGAAAAGTTTTTTCTGCATCTGTTGAGAGGATTATGTAGTTTTTGTCTGTATCTCTCAATATGGTGAATTATGTTTATTTATTTTCATAAGCTGAACTATATTTATGGATCTGAAGGATACACTTCATGAAAATAGCCACCCAAACAAAGACAATATACAAATTTGGCGTACTCAAAATAAAAATTTCACCATGGTTCTTCACAGAAATTGCAAAAGCAATCTTAAGGTATATAAGGAAGAATAAAATGCTTTGGATAGCCAGAACAATCCTGAACAATAAAAACTAATGCTAAATGAATCGTCATACCCTGTTCAAACTCTGCTATAGACCTATAATAATTAAAACAACATGCTACTGGCACATAAGCAGACATACTCACCAATGGATTAGAATTGAGGAACTACAGTTACAAGATATTTCAAAAAGCTTTCAAAAGCACACATCAGAAAAGAGAAATGATGCCAGGAAAATTGGATGTCTACATGTAGAAGTTTAAAACTGGACACTTTTGTCTCACCTTGCATGAAAATGAACTCCAAATGGGTCAAAGACCTCAATAACTAGACTAGGGACACTGAAACTCCTGAAGAAATAATATAAAATACACTAGAATTTTTAGACCTAGATAGAGATATTTTTTTCTCTTTTTATTTTTTTCTGCTCATACAAACATAATAGGAACCCCTGTCCCCTCCCTCCCTCTACCCTCCCTGGACTTCCCTGCATCCTCCCCGCTTTGTCCCTTCCTTTCTCCCCTCCCTCCCTTTCTCCCAGTGCCCCCTCTCCCCATCTCTGAAGCATCTTTTAGTAAGTATATCAATCTTTCCTCTGGGTCCTCCTCTCTAATGAGGTGTAAGGACTCAGTGACATTTCCTAGAACTCTTTCTAGTGTTCCCCTTAAGCATAGGAACACTATTGTGACTGTTAATCCCTTCCTTCTAAGGATCCTAGTGCCTTTACCCCATGCTAGAATTTGAGGGGTCAACGATATGTTGGTCATTGTGCAGATCATGCAGAGTCCTGTTATAATTGTTTCGGCTCTAACTTGTGTGGAGTATCTTGCATATCATGACTCTTCCATTCTTGTGCTCTTACAATCTTACCGCCCCTTCTTCCGCAAATTTCCCTAAGCTTCAGGATGGGGAGAGATTAGGCAGGCCTGATTCCAGATGGTTGTTATACAGTCTCTGATGTTCTGAATTTAGTTTGTTGATGATTTTTTTCAGTTTTGCTGTTCCTGCAATGCCCTTGATTCCATCTTGATGGGTATTGGATGTGACCCCCTGGCCAGAGATAAAAACCTGTTAAATTAGAGTCTTGTTATAAGAGTCTATTCAAAGGTAGATGGAATAGAAGTAGGAGACCATGTTGAGAGAGGGGTCAATCACCCATTTGCAAAATGGTTACCTTCTATCTGGCAGCCTATATGCCCTCCCCTTCTAGTAAGATCATACCCCATCAGTTGGAAATGATCAGGAAGGAAAGTCTGTGAACTTAATCAGATGACTCGTTACTTACTTGCAGTCCTTGATGGTGGCCTATTTTCTCTGCTGTACCAAACTCACTTACAGACACTCAAAGACAAATCTCTGTAATACCTACAGTAATTGTAAAGATTATAAACAGGAGGGATGGGGAAGGAGGGCCCCACCAGAAACAGAGGGGACCAAATTACAGCATAGATAGAGATATTTTAAAACAAATGTATTTATACAGGAAATAAGACAGCAACCAATATATGAGAATCTCAAAAAACTGAAACACTTCTGTTCTACAAAAATAATTCCCAAATGAGCAAAAAGGAATGGGAGAAAAATTATTGCCAATCATATATCTGATAGATGACTAACATACAGAGTATACAAAGAACTCCAAAAAGTAATTACCAATAAAGGAAGCAGTCTAATTAAAAAATGAACATCAGAACTTAAATACAATACCCATCAGGATGGAGCCAAGGACAGGGCAGGAACAGCAAAACTGGAAGAAGAAGAAAAAAAAAGAATAACAAACCATAATTCAGAACATCAGAGATACTACATTAATCACCAGGAACTAGGCCAGCCTAATCTCTCCCTATCCCAAAGCTGAGGGAAATTTGTGGATGAGGGGTGATGAGATTGTAAGAACCCAAAGATGGGGAGGAGCAACAATATGCAAGATACTCCACACACATTAGGACTGAAGTAATTATAATAGAATGTTGCATGACCTGCGCAATGACCAACATGTCATTGACCCCTCAAAATCTAGCATGGATCACAGGCTCTATGAGCCTTAGAGGCAAGGGATTAACAGCCACAATAGTATTCCTATACTAAAGGGAAGCACAAAAAAGAGTTCTAGACAATGCTACTGAGTCCTTACACCTCATCAGAGAGGAGGACACAGAGGAAAGTTTGACGTGCACACTAAATGATGCCCTAGGAAAGGGGGGAGGGGGCACTGGGAGAAAGAGAGGGAGGGGGGAAAAGAAAGGGAATAAGGGGGAAGGCAGAAAGGGGATCCAGGAAGGGGTGGATGGAGGGAGGGGAAAGGGGTACCCATCAAATTTGTATGAGTGGAAAAAATAAATTAAAAAAAGAAATTTTTCAAATAATTACATCAAAATGTCTAACAAATATCTGAGAAAATTGTTCAAGTTTCTAACAATCAGGGAAGTTCAAATTAAAACCAAACTGAGATTCAATCTCATCCCAATCAGAATGGGTAAATCGAGAACACAAATAATAACAAATGTTGGAGAGAATGTGGGAAGAAATGATTCCTGAAATTGTTGGTGCTAAGCTTGTACAACATTTTTAAAAATCTGTGGAAGTTCCTCAAAAAAACTAAAAATGGAGCTACTATGCTCCCCAGCTATACAACTTCTGGGGATATTTCCAAAGTATGATATATTGTACTACCAAGAAACTTGCACATCTATGCCAATTCCAGCTCTGTTTACAATAGCAAAGAAATTGAGTCAGCCCAGAAGTCCAAAACTAGATGAAAACACAGTGGAATGCTATTCAACTGTCAAGAAAAATGAAATTATGGGATTTCCTGTTGAATAGATGAAATTGTTTTCTGCACCAGACCCAGATCTTGGCAGTCTCCCTGCTTCTCAGGTAAGGCTCCTAGACCATGCCCCTGACACCAGATCACCTGTGTGTCCCACCAGCAGCCAGTCTGCCTTTCTGGCACTGTGGAAGGCCCCTAAGCCACACCCCAGATCCCAAGTGATCTGCCTTTCTGCCCCAGATGAGAACCAGGGCAGATTCCCTAATTCTCAGGATTCAACAGAGTCCAAAGAAAACCCAAGCAAAGCTCTAGGGGAAAAACAACATTCATCTGAAATCCTCCCATCGTATAGGAGGATATCTTAACATCCAGCTCAAAGATAAGTAAATTCTTTTTACCATCTTATTTCTCTCAATTATTAGTCATTGTAGTTTAACATTTCCATACAGCCACCCAAAAACCCATAATAACTTCAGGGACTATACCATTCACCGTCAAGTATCATTAAGGAAATAAACCTAAAAGGTGCACTACCATACTAATCTTTATTCCCTGTCTACTAAACCTGACTTAACTGATGTACTAATAGTCCAATAGCCTCATATAAGAAATAGCACCGACACCAGACAAGTGTACCTGTCATAGTTAAGCACAGGTGTCAACTTGACTCGAGGGTTTGAGCTCTGGGCACAGGTGTAGAGAGTTGATGGTTGAGTTAAGCCCAGAGCAAACCTGAAGGAGATTGTCTAGCTGCTGGAGAAGACCCAGCCCATGGTGGGTGGGATTAGGCCCTGGATAAATCACAGAGACCTGGTTGAGAGTGTTGGCATCCTTCTGTATACTTGGCCAGACATGCTGGTCTGGCAAGTAAGGATTGTCCATCTCTCAGCCATTATGGTGGCCAGTTCCCTCAGCCCTGGTGTTGGTGTGTGCTCTCCTGTCAAGCTGGACTATGAACTGTAACCGGACTATCGTAAGAAAGTAAACTCCTTGTTCCCTTAAGCTGTATGATGGTCACTTATCAGCAATCATGCAAGATGAACTGCAACTCCAAGGCAAATACTAGTAATAGCTGCTCAGCTGTAGTAATACTAATTCAGTTCAGTCAAAAACACACAGAAACAAAGAGAAGGTCATAAGAGATAAAACAAAAATTCCCAAGTCATAGTGCAAATCCATGAGAAAAAAAAACCAAGACAACAAATCTCCTACTGAAAGAATTTACCCCATAATGATAGAGTCCAACCAGAACAAATTCACAGAAAATAGCCAAGAAAGCCATACCCAACATAATGATTTTTCAAAGCCAGATCTTTACAAAGATCAAGAAAATGAAAAACTAAATCCATGAGGCATTACATAACCACATCAATCAATTTGAGCAGGAAAACAACAGGCACTTGAATGAGATGAGAAAAGCAGTTGAAGAAAGAAAAATAGGCATAGAGCAGGTAAAACAATCTCAAGCAGTGAGTAAACTCAAAATAAAAGACAAGCAATCTTTAATCCAGAACATGACAGAGTCTTATCAGGAGAAAAAAAGGAAGAAAGATTATCGGGCCTTGAAGACAAAATGGAAGACCAAACTAGTTTAATCAAAGAGGTTGTTAAAGCCAAAAAATACTTGAAAGGAAAAAATCAAAAGTCATGGGAAACCTTGAAGAAGCCTATGCACATTCATGGAATACCAGAACAAGAAACCCATAATCCCATAACTGGGGAAATTTTTTAAGTTATCATAATGGAAACTTTCCACATCTAAAGAAAGATATGTCCATACAAATACCAGAGGCATATTGCATTGCAAATAGTTATGACAAAAATAGAAACTCAACATAGCAAATAACAGTCAAAACATTATACTTACAAGATGAAGAGAATGTACTAAGAGCTTCAAGAGAAAAAAACCCAGTCACTTTTAAAGGTAAACCTATTAAAATAACAAATGATTTCCCAATGGAAACAGTAAAAGCCAGACGAGCTTAGAGAGATGTACTTCAAGTAATGAATGAGCACAAAATTCAACCAAGGCTGATAGACCCTGAAAAACTATCACCAATGATTAAGGGTGAAAGAAAAATTTTACACCATAAAGATAAGTTAAAGGCTTACATGATCACCACACAAGGCCTTCAAAAAATGCTAGAAAAGATACTCAAGCTTGAAGAAAAGAACAAACATATTTAGAAGGACAGAAAATAAGTATAATACCATCACAACCTAAAAGCTAAATAATACACATATGAAGGCTGCTAAACACAAAAATGTCAGGAAACAAGAGTAATTTCTCCAAAACCACTAATGAAATATTCAAAGGTAAATCACTGTAATCACAAAGGATTATGAACAGGAGAGCAGGGGAATGAGGACCTCTAAAGAAAGCAGGTAGGGGAATACACTTCAGTAGAGAAAATAGGCCACAGTCATGGATTGCATGTAAGCAGAAAGATATCTTGTGCAGCTCATTCTCACTTCCCTTCCTGGTCACTTGAACTGTACAGGTTTGATATCACCAATCAGAGAGGTATAGGGACTGGGACACAGACTGGTAACCATACAAAATGGGAAACTGAACTCTCCTCACTGCTGTGTCCTACTCTTATTCTTCCGTCTACCTTTGAGTCTCCTCTTATATTAAGATCTTCATTTAATAGTCTTTTATCTTTGGTTAGGAGATGACCTTCAATGCCAATCAGGATGCAGCCAAGGGCAGTACAGGTAAAGCAAAACTGAAAATAACAATTCATAATTCAGAACACCAAAGACCCTACAGACCAGCCAAATTTCTCGCCATCCTAAAGCTCAGGGAAATTTGTGGAAGAAGGGGCTGCAAGATTATAAGAGCCAATATGCAAGATACTACATACAATTAAGGGCTACAGTATCCAAGATTGGACTTTGCCTACTTGCACAATGGCTGACATGTTAAAACCCCCCAAAGTCTAGCGCAGATCAGAAGGGAGAATGGATCAGGCAACAGAATCATTATAGGCAAGCCATTAAACAATCATAATAAAGTTCCAATGCTAATGGGGAGCCCAAGAAAGGGCTCTGAGTTATGCCACTGAGTCCTGAACCCTCACTAGAGTAGAGGACTCAGGGAGATTTGGCATTCACACAAAAGGATGCTCCAGGGAATGAAAGAGAGGAAATAGGAGGCACTAGGAAGGGGGGATAGAGGATGGTAAGGGTGGAAGAGGGAGAGTAGAAAGGGGGATGACTGGGGAGTGGAGGAAGGAAGGAGAGGACAGGGGTACCTATTGAGTTTTTATGATTAGGAAAAATATAAAATGTTGGAGGAAAAAGAAAATTAGAGATGAAAATGGAGTTACCACAATTGATACCCAAGGAATTCATAAAGTTTTCTTTCAAAAATTTATACTGCATGAAATTTGATAACCTGAAAAAATGGATGAATTCCTGAATAAGCACAATTTCCCTAAATTGAATCAGTAGTTCTGAATTATTTATATAGTCCTATGACAAATGAGGAAATTGATGAACTAATCTAGAATCTTCCCACCAAAAAATGTCCCAGACCACATGGATTCTACCACAAAGAACAATGAACACCACTACTCCTTAAATGATTGCATAAAATAGAGAATGAAGTAACACTTCCAAAATTTTCTCTAAAGCTAACATAATACTGATCCCAAAACCTAATAAAGATAAACTTAAAAAGAAAACTATAAGCCAATCTATTTTATGAACACAGATGCAAAGCTTCTCAACAAAATCTTAGCAAATTGAATTCAAAAACATATCAAAAAGATCATTCACTCAAATCAAGTGGTTTTTCTCCCAGGCACATAAGGTTGGTTCATTTGTAAATCAATAAATGTAATCCATCATAAAAACCATTCCAAAGTCTAAGACCACATGTTACTCTCCATAAATTGCAGAAAAAGCTTTCTACAAGATCAAGCATCCTGTTATGATCAAAACCAGAGACAGTTGGAATGGAAGGAATTTATATCAACCTAATAAAAGCTATATACAACAAGCAAACAACAAGGATTATACTAAATAGAAGAAACTTGAAGTGTTCCTGCTTTGATCAGGAGCTAGACAAGGCTGTCCACTCTCACCACTTCTATTCACCATTGTACTTGAAATTTTAGCTAGAGCCACAAGACAACAGAGGGAGATACAAGAGAATCAAATTGCAAAGGAAGAAGTCAAGATACCTCTGTTTGCAGATGACATGGTCATATACCTTAGGGATCTTAAAAACTCCACCTGGAAACTCCTAGAACTAATACGTAAGTTCACCACAATGGCAGGTTAAAAAACAAACGTACAAAACTCAGTAGCCTTCCTATACACCAAGGGTGCAAACAATGAAAAACTCCTAAGAGAAACAATTCCATTCATCATTGCCCTTAAAATATGAAATACCTTGATATAAATCTAACCAAACAAGTGAGAGACCTTTATAATGAAAACTATAAAATCCTAAAGAAAGAAATTACAGAAGACACCAGAAGGTGGAAAGACCTCAATGCTCCTGGATCAGTAGAATTGACATCATAAATATGACCATCCTACCAAAAGCAAAAAACAGATTCAATGCTATACCAATCAAAATCCCAAATCAGCTTCCTCTCTTCTGCCTGCTCAGAACACTAGGTCTCTCCCTCGCTGGTGTCCAGGAACACAATAGACACCTGGAGGAGTTGAGAAAAAGTTTCAAGAAACAAAAATAGGCATATAACAGTTAAAATAGTCTCAGGCAGAATTTAAAATTAAACAAAAAAGAGGCTGGAGAGGTGGCTCAGGGGTTAAGCCTCTGCCTTGCAGGTGGAAAGTCTTGAGTTTGGATCCTAGACTCCACATATAGACGGTGGGCAGAAGCGGGGGTGGCCTGCATTTCTGGTCCCTGTAGGGCGGAGCCTGTGAATCCCGGGGCAGAGTAAACAAGGAGGAGGTGGAGGTGGTACATGGTGGTTCTACACACACACACACACACACACACGCGCGCGCGTGCGCACATACATACACATGCACGCACACGCACAATTGAATAAATAATAAAATATTTTTAAAAAATTTAAATTAAACAAAAAGACAAGTTACCTTCAACCCAGAACTCAACAGAGAGGATTATCAGCAGAACTAATGTGGCAGAAAGTAGAATTTCAGATCTTGAAGACAAAGTAGAACAATTAACCGGCTCAATGGAAGAGGTTGTTAAAACCAAAAAGATATGTGAGAGAAATATTCAAGAGTTATTAGACACCCTGAAGAAGCCTAACATGTGCATTCATGGAATACCAGAGCAAGAATTCCAAAACACCACACCTGAGGAAATTTTTCAAACTATCACAAATGAAAACTTCCCTCATCTGAAGAATGAGAGGTCCATCCAAATACAAGAGGCATTCCTCACCCCAAACAGATATGACCAAAATAGAAACTCACCATGGCAAATAATAGTCAAAACACTCCACATTCAAGACAAAGAGCTGAGAGCTTCAAGGGAAAAAAAAAACAAGTCACTTTTAAAGGTAAACCTATTAAAATAACAAATGACTTCTAAATGGAAACAATAAAAGCAAGAAGAGCTTGGAGAGACATACTTCAAGTATTGAATGAGTAAAAATGCCAACCCAGGATGATATAGCTGGCAAAACTATCTGTCATGATCAAGGGAGAAAGAAAAATTTTCCAGCACAAAGACAATTTGAAGACTTACATGTCTACCAAACCAGGCTTTCAAAAAATGCTAGAAATGATACTCAAGCTTGAAGAAAAAAATAGGACAGAAGGGAAGTATAATACCACCAAAACATAAAAGCCAAATAATACACTTACAAAAGTCACTAAACATAAAAAATGTCCGGAATTAAAAATAATTTCTCCATTATAACATTAAATGTCAGTGGAATTAACTCACCGATCAAGAGACACAGATTACAAACCTGGATTAAAAATCACAACCCATTAATCTGATGCCTTCAGGAAACTCATCTCACCACAAAAGATAGGCACATCCTAAAAATAAAAGGCTGGTCAAAAATTCTGCAAGCTACTGGAACTAGGAAATAGGCAGGGGTAGCCGTTATGCTATCAGACAAAGTTGACTTCAAACCAAAAAGAATCATAAGAGACACAGATGGATACTACATTTAAGTCACAGGTATAATTCACCAGGAAGACTTCACAACACTGAACATATATGCATCCAATATGGGCCCCTCCACATTCATTAAGCAAATCCTACAGCATCTAAAGTGAGAAATCAACCCCCAAACAATAATTCTTGGTGATGTCAACACTGCCCTCTCAACATGTGATAGATCAAGAGGTAAAAAACTTAACAGAGACACATTGGAACTTAATCGAACTCTTACTGAAATAGACTTTACTGATCTCTATTGAGCTTTCCATCCACACACAAAAAATACACATTTTTCTCAGCAGCACATGCAACTTTCTCCAAAATAGACCACATACTGGGCCACAAATCGAATCTCCACATATACAGGAAAGTTGAAATTCTAGCCTGTTCCCTATTAGACCACCATGGTCAAAAGCTTAACATCCACAACACAACAAACAACAGAAGATATACTAATTCCTGTAAACTAAATACTATAATGCAGAATGAGAATTGGATTCAGGAAGAAATTAAAAAAGAAATTCAAGATTTTCTGAAACTGAATGATAATGAAAATACAACTTATCAAAATCTTTGGGACACAATGAAAGCTGTCCTAAGAGATAAGTTCATAGCTCTTAATGCCTACATCAAAAAAATAGAAACATCACAAGTAAATAACAATGTAGCTCAAAGCTTTAGAGACACCAGAGCAATCCGATCCAAAAAGCAACAGAAAAGAGGAAATTAGTAAAATCAGGGGAGAAATATTCAAAATTGAGATGTGAAAAACAATACAGAGAATCAACCAGTCAAAAAGGTGGTTCTTTGGAGCTGGAGAGGTGGTTCAGGGGTTAAGCTTCTGCCTTGCAGGCAGATGGTCCTGAGTTCGGATCCTAGACCCCACGAATAGACTCCATTGGAAGCGGGAGCAGACTGCATTTCCAGTCCTGGTAGGGCGGAGACTGTGAATCCCGGGGCAGAGTAAACAAGGAGGAGGTGGAGGCAGTCCATGGGGGTTCTCGAATTCATCCGTGGTTCTACACACACACACACACACACACACACACACACACACACACATACACACACGTGCACACATGCATACATGCACAATTGAATAAAAAAAAAGCTGTTTTTTTGAAAAAATCAATAAGATTGATATACTCCTAGCTAAATTAGCCAAAGGCAAGAGAGAGAAAACCAAAATTAACAAAATTAGAAATGAAAATGGAGTTATCACTACCGATACCCAAGAAATTCAGAGAATTATAACATCATATTCCAAAAGTCATACTCTGTGAAATTTGACAACAGAAAAGACATGGATGAATTCCTAAGTAAGCACAACTTACCTAAATTGAATCAGGAAGTTGTGAATTATTTAAATAGGCCTATAACTTATGAGGAAATTGATGAAGTAATCTTGAATCTTCCTACCAAAAATAGGCCTGGACCAGATGGATTCAGTGCAGAGTTCTACCAGACAATTAAGGAGATAATAACACCAATACTCCTTAAAATGTTCCATCAAATAGCAAAGGAAGGAACTCAAGCAAATTATTTCTCTGAAGCTATTATCATCTTAATCCCAAAATCTAATAGAGATACACTTAAAAAAGAAAACTGTAGGTCAATCTCTCTGATGAACACAGATGCAAAGATTCTCAATAAAGTCTTAGCAAATCAGATTCAAAAACATATCAAAAAGATCATCCACCAGGATCAAGTAGGCTTTATCCCAGGCACACAAGGTTGGTTCACCATATGCAAATCAATAAATGTAATTCACCGTAAAAACCAGTCCAAAATCCAAGACCACATGATACTCTCGATAGATGCAGAAAAAGCTTTTGACAAGATCCAACAGCCCTTTATTATCAAAGCCCTAGAGACAGTTGGAATGGAAGGAACTTTTATCAATATAATAAAAGCTGTATATAACAAGCCAACTGCAAGGATTATACTCAAAGGGGAAAAACTTGAAGCATTCCCGCTTTGATCAGGAACTAGACAAGGCTGTCTACTCTCACCATTTCTATTCAATATTGTACTCGAAGTCTTAGCTGAGGCCATTAGAAAAGAAAGGGAGATAAAAGGGATTCAAATCGGCAAGGAAGAAGTCAAGTTATCTCTGTTTGCTGACAACATGATTTTATACCTGAGTGATCCCAAAATCTCCACCAGGAAACTCCTGGAACTAATACAGAAGTTCATTAGGGTAGCAGGATACAAAATAAACATATAAAAATCAGTGGCCTTCCTATATGCCCAGAATGAAAGAAGTGAAAAAGCCCTGAGAGAGTCAATCCCATTTACTATAGCCCTTAAAAAAATGAAATATCTTGGTATAAACCTAACCAAGGACATAAGTGACCTTTACAATGAAAACTTTAAAACCCTAAAGAAAGAAATTATAGAAGACACTGCAAGGTGGAAAGACCTTCTATGTTCCTGGATTGACAGAATCAATATCATAAAAATGACCATCCTACCAAAGGCAATATACAGATTCAATGTTATACCAATTAAAATCCCAAAGCAATTCCTTAAATAAGTTGACCAAACAATCTCAATGTTCATATGGAGGCACAAAAGACCCAGGATAGCAAGGACAATCCTGAGTAACAAAAACACTGCTGGAGGTATCACCATACCAAACCTTAATCTATACTACAAATCCATTGTTTTAAAAACAGCCTGGTACTGACTTCAAAATAGGCACATAGATCAATGGATAAGGGTTGAAGACCCAGATATAAGCCCATACAACTACAGCTATATGATCTTTGACAAAGGGGCCCAAAAAATCCAATGGAAAAAGAACAGCATCTTCAACAAATGGTGCTAGGAAAACTGGATCTCCACATGCAGAAGATTAAAATTGGACCCATATTTGTCACCATGTACAAGACTTAATTCCAAATGGATAAAGGACCTTGATATAAGGCCAGAGACTATAAAAACCTTAGTTGAAAGGGTAGGGAACTCCCTGGAGCTCATTGGACTAGGCCAACAGTTCGTAAACAGATATCCAATGGCATAGTCACTGCTACCACCTCTCAACAGTTGGGATCTTATGAAATTAAAGAGCTTCTGTTCAGATGAAGAGATTGCAACTCAAGCACAAAGGCAACCCACAGAATGGGAGAAAATCTTCACTAACCATACATCTAATAGAGCTCTATTATCCAGAGTGCACAAAGAACTTAGAAAACTAAACACTAAGGAAACAAATGGGCCAATTAAAAAATGGGCCTTGGAACTTAAAAGAAACTTTACCAGGGACGAAATTAAAATGTCTAACAAATATCTTAAAAAATGTTCCACATCCTTAGCCATCAGGGAAATGCAAATCAAAACCTCCCTGAGATATCATCTCACCCCAGTCAGGATAGCAAAAATCCACAATACGAACACCACCAAATGCTGGAGAGGATGAGGAGAGAGGGGAACTCTCCTACATTCCTGGTGGGAATGCAGGCTTATACAACCACTCTGGTGAGCCATCTGGAGATTCTTAAAGAAATTAAAGATTGAAATGCCATATGACCCAGGTATTCCACTTTTGGGAATAACCCCCCATACAGCAAATATTTACCTCAATGTATCAAGCACAACCATGTTCATAGCAGCACTGTTTACAATAGCAAAGTCATGGAATCCACCCAAATGTCCAACAGTTGACAAGTGGATAACGAAAATGTAGTACATTTATACAATGGAATACTACTCAGCCATCAAAAATGATGAATTAATGCAATTTTCTGGGAAATGGATGGAATTAGAAACAATTATATTGAGTGAAGTATCCCAGACACAGAAAATTAAGCACCATTTGTACTCCCTAATAGATGTATCCTAGTACCAAACCCACTTAGAGACACACTCAAAGATAAATCTCTTTAACACCTATAGTAATTGCAAAGATTATAAACAGGAGAGAAGTGGAAGGAGGGTCCCTCCAGAAACAAGGAGAGAAGGTATCTTACTACAGCAGAGATAATAGGCCACCATCAAGGACTGCAAATAAGAAATGAGACATCTGGTTAAGCTCACAGACTTTCCTTCCTGGTCACTTGCAACTGATGGGGTATGATCTTACCAGAAAGGGGGGGCATAGTCTGGCAGATAGAAGGTAACCATTTTGCAATGGGAGACTGACCCATCCCTCACCACAGTCTCCTACTCTTATTTCATCTACCTTTGAATCTATCCTTATAATAAAACTCTATTTTAACAGCTTTTTATCTCTGGCCAGGGGGTGACATCCAATACCCATCAGGATGGAATCAAACGCATTGCAGGAGCAGCAAAACTGAAAAAAAAAAATCAACAAACCATAATTCAGAGCATCAGAGACTCTATATCAACCACCTGGAATCAGGCCTGCCTAATCTGTCCCCATCCTGAAGCTCAGGGAAGTTTGTGGAAAAAGGGGTGGTAAGATTGTAAGAGCACAAGGATGGGAGTAGTCATGATATGCAAGATACTCCACACAAGTTAGAGGGCCCAAGCAATTGTAACAGGAATCTGCATGATCTGTGCAATGACCAGCTTATCATTGACCCCTCAAAGTCTAGCATGGACTAAAGGCACTAGGATTCTTAGAAACAAGGGATTAACAGTCACAATGTTGTTCCTATACTTAAGGGGAACACAAGAAAGAGTTCTAGGAAATGCCACTGAGTCCTTACACCTCATCAGAGAGGAGGACTCAGAGGACAGTTTGATATACACATATACAGAGATGGGAGGGCAGGGGCACTCAGAGAAAGGGAGGGAGGGGGAAAGGAAGGGGAAAAGGGGGGAGGGAACAGAGAGGTTCAGGGAGGGGTGGAGGGAGAGAGGGGACAGGGGTACCTATTACATTTGTATAAGCAGAAAAATAAATAAATTTAAAAAAGATTGATAAACCTCTAATCAAATTAAACAATGGACAATGGGATCAGATAAAAATTAATAAAATTAGAAATGAAATAAGCTCTTACCACAGATATTGAATAAATCCAGAGATTCATGAGGACTTATTTAAAAATTTATGTTCCACTAAACTGTATAATCTAAATCAAACAGGTGAATTTCTAAAACATATGCCTTATCAAATCAAAAAAGTGATGTATAAAATGTAAAGAAATCTATAACTAGAAATGAAATTGAAACAGTAATTACAAATCTCCCAACTAAGAAAAACAAGGACTAGGGGCTGGAGAGGTGGCTCAGGGGTTAAGCCTCTTGCAGGTGGAAGGTCCTGAGTTTGGATCCTAGACCCCACGTATAGACACCGGGCGGAAGCGGGGGAAGCCTGCATTTCCGGTCCTCGTAGGGCGGAGCCTGTGAATTCCGGGACAGAGTAAACAAAGAGTTGGATGCGTCCATGGTGTTTCCCGAATTCGTCCGTGGTTCTACACACATATACATACATACACACACACATACATGCACACACATGCATACACGCACAATTGAATAAATAATAAATAAAAAATAATAAAAAACAGAAAAACAAGGACTAGATGGATTCAATGTAGAATTCTACTACTCTGTCAAAAAAGAACACCAATTTTCTTCAAATTACTTGATAAAAACTAAAAAAAGGAACATTTCTAAAATCTTTCAACAAAGCCAAAATTACCTCTGATCCCAAACCAAATACTGAATAGGAAAAAAGAGATCTATGAACCAATCTTACTGCTGAATCCAAAACAAAATACTTGCAAACCAGATATGAATCATACCAAATGATGTACCCATGATTCTAGTCCTAGTAGGGCGGAGCCTGTGAATTCCGGGGCAGAGTAAACAAGGAGTTGGAGGCATCCATGGTGTTTCCCGAATTCGTCCATGGTTCTACACACACATACATACATACACACACACACACATGATTAAGTTGTATTCATTCCAACACATACAAATAGATAAGAATAATTCAACACATGAATGGATATAAGTGTAGGTATTTTATGATCATTTCAATAGGTTGAGAAAAAAAGTCTGAGCTTCATTTAAAATACCTGGGAAGAATAAGAATGAGAATATATGAATGAGAAGTCTGTGCCAAAATAATTCTAAATAGTACAAAGCTAAAAACCATCCCACATAGATGTGGAAAACGACAAGATGGTCTATTTTCACCAATCTTGTTTACCAATGTCCTCTAATACTTAAGAAGAGCAAAAGGAAAAGAAAGAGAGATAAAGGAGATATGTACAGTAATGGAAGAAATAAAATAATATTAATATTAATAGATATATGATTACATAGCCCCAAAAACTTCTACTACAATTTATAAAAAGTTTCAGTATTGTGGCAGGTGACATTAACATGCAAGAAGCAGAAGCATTTCTATACAAGAACAAGCAAATTGGAAAAATTGTGGGGAAAAAATCTCATGTACCATAGCCTCAAAAAAATACATTGGAATAAACATTGAAATAAGCACACAAATTAATCATTGGATTAGAGTTGAAGACAAACACAGGCCAATGCATTTGTAGATTCAAAAATACATTTTGGAGAAAAGACAGCATCTTCAACAAATGGTGCTAGGAACAATCAGATAAATAAATGCAGAAAAATAAAACTTGTTCCTTACCATTCACTTTGTACAAAAAATTAAATTTCAAATGACTCTAAAATTTCAATGTTAAACCTGAAATCTTGACATTGATAGAAGAAAAACTGAATAAAGATGAAGTGATGCATATGTCGAAATTTTTGTAGTAGAATCCTGTTCATGTATGAGAAAAGTAAATATTATACAAAGTGGAATTTCATAACATTAAAATTGCTCTGCAAAAGAAACTGTTAATAAAACAAGAAGGATACCTATGTAATTGGATAAAATATTTGCAGGCTGCATATGTGATAGAGCACAGTTAATCAGAACATACATAGAACTCAAAAAATTAAGCAGCAAGAAAGCACATAACCCTATTAAAAATGCACTTTTCTTGGATCGCAGAAGAGAAGGCTTCAGGAAGTAGGATCCTTAGAGGCAAGGGATTAAACAGACAAAATAGAGTTCCCCTACTAGCGGGCAGCCCAAGAAGGGGCCTCAATCTATGCCACTGAGTCCTGAACCCTCACTAGTATAGACGACTCAGAGGGAAGTTCAGCACCCACATAAACAGATGCTCTGGAGGATGGGAGGGAGAAACCAGGAAGCACTAAGAGAGGAGGAGGAAAGGAAAAGGGGTGGCAGAAAATGGAGGAGAGTGGGAAAGGAAGATTGGAAAATGGGGGCTAACGGGTAGAAAAGGAAGGGGGAGAGAAGAAACGGGGTATCCATTGAGCTTGAATAACTAGGCAAAAAAGTAATAAAAAATGCATTTTGCAACTAAAACGTATTTTTTCTTTTTTCTCACAGAGCTTGCATTCTACTGTACTCTTGGAAGAAAAAGTGGTACCCCATTTTTTAAAATGACTTTTTATTTTTCTAGTTTTTCAAATATAATGAATGATTGTTCTGCTCCATTCTTTTTCTCTCCCTGCATCCCCTCCCCTCACCAACCCATCCCTCTCCCTCCCACCTTGTCTGCTTGTGTGGGTTCCCATGATTCCCTTTGAGTTGTCTGTATTGGCATAGGTTGGATGTCCGTGGCAGATTAAGCGATCCTTCCTTGGGTAGATCCACTAACAAGGACACTTACCTGTTTACCTCTGTTTAGACTTTCCCCTTAAAGAACCTAGGCCCTAAGGTTCCACCTGCACATTATTTCTTCTGAGTTCCTCACTAGTTTATGGGGGGATGTTAATATCTTAGTCATATTGCATTTCTGGGGAGGATAAGTCTCATTGCAGTAAGTCTCTGGATTCAGCAACTCTATCTTAAGTAGCATATCCTGGCTGGTGGTGGACCTCCCCATCTTTAGGCTCTTACAACCTTTCTTCTGCTCTTCTGCAATATTCCCTGAGCCTAAGGTTGGAGAGAGATTTGGTTGGACTGATTCTGACTGAACATTTTAGCGTTGTAGGTGGTTGGTTGTTGTTGTCTATTTCATATAGTTACACCTGTTTAGTGTTGTCCCTGTGCCTTTGTGGTATTATTGAGGAAATGCTGGTCAAGGCCAATCAGTTTGAGGGTATTCCCTAATTTTTTTTCTAGGAGTTTATTAGTCTCTTTTCTAACATTAAGGTCTTTTATCTATTAGCTTTTGATTTTTTTCCATGAAGACAAATAAGAGTTCAGTTTTATTCTTCTGCATAGAGATATCCAATTTTGCCAACATGGTTTGTTGAAGATGCTGTCCTTTTCACAATGTTTTTTTTTTTTGGCAACTATATCAAAGATCAGTTGACTATAGGAGAGTGCTCTTGTGTTTGGCTCTTCAATTCTAATCCATTCGAATATATCCTTTTTTCGGAATCAGTACCATGATGTTTTTATTACTATGGCTTTATAGTACAGTTTGAGGTCTGGGATGGTGATACCTCCCACAGTCTTCAGGATCTTTATAATAAAGGGTGGTGAATTTTGTCAATACACTTTTTAGGATCAATTGA
The DNA here is from genome assembly GCA_023101885.1 of Typhlomys cinereus. Taxonomy (NCBI): domain Eukaryota; kingdom Metazoa; phylum Chordata; class Mammalia; order Rodentia; family Platacanthomyidae; genus Typhlomys; species Typhlomys cinereus. The sequence goes on along the minus strand of JALPQD010000136.1, from coordinate 586,413 downwards.
GAGAATAATGTGATTTTTTTCATTGCATTTATTTATTCCCTGAAATATATTTATAGACTTGCATATATTGAATCAACCTTGTGTTTCTGAAATAAACCAACCTGATCATAAAGAATAATCTTTTTGGTATGGTTTTTGTATCTAATTTGCCAGAATTTTGTTGAGGATCTTTGCATCTGTGTTCATAAATGAAATTGGCCTATAGCTTTCCTTTTTGTTGTATCTTTATTGGCTTTTGAGATCAGCATAATATTGGCTTTGTAGAAAGAGTTTGAAAGTGTTCTTTCCTTTTCTATTTTGTGGAATAATTTTTTTAACATTTTTTATTATTATTTCCGCTCATACAAACTTAGTAGGTACACCGGTTCCCTCCCTCCCTCCCTCCTCCTCCCCTCGACCCCCCTGCTCCCCCTCCCCTCACCCCTCACTCCCCATCCTTCAGTGCCTCCTCCCCCCCAGTCCCCGGAGAATCCATTAATGTGCATGCCTGACTCTCCTCTGGGCCCTCCTCTCCGATGACGTACAAGGAAGGACCCAGTGGCATTTCCCTGAACCCTTTCCTGTGTTCCCCTTAAGCATAGGAACACTACTGTGGCTGTCAATCCTTTGCCTCCAAGGATCTTGGTGCCTTTAGCAAATGCTAGACTTTGTGGGGTCAATAGTGTGTTGGACATTGCGCAGGGCATGCAAAATCCAATTATGATTGCTTCGGCCCTAACTTGTGTGGAGTATCTTGCATATCATTGCTCTCCCATCCTTGTGCTCTTACAATCTTACCGCCCCCTCTTCCGCAAATTTCCCAGAGCTACAGGATGGGGAGAGATTAGGCTGGCCTAGTTCTAGGTCGTTGATATAGAGTCTCTGAAGTTCTGGATTGTGGTTTGTTGATTTTCTTTTGCAGTTTTGCTGCTCCTGCTATGCCCTTCACTCCATCCTGATGTGCATTGTATGTAACCCCCTGGCCAGAGTCAAAAAGCTGTTAAACTAGAGTCTTGTTATAAGAGCACATTCAAAGGTAGATATAATAAAAGTAGGAAACCACAGTGAAGGAGGGGTCCATCACCCATTTGCAAAATGGTTACTTTTTATCTGCCATAGTTTGAGGAATAATTTAAGAAGTATTGGTGTTAATTGTTTTTAAATATTTGGTAGAATTCTGCAGTGAATCCTCTGGTATCAATCTTTTCATGGTAGAGAGATTAATAATTACTGCTTCAATTTCATCCCTTGTTATAGAACTATTTAAATAATTCTATTCATAGTGATTTAACTATAGTGTGTTGCATGTGTTTAGAAATTCTTCCATTTATTTGTAATTCTCAGATTTGGTGGTGTATAAATTTTTAATGCATGACCTTAAGATTTTCTGAATTTCTTTGATATCTGTTGTGATAACTCCATTTTCATCTCTTACTTTATTAATTTTAGTTTCCTCTTTTTTGGTTTTGGTTAATTTGGCTAAGGATTTTTTTGTTAATTGTTCAAAGAAGATTTGAATTTATTTTTTTCCTCTGCTCCTGCTAATCTCTTTGAATCTACTTCTTTTGGGGTTGGTTTGTTCTTGTTTCTCTATAGTTTTAAGCTGTATTGTTAGATTGTTCACTTGAGATGTTCCCATTTTTTTATGTAGGCATTGAGTGCTATAAAATTTCCTCTTATGACTGCCTTCATCGTATTCCAGAAGTTTTGATGTTATGCATTTCCATTATCATTGAGTCTCAGGAATTTTTGAATTTCTGATTTTACTTCTCTCTCCTGATGCTTTCCTTGTTCAGTAACATGTTGTTAAATTTCCATGTGTCTGCCTTGTTATTGATGTCCATCTCTATTCCATGGTGGTCTGATAGAGCATAAATGAGGATTCCAGTTTTCTTGTATTTGTGAAGGTTTGCTTTGTGATCTGTTTTGGAGAAAATTCCATGGTCTGCTGAAAAGGATGTGTAATCTTTGGCATTAGGATGGAATGCTTGGTAGATGTCTGTTAGATCCATTTGGTTTATTGTTTAGTTTGGTTCCAGTGTGTTTCTGTTCAGTTTTTGGCCTGTTGATCTTTCTATCAGTAAGAGTCTGGTGTTGAAGTTGATACTATTGTCATAATTAAGTTAATTTGTTGTTCTATTCATTATAGTGTTTGTTTAGCAAATATGGATGAGCCTATGTTTGGAAACTGTATGTTTAGAATTGTGAGTTCTTCTAGATGTAGTATTCCTTTAACCAGTATGTGGTACACTTATGATTTGTGTTTTGGTTTGAAGTCTATTTTGTTGGATATTCAATTATTACTCCTACTTGTTTCCTACTTGTATTGGCTTAGAGTATCTTTGGCCAGCCTTTTATCCTGAGATTGTGCCTACCTTTCAAAGTAGATGTGTTTCCTGCAGGCAGCATACTAACATGTTGTGGTCTTTAATCCATACTGTTAGTCTGTCTTTTCATTGGGGAGTTAATCCTTTTGATGCTAAAACTTAAAATTTAGAAGCTTTTGTTGATTCCTTTCATTTTTGAGTTTATTAGGTTTTTATGTTAGCAGTTCTCTGCTTGGTAGTTGTAATAGTATTACTTTTTTATCTTCTTTAGTGTGTTAATTAATTTTGTCTGTTTGGAGAGTTTTTTCTAGTATTTTCTGAAGGCTTGGCTTGATAAATAAGAAGGACTTTATTTTTGTCTGGAAATATTTTTCTTCCTTCTTTAAGCATGAGTGATAGTTTTGCTGGTTATAGCAGTCTAGGTTGGCATTTGTGATCTTTCATGACTTAAAGAATGCCTCTCTCCAAGCTCTTCTGGTTTTTATTATTTCCATTGAGAAGTCAGCTGCTATTCTAATAGTCTTGCTTTAGAGATAATTTGGCTTTTCTCTCTTGCAGCTCTAAGAATGCTTTCTTTGTCTTGTACCTGAGATGTTTCTACTACTATTTGCCTTATTGTGTCTCTATTTTGATCATATGTGGATATTGCATAGCAAAGGTTGGTGAAAGTAGAAAGTAGCATATTTTGTGATGTGGTTAGGCATAAACATTTTACATTATAATCTTAAAAACACACTATTTTGAAAAATAATGTTAAGAGGCCTACATTAATCAGGAGAGCATAGCAAGATAAAATTGAAGTACAGCATGCTTGTTCTGACAACACATACAATGAAAACTGAAATGATACAGAGAAGATTAGTATGGCCCTTGTGCAAAGATGATGCACAAATTTGTGAAGCATTCCATATTTTTTTAAAAAATAGACATAGTAAAATTTGAAGCAAGATGCTTTTACCATATGCTATAGAAATATTTTTTTAAAAATTCCCAGTACCAGAAATGTGACATTTCCATGTGAGCTGTCTGTCAGTGGTTTCAAAGTTCCCCCAATTAAAATAGTTTTTTGTCTTTGTTCATGTTTACCCACTAGAAACTGACAGCAAGATTCTATTTTTAAAGTTACCATGCACATTGATCATACTACATAAGAAATAAAAAGTGCTTGAAACTAATTTGGACATTTCTTCCTAGTCAGCCAGTTTTTACAGTAACAATATGTACTCTACAAGCTGCTGTGGGAGAACAGCAATTGACAGTCTCATTCAGCTATAAAAACATGAAGCTCAGTGGAAACCATCTTGACAAGAACTAAACACCAATGAAACAGTGGCATGAATGAAATGAGGGCATTCAATTGCTTGCTAATTGGATTAAAGCCTGCTTTTCAGCAGGGAACAGATTCCTGGTACTATAAACCATGCCAAGAAATTGTGGAAAGGAACACCATAGGCCCTAGGAGGGAACAATCTACTAATATTTTAGGTATAATTTGTATAAATCAACTGCCTTCAAATATTTGTCATTGTACACATAAATAAGAGATGTTTCTTTTTGTAATGAAGGGTGTTTAATACAACCAATTACAATTTACTGAAAATAGAGAAGTAGTAATTGTCAACTATTTTGCCCTAAATGGAATATTTTATAATTCCAAACACAAAACAGTCCAACTAAAAAACTACTATTTTTTTAAGTCAATTTTGTGTCCTATCATTTTGGCGAAAGCATTTATTAGCTCTGAAAGCATTGTCTGTGAGTCTTTGTGGTCTCTTGGGAATAGAATCAGATATCTGAAATAGAGATACTTTGACTTCTTTTCCTATCTTTACTCCTTTATTTCCTTCCTTTCCTATCTTATGACTTCATGAATTATGAACAAGGGTAGAATGAATGGACACTCTTATCTTGTTCTTGATTGTACTGTGAGTGCTTTCAATATTTTTCTATTTAGCATAATGTTGGCTATAAATTTGTCCTACATAGACACTATTATGTTAGGGTTTTCTCCTTTTATCCTTAGTGTCCCCATGACTTATTTTTTTATCATATTGGATTTTTTCAAAGTTCTTTTATGTGTTTATGGAGAAGATCATGTGTTTTATATTTTTGAGTTTATATAAACATTTATTGATTTATGTATGCTGAACCATCCCTACATCTCTGTATTGAGGCCAACACCCTCAGGATGACCGATCTTTTTGATGTTATCATCACTTTGGTTTGTCACTTATTTAGAATTTTTTTCCACATGTTCACAAAATCTAGAATTGTAGTAAGAAGAGAAATAATACTCACAAGTTGTTCTCTAAGAATTATGGACAGATAATCCAACTCTTTCTGCTCTTATTTCTTATAATTGTGTATTTTAATTACTAATACTAAATTCCAAGCATGAAACAGTCAAACTAAAAAACTAAAACAGTATTGTATATGAATTGATAGTTTAATAATACACCATGATTTTGGATTTATCCTTTGTAAATAAATAGATTCATTTAATAGTTGTCTTTTCTAACTTTCATTAAGGCATGTTGCTAATTTCTGGCATCATCTATAAGTGAAAATTAATACCATAATCCTATTAATAACACCGTGGCATTATGTAAAATGTGTGCTATGAAAAAGGGCACACTTCGTAGAATCAAATTTCCTTAAATAAGACCCAATAAATCTTATACTGTTAATCCTAGTAAAAGACACACATTATCAGAGTAGATATCAATGCTAATAAAATCAAATCTTTGCCACATTTATGAAGGAATTAATTTCATGAAATAGATTAATAAATGACAGGTTTTCAAAATCCAGTTTTCTGCTCACAGGTCAAGCATTTAAGATCATTAATAGCAAGAGGCAGATAACCCTTGTTTAAATGGGGATCTAATGTTCTCAAAAATACAGACTAAATAATTACTTTTGTGGCTATTTTATTCATATATTCTATGCATTTCCTTGGATGACAGAGAAAAAAGTTTTGTTGACAGATCCTGCTCTTCTTGTCTTAGTTTCCTTCTCTGTGGAGGAAAATATATTCTACGCACTGATGTAATAACTAAAATCTCCAAACAGATGATATTATCTCATTTTTCTATACTCCAGTTTTTTTAGATTTTTGGTTTTCTACATTTCCTCTAATGAATTAGCCTTGCTGTTGCCTGCTATCCATGAATTCTCATTTATATTTACTTAAGTCTAATTCCAAATCCAAAGGTGACTATTAAAAATGCTCAATCAAAATTTCCTTCACACAAGTGATTTCTTGTAACTCTGAATGGGGCATTAAAGCAGAAGTAGCCCATAAGTTTTCATATCCCAAGATCTACAAAGCATCTTGGAAAAAAGTTTAACTTATTTTCCTTTTCTGTGAACTGGTCATGACAATCTTTTCATTTCTTCAAAAACTTGAAATGAAAAAAGGTTATGCAACAGATGTACATTATGTGTGATGAGGGATACCTTTTCATGTAAATTTATAGTACTTTGTAAATATTCTTCAGTCAAACTCCAAATAAAAAGTAAAGCATGTAATGTATATCACAATTATTGGTGGAAACAGTGACTTGCTAAGTGTTAGGCAACATCTAGAATCTGTTTTCAAACAAAATGCAAAACTCCAGTACTTAATGTTCTTCCTAACTCTTTAGATTTTCCAAGGAGTCTATACATGTCCTTATCAATATAAGTTTCTCTACTTAGATTTCTTTGTGCATAAAACTCCAGAGTTATGGAATATGGTACTGAGAATGGACACTAAACAGTGACTCACTAAATAAAAAATATCCTAAGTAAGCAAATAAATGATTCATTAGCATATTATTCATAGAAGCTATATTGTAGCAATAGGAAGATTAATATTGTGCTGGGAAAAGTAATAATTATTCATTCCTGATTCCCTGGTTTAAAGACCTCTTTTATAAAATATATTCTATTATTTATAAATAGTAATTTGTTCTTTCACTGGAATGTAATCAATACATGTTCATTCACTATGGCTGAATGCAATTACACTTTAATAAATGTCACTGTTACATTGTATTAAAAGTCAACACAATTTTATTTTCAAGCCATCTTAAACTTTAAAAGAAAAAGGACGTAAAAAATGAAAGAAAATTATGGACGGAAGATTAAATTTGATAAACTTCATTGTGCTTTTTCATAAGAACCTCCTATTTTAGTTAACTCCACAATTTAAATGACTGGCTTTAATAAAACACAATTAAATTTAGAAACATCTAGGCACAAGACTAAAATGGCATAAAACCAGTAAGTTTATTTTGTTTCCAGAAAAAGAATATTCCTTATGACTCCAGAAACTTGTCTAGGCTTCAGATATCGACTCTTAAGTTTTGACATAGCTGCTTTCATTTCTTTGTTCCTTAAAGTATAGATAACTGGGTTTAAAATGGGAGTAAATATGGTGTAGAAAACAGCAAGAATTTTGTCGATTGAATAGCTGCTGAAGGGCCACACATAGATGAAAATGCATGGTCCAAAGAACAGTGTAACCACTGTGATATGAGCAGTCAGTGTAGAACGGGCCTTGGACATGCTAGCTGAGGAGCGTTTTCTAACTGTAATGAGAATCACAGTGTAGGAGATAACCAAGAGGAGAAAAGAACTCAGAGAGAGAAAGCCACTGTCTGCAACTATTAGTAAACTTACAACATAAGTATCTATGCAAGCTAACTTGGTCACCAGGGGTAGATCACAGAAAAAACTATCAACCTGGTTAGGACCACAAAATGGTAAATTAACAGTGAATGCCAACTGGCTTGTAGTGTGAATGAACCCTACACACCAAGATATAATGACAAGGATAATACACACACGTCGATTCATGATGGTCATGTAATGGAGAGGCTTACATATTGCTGCATAACGATCATAAGCCATGGATACAAGAAGTACCATCTCACTCCCTGTGAAGAGGTGAACAAAGAAAATCTGGGCCAAACAGGCATCAAAAGAAATTGTCTTACGTTCAACCAAAAAGTCTGCAATCATTTTGGGGGTAGCAAAAGAGGCAACACACACATCTATGAAAGACAAGTTTGCCAGCAGAAAGTACATGGGGGTATGTAGGCGGGAATCCGAGGTTACTGTGAGGATGATGAGGAAGTTGCCTAACAAGATTGCTAGGTAGAGCAGTGAAAATATGAGAAACAAGAAAGGCTGGAGTTCCTTTGAACTAGAGAGTCCAAGCAGCACAAATTCAGTCACCTGAGAATAGTTTGTTTTATTCATTGACTTTGGAAGAGGCTTGTCCACAGTTACCTAAATACACACACAGAAAAAAAAAAACAGACAGCAATCAATGAAATGAGTCTGGCTTCCTGTCCCAATAGCAGTTCATATTTTCAATACTTTAATTCTTTTTTGTTTCTGTACCTAGGGTATCTTGGATCACTGCAAATTATTATGATAACATGAGGAAATATGGTATGAATCTAGATTAAAAATCTCAAGATCAAGAAAAGCTAATTTTCTTTTCAACTTAGTTGTGTTTTATATCATCTAAACTTGCATTCACTTATGTTGTAATTATTGGTATATGCTCTCTAAAATTTGAAAAGGTGTATAGAAATACAACAAATAGAAAATAAATTGCAAAGGACCATTAAATCTTCTGACTCTAAAGATAATAGTACTACACATATAGTCTTGAATTTCTCACTGCTTGCTTCTCCCTTTATTATAACTACAGATTTCCTAATCTCTGCTTGAGTTTCACTGGAAAAGTTATGCATGAGATACATAATGAGAAGTTTTAACTTCCAGAAACTACACTCAGAGACTAACATTTTAATTTCAAATGTTCAAGCTTTCAGTTTAAGAAACTGATTTTTATATCATCACAAATAACTTCTAAACTATGACTCCAGGATGGTCACAAAGTTTTACAAGTATAAAATGAAATAAACAATACTACACAATCAAAAACTCTGAGAAGGTGTTACAAATTCTTATTTAAATCTTTCTGACCTCTATCACACTTTTCAGAAATCCCAACTCCAAGACCCCCAGTATAAAGGATTCCTACATTCAGGAAATGAAGTAACATCAGTAAGATCAGCTTCATATGTACTCTGTCAGAGAAAGCAAAACATTAAATAATGAGTTTCATTTGGAGGGATAACAAAAGGCGTTTATGAATAGAGATGTTCATATTAAAAATATCATCTATTTTGGGGGGAATCAACACAAGAATCACCTTGCTTCTTTGAGTCTTCTGTTAAACTACCTTCTGTCACTGGTTTCTTGTGATTCTTGAAAAACAGTAGAAATTACTTTAAGAGAAATTCATTGGGTAAATTAACTCAGTCAAAAATCAAGTTCCTTAGTGCCTACGATGAAAGGAATGGACTATATGATGCCGGAATTTATTTCCTATCTTACTCCCTATATTTCATTACTTTTAAGTTCACATTAAATGCTAACTTCTTCCAAGGTCTGTGCTATGCACTAATAATACAGCAACTAGATTTGTAACTTGTTTCTCTAAAGATTATTTACCAGTATTCTCAATCACTCTTTCATTCGAAGAAGTTTATGAGTTAAATTCATAATATAAACATTATGTATTACATAAAATAGGCTGTCAATTTGTATTTAGTAAATTCATTCTATATTAATGAAAAAAATTGTTCTATATTAATGAAAACAAAGAATAAAATTGCATGTAGAAATGGTTGGACTGAGTGTTCCTCTGGTCCCTCCTCATTATAATTCTAATGACTTTATCTTTCACATCAGATATTCCAACTAGTAGATGGGATGAAGAAGAGTATAATATTTACAGAAGTTACCAAACTGTCCCATTTCAAAGATTCATCTTTTTTCATAATTTGAAACATTTCTGCCATCTCACTTTACATTTCAAATTAAATCACATTTGATAATGTTATAGAACACAGATACTGGTACATAGTTTTTGAATGAATAATTAAAGAATGCTTTTATTTGCCAATATGAAATGAAAAATATGAAAATAATCTATAATTAATGCTTACAGAACTGTTGTTTCCACATCTCCAAAAAAATCAGACCTGTCACTATGGACATGTTATAAAGTTTATTTTTAAAAACAGTGTCTATAGCCACAATGAATTGCTTTCAAGGTGAGATATAGCTGGACATTGAAGTTCTAAGTAACTGATGTATCTACTTGCAATAGTTTAGGAATCTGAAACACAAACAAATGTAAGTAAAAAATTATGAAATGCTTCAGAACAAATATTCTGATTCAAAATTTACAAAGGAGCTAGCCAGCATAACTGTGACTCTGTTGCTTCTGTTCATGATATAACAGCAAACGAATTTCAGAAACTTCTAGGAATTAAAACCATCATACAGCTCTAAAAAGAATATTTCTTAGTTTGTGTTGCAGGCTTAATTTTAGAAAAATAGTACTATCCTCACAATTATTCATATAAGCACCTACCAAGAGCAATATAATTCTTCAAGAGCCATTGGATATGTGGCAGAAGAAGAGAATCCATACCTTTCCAGACTCCAGTTTTTAAATTTCACACTTCAGAATGTCAATGTCTTCGACGCAGACATATAAGAAAAGCCATTGTAATTATCAGAAACTAATTGCTAAACTGACGTCACTGGACTGTAGTGACCAAGGCACCCAGAGGAGATTTTGAATCACAGATATTGTCTTCATTATGGATAATTATGTAAGAGAGTTTTTGCCTTACAAAAGCTGTATTATATTGTCTTGAGAACCTCATAAATGAAGAAACATTGAAATGCTATGCCTCTTCAGAGAATGCATAGCATGATGGAATGAAAACTAATAAGCAATTTCATATTTCAGGAGACCCATAAGAAAGCATCAAAGAGAGTTTGAAAAAGTGATTGGAAGTCACTATGCAATTTTGCATATTGCAGAACTGGAAAATACTTTGCAATTTTAATATCTTCAGAAAAATAATGTTCTTTGTTTCTAAGAAAATAACTCTAAGTTAGGGTAATAGGATCCATAATAAAATGGAAACATGGCAGCCTACTGAATATTTCTACTGAAAGAAGTATATATAAAACTGTTTGTATGATTTCTGAAGAGAAGTAAGCAAACATCTACTCATACTAGATTGCATATCAAAAAAGTCAAATAAATGATTCTTGTAAGCCTAGCCTAATGAGCTAACATGTATATTCATTCTTGAAAAATATAAATCTGGGTATGGGTTTACTTCCAGGAGTATGGATGGCTAAAAGGTAGCTTTGTCAGAAAAAATCCTACCCATTATGAGTTAACTCATGAAAACTGCATGTCTAGAGTTCTGTGCAGAACTTGGCTTGGGGAATGGCCTTGTGAATCTTATAAATATCAGGAGCTTCCTTAGTTTCACTTATGTCCCAAATCTCCCTTTTCTCCGCTAGAAGAAATGTTTGAATTCAGAGGAAATGGCTACACAGCAATGACAGCAAATATTTTAATTTATTTCAAGTCCTAGCAAAATATTGAACCAAATTGAATTTTTCTTCTCCTAGAAGATAATTTTCATTCAAGGATATAATAATAGACATAGACTTCTAATGTTTATATGGATATTAGTAAGCCAGTCCTATGCCCTAAATCTACCTAAGATCTATCTATCTATCTATCTATCTATCTATCTATCTATCTATCTATCATCTATCTATCATCTATTTATAGATATATATCACTTATATATAAGATAAGCTCTTACAGTATCACATATATATAAGTATATATATATATATATGTATCACTTATATATAAGATTTAGCTCTTATAGTATTGTTTAACCCAGATTGTACTGTCCATTATGGAACACATTTTCCAGCTTTTTGTCTAACATCCTTACAACTCTGCCCCAATGTCTCTTTCCTAGAGAAGAACATAGTAAATTTATGATTAGAATTAAGTGGCCTTGATATATGTGAAAAGAGTTTTCTAAATGCATCAGTGACCAATGAAAGGCATTCATGTATCCTTCCTTGATATCTTAAAAAGTCTGTTGTTCAAAATTTCATTCTGTCCTTAGGATATTTTTCAGAGTAATAACACACATTTGAATAACTTTGCATCCTTTATTTTTTTTTCTTCTTGTCTTTGTGAAAAAATAACTGATAGAGAAACTTAAAGAAAAAAGATCATTTCAGTTCCCAGTTTCAGTCCAAAATGACAGAGAAAGTTTGACAAAATTCTTGAGATCAGGAGAGTACAGTTCCTCAACTAGCAACCAGTCTTGTAAGCTTGTGTGGGAAGCAGCAGACAGGATATAACCCTCAAGGTCTATGTCTACCAGATATATGTCCTACAAAAAGATTGCACAACAACCTAAAGTAGTGCCAGCAACTGAAGACCAACTGTTCCAACACATAAGTGTGTGAGTTTTATTTCATATTTAAAAATGTGCCACTTACATAATTAAGGTTAATTCTAATCATGGTGCCATGAGGATTTGGGAGACTGAGACAAGAGAAGATTGTTGCTACTTTAAGTTCTGGTCTATGGAGTTAATCTGTTAAAAAATAAATCTTAAGTCACTATTAAGCTCTTGATATCCATTTTGAGGTTATCAATATGAAAGATGATGTTGATTGTTCTGTTTTATAGTTTTATATTTTATATATTTTATATTTTTATATTACATTTTGGTCCATATTACTAAGTGGGATTATAGTCTTTATGAATTTAGTGTTATTGTCTTTAAATATATGACAGGCTCTTACTCTGCTTTTTGCTTAAAAGTTGTAAACATGTTATATTCTAATGAAACAAAATATCCCTACATTGTAAAAATATAAGATACTTCTCTTCTAACTGAAAATTAATTTAACTTTCTTAAAGTCATGTTACAGGAGATATGGTGGTGTACTTCTGGGATTTGAGTGTTCAGGAAGGTTAGACAATAGGCCCATGTGTTCAAGACTATATTAAACTACATGATGAGCCCCTTTGTGAAACAAACAAAAACATACTCTGTATTTCCATTGTTTCTGAGGATACTACATTGAAAGCAAAATTACTGAACTTAACAAGTTGAGTAATAATAACTAACTGATCTACTAACTTACAACTTTACTTCATCATGCTAAATTCCCCTGTGAATCTTTGGAAGTTGAACTTTCCTGAATCAAACTATGTGCTACCAATGTATTTTCGGTTATATACAGGTTTGCATTTTCAGAATGTTATACAATTAGAAGTTTATAATGTGTAGTCTTTCAAATAAATGGTCTCAATTTATTCAAAGATATGAATTTAGGATTTACTCATTGTAGCATAAATAATGATTAGTCTTTTTTCATGGAAGACCATTACAAAATATAGCATATTTCTATCTATCATCTATTGAAAAGCATCATTTTGATTATGAGTGGATCACTATAAATATTTGAGTTCACATTTTTTTCTTAGCTATTTGGGATATTTTTTTAGTTTATAATTTAAAATTACAAACATAATAGGAACCCCTGTCCCCTTCCTCCCTCCACACCTCCCTGGACCTCCCCGTTCCCTCCCCACTTTGTCCCTTCCTTTCCCCCCTCCCTCCCTTTCTCCCAGTGCCCCCTCTCCCCTTCTCTGAAACATCCTTTAATGAGTATATCAAACTTTCCTTTGGGTCCTCCTTTCTGATGAGGTGTAAGGACTCGGTGGCATTTCCTAGAACTCTTCTTGTGTTCCCCTTAAGTACAGGAACACTACTGTGACTGATAATCCCTTCCTTCTAAGGATCCTAGTGCCTTTAGTCCATGCTAGAATTTGAGGGGTCAACGATATGTTGGTCATTGCGCAGATCATGCAGAATCCTGTTATAATTGCTTCAGCCCTAACTTGTGTGGAGTATCTTGCATATCATGACTCCTCCCATCCTTGTGCTCTTACAATCTTACTGCCCCCTCTTCCGCAAATTTCCCTAAGCTTCAGGATGGGGAGAGATTAGGCAGGCCTGATTCCAGGTGGTTGACATAGAGTCTCTGATGTTCTGAATTATGGTTTCTTGATGATTTTATATTTTTTTTCAGTTTTGCTGTTTCTGCAATGCCCTTGGTTCCATCATAATGGGTATTGGATGTCACCCCCTGGCTAGAGATTAAAAACCTGTTAAATTAGTCTTGTTATAAGAGTCTATTCAAAGGTAGATGGAATAGAAGTAGGAGACCATGTTGAGAGAGGGGTCAATCACCCATTTGCAAAATGGTTACCTTCTATCTGGCAGCCTGTATGCCCTCCCCTTCTAGTAAGATTGTACCCCATCACTTGGAAATGATCAGGAAGGAAAGTCTGTGAACTTAATCAGAGGTCTCATAACTTACTTGCAGTCCTTGATGGTGGCCTACTTTCTCTGCTATAACTTGGTCCCCTCTGTTTCTGGTAGGGCCCTCTTTCACCATCCCTCCTGTTTATAATCTTTAAAATTACTGTAGGTATTACAGAGATTTGTCTTTCACTGCCTCTAAGTGAGATTGGTACTAGGATCCACCTATTAGGGAGTACATACGGCACTTAATTTTCCATGTCTGGGATACTTCACTCAATATAATTGTTTCTAATTCAATCCATTTCCCAGAAAATTGCATTAATTCATCATTTTTGATGGCTGAGTAGTATTCCATTGTATAAATGTACCATATTTTCCTTATCCATTCGTCAACTGTTGGACATTTGGGTTGATTCCATGACTTTGCTATTGTAAACAGTGCTGCTATGAACATGGTCATGCTTCTGCTATCAAGGTGAATTTTTGCTGTGTGCAGGATTATTCCCAAAAGTGGTATAGCAGGGTCATATGGCATTTCAATCCGAAACTTCTTTAATAACCGCCAGATGGTTCACCAAAGTGGTTGTATGAGCCTGCACTCCCACCAGCAATGTAAGAGAGTTCCCCTCTCCCCACATCCTCTCCAGCATTTGGTGTTGTTTGTATTGTGAATTTTTGCCATCCTGAATGAGGTCAGATGATCTCAGGGAGGTTTTGATTTGCATTTCCCTGATGGCAAAGGATGTGGAGCATTTTTTAAGATATTTGTTAGACATTTTAATTTCATCCTTGGTAAAGTCTCTTTTAAGTTGCAAGGCCCATTTTTTAATTGGCTCATTTGTTTCCTTGGTGTTTAGTTTTTGAAGTACTTTGTGCACACTGGATAATAGAGCTCTATCAGATATGAGGTTAGTGAAGATTTTCTCCCATTCTGTGGGTTGGCTTTGAGCTCGTGTTACAATCTCTTTATCTGAACAGAAGTTCTTTAATTTCACAAGATCCCATCTGTTGAGTGTTGGTTGTAGTGACTGTGCTATTGGATGTCTGTTTAGGAACTGTTGGCCTAACCCAATCAGTTTGAGGGAGTTTCCTACCCTTTCAACTATGGTTTTAATAGTCTCTGCCCATATATTGAGGTCCTTGATCCATTTGGAGTTAATTCTTTTACATGGTGACAAGTACAGTCCAGTTTTAATCTTCTGCATGTGGAGATGCAGTTTTGCCAGCACCATTTGTTGAAGATGCTGTTCTTTTTCCATTGAATTTTTTGGGTCCCTTTGTCAAAGATCAAATGGTTTTAATTTTGTGGGCTTATATGTGGGCCTTCAAGCCTTATCCATTGATCTGTGGGTCTATTTTGGAGCCAATATCAGGCTGTTTTTACAACTATGGATTTGTAGTATAGACTAAGGTTTGGTATGGTAATACCTTCAGCAGTGTTTTTGTTACTCAGGATTGTCTTTGCTATCCTGGGTCTTTTGTGCCTCCATATGAATTTTGAGATTGTTTGGTCAACTTCTTTAAAGAAGTGCTTTGGGATTTTAATTTGGTATAGCATTGAATTTGTATATCGCGTTTGGTAGTATGGTCATTTTTATGATATTGATTCTGCCAATCCAGGAACACGGGAGGTCTTTCCACCTTCTGGTGTCTTCTGCAATTTCTTTCTTTAGGGTTTTAAAGTATTCATTATAGAGGTCTCTTACTTCCTTGGTTAGGCTTATCACAAGATATTTCATTTTTTTAGGGGCTATAGTAAATGGGATTGTTTCTCTCAGGGCTTTCTCGCTTCTTTCATTCTGGGCATAGAGGAAGGCCACTGATTTTTGTACATTTATTTTGTATCCTGCCACCCTGCTGAACTTCTCAATTAGTTCCAGGAGCTTCCTGGTGGAGTTTTTGGGATCACTCAGGTATAGGATCATGTCATCTGCAAATAGAGATAACTTGACTTCTTCCTTGCTGATTTGAATCCCTTTCATGTCCCTTTCTTGTCTTTTGGCTTCAGCTAAAACTTCAAGTACAATATTGAAAAGAAATGGTGACAGTGGACAGCTTTGTCTAGTTCCTGATCGAAGTGGGAATGCTTCAAGTTCTTCCCCACTGAGTATAACTCTTGCTGTTGGTTTGTTGTATACTGCTTTTATTATATTGTTAAAGGTTCCTTCCATTCCAACTGTCTCTAGGGTTTTGATCATAAAGGGCTTTTGGATCTTGTCAAAAAGTTTTTCTGCATCTATCGAGAGTATCATGAACTTTGGACTGGTATATATGGTGAATTACACTTATTGATTTGGGTATGTTGAACGAACCTTGTGTGCTGGGGATAAAGCCTAGTTGATCCCCATGGATAATCTTTTTGATAGGTTTTTGAATCCAATTTGTTAACACTTTATTGAGAATCTTTGCATCTGTGTTCATCAGAGAGATTGGCCTATAGTTTTCTTTTTTAAGTGTATCTTTATTAAGTTTTGGGATTAAGACGATATTAGCTTCATAGAAGGAATTTGGTAGTGTTCCTTCCTTTACAATTTGATGGAACAGTTTAAGGAGTATTGGTGTTACTAGCTCCTTTAATGTCTGGTAGAACTCTGTGCTGAATCCATCTGGTCCAGGACATTTTTTGGTGGGAAGATTTGAGATTACTTCCTCGAATTCCTCATATGTTATAGGACTATTTAAAAAATTCACCACTTCCTGATTCAACTTAAGTAAGTTGTGTTTACTTAGGAATTCATGCATCTCTTTTGTGTTGTCATATTTCACAGAGTAAAAGTTTTTGAAATATGATGTTATAATTCTCTGGATTTCATGGGTATCAGTAGTGATAACTCTATTTTCATTTCTAATTTTGTTAATTTGGGTTTTCTCTCTCTTGCTTTTGGTTAATTTATCTAGGGGTGTATCAATCTTACTGATTTTTTCAAAAACACAGCTTTTTGACTGGTTGATTTTCTGTATTGTTTTCCTAATCTTGATTTCAGATATTTCTCCCCTTATTTTGCTAATCTCCTCCCTTCTACTGCTTTTGAATCAGATTGCTCTAGTGTCTCTAAAGCTTTAAGCTGCATTGTTAAGTTATTTATTTCTGATGTTTCCATTTTTTTTTGATGTAGGCATTAAGAGCTATGAACTTACCTCTTAGGACAGCTTTCATTGTGTCCCAGAGATTTTGGTAAGTTGTATTTTCATTATCATTCACTTTCAGGAAATCTTGAATTTCCTTTGTATTTTCTTCCTGAATCCAATTCTCATTCAGCATCATAGTGTTAAGTTTCAAGGAGTTATTGTATTTTCTGTTGCTTGTTGTGTTGTGGATGTCAAGCTTTAGGCCATGGTGGTCTGATAAGGTACAAGCTAGAATTTCAACTTTCCTCTATATGTGGAGATTCGTTTTGTGTCCCAATATGTGACCTATTTTGGAGAAAGTTCCGTGTGCTGCTGAGAAAAATGTGGATTCTTTGGTGCGTGGATGAAAAGTTCGATAGAGATCTGTAACGTCCATTTCAGTAAGAGTTTGATTAAGCTCCAAAGTGTCTCTGTTAAGTTTTTTGCCTGTTGATCTATCCCATGTTAAGAGGGCAGTGTTGAAATTCCCCAGTATTATCATTTTGGGATTGATTTCTTGCTTTAAACGTTGGAGTGTTTGCTTAACGAATGTGGGGGGGCATATTGGGTGCATATATGTTCAGTATTGTGAAGTCTTCCTGGTGAATTGTACCTGTGACTAAAATGTAGTATCCATCCGTGTCTCTTATGATTTTCTTTGTTTGAAGTCCACATTTTCTGATAGCATGATGGCTACCCCTTCCTGTTTTCTGGTTCCATTAGCTTGCAGAATTTTGGACCAGCCTTTTATTTTTAGGATGTGCCTATCTTTTGTGGTGAGATGGGTTTCCTGCAGGCAGTAGACTGATGGATTGTGAATTTTAATCCAAGTTTTAATCTGTGTCTCTTGATCGGTGTGTTAAGTCCATTACATTTAATGTTATAATGGAGAAACTTTTTTAATTCTGGACATTTATTATGTTTAATGTCTTTTGTAAGTGTATTGTTACACCTTTAGGTTTTGGTAGTATTATACTTTCCTTCTGTTCTCCTGGATATGCCTGTTTTTTTCTTCAAGCTTAAGTATCATTTCTAATATTTTTTGAAGGCCAGGTTTGGTGGAGATGTATCCCTTCAAGTTGTCTTTGTGTCTTTGGAACATTTTTCTTTCTTCCTCAATCATGATGGATAGTTTTGCAGGGTATATCAGTCTGGGTTGACATTTTTGTTCATTCAGTACTTGAAGTATGTCTCTCCAAGCTCTTCTTGCTTTTAGTGTTTCCATTGAGAAGTCATTTGTTATTTTAATAGGTTTACCTTTAAAAGTGACTTGTTTTTTTTTTCCCTTGAAGCTCTCAGCACCATTTCTTTATCTTGAAAGTGGAGTGTTTTAACTATTATTTGCCATGGCGAGCTTCTATTTTGTTCATATCTGTTTGGGGTGCAGAATGCCTTTGGATATGGATGGGCCTCTCTTTTTTTATATGAGAAAAGTTTTCCTTGATGATCGTTTGAAAAATTTCCTCAGGGGTGGTATTTTGAGATTCTTGCTCTGGTATTCCATGGATACATGTTAGGCTTCCTCAGGGTTTCCCATAACTCTTGAATATTTCTCTTGAGTATCTTTTTGGCTTTAACAACCTCTTCCATTGAGCTGGTTCATACTCCCACTTTGTCTTCAAGGTCTGAAATTTTGTTTTCTGCTTTGTTAGTTCCACTGATAAGACTCTCTGTGGAGTTCTGGGTTGAAGATAAGTTGTCTTTTAGTTTAGTTTTTAACTCTGTTTGAGTCTGTTTTAACTGCTCTATGCTTGTTTTTGTTTCTTGAACTGTTTTTCTCAACTCCTCCAAGTGTCTGTTGTGTACCTCTTCAAAGCAATTAATGTGGTTATTTAATTCCTTCTGGATTTCCTCTTTCATAGTATTGAACATGGTAATGATGCTTTTTGTGAGAGTTTTCTCTGGCCTTGATTTCAGTGAGAGTCAGCTGTCATTCTGATATTTGTACTTTAAAATTTTTCCTTTATCTCTAGCCACACCTAAGA
This sequence comes from Typhlomys cinereus, assembly GCA_023101885.1. Lineage (NCBI taxonomy): Eukaryota > Metazoa > Chordata > Mammalia > Rodentia > Platacanthomyidae > Typhlomys > Typhlomys cinereus. The sequence goes on along the minus strand of JALPQD010000136.1, from coordinate 567,765 downwards.
TTTCCTATATGTGACTAGCTTCAAAAAATTTGGGACTGTAATTAAACTCAGAGTACTTAACCAGGATGAATCTGGCTAGCCAATTTGTTCTAAGAATTTCTAGGTACTGCCTTCCAGGACTAGAATTACTCAAGTTTGTCTATTTCTCTGTGCAATGATTAATGAAACTGATTTTCTTATCTGGTTCTTATTGACATTTCTGGTGTGTAAATGAAATATTTTGTTTGTTTTCCAGTACCTTCTCAGACTCATGCTTTCCTTATAGAATGTTTCATTTTTTATTTACTTGTAATGTGATAAGTAATCAACAATGAACTTAAAAAGTTCTTTTCTAGGTTTTGGATTGCATGGGGTAAGCATCTTATGGATTGGCCAGGCTGGAGGGTGCTCTCTCATCCTGCTTGCAACTTCCCTCCCACCCCCCATGTCCCCCTACTAATCACACACATACAAGGAAAAAGTTAAAACAGAAGAAGATTTCATACACCATCAAACTTCAAAGAATAAACTGGGGAAAGACCATAAAACAACAGAAGACCCATCTGAGAAACACAAGAACAATAGAATCACTTTTTTTTCTTGTTTTTTTTTTTTTGTAAGCAAATGCAAAAACAGCTGTTACCTAACAAAAAGACAAACCAAGACATTATTATCTTCTAAGCGCTCCCAGAATTAGGTCAAATAAAACTTCAATCAACATCTACTCATCCTAAAAATGCCAGCATCTCACAGGAAAAACAGAAGAGGCATAAGAATCAAACAAACATGTCTACCCTCATTATCACTAAAGATAAGTCTTTAGATCCCGCAAAGGATAAACCATTGGAAAGTATCCAAGAGAAAAATAACTAAGACAAAGAATTTCAAAGATCAATAAATATAAATAAATATGTTCAAAGAGCTCCAAGAAGACATAGATAAATGCCTAAACACATTGCAAGAAGAACACAACAAACTCAGGAAAGAATTCAAAGAAAACAAAAATGAACAAGACTCAGAATAAAAACAGAGAGAGTGAAAACAAATCTCAAAACACTGAAAAAACCCAAGGTTATCTACAAACAAACATAGAAACACTGAAAAAACACAGACTGCAAACAACACAAGAACAAAAAAAATCTAAACAATGCAATAAAAAATTCAGTAACAGAGCTATCCATTAGAAGACAGTCTCACAACAGGAAGATAAGATACAAGAGGTTCATAAGTCAATGAGAGAAACTAATAAGCTGAAACTAATGGAACATACAGGAATTCTGGAACACCATCAAAAGGCCCAACATATGAATCATGGGTATCCTAGAAACAGATACACAAAAGGAAAATCCATCATGTATAATCAATGAGACAATAGAGGAAGTTTTCCCTGGCCTAAAAAAAGAGATACCCATACTGATTAAAGAGGCATACAGAACATTAAATACTCAGAACAAAAAAAAAAAAAAAAGCACTGAGGTATATGATAAGCCACATACCGGATATAAACATTAAGGACAAAGTCTTAAGAGATACAAAACAAAAGGAATAAATTACATTTAGAGGTAAACCCATCAAAATAACATCTGACTTTTCATACAAATGTCAAAAGCCAGAAAGGACTGAAGAGACACAGTACAAGTTCTGAATGAACATGAATATTAACCCAGATTATTATAGCCAGCAAAACTGGTGACCATGATAGAAAGTGAAAGAAAAATATGCCATGACAAAAACAAGCTAAAACACTATGTGGCCACTAAGCCAGGGCTAAAGAGAATACTAGAAGAAATATGTAAGATAGAAGAGAAGAATAAACACATCAAAGAAGCTAAAGGGAATAAATTAGTAAAGAGCAGAATAAAGGACTGAAAAAGGCAAACACCACAAAATCAACAGAATGTTGGAACCATTAAACACTTTTCAATAACAACTTTAAATGTCAATGGGTTATCAAGAGACAGCTTATAATTTGGATCAAAAGCATGACCCATCAATTTTCTGCTGCCAAGAAACACACATCACCTTGAAAGATAAACACTTTCTCAGGATAAAAGGAGGGTCAAAAGTACTCCAAACAAATGGAAAAAGGAGAAAAACAGGAGATGCCATCTTAATATCAGACAAAATAGACTTCAAACTAAAGCAAACCATGAGATGCAAATGGATATTAAATCTTTGTAGGGGAAAAAGTCCAGCAAAAAGGTCTTACAATTTTAACATACATGTACCAAATATTGAAGTACCCAAACTCATCCAACAAGCACTACAGGAGACAAAACAACTAATAAACCCAAATACAGTAATACTTGGAGGCTTCAATACCCCACTCATACAATTGGACAGGTCAGTGGGCCAAAAGCTAAACAGAGACACTTGGAAGTTAAATGAAACCATAAATCAAGTAGACCTTATGGATAACTACAGAACATTTCATCCATACACTAAAGAATATACATTCTATCCACCACCTCATGAGACATTCTCAAGTATAAACCACACACTAGGACACAAATCAAAACTCCATATACACAGAAAAAATGAAATCATTCCCTGCATATTAACTGATCATCACAGAATAAAAGTAGATATCTACAACAAAGGAAACAATTAAAACTACACAATTTTATGGAAGCTAAATAACACATTTTGAAATGAAGTATTGGTCAAAAATGAAATAAAACAAGAAATTAAAAACTTTCTTGAATCAATGAAAATGAAGATACAACCTACCAAGATCTATGGGATACATTGAATGCAGTTCTAAAAGGAAAATTTATTTATTGCATTAAATGCCTACATCACAAAAAAGAAAGATCCCAAGTAAATGGCTTAATATTATACCTGAAAACCTTAGAAATAAAGAAACAAACTAATCTTCAAAGTAGTACACAGGCCCTCTGCCCCTCCCACCCGCCCATGACAGGACACTTGCTCCTGGTCCTCCTTCCCAGGTAAGTTCCACCAGGTCCCAGGTAACCCGTTTGTCCTAGCTCCTCCCACCAGCCAGCATAAGCAACACCAAGGCTAACCCGGCTTGGGCGGGCCATGCCCCAGGTCCCAGGTGAAGAGCTCTGCTATCACCATCAGCCCCTCTGCCCCTCTGGCCAGCCGGGCACCCTCGCTCACGGTGCAGGGAGGACACACTGCTCTTCAGAATGCAAGAGTCCAAAGGAAACTCAAGCAAAGCTCTAGGAGACAAAGGCCATACATCTGAAGTCCTCTAAAATCATCCTATCACATGGGAGAGATTCTTCATATCCAGCCCAAAGATAAGTAAACCCCCTTTTTACCATTCTGCTCATTTCAATTATTAATCACTGTAGATTAACTTTTCCATATATCCAACCCCAAATCATATACAACTTCAGGTATTATAACACTCACCCTCACATATCATCAAGGTACTAAAATGGAAACATGTACTACCATACTAATAATATTCACCCCCTGTCTACTAAACCTGACTGAATTGATGTAGACTAACAGTCTAATAGAAAATAACAGTCTATCTTGGAAATAACAATAACAACAGATAAACGTACCCAACTCCAAGGCAAGCACTAGTAATAACTGCCCAAGACTAGTAATACCAACTGAAACAGTTCAGTTAAAAACACACAGAAACTGAAAGGTCTTAAAAGACAAAACAACAATGCAAAAGTGAAAGCACAGATCCATGAGAAACAAAACCCAAAAAGACAAATCTCCCAATGAAAGAATTAACCCCACAATAATAGATTACAACCAGAACAAATTCACAGAAAACATGGAAAAAAGCCAGGCCCAAGATAATGACTTTCAAAGCATGATCATTACCATGATCAATACTATGAAAGAAGAAATCCAGGAGGAGTTAAATAATCGCATCAACCACTTTGAACAGGAACAAAAAAGACACTTGAAGGAGTTCAGAAAAACAGGTCAAGAAACACAAATAGGCATAGAGCAGTTAAAACAGTCTCAAGCAGAGTTTAAAATCAAACTAAAAGACAAGTTACCCTCAACCAGAACACCACAGACAGTCTCAGCAGCAGAACTAATGAAGCACAAAATAGAATTTCAGACCTTGAAGACAAAGTGGGAGTATTAATCAGCTCAATGGAAAAGATTGTTAAAGCCAAAAAGATACTCAAGAGAAATATTCAAGAGTTATAGGACACCCTGAAGAAGCCTAACATGTGCATTCATGGAACACCAGAGCAAGAATCACAAAATACCACACTTGAGAAAATTTTTCAAATTATCATAAATGAAAATTTCCCTCATCTAAAGAATGAAAGGCCCATCCAAATACAAGAGGCATTCTGTACCCCAAAAAGATATGACCAAAATAGAAACTCACCACGGCAAATAATAGTCAAAACACTCCACATTCAAGACAAGGAAAAGGTTCTGAGAGCTTCAAGGGAAAAAAAAAACAAGTCACTTTTAAAGGTAAACCTATTAAAATAACAAATGACTTCTCAATGGAAACAGTAAAAGTTCAACCATTGAACAAGAAAAATGTCAACCCAGATTGATATACCCGGCAAAACTATCTGTCATGATTGAGGGAGAAAGAAAAGTTTTCCAGCACAAAGACAACTTGAAGGTACACATGTCTACTAAACCAGGCCTTCAAACAATGCTACAAATGATACTAAAGCTTGAAGAAAAAAACAAGCATACCCAGGAGAAGAGAAGGGAAGGATAATACCACCAAAACCTAAAAGCCAAATAATATACTTATGAAAGCCACTAAACATAAAAAATGTCCAGAATTAACAATAATTTCTCCATTATAACACTAAATGTCAATGGAATTAACTCACCTATCAAGATATGCAAATTACAAATTTGGATTAAAAACCACAACCCATCAATCTGTTGCCATCAGGAAACTCATCTCACCACAAAAGATAGGCACATCCTAAAAATTAAAGGCTGGTCCAAAATTCTGGAAGCTAATGAAGTCAAGAAACAGGCAAGGATAGCCATTATGCTATCAGAAAAAGTGGACTTCAAGCCAAAAATAATCATAAGAGATGCAGATGGATACTATATTTTAGTCACAGGTATAATTCACCAGGAAGACTTCACAATACTGAACATATATGCACCTAATATGGGCTACTCCACAATCATTATGCAAATGCTACTGCGCCGAAAGTGAGAAATCAACCCCAAAATGATAATTCTTGGGGATTTTAACACCGCCCTCTCAACATGGGATAGATCAACAGGCCAAAACTTTTTTTTACGTTTTTCATTATTATTTCCGCTCATACAAACTTAATAGGTACACTGGTTCCCTCCCTGACTCCTCCTCCCCCCGACCCCCCTGCTCCCCGTCCCCTCACACCTCCCTCCCCATCCCCCAAATTCCCGGAGAATCCTTTAATGTGCATGCCAGACTCTCCTTTGGGTCCTCCTCTCTGATGACGTACAAGGACCCAGTGGCATTTCCCTGAACCCTTTCCTGTGTTCCCCTTAAGCATAGGAACCCTACTGTGGCTGTCAATCCCTTGCCTCCAAGGATCTTGGTGCTTTTAGCAAATATTAGACTTTGTGGGGTCAATAGTGTATTGGACATTGCGCAGGGCATGCAAAGTCCAATTATGATTGCTTCGGCCCTAACTTGTGTGGAGTATCTTGCATATCATTGCTCCTCCCATCCTTTTGCTCTTACAATCTTACTGCCCCTTCTTATGCAAATGTCCCTGAGCTTCAGGATGGGGAGAGATTAGTCTGGCCTAGTTCTAGGTGGTTGATATAGAGTCTCTGAAGTTCTGGATTATGGTTTGATGATTTTCTTTTGCAGTTTTGCTGCTCCTGCAATGCCCTTCACTCCATCCTGATGGGCATTGTATGTCACCCGTTGGCCGGAGACAAAAAGCTGTTAAATTGGAGTCTTGTTATAAGAGCACATTCAAAGGTAGATATAATAAAAGTAGGAAATCTCAGTGAGGGAGGGGTCACTCACTCATTTGCAAAATGGTTACTTTTTATCTGCCAGACTATATGCTTTCCCCTTCTGTTTGATCATACCTCCTCAGTTGTAAATGATCAGGAACGAAAGTCTGTGAACTTAACCAGGTGTCTCATTACTTAATTGCAGTCCTTGATGGAGGCCTATTTTCTCTGCTGTAACATGGTCTCCTCTTTCCTTGTGTCTGGTGTGGCCCTCCTACCCCATCCCTCCTGTTCATAATCCTTGCAATTACTGGGTATATTACAGAGATTTATCTTTGAGTGTCTCTAGGTGGGCTGGGTGGGTTTGGTACTAGGAGCCACCTATTAGGGAGTACATACGGTGCTTAATTTTCTGGGTCTGGGATACTTCACTTAATATAATTGTTTCTAATAACATCCATTTCTCAGCAAATTCCAGCAATTCATCATTTTTGATGGCTGAGTAGTACTCCATTGTATAGATGTACCACAGTTTCCTTATCCACTCGTCAACTGTTGCACATTTGGGTTGATTCCATGACTTTGCTATTGTAAACAGTGCTGCTATGAACATGGTCATGCTTGTGCTATCGAGTGAAATTTTGCTGTATGTAGGGTTATTCACAAAAATGGAATAACAGGGTCATATGGCATTTCAATCTTTAATTTCTTTAAGAATCTCCAGATGACTCACCAGAGTGGTTGTATGAGCCTGCATTCCCAACAGCAATGTAGGAGAGTTCGCCTCTCTCCACATCCTCTCCAGCATTTGTTGTTGTTTGTATTGTGGATATTTGCCATTCTGAACAGGTCAAAAATTTAACAGAGACACAATGGAGTTAATCAAACTCTTACTGAAATGGACCTTACAGATCTCTATAGAACTTTTCATCCACGCACCAAGGAATACACATTTTCTCAGCAGCACATGGAATTTTCTCCAAAATAGAATCTCCAATTCAAAAGTTATATTCTGTGCAATTTGACAACACAAAGAAATGGATGAATTCCTAAGTAAACACAACTGACCTAAATTGAATCAGAAAGTTGTGAATTATTTAAATAGTCCTAGAACATATGAGGAAATCGAGGAAGAAATCTCAAATCTTCCCACCAAAAAAGTCCTGGACCAGATGTATTCTATTGGATTTGTTTCTCCAAAACAAATCTCCACAAATAGAGGAAGGTTGAAATTCTAGCCTGTACCCTATCAGACCACCATGGTCTAAAGCTTGACATCCACAACATAACAAACAACAGAAAATACACTAACTCCCGGAAACTAAACAGTATGATACTAAATGATAATTGGAATGAGGAAAAACTTAAAAAGGAAATTCAAGATTTCCTGGAAGCAAACAATAATGAAGACACAATTTATGAAAGTGTTTGAGATACAATGAAAGCTCCCCTAAGAGGTAAGTTCATAGCTCTTAATGCCTACATCAAAAAATGGAAGCATCAAAAATAAATAACAATTCAGCTTAAAGCTTTGGAGACACTAGAGCAACCTGATACCAAAAGCAGTAGAAGACAGGAGATTAGCAAAATCAGGGGAGAAATATCTGAAATTGAGATAAGGAAAACGATACAGAAAATCAACCAGTCAAAAAGCTGGTTCTTTGAAAAAACCAATAAGATTGATACACCCCTAGCTAAATTAACCAAAGGCACGTGAGAGAAAACCCAAATTAACAAAATTAGAAATGAAAATGAAGTTATCACTATGGATACCCAAGAAATTCAGAGAATTATAACATCATATTTCAAAAGTTATATTCTGTGAAATTTGACAACACAAAAGAAATGGATGAATTCCTAAATAAACACAACTGACCTAAATTGAATCAGGAAGTTGTGAATTATTTAAATAGTCTTAGAACACATGAGGAAATTGAGGAAGAAATCTCAAATCTTCCCACCAAAAAATGTCCTGGACCACATGAATTCAGCACAGAGTTCTACCAGACATTTAAGGAGTTAATAACACCAATACTCCTTAAAATGTTCCATTAAATAGCAAAGAAAGGAACACTACCAAATTCTTTCTATGAAACTAATATCGTCTTAATCCCAAAACCTAATAAAGATACACCTAAAAAAGAAAACAATAGGCCAATTTCTCTGATGAACACAGATGCAAAGATTCTCAATAAAGTGTTAACAAATTGGATTCAAAAACATATCAAAAAGATCATTCACATGGATCAAGTAAGCTTTAGCCCTGGCACATAAGGTTGGTTCACCATCCGCAAATCAATAAATGTAATTCACCATATAAACTAGTACAAAATTCAAGACCACATGATACTCTCGATAGATGAAGAAAAAGCATTTGACAAGATCCAACAGCCTTTTTTATTTTTTTTTCAGCTCATACAAATTTCTTAGGTACACCAGTTCCCTCCTTTCCTCCTCCTCCCCCCGTACCTCTTGCTCCCCCTACCCACCCTTCTCCCTCCCCATCCCCCAGTGCCTCCCGCCCCAATTCCCAGAGAGTCCTTTCTTGTGCATGTCTGATTTTCCTCTGGGCCCTCCTCTCCGATGACGTACAAGGACCCAGTGGCCTTTCCCTGAACCCTTTCCCGTGTTCCCATTAGGTATAGGAACACTGCTGTGGCTGCCAATCCTTTACCTCCAAGGCTCTTGGTGCCTTTAGCAGATGCTAGACTTTGTGAGGTCCACAGTGGGTTGGACAATGCGCAGGGCATGCAAAGTCCAATTATGATTGCTTCAGCACTAACTAGTATAGAGTATCTTATATATTATTGCTCCTCCCATCCTTTTGCTCTTACACTCTTACCGCCCCCTCTTCCGCAAATTTCCCTGAGCTTCAAGATGGGGAGAGACTAAGCTGGCCTAGTTCTAGGTGGTTGATATAGAGTCTCTGAAGTTCTGGATTGTGGTTTGTTGATTTTCTTTTGCAGTTTTGCTGCTCCTGCAATGCCCTTCACTCCATCCTGGTGGGCATTGTATGTTACCCCCTGGCCAGAGACAAAAAGCTGTTAGAGTCTTGTGATAAAAGCACATTCAAACGTAGATGTAATAAAAGTGGGAAACCATACTAAGGGAGGGGTCTATCACCCATTTGCAAAATGGTTACTTTTTATCTGCCAGACTATATGCCCTCCTCTTCTGGTGAGATCACACCCCCTCAGTAGTAAATGATCAGGAACAAAAGTCTGTGAACTTAATCAGATGTCTCATTACTTATTTGGGTCCTTGGTGGAGGCCTATCTTCCTTGCTGTAACATGGTCCCTTCTCTCCTTGTTCCTGGTATGGCCCTCCTACCCCACCCCTCCTGTTCATAATCCTTGGAATTACTGTCTCTAGGTGGGCTGGGTGGGTTTGGTACTAGGAGCCACCTATTAGGGAGTACATATGGCGCTTAATTTTCTGGGTTTGGGATACTTCACTTAATATAATTGTTTCTAATGACATCCATTTCCCGGCAAATTCCAGTAATTCATCATTTTTGATGGCTGAGTAGTACTCCATTGTATAGATGTACCACAGTTTCCTTATCCACTCATCAACTGTTGGACATTTGGGTTGATTCCATGACTTTGCTATTGTAAACAGTGCTGCTATGAACATGGTCGTGCTTGTGCTATAGAGGTGAACCTCTGCTGTTTGAGGGGGTTATTCCCAAAAGTGGAATAGCAGGGTCATATGGCATTTCAATCTTTAATTTCTTTGAGAATCTCCAGACGGCTCGCCAGAGTGGCTGTATGAGCCTGCATTCCCACCAGCAATTTAGGAGAGTTCCCCTCTCTCCACATCCTCTCCAACATTTGTTGTTGTTTGTATTGTGGATTTTTGCCATCCTGACCGGGGTGAGATGATATCTCAGGGAAGTTTTGATTTGCATTTCCCTGATGGCTAAGGAAGTGGAGCATTTTTTCAGATATTTGTTAGACATTTTAATTTCATCCCTGGTAAAGTTTCTTTTAAGTTCCAGGGCCCATTTTTTAATTGGGCCATTGGTTTCCTTGGTGTTTACTTTTCTAAGTCCTTTGTGCACTCTGGACAGCAGAGTTCTATCAGATGAGTGGTTAGTGAAGATTTTCTCCCATTCTGTGGGTTGCCTTTGAGCTTCTGTTTCAATCTCTTTATCTGAACAGAAGCTCTTTAATTTCACAAGATCCCAACTGTTGAGAGTTGGTAGCAGTGACTGTACCATTGGATGTCTGTTTAGGAACTGTTGGCCTAGCCCAATCAGTTCGAGGGAGTTCCCTATCCTTTCAACTATGGTTTTTATAGTCTCTTGCCTGATATCAAGGTCCTTGATCCATTTGGAATTAAGTCTTGTACATGGTGACAAGTACGGGTCCAGCTTTAATCTTCTGCATGGGAGATCCAGTTTTGCCAGCACCATTTGCTGAAGATGCTGTTCTTTTTCCATTGGATTCTTTGGGCCCTTTGTCAAAGACCAAATGGCTGCAACTTTGTGGGCTTATATCTGGGTCTTCAATCCTTATCTATTGATCTGTGTGTCTATTTTGGAGCCAGTACCAGGCTGTCTTTATAACTATGGATTTGTAGTATACACTAAGGTTTGGTATGGCAATACATCCAGCTGTGTTTTTGTTACTCAGGATTGTTTTTGCTTTCCTGGGTCTTTTGTGCCTCCATATGAACTTTGAGATTGTTTGGTCAACTTCTTTGAAGAATTGCTTTGGGATTTTGATTGGTATAGCATTGAATCTGTATATTGCCTTTGGTAGGATGGTCATTTTTACGATGTTGATTCTGCCAATCCAGGAACACGGGAGGTCTTTCCACCTTCTGGTGTCTTCTGCTATTTCTTTCTTTAGGGTTTTAAAGTTTTCATTGTAAAGGTCTTTTCCCTCATTAGTTAGGTTTATACCAAGGTATTTCACTTTTTTAGGGGTATAGTAAATGCTATTGTTTCTCTCAAGGCTTTTTCACTTCTTTCATTCTGGGCATATAGGAAGGCCTCTGATTTTTGCACATTTATTTTGTATCCTGCCACCCTACTGAACTTCTCAATTAGTTCCAGGAGCTTCCTAGTGGAGTTTTTGGGATCACTCAGGTATAAGATCATGTCATCTGCAAATAGGGATAGCTTGACTTCTTCCTTGCTGATTTGAATCCCTCTTATATCCTTTTCTTGTCTTATGGCTTCAGCTAGACTTCAAGTACAATATTTAATAGAAGTGTTGAGAGTGGACAGCCTTGTCTAGTTCCTGATCGAAGTGGGAATGCTTCCAATTGTTCCCCATTGAGCATAATCCTTGCTGTGGGCTTGTTGTGTATAGCTTTTATTATATTGATAAAGGTTCCTTCCATTCCCACTGTCTCTAGCGTTTTGATCATAAAAGGCTATTGGATCTTGTCAAAAGCTTTTTCTGCATCTATTGAGAGTATCATGTGGTCTTGGACTTTGGACTGGTTTACATGATGAATTACATTTATTGATTTGCATATGTTGAACCAACCTTGTGTGCCGGGGATGAAGCCTACTTGGTCCCCATGAGTGATCTTTTTAATATGTTTTTGAATCCGATTTGCTAAGATTTGTTGAGAATCTTTTCGTCTGTGTTCATCAGGGAGATCAGCCTATAGTTTTCTTTTTTAAGTGAATCTTTATTAGGTTTTGGGATTAAAACGATATTAGCTTCATAGAAGGAATTTGGTAGTGTTCCTTCCTTTGCTATTTGATGGAACAGTTTAAGGAGTATTGGTGTTATTAACTCCATAAATGTCTGGTAGAACTCTGTGCTGAATCCATCGGGTCCAGGACATTTTTGGTGGGAAGATTCGAGATTTCTTCCTCAATTTCCTTATATGTTATAGGACTATTTAAATAATTCACAACTTCCTGATTCAATTTAGGTAAGTTGTGTTTACTTAGAAATTCATCCATCTCTTTTGTGTTATCAAACTTCACAGAGTATAAGTTTTTGAAATATGATGTTATAATTCTCTGGATTTCTTGACTATCAGTAGTGATAACTCCATGTTCATTTCTAATTTTGTTAATTTGGGTTTTCTCTCTCTTGCTTTTGGTTAGTTTAGCTAGGGGTGTATCAATCCTGTTGATTTTTTCAAAGAACCAGCTTTTTGACGGGTTGATTTTTTCTATCGTTTTCTTAATCTCGATTTCAGATATTTCTTCCCTTATTTTACTAATCTCTCTTCTACTACTTTTGGGATCAGATTGCTCTAGTTTCTCTAAAGCTTTAAGCTGCATTGTTAAGTTGTTTATTTCTGATGTTTCCATTTTTTTGACATAGGCATTAAGAGCTATGAACTTACCTCTTAGAACAGCTTTCATTGTGTCCCAGAGATTTTGGTAAGTTGTATTTTCGTTATCATTCACTTTCAGGAAATCTTGAATTTCCTTTTTAATTTCTTCCTGAATCCAGTTCTCATTCAGCATCATAGTGTTAAGTTTCCAGGAGTTAGTGTATTTTCTCTTGTTTGATGTGTTGTCGATGTCCAGCTTTAGGCCGTGGTGGTCTGATAGGGCACACGTTAGAATTTCAACTTTCTTGTATATGTGTAGATTCATTTTGTACCCCAATATGTGATCTATTTTGGAGAAAGTTCCGTGTACTGCTGAGAAAAATGTGTATTCTTTGGTGTGTGGGTGAAAAGTTCGATAGAGATCTGTAAGGTCCATTTCTTTCAGGGTTTGATTAAGTTCCAAAGTGTCTCTGTTAAGCTTTTGACCTGTTGATCTATCCCATGTTGAGAGGGCAGTGTTGAAGTCCCCAAGAATTATCGTTTGGGGGTTGATTTCTTGCTTTAGACGCTGTAGGGTTTTCTTAATGAATGTGGAGGGGCCCGTATTGGGTGCATATATGTTCAGTATTGTGAAGTCTTCCTGGTGAATTGTACCTCTGACTAAAATGTTGTATCCATCCATGTCTCTTATAATTTTCTTTGGTTTGAAATCCACTTTGTCTGATAGCATAATGGCTACCTCTGCCTGTTTTCTGCTTCCATTAGCTTGTAGAATTGTTGACCAGCCTTTTATTTTTAGAGCGTGCCTATCTTTTGTGGTGAGATGGGTTTCCTGCAGGCAGCAGATTGATGGATTGTGATTTTTAATCCAAGTTTGTAATCTGTGTCTCTTGATCAGTGAATTAAGTCCATTAACATTTAGTGTTATAATGGAGAAACTATTGTTAATTCCAGACATTTATTATGTTTAGTAGCTTTTATAAGTATATTGCTTCGCTTTTAATGGTGTTATATTTGCCTTCTGTTCTCCTGGATATGCTTGTTTTTTTCTTCACGCTTGAGTATCATTTCTAGCAGTTTTTGAAGGCCTGGTTTGGTGGACATGTATCCCTTCAAGTTGTCTTTGTGCTGGAAAGTTTTTCTTTCTCCCTCGATCATGACTGACAGTTTTGCAGGGTAAATCAGCCTAGGTTGACATTTTTGCTCATTCAATACTTGAAGTATGTCTCTCCAAGTTCTTGCTTTTAGTGTTTCCATTGAGAAGTCATTTGTTATTTTAATAGGTTTACCTTTAAAAGTGACTTGTTTTTTCTCCTTTGAAGCTCTCAGCACCAGTTCTTTATCTTGAATGTGGAGTGTTTTAACTATTATTTGCCGTGGCGTGCTTGTATTTTGGTCATATCTGTTTGGGGTGCGGAATGCCTCTTGTATATGGATGGGCCTCTCTCTTTTTAGATGAGGAAAGTTTTCCTTGAATATCGTTTGAAAAATTTCCTCAGGGGTGGTATTTTGAGATTCTTGCTCTGGTATTCCATGAATACGCATGTTAGGCTTCTTCAGGGTGTCCCATATCTCTTGGATATTTCTCTCAAGTATCTTTTTGGCTTTAACAACCTCTTCCATTGAGCTGGTTAGTACTCCCACTTTATCTTCAAGGTCTGAAATTGTTTTCTGCTTCGTTAGTTCTGTTGATAAGACTCTCTGTGGCGTCTGGGTTGAAGATAACTTGTCTTTTAGCTCAGTTTTAAACTCTGCTTGAGTTTGTTTTAACTGCTCTATGCCACTTTTTGTTTCTTGCACTGTTTTTCTCAACTCCTCCAAGTGTCTGTTGTGTTCCTCTTCAAAGCGATTGATTCGATTATGTAATTCCTCCCGGATTTCCTCTTTCATAGTATTGAACATGGTAATTATCATATTTTGAAAGACTTTATCCTGGGTGAGGTTTTCTTGGCCTTTTTCCGCGGGTTTGTTCTGGTTGGAGTCTAACATTATGGGATTAATTTCTTCAGTGGGAAATTTGTTTACTTGAGTGTTGCTTCTCATGGATTTGCACTTTGACTTTGGCATTGTCATTTTAACTCTTAAGATCTCTCAATTTCACTAAACTGAATTATTTGGCCTGGGGTCCTGGTGGGCGGAGGCGGGCGGAGACTTACCTAGGGCGCCGGGTGAGGCCCGGCTGGACAGCGCAAGCATCCCAACTGGCGGAGCGGGGCGGGGTGTAAAGGGAGGATAGGCGCAGTAGGCATGCAGCTATTTAACCTGAGGGCAGCTGGGGCGGGGCCCGGGCACAGGGGGAAGTCCTCCTCGTCCCTCCGCCCCCGCCCGCGGCTCCAGCTGGATGGTGGGAGTCGGAGCCCGGTCCCTGTGGGCTGACCTGGGGTCCTGGTGGGCGGGGCCCGAACGGGGGACTTACCTAGGGCGGGCGCTCGTCCGGACTGGTGGAGCGGAGCGCGGTGTAAAGGGAGTATGGGTGCGTTGGCTTGGAGCTATTTAACCCGAGGGCAGCTGGGGTGGGGCCCGGGCGCAGGGGAAGGTCCTCCTCGTCCCTTGGCCCCCGCGTGCGGCTCCAGCTGGATGGTGGGAGTCGCAGCCGGTCCCGGGCTGACCTGGGGTCCTTGGGCGCGGGGTGACCGCGGCGCGCCCCAACAGCCTTTTATGATCAAAATCCTAGAGAGAGTTGGAATGGAAGGAACCATTATCCATATAATAAAAGCTATATACAACAAGCCAACAGCAAGGATAATTCCCAGTGGGGAAAAACTTGAAACATTCCCACTTTGATCAGGAAGTAGACAAGGCTGTCCACTCTCCACTTCTATTCAATATTGTACTTCTTAGCTGAAGCCATAGACAAGAATGGAAGATAAGGTTTTTAAGGTCTCTGGCCTTATATTGAGGTCCTTGATTCATTTGGATTTAATTCTGGTGCATGGTGTCAAATACAGGTTGTGTTTTAATCTTCTGCATGTGGACATCCAGTTTTACCAGCACCATTTGTTGAAGATGTTCTTTTTCCATTGGACTTTTTGGGCCCTTTTGTCAAAGATCAAATGGCTATAGTTGTGTGGGTTTATATCAGGTCTTCAACCCTTATCCATTGATCTGTGTGTCTATTTTGGAGCCAGTACCAGGCTGTTTTTACAACTATGGATTTGTAGTATAGGTTAAGGTTTGGTATGGTGATATCTCCAGCAGAGTTTTTGTTATGCGGGTGTTTTTGCTATCCTGGGTCTTTTGTGCCTCCACATAAATTTTGACATTATGTGATCAACTTCTTTAAAGAATTACTTTGGGATTTTAATTGGTATGGATGGTCATTTTTATGATATTGATTCTGCCAATCCTGGAACATGGGAAGTCTTTTCATCTTTTGGTGTCTTCTGCAATTTCTTTCTTTTTTTTAAAACATTTTAATACATTTTTTATTATTTCTGCTCATACAAACTTAATAGATAGACCAGTTCCCTCCCTCCCTCCTCCTCCCCCTGGACCCCCTGCTCCCCCTCCCCTCCCTCCCCATACCCCAGTGTCTCCCCCCAATTCCCAGACAGTCCTTTATTGTGTATGCTTAACTCTCCTCTGGGTCCTCCTCTCCGATTCCTGATCCCTTTCTCGTGTTCCCCTTAAGCATAGGAACACTACTGTGGCTGTCAATCCCTTGCCTCCAAAGATCTTGGTGCCTTTAGCTGATGCTAGACTTTATGAGGTCAATAGTGTGTTGGACATTGTACAGGGCATGCAAAGTCCTATAATGATTGCTTCGGCCCTAACTAGTGTGGAGAATCATGCAAATCATTGCTCCTCCCATCCTTTTGCTCTTACAATCTTAACGCCCCCTCTTCCGCAAATGTCCCTGAGCTTCAGGATGGGGGGAGATGGCTTAGTTCTAGGTGGTTGATATAGAGTCTCTGAAGTTCTGGATTGTGGTTTGTTGATTTTCTTTTGCAGTTTTGCTGCTCCTGCAATGCCCTTCACTCCATCCTGATGGGCACTGTATGTCCGCCCCTGGTCAGAGACAAAAGGCTGTTAAACTGGAGTCTTGTTATAATAGCACATTCAAGGGTAGATGTAATAAAAGTAGGAAACCTCAGTGAGGGAGGGGTCAATCACCCATTTGCAAAATGATTACTTTTTATTTGCCAGACTATATGCCTTCCCCTTCTGGTGAGATCATACTCCCTCAGTTGTACATGATCAGGAACGAACATCTGTGAACTTAACCAGGTGTCACATTACTTACTTAGAGTCCTTGATGGAGGCCTATTTTCTCTACTGTAACATGGTCCCCTCTCTCCTTGTGTCTGGTGTGGCCCTCCAACCCCATCCCTCCAGTTCATAATCCTTGTAATTACTGCATTACACAGGTTTAACTTTGAGGGTCTCAATGTGGGCTGGGTGAGTTTGGTACTAGGAGCCACCTATTAGGGAGTATGTATGGCGCTTAATTTCCTGGGTTTGGGATGCTTCACTTAATATAATTGTTTCTAATGACATCCATTTCCCGGCAAATTCCAGTAATTCATCATTTTTGATGGCTGAGTAGTACTCCATTGTATAGATGTACCACAGTTTCCTTATCCACTCATCAACTGTTGGACATTTGGGTTGATTCCATGACTTTGCTATTGTAAACAGTGCTGCTATGAACATAGTCGTGCTTGTGCTATCAAGGTGAAACTCTGCTGCATGGGGGGTTATTCCCAAAAGCAGGGTCATATTGCATTTCAATCTTTAATTTCTTTAAGAATCTCCAGACGGCTCGCCAGAGTGGCTGTATGAGCCTGCATTCCCACCAACAATGTAGGAGAGTTCCCCTCTCTCCACATCCTCTCCAGCATTTGGTATTGTTTGTATTATGGATTTTTGCCATCCTGACTGGGGTGAGATGATATCTCAAGGAAGTTTTGATTTGCATTTCCCTGATGGCTAACTAAGTGGAGCATTTTTTAAGATATTTGTTAGACATTTTAATGTAATCCCTGGTAAAATTTCTTTTTAGTTCCAGGGCCCATTTTTTAATTGGGCCATTGTTTTCCTTATAGTTTAGTTTTCTAAGTTCTTTGTGCACTCTGGGCAGTAGAGCTCTATCAGATGTGTGGTTAGTGAAGATTTTCTCCCATTCTGTGGGTTGCCTTTGAGCTCGCGTTACAATCTCTTTATCTGAACAGAAGCTCTTTAATTTCACAAGATCCCAACTGTTGAGAGTTGGTAGCAGTGACTGTGCCATTGGATGTCTGTTTAGGAAATGTTGGCCTAGCCCAATCAGCTCGAGGGACTTCCCTATCCTTTCAACTATGGTTTTTATAGTCTCTGGCCTGATATCAAGGTCCTTGATCCATTTGGAATTAAGTTTTGTACACGGTGACAAGTACGGGTCCAGCTTTAATCTTCTGCATGTGGAGATCCAGTTTTGCCAGCACCATTTGTTGAAGATGCTGTTCTTTTTCCATTGGATTCTTTGGGCCCCTTTGTCAAAGGCCAAATGGCTGCAACTTTGTGGGCTTATATCTGGGTCTTCAATCCTTATCCATTGATCTGCGTGTCTATTTTGGAGCCAGTACCAGGCTGTTTTTATAACTATGGATTTGTAGTATAGACTAAGGTTTGGTATGGTAATACCTTCAGCAGTATTTTTGTTACTTAGGATTGTCTTTGCTATCCTGGGTCTTTTGTGTCTCCATATGAATTTTGAGATTATTTGGTCAACTTCTTTAAAGAATTGCTTTGGGATTTTAATTGGTATAGCATTGAATTTGTATTATTATTTCCGCTCACAAACTTAATAGATACACTGATTCCCTCCCTCCCTCCTCCTCTCCCTGACCCCCCTGCTCCCCGTCCCCTCACCCTCCCTCCCCATTCCCCCAGTGCCTCCCCCCCAATACCTGGAGAATCCTTTAATATGCATGCCAGACTCTGCTCTGGGCCCTCCTCTCTGATGACGTATAAGGACCCAGTGGCATTTCCCTGAACCCTTTCTTGTGTTCCCCTTAAGCATAGGAACCCTACTGTGGCTGTCAATCCCTTGCCTCCAAGGATCTTGGTGCCTTTAGCAAATGCTAGACTTTGTAGGGTCAATTGTGTTTTGGACTTTGCGCGGGGCATGCAAAGTCCAAGTATGATTGCTTCAGCCCTATCTTGTGTGGAGTATCTTGCATGTCGTTGCTCCTCCCATCCTTGTCTTCTTACAATCTTACCGCCTCCTCTTCCGCAAATGTCCCTGAGCTTCAGGATGGGGAGAGATTAGTCTGGCCTAGTTCTAGGTGGTTGATATAGAGTCTCTGAAGTTCTGGGTAGTGGTTTGTTGATTTTCTTTTGCAGTTTTCTGCTCCTGCCATGCCTTTCACTCCATCCTGATGGGCATTGTATATCATACCCTGGCCAGAGACAAAAAGCTGTTAAACTGGAGTCTTGTTATAAGAGCACATTCAAAGGTAGATGTAATAAAAGTAGGAAACCACAGTGAGGGAAGGGTCACTCACCCATTTGCAAAATGGTTTCTTTCTATCTGCCAGATTATATGCTCTCCCCTTCTGGTGAGATCATGTCATCTGCAAATAGAGATAACTTGACTTCTTCCTTGCCGATTTGAATCCCTTTCTTGTCTTATGGCTTCAGCTAAGACTTCAAGTACAATATTGAATAGAAGTGTTGAGAGTGGACAGCCTTGTCTAGTTCCTGATCAAAGCAGGGAATGCTTTAAGTTTTTCCCCATTGGGTATAATCCTTGTTGTTGGCTTGTATTATGCAGTTTTTTTTATATTGATAAAGGTTCCTTCCATTCCAACTGTCTCTGGGGTTTTTATCATAAAGGCTTTGAAAGGGTAGGGTACTCCCTCTAGGTGATTAGACCATGCCAACAGTTCCTAAATAGAAATCCAATAGCACAGTCAGTATAACCAACACTCAACAGATGGGATCTTATGAAATTAAGGAACAACTGTTCAGATAAAGAGATTGTAACTGGAGCACAAAGGCATCCCACAGAATGGGAGAAAATCTTCACTAACCACATATCTAATAGAGCTCTATTATCCAGAATGCATAAAGAACTTAGAAAACTAAACACCAGGAAAACAAATGGCCTAATTAAAAAATGGGCCTTGGAACTTAAAAGAAACTTTACTAGAGATGGAATTGAAATGTCTAACAAATATCTTGAAAAATGCTCCACATCCTTAGCCATCAGGGAAATGCAAATGAAAATCTCCCTGAGATATTATCTCACCTCAATCAGGATGGCAAAAATCCATAATGCAAACAACACCAAATGCTGGAGAGGATGTAGTGAGAAGGTAACTCTCCTACATTGCTGGTGGGAATGCAGGATTATACAACCACTCTGGTGAGCCATCTGGCGATTCTTAAAAAAGTTAAAGATTGAAATGCCATATGACTATCCTATTCCATTTTTTGGAATAATCCACAAAAGAGCAAAAATTCACCTTGATAGCAAAAGCACGGCCATGTTCATAGCAGCACTGTTTACAATAGCATAATCATGGAATCAACCCAAATGTCCAACAGTTGACGAATGGATAAGGAAAATGGTACATTTATACAATGGAATACTCCTCAGCCATCAAAAACGATGAATTGATGAAACTTGCTGGGTAATGGATGGATTTAGAAAAATTATATTTCATGAAATATCCTAGACCCTATGTACTCCTCAATATGTGGATCTCAGTACCAAACACACATACAGACACACTCAAAGATGAATCTCTGTAATACCCACAGTAATTGCAAAGATTATAAAGAGGAGGGAAAGAGATGGAGGGCTCGAGCCAGCAACAAGGAGAAAGGGGATCATGCTGTAGCAGAGAAAATAGACCACCATCAAGGACTGCATGCAAGTAAGTGATGAGACATCTGAATAATCTCACAGACTTTCCTTCCTGGTCACTTGCAACTGATGGGGTTTGGTCTCACCAGACAGGGAAGGCAAAGAGTCTGGCAGATAGAATGTAACCATTGTGCAAATGGGACACTGACTCCCCCTTCACCATGGTCTCCTACTCTTATTCCATCTACCTTTGAATCTACTTTTATAATAAGACTCTATTTTAACAGTCTTTTATCTCTGGCTAGGAGGTGACATCCAATACACATCAGGATGGAGCGAAGGGTGGTGCAGGAACAGAAAAACTAGAAGAGGAAAAAAAAAACTACAAACCATAATTCAGAACATCAGAGACTCTACATTAATCACCTGAAACCAGGCCAGCCTAATCTCTCCCCATCCCAAATCTCAGGGAAATTCGTGAAAAAAGGAGTGGTAAGATTGTAAGAGCCTAAAGATGTGGAGGAGTTATGATATGAAAGATACTCCACACAAGTTTGGGCTGAAGTACCATAATAGGACTTTTCATGACCATCTTATCATTGATCTCCCCCCAAAGGTTAGCATGGATCACAGGCACTATGATCCTTAGAGGCAAGGGATTAACAGCCACAATAGTGTTCCTATACTAAAGGGGAACACAAAAAAGAGCTCTAGGCAATGCTACTGAGGCCTTATACCTCATCAGAAAAGGAGAACCCAGAGGGAAGTTTGACATGCACAGTAAAGGATGTTCCAGAAATGAGGAGGAAGGGAACACTGGGAGAAAGAGAGGGAGGAGGGAAATGGGAGGGGAAAAGGGGAAAGGGAGCAAGGGGATCCAGAGAAGGGTGGAGGGAGGGAGGGGACTGGGGTACCTATTAAGTTTGTATGAGTGGAAAAAATAAATAAAAAATGAAATTCAGTCATAAACACACACAAATACACCCACCCACACAAATGAAGATAGGAGAGAGAGATTATTTGGGAAGAAGAAGGTTTTCAATGAAAGAAGAAAGAGGGATGGGATCAGATAATATGTGGTAAAATGATTAATTATTTGCACATGTATGAAACTCTCAATGAATAAAAGAAAAAAGTGGGCTTGATAAAAAAATAATCAAAGTATTACCCATGAATTAGATGAGCTCATAGATCTCAATTTAAAATTTCCCCTTGACAAAAAGATGTTTTATACAGAAATGTCCAGAAAATAAGTGACTCTGGACTTCTTGGCTCTAACAAGATATCTCAATAATCCCCTGAAAGCCTCAAAGAGCATCATAAAAAAGTGAATAGAAAGAATGTATGAATATAAAAGTGAGGAGAGATGTAGCCAGACCGTATCTTCTGGACATGATAGAATTGTTCCACCTATGCATTCATATCAACTGTGTCCACCTGTTAATGCCTGCACAAAATTTGGCCTATCATCATATCACCATGGAAGTGAAAAGACCTCAAGAGGCACCACACCTTTGTGAAAGACTATAGAAGGTTATTTCTGGATGTAGGGGGAAGAGGAACAACTTGCTTCAATGGTATAGCCACTGATTTATTATCTTTTCTCTAGCAAGTGCCCTGGCATATGTGATTAAAGGCAACCAGAGTAAATTTAATGCTCACACATGGAAAAAGACATGAAAGTAAGCGGGAGACTAGAATATGATAAGGCTTATTGTGGTAAAGGAAGAGGGATGCGGATTTGGCATATATTCATTGTATTCATACAAGAATAAGAATCTCTAAAATAAAAATGAACATTTTTACAAAATAGTTATCATCTTTTATTATTCTTCCATCTTATTCATTGTTGAAAGGTTTCTCAATCAAACCCAGAGCTTGCTGACATGACTAGTCTATCTAGTAAGCTCGTTCTGGTTTCCTCTCCCTCTTTCTACTGAGGTTAGAATCACAGGAAAGTTTCTATGCTTATCAAAATTTATTTGTCTCTGGCAATCTGATCTTTGGTTCTCTTGTGTACAAAGCTAGTACTTTAGCCACCAAGCCATTTCCATAGTCCTAAAATTACTATTTTTTAAACTCTTTGAAATTTCTATATACAAATACAATAACCTGATTGCTTTCATCCCCTAATAACCATTCCACACTCCTTCCATCTTACCCCATAAGTTTCCCCTCCAGCCAGTCTCCATACTATTCTCATATCCCTCTGCATGTATGACCCAGGCCTAATCCAGGAAGCCTGTATTGATAAATGCCCAGGCATTTTCTGGGGGCATGAATGGCCTACTAGTGGGTCAACTGTTTAGTAAAAAGCTCCTTCTCTCCTATCTGGCAGCTGTCCCAAATCATCTCTCAGGGTAGGGCCTTATCTCCTAGGATCCTTCCTATTCTATTTTAAAATATTGAAGGGTCAGCTATTATGAAAGATTAGGGGAATTAGACATCTCTGTATTGTGCTCTTGAATATGGCAACCCTGACAAGTAGAGTGGCTAGTGTCTGGCAGTACCTCTCAAAAGTCTTAGGCTCTTATATTTTTACCACTCCCTCTTCCACAAGACTCCATGAACCATAGAAACAGGGCATGTTAGGTACCCTATATGGAGTTGAGCTGTCCATAATTTCTTTTACTTTGTAATTTGGCCAATTGTGCTTTTCAGCATTATTCATTTTCCATTGAAAGAGAATACTTCTTGATTGAGTGCTAAGTGCTTCTGTGATCTAAGGATATAATGATAAATGATTATAAGGGATCTTTTCATCATGTATTTATAGTTAACACTAAGAGATTTGCTTCTACCTAGGGGCCTATGGTCTCCCTTTCCACAGATATTTGATTTGGTTTACAGTATTGGGCATTTGTTCCCTGCCATGAAACAGGATTTCATGCCAATCAGAAAGTAGCTGGTTCTATAAATACTATCCTTAAACTGGGGAAACACTAGTTTCCCCATGACTTTTTGAAAAAAAATTAATAAACATTTTTCCTAGTTTTCCAAGCATATTGAATACTTATCCCTTCACCCCTCCCTTCTTTCTCTTCTTCCCTTCTTTCTTCTTTGCTCTTCATCAATTTATCCCACTCATTCCAACCCTTCTGTCTGTGTTCCCTCTGGTTCATCTGCTCAAGTGGCGGTTCGGGACTCTCTTGCAGACCAAGTGGCTCTTCCTTGGGCAGACCCACTATTAGGGGCACTCCCCTTCACCTGTCTAGCCCTAGCCTTTAAGGTACCTATTATTGCTTTAAATTATTTCTCTTGAGATCCTCATGAGTGTATGGGGGAATGTTGATTTGTCAGCCACTGTTCTGGTCTAGTAAGAACAAGTGTCATTGGAGTGAATTCCTGGATGTGGCAACCCTTCCTTGAGTGGAATATCCTGTCCAGCAGTAAGCCTTCCCATCTCTAGGATCTTAAAATATTACCACCCCCTCTTCTGCAAGGTTCCCTGAGCCCTACGATGGGAAGAGATTTAGCTGGCTTCAATAAACATTGCAGGGTCACCAGTACTCTGCCTTCCTGTTGGATGTTGTCTATGTCACTGTTCTTGCAATGCATTAGGCAGTATCCTGTCTGGGTGTTGAGATCCTCTATCCAAAGGCTGTTTTAAAAACTGATAAAATGGTCTTTATATAAGAGAAGGTTTAAAGGAGAGGGAAGAACAGAAATAGGACATAGAAGAGAGGGTGGTTGACCTGTAGGTATCCAACCATCTGCTTACTAACTAACACCTATCCCTCACATGATAGGGAACCCATTCATAGCACTGTAAACCAGTTTAAACTACAGTGGAGGGGGAGGAAACAGGCAGTAAACAGAGTAAGATGTCTTCATACTTACGGATTTTTCTTAACAATGACTCTATATCTCTATATAACCGTGTTCTCTTGGGGTCTTTTCCTCCCTACACTCCCAAGTTGTGTTCCTTTGCATTGTAATGTATATTGTAACAATTTCCCCTTGAGTATGTCATTCTGAGGACTTAGTCCTAGTTCATATCTAGGTGGAATGCTGATCACTACTTTTCTCTAGTATCCACCATCACACCTTCTGACTCTATGGGAATAGTTAGCATAGTTCCATCTCCAGTGTATCTTGTTTTTATTCCATGTCAAATGATCATTATGTGTACTTCTTTAGCAGTTGATCTTACTCTGAGGTTCTGGCAGACAGCCAATGTAAATGACAAATACTTATTTAGTTTTGGGATCCTTTAAAGTCTTGGTAGTGGGAAATCTACTTAATCATCTGTCACATTTGTCAGGTCTATCTCAGGTTGATTTCTGTTTTTTATTTTCTCTTCTCTGTGTCCCTCTTATTTGTAAATAACATGATTCTTCACCTGAGAGACCCTAAAGGCTCAATCAATACAATCTAGACATAATAAGCAGATTAAATAAAATAAAAGACAATATTAATATTCAAAAAGTGGTGACCTTTGTATATACAAAAGACAAACAAAGACATAAAGAAATGAAAGAAACAATCCATTTATAGTAGCTCCAAATAAATATGCCTTGGAATGAACTTAACCAAATATGTGAAGGACTTGCACAATGAAAATTTTAAAACACTAAGAAATCAAAGTAGAAACCAGAAGGTGTAAAGACTTCCCATGCTCATGGATCAGAAGGATTTAACCTTATAAAAATTGCCATTCTACAAAAGGCAATATATAGTTTCAACACAATTTCAATAAAAACCCCAATGTAGTTCTACACAGAAATAAAAAAAATTAAGTTCATATGGAAACAAAAAAGACACCAGATGACTATAATAATCCTGAGTCCCTGAAAGGGACATTATCATACCCAATTTCAAAGAGCCATAATAATAGAAGACAACATGGTACTGTCATCAAAACAGACACACTTATCAATGTGTTAAAGTTGAGGACACAGATATAAGTCCATGAACTTATAGTCATCTGGTAATTGGAAAATATGCTAAAAGCACTGGAAAAAGGACAGCATCTTTAGCAAACTGGATGTCAATATTTAGAAGAATAAAACTGAACTCTTTTATCTGCACAAAAAATAAACTCCAAATAAGTAAAAAACTTCAATGTTAGGCCAGATGTGTTGAGTCTCCTAAAATAGAGTGAACACTAGAACTGATAGGCATAGACGGAGATTTTCTGGATGCAGCTCATCTGTGCAGAAATTAAGAACAATAATCAACAAATATGATCTCGCAAAATAAAAAAATTCTGTTTTGTAAAAGAAATCACTAGATCTGCAAAAAGGTAATTCAAAAAATGGCAGAAAAATTTTGTGAGTTAGATATCTGATAAATGAGTAATACACAGAGTATATAATAACTAAAAACTAAACATCAAGAAAGCAAAATAACATAAAATAAAATAAAAAATGGGACCTCAGAACTACAAAGAACCTTTTCTCATAGCCATTAAAATGTCTGTCAAATATCGCAAAAAGTGTTTAAGATCTCCAGACATCAGGTTAAAGTAAAATTAAAACTACTCTGAAATACCATATTATCTCAGTCAGAAAGGCACAGATCAAAAACACAAGTCATAGCAAATACTGGAGAAGATGTAGGTAAAAAGGGGCCTTTATAAATAGGAGTAGAAAATTGTACAGCCTCTTTGAAAATCAGTATGGAGTTTCCTCAAAAAATATGAAAATTGAACTATCTTGTGACCCATCTGTACTATTTCTGAGATTATATCCAAAGGTTACTTCATCCTGCTAACAGAGACATGTGCACATTGATGCTTATCACAGATCAATTCACAATGACGAAGTGGAATCAATCCAGAAATCTAATACTAGATGAATAGATAATGAAAATTTGGTACACATATGCAATATAATACTATTCAGTTGTTAAGAAAAATGAAATTATAGAATTCATTACTAAATTGGTGTGTAGGAAAATATACTTTTGAGTGATGTACCCCAGTCATAGAACAAGTGCTGCATGTCCTTTCTTATATCTTGATGCTAACATTGAACCTCCAAAATAATACTCTTAAATAGAAACTCTTATCATAACTATAAACTGAAAAATACCCATAAGTTGTGAATGGGGAAATTAGGAGGAACCCTAAAAGAGGTGAAATATTATAACACCAGAGTAAGAAAAAAGAAAGGACAATAATGGGAGTAATATTTTAAGAAGTGAGTAAAAAGATAGGATATATGAGGGTGGAATGAAACTTGGCACCAAGTCAGACAGAGAACTTCCATTCTGCAAATCCACCTAAAAATATAACCTAAAACATGTGTCAACCATATTCCTATTTTCGTTACTAATATTATAAATATTTTTGAGACAGGATCACATGACACACAGGCTGTCCTCAAATCTTCTGTGTACATTCCTCAATGCATTTCTTAAGTACTGTGGTTACAGATTAGCACCATCACACCCAGCTTCACTTGAAAAGCATGGTATATGGTAATAAACTTCTCTCTTTGCAATTTCGTTGATATTTTGTTTCATTGCATTTTCATGTAAATTTGAGAAACATCTTGTCAATTTCTTAGATACTGTTATGTTGTTTTTAATTAAATACCTTAAATATGTCAATCAATTTGGGTAAAATTACCTTTATTCAATATATGGGCTCTCAAGAGATTGCAAGATATCCTCCCTCACTGGTGAAAATGGATTCTGTTTACTGCTGTTATTTATGCAAATATTAACTTCTTGAAATAGCCTCACAATCACATCCAGAAATATTTGACTAACAAGCTGGATTGCTATGGTTATGGGGTAAAAAATACACATGTGCTTTAACACTTGATTCCTAAATAATGGTGCTATTTCAAAAGGTTGTGAATCCTTACTGAAGTGGAAGACAGGTTTTGAAAGCTATAGCCCAGTTCTACTTCTGACAATAATCTCTGCTTTCTGATCTACCAAGATGTGAGCAAGCAGTCTCACACTTTTGCCACCAAGTCACAATATCATCCATGCCATAACAGACTGTACCTGCAAATGAGCTAAAATAAATCCTTCCTTCTTCAAGCTGATTTTGTCAGATATTCTACCACTGCAAAAAGAAAATTAACTAATATACTAATCAATTTAAATTTAATTTCAAATCAAATTAACCATCAGAGAACTGTTTATACAACACACGTCCCTGAAAGAAGCAACTCTGATGACACTATGATTTTAGATTTTTAGGTCCAGAATCATGAAATAATAAATTTATGTCAGTTTAAGTCATCTATTTCGTATAATTCCATAGCCCTAAGAAACTGATATATCATACAAAATAAATGTCCAAGTTGGAACTGAGAAATGATAACTTTAAAATTCTAAATTTAGAGTTCATCTTAAGAAAATTGAAAGGAAAAATTGTTTGAATCATAGACATGCATTATCAGAATAGTTTACTTGATGGGGAAACATAGCAAAAACCTAGCAGTAAAATTCACACTCATAGTTATCCCCAGAATGTCTATGCTATTATCTATCCAAAATGATATTTCTAAAATATGTACTTGATGTATTATGCTTTGTGAAGGCTTGTTTTTATCATATGCTCTTGTTCTTATAATCACCAAACAATTCATTCTATATATGAGATTACTGATGATCAACAGCAGGGAAATTTCAAGTGTGTAATCATTCCTTTCACTTTAGTCAACAGGTGGATGGCAAAACATACTACTAAAAACATCCTGGTTATTGCAATGTTTATTGTATATCCAAAGTGCTTTAAACAATGGCTAAAAAATCTATACAAAGAAGTCAAGTACAAAAGATCATCACAATGTTTGGCGTTCAAAGTATATCAACTATGATTCTGAACTTACAAATAAAAATCTATATTCTGTCAGTTTTGCAAGAATAGATTGATATATCTAAATTTCTACTTGCACTGAGACAAAGTTTCTACAAAAATCTATATGCTATTTCTGTTTTTCAAGAATAGATTGATATATCTAAATTTCTACTTGCGCTGAAACAAAATTTCTATGAGAAAAGTCACTAGCATACATCTTAAAATATAATTAAAATACTGTTTGGAGTGATAAGTATTAAAGGCTTCCTATTCATCCTATTTGTTGCTAGGGTACATTTAGTTCTGAAACCACTTTTATATGGTAAAAGTAAAAGAAGAAGAAAATATTTACCCAGGAGATTAAGGAATATTTGACAGAAGTCTTTCATTTTCATTATAAATGCACATAAATTTTACTTTCCATATTGTGTTATTAAAGAAACATTACATGATAGATTTGATTCTCAGCTGCCACATTTTGTGTCACTTTATGCCTTTGAACATAGGCATCATTTTCCTTTGAATGTAAATATTTAATACATTTTCCTCAAAGATAATTGCAACTTACTGTGAAACAATTGAAAATCGTTATAACCAATTTAGATTGCCTTAAAAATAAGTGGACTTCAAAAAAAGTATGTTTCTTGTGGGAATAAGTGCTTTAAAATTATTACAAGTATAAATGTTAAATAGATATTATGAACTCATAATGTGAAGAACACAAACATATCATTTAAATATATAAACAAATAATGAAAGAGAAAACAGAAAACTTCTTAAGATAAATGAATGCTATAGACCACCAAAAATGAAATAAAAGGAAAAAGCAAGCTAAATAAGTACATACCAATTAGGAGATAGCTATGTCATGAATTGAGATGATTTTTTACTGTATGAATGTATATAATAGTGTTATAAATAGAGTAACAGCATCAACTTGTTATATACATTTTGCTGGAAAGATAAAACATTCATTCGATTGATGAAAATCATAGGTTTAGAAATATCAATAACATTTGTGAACATTAGAATTTCTAAATCTTTATAAAACATTTTTAAAATATCATTAAATTTTTTCAGGAAAATGTGTACCTTTAGAATTTATAATTGATAAAAATTTTGGTCTGAAATCATAATGCACCTTAAGAACTTGTTTTATGCAATTATTTTGCATTTGGGACAAAATGTCATTTCTTTAAGTTTCTCATCCATATCATTAAAAAAATAATTTTTGTGATATTTTGCTCCATTGGACACACATTTATTCTCATTTAGCTTGGTGCTTTCTCATGAGGATGCTTAGTTTTTCCAGAAGTTGACATGACGGTTTCTCAATTTCTGAAAGGCTGACTTAACATCTTCATTCCTCAGGGAATATATGATAGGATTCAATAAGGGTGTGCAAATTGTGTAAAAGACAGAAAGGAATTTATCCACAGAAAGCCTGCTAAAAGGCCATATGTAGAAATAAATGCAAGGCCCAAAGAAAAGAATCACCACTGTGATATGGGCAGTCAATGTGGAGAGTGCCTTAGATGACCCACTGTTGGATCTGCCATGTACAGTGATCAAAATAATGGTATAGGAAATGATTAAAGCCAGAAAACAGCTCAGTGATATAAGACCACTGTTGACCAGAGTCATAATTTCCATTTGGTATGTGTCCATGCAAGCCAGCTTTATCACTAGGGGAAGATCACAAAAGAAGCTATCTATCTCATTGGGACCACAGAATGGCAGATACACTGTAAAAGCCAAGTGGCTCACAGAATGAAGAATGCCCACTGCCCAGGAAATACCTACAAAAATTATACATAGCCTCTGTGTCATAATTGTACTGTAGTGCAAAGGCTTACATATTGCTATAAACCTATCAAATCCCATAGCTACAAGCAACATCATCTCACTCCCAACAAAGCTATGAAGAAGAAATATCTGAGTCATGCAACCATCAAATGAAATAGTCTTGTGTTCAACAAAAATGTCCATGAGCATCTTTGGAGTAGCAAAGTTAGATTGGCAGATATCAATGAAAGACAGATTACCAAGCAGGAAGTACATGGGAGAGTTCAAATGTGAATCAGAGAAAATGAGAACAATAATCATGGCATTTCCTAAAACTGAAGTCACATAAACTATAGAGAAGATGGCAAAAAATGCAAGTTGAATTCCCCAAGAACTAGAGAGTCCCAGAAGTACAAACTCAGACACTGTTGATTCATTACTGTGAGCCATGTATCCAATCTATGGTCACCTAAATAAAAAAAAAGTTAGTAAACTATGACGATGATTTGGATTAGAATACATCTAATTCAAATAAAGAAAATTATGATGATTTTAAGTGCTACCAATTTAATTGTATTTTTCCTACCATTTAATATATTTTTAAAGAAGTTAAAGTAGTGCGAAAAATATAATAAAATATGAATTTTAACATAATTAGAAGGTATACAATTAAAATATAATATAAATATATGTATCATGAATATACAAATATTTTACATAATGAATAAATATGAGAATGTAAAAAAGCAAAATACAAAATTAGAATAGCTCAGTTATTGATACATTAATATCACAAAAATTAGATGAAAAATGTCAGCTAGGGAAAGATTTAGTTCAAGCAAGACTCATTTGGATATTTTGAAAAATTAACATTTGAAATAAAATCTCAAACATAATGCAGGGAGAGTCATTTACAGAATAAAAATAAAAATAAAAATAAAATGCAAGTAAAATTAAAAGATCAATTAACACTGAGAATGATTGATCAGGAACAAACTGTAGATACAATTCATCTTTATATGAAAGGCAAATTAACTAAAATAATTTTCTTATAATTGAGTCATAAGGTGTTTGACAGTGGCTTAACATTTGTCATGTTATAAAAAAGAGGTGATATTCTTCAGTTTTTTTTGTCTTTATAAATCAGGAAAACATAACTTGCCAAAATTTGTGACACCTTTCATATGTGATCCCTTTGGAACTATTTAATTAAATGTGATACATTTCAAATGCATACAGATTTTCACAGAGAAAAGCTTAATTTTATGAAAATTTTCTCCTGTGGTCTTCTTTTGTGCATTCTAATACAAATATAGTTATGGTAATGAACCCTTCAGTAAATTGAAAGAAGCTATAAGAGAAATATTTAGAACAAAATATTATGATATGTATTGTAGAACAGCAGAATTTTAAAGTGGGATAGAACCCAGCTCACCAGTTTTTTAGCTGCCTTTCTAAAATGTTACATATACTGTATAAAAGTAACATAGATTATGTTGTGTTAGAAAACATATATCAGGTTAGAAAACAGCAGACACTGCATGGTCGTAAATAAAGACAGAAACATAGGAGATGAGATGGAACATAAAGAAAAGGAAATAGAAGAGGAAGAAAGGCAGTAAAATGCTATATTTACATGTTAATGTAGGTATTATTACATTTTTTCAAAATTCATCTTTGACAAAACTCTGCTAATAAATCTTTTACTTTCATTGAAACCATATTTCAGAAAACAGATGTATTTTCAGATTCCACTATATTTAATAAGATAATTTCTTCGTTTTTATAATATCAAGTTAGTTATGGAAGCAAAAAACAAATGAACTAAATTTACTTGTAACAGAATCTCTTACAATTAT
The DNA here is from genome assembly GCA_023101885.1 of Typhlomys cinereus. Lineage (NCBI taxonomy): Eukaryota > Metazoa > Chordata > Mammalia > Rodentia > Platacanthomyidae > Typhlomys > Typhlomys cinereus. Next base: position 536,443 of record JALPQD010000136.1, on the reverse strand, counting down.
ATTGATATTGCATTAGCATTACCTCTAGAATGTGTCAATCTGCCCTTTGCTTTATAGATTTTGATCCAAATCCTATTAGGATTACACCAAACTGGTTTCATGTAGATTCACAGAGAGAAGTGGAGGACCAGAATTTGCTTGTGTGGATGGAATCCCAGGCTCCCTGAGACAACAGCTTTCCCTTTGTTATCTTTTAACTATTCATTTTGCATGAAAAGATAGTTTGCAAATCGACCAATCCAACAGTGTATTCAAAATACATATTTAATACACTTTCAATAGTTTCCTTAATTCTTCCTTATTTCCATCAAAGTTAGTGTCCTCCAATTTGCATGCAATTATTTCACTTTCTTCTATGAGTCTTCATACTTAAAATGATTGTAATATTATCTTAAATTGATGCATTCTAATTTGGCTCAGCAACAACTTCTACAAAAATGGCCTCTCAGGTCCTGCCATGAGGCAGTAAGGGTTCTGCTCCTCTTTCCCTCCACCATGCAGATGCAATGTACTATAGACTATGGCAATATATAACAGTCAGCCGTGCTCATCTCTGGATGTTGATTTCACTAGGGAAAACCAATCTTCCTTTAGAAATAAGCAGTCTCCCCACAGTGAGAGTAATTATGTTTCATAAAATAGTTTTTCCAGAAATAAAAATTTCAAAAATGTTCATTTTTCTGTCTTTTTAACAAACCAATAGATACATATGAAAAGAATTCCTACCTTAAGAGTTAGTATGCAATAGATACAAATGAAAAAAATCCATATCATTATGAGTTAGTATGTTTACATACATGTTTGCACAAATATATGCCTCCAGGAAACCCATTAGAATACCTGAGGATGGAAGCACAATGTGACATTTTGCAACATACATGGAAGAAGTTGATATTGGGAAAATAAGTATAAAGTTGAAAATAAGAGAATATGATATTTAAATATATGAAAAATCAGTGAGCGAAATAGTTAAGCATATGAATTATAGGAATAAAAATATTTGGGGGGACAGAGAAATGGTTGAGGTTTAAGCCTCTGCCTGGCAAGAAGAAGATCCTGAGTTCGGACGCTGGACCCATGTGAAAATACTAGGCAAAAATGGTGACAGCCTGCACTTTTGTCTTGGAAGACAGAGCTGGGACACTCCAGAACAAAGTAAGTAGGAGGTATAAGCAACCCAAGGTGATTCTCGATCTCACCCTTGGTCAGTCACTGGAATACACAGTGCTCTCTGATACACACACACACACAAACAAAATTATGTTTGAAAAAATTAAAATTGATATAATTATAGTGTGGTCAAGTTTATGAAATAAAAATTTAAAATAACCAGAGGACTAATATGAATTACAAACAGTGAAAAGTCTAATTGATCAATGTCCATATATTAATGTTTATAATTAACACATTGGTCACTTTAAAATATATTATAATTTTATTATAATAAAATACAGTCTATTATAATTTTATTAATCATATGTTTTTTGAATTTCAAATATCTGGAATTAAAACTAAATTTAAAAATAATGGAAAAAACACATTTTAAAAATAAATATATTTATATCCATAAAATAAATGGTCACACTAATAGAATGGAACATGAGGAAGACAGACTATCAGAATTAGAAGATGATAAAGGAATGAGATGACTCAAAGAAAATACAAAAAAGCAATTCAAAGGAACTGTGATAAGCCATGAAAAGGCAAAATCTAAGAAGTATATTGAAAGTGTCCCATATGTAAAATAAATAATTAATAAAATCCAGAAAAAAGTTTCCTAAACCTACAGTTGTCAATCGAGATAAAAGAAGTCCACAGAATAGCTAATAAACAAGAGCAGAAAACAGGCTCCCTCTTACACATTATAGTTAAAACACTAAAAATAAAGATCAAAGAAAAGTTAATAAAAGTTTAAAGAGAGAAGGGACAAGTCACAGAAGAATAAATCTGACTATTTGATGGAATACTTTAAAACCAGAAGGGATTATAAATATGTATTTCAAATATTGACTGACTACAACTCCAATCCACAATAAAGGAGCACTAAAAATGCTCCATGGTAAAGATAAACTAAAGGAAAACATGACCACAAAGCCATCTCTGTAAAGAATACTGCCCAGAATACTTCATACTGAAGAGAAAGAAAGATACATCCAAATGCACCAGAAGTTAAAAAATACTAGAATAGATAATTTAGAAATGGGAAATAAAGCATTGCAGGAAGCAGTGCATATATTTCAATCACATTAAATGTTAACAGCCGTAATGTCCCAAAGGACATTTAATGAAGATGCAGCCAAAACAATGGGAGAAACTATTCACTAGTTAGGCATCTGTTGCAGTTTCTCTCCATATAAATAAAGCTGTTCATCAGAATGACAGGACATTTCATACCAAAATCAAAAGCCAAGGACACTGGCCACACTATAGCCACAGGACTTGTTGAGTGAGTGAGACATACTTTCTCACTTGACAGCATGTCTGTATGTGAAAATGTTGCAAGATGTCTGCATAGAGAAGTCACACACCAAGGCTTTCTTCCAGGAAGCTGTTTGTTATTGTCAACACAGCCCAATAGACTTCCATCCAAAATCTAAACTCTGAGCATAGTGGAGGCCTGCCTTAAATATCTGTTCCTAGTTCCTTTAAAACTTGGTTTCTTTGTGTTTCATCATGAAAACATCCATTCCACATGCTGTGATAAGATTACACTTGAGAACTGGAGAAATGGCTCAGAAGTTAAGCCTCTGCCCTCTAAGCAGAAGGTCCTGAGTTTGGAATCTGATGCCATGTAAAAACACCAGCCAGAAATGGCCACAGTCTGTATGTTCTATCTTGGAAAGCAGAGCCTGAAAAGTTCCAGAGCAAAGCAAAGATGAGGTAGTACAAATAGGGTGATTCCCAAAGTCACCCTTGGGCCTCCACAGGCACACACATTGTCCTTTGATATACACACGCACACATGCGCACACACACACAGAGGAGAGAGAGAGGGAGGAATGGCAATTAAAAATTATTATACATGTGTAGTAACTGTGGCTTTTAACCTAGATGCTGTACAGGATTTTCTTTGTTTTAAAGACGTTCTTAGCACATTCCCCACTTTGATGCTCAGATGCTCTCAAGGTCAAAGAACAGCACCTTGGTTTGGGCTTATATTTCAATAACATCATCGCATGTGTGGTTGTTTAATCTTTTGACTTGGCTTCATACGATGAGGGGAATAACATGGTTTTCTATTAAACATTAGGATCCTTAACAGTCACAATAGTGTTCCTATACTTAAGGGGAACACAAGAAAGGGTTCTAGGAAATGCCACAGAGTACTTACACTTCATCAGAGAGGAGGACCCAGAGGAATGTTTGACATACACATTAAAGGATGCTCCAGGGATGGGGAGAGGGGGCACTGGGAGAAAGGAAGGGAGGGGAGAAAGGAAGGGTAAAAGGGGAGAGGGAGCGGGGAGGTCCAGGGAGGGATGGGGGAGGGAGGGGACAGGGGTACCTATTACGTTTGTATGAGCAGAAAAATAAATAAATTAAGAAAAAACAAAAACATAATACTTATGAGAGATTAAAATAATTGAAAGATAAAACACCATCCCCCAAACAGTTCCTGAAGATGCCACCCTTTCCAGGTCTGGACTGAGACATGGGCTATTCTTTTCATTCAATATGTGACTTCCTCCAGAATATTTCCCTCATCATCTGTTTGCATGCAACACTTGCTTAAGGTTAGAAAGTCTAGAAACTCCCCTTTCATTAGTAAGTAATCTAAGACCAAGTGGTTTTGATAGCATTAACTTTTTGTTTGGTTGCTTGGATGATATATTCAGAGCATTTACAGTTTTATTAGTCATGATTTCAAAGACAGGTGATACATTTTAGCATGTATATGGGAGAATAACAACACCAGAATTCATCATCATCTGGTTATGGGCCATAATATCAAGTTATTCATTCAGAATTCATATTCTTCTATTTACCAATTCATAAAGCACACTATTTTCTTTGACTATCTCAGCTCTCATAAATTTGGACTCCCAAGTATTATCATCTGACAAGTGCAAACCGGAAGAATGGACAAATCTATTCCAACACACAAGATCCTCGCAAATTTGGGTAAAGTGCAAAAATATAAGCTGTCCTTCCACACATCCAAAATATTTGACATGTGGTCTACCATTTTGTATTTGCCTCAACATTGCTCCATGCCTATCAAAAATGAATGAAGTTGAATAATGAATAGGGGTTTGGTTCAGAGACTTTTTTGGGATCCCTATCATTGGGCAGGTATTTGGAAGGTTTGTCATAGACCTTTGAAAAAAGCATATCAGACTCCCAAAACAGATATTAAATTGACTTCTACATCAAACAATGAAATTTTTCCCAATAATTGAAGCTTTTAAGAACTAAACACGAGTGGCAGAACCAGGGTATTATCTTGTGTCATAGAATTCAATGGGATCTAGTTCTCTAGCCTTACAGGGCCAAGGATCCCCATATTAGTTCTTCTATAAGAAGAGACATTAAGCAATTGAGCTATAGTCTCTTCTATGTCTAGAAATGGTTTTCCACTGTGGCATGGAGGGGAGGTGAGCAATTTTCTTTTTCATAAAAGAGATTAAAAACCTGATAAGATAAGGATTTGTTGTTTGATATATATAACTCTATTGAAATATAATGTGGTCCAGGAATAATGCCTTGTCCATGGATTAGGAGACTAATATGGTGACCCATCAGCTATTTACAGTCCTCATGTTAAAGATGGTGGCTGGAAATATGGTAGAGTAGCACTAGTCTTTAACATCACACTCAGCTTTAGAACCAGACTCACATGTATTTATCATTAATCCTGTATTCTTATTCCAAGGCAGTCTCCCACATGTGATGATCAATGAAATGTTTTTATTTATAGTCACACATGCATCAAAAATATTGATATTGTCTAGTGGTTATTGTTAATCTGAGCTTTGTTAATTGGTTGCTCCATACTGTAACTTTGGACTTCTACCCATTCTTTGTAAAAAGGTAGAGTGGATCAAAGGGAATATGTGGTCTTATTGTACTTACATTTTCCTAAGACTTTTCCTTAGCAAGAGAAATGAATATGATAAAGTAAGATTTCAGTTATAGTTATGTGTGGATCACATGGGTCACAAAGGGAGAGTTCTAAAATCATGAAAATGAGTAAGATTAGTAGTATCCAATAACAACACAGCATTCTGCCAACAGATTTTAAAGAACACAAATGACAGCCTGTCACCACATATCCAGTAAGTTGGAGTGGTTTCTACCAACCTTATGTGAAAGATTAGAGTAAACCACAGCTTATATATAGACAAAGGGTAAAAATGCATTACAGTAAGATGACCAATACAGAAAACACTTTTGCCATGCATAGCTTAATCAGTTTCTGGAATGACTATAGCAGGTGCAATCCCCCCTTGGGTGTTCAAGACCTCAATCTTCTTCTCTAAGGTGGTCAATGGATTAGAGATGTATTTTCACTCATAAGATTCTGGCTTTAAACTGCTGGGGTGAATCCAGGAAACCACTCCAGCCACCTCTCAGTAGGGGTAGATAAAATGGCAGTGCATAGACTTCTCCAACAAGACTTATATTCTTTTACCCATACAGCATCTCCTCATTTAAAGGGTTGTGCATCTGTGGTCAAGCTCACATTTGAATATTTTCTAACCCAGAGGCATATATTGGTCAAGGTCAAACAAAGAGCTTGCATTATTTTTACCTCAGTATAATGTGGCCCATATTCATTAAAGCTCATTATAGCTCAGATAATTGCACAATTAAATGAAAAATACTGCCTATTGTCTCAGAATATTTATATAGTATGTGATCCTCATAAGCAAAATATTTCTGTCTTTGTATGTTATGAAAAATTCTGTAATGTGGCCGCCTTTGTCTGCCCTACCCTGCTGCCCGCTCCCCACCCGCCAGGCCCCCAGGTGAGTCCCCGCCCAGCTCTGTCCAGGTTGCCCCTGTCCGGTTTTGGCCTGGACCATGCCCCAGGTCCCAGGCCCCTTTCACCCTCCCGCCTGCCTGTCCACCAAACTAGACCAGACTTGCTCGCTTTCCTCCATCCCTGGAGCTTGGGTGGGGCACTAAGCCAAGTCCCAGGTCCAGGGTGAAGAATTCTGCCATCAACATCAGCCCCTCTGCCTCTCTGGCCCACCAGGGACCCACGCACGTGGTCTACAAAAGATGCACTGCTACTCAGAATTCAATAGAGTCCAAAGAAAACTCAAGCAAGGTCCTAAGGGTCAAAGGCCAAACATCTGTAAACCTCTACAATCATCCTATCACATTGGAAAAATTCTTCACATCCAACCCAAAGATAAGTAAACCTCTTTTTTTCACCTTACTGTTGTTTTCTAATATTAATCACTATAGATTAACTTTTCCATAAAGCCACCCCAAAAACACAACTCCAGGGATCATACCACTCACCCTCACATATCACCAAGATACTACATCGTAAAAGTGCACTATCATACTAATATTCACTCCTTGTCTACTTAACCTGACTTAATTTATGTACTAATAACCTAACAGCCTCAACTAGGAAATAACAATAACAAAAGACAAACATACCCAACCCCAAGGCAAGCACTAGTAATAGCTGCCCAAGTGTAGGAATACAACTAAATCAGTTCAGTCAAAAACACACAGCAACTGAAAAGCCCTAGAAGACAAAACAACAATGCCCAAGTCAAAGTGCAGATCCATGAGAAACAAAACCCAAGAAGACCAATCTCCCACCGAAAGAATTAACCCCATAATGATGGATTCCAACCAGAACAAATTCAAAGGAAACACCCAAGAAGGCCAGACCAAAGACAATGACTTTCAAAGTATGATCATTACCATGATTAATACTATGAAAGAGGAAAGCCAAGAGGAGTTAACAGAATCAACCACTTTGAACAGGAACACAACAGGCACTTGGAGGAGTTCAGAAAAACAGTTGAAGAAACAAAAATAGGCATAGAGCAGTTAAAACAGTCTTAGGCAGAGTTTAAAACTGAACTAAAAGACAAGCAATCTTCAACCCAAAGCTCAATAGAGAGTCTTAGCAGCAGAACTAATGAAGCAGAAAATAGAATTTCAGATCTTGAAGACAAAGTGGGAGAATTAACCAGCTCAATGGAAGAGATTGTTAAAGCCAAAAAGATACTTGAGAGGAACATTCAAGAGATATGGGGCACACTGAAGAAGCCTAACATGCGCATTCATGGAATACCAGAGCAAGAATCCCAAAATACCACACCGGAGGAAATATTTCAATTCATCATAAATGAAAACTTCCCACAACTAAGGAATGAGATGCCTATCCAAATACAAGAGGCATTTCGCACTCCAAACAGATATGACCAAAATAGAAAATTGCCACGGCAAATAATAGTCAAAACACTCCACATTCAAGACAAAGAAAAGGTGCTGAGAGCTTCAAGAGAAAAAAAGCAAGTCACTTTTAAAGGTAAACCTATTAGAATAACAAATGACATCTCAATGGAAACAGTAAAAGCAAGAAGAGCTTGGAGAGATGTACTTCAAGTATTAAATGAGCAAAAATGCCAACCGAGACTGATATACCCGGCAAAACTATCTTTCATGATCAAGGGAGAAAGAAAAATTTTCCAGCACAAAGACAACTTGAAGGGATAGATGTCCACCAAAACAGGCCTTCAAAAAATGCTAGAAATGATACGCAAACTTGAAGAAAAGAACAAGCGTATCCAGGAGGACAGAAGGGAAGGAAAATACCACAAAAATATAAAGGTAAAACAATAATCTTATAAAATCCACTAAACATAAAAAATGTCAAGAACGCTCACGCAGTCCAGCCGGGCCTGCACCACGCGACCTAGGTAAGCTCGGTCCCGCCCACCCCCGGAACCCCAAGTCACCCAAGGGACCCAGATCCTCCCACCATCCAGCTGGAGCCCAGCTCGCAGGGCCTGGGAGGGGGAGAGGGCACCCCCTCTGCGCCCGGGCGCCGCCCAGAGGTCTCCCAGGATTAAATAGCGCCCCGCCGATGACACCATCCTTCCTTCCCCCACTCCACCGCCCGGGATGTGCAGGGTCCAGCCTGGACTCACCTCGATCTCGGAAAGCTCGGTCCTCGCCCACGCCCAAAACCCCAGGCCAAATAATTAAGTTTAGCGAAAAACGCACAGAAATTGAAAGAAGATCTTAAGAGTTAAAACGACAATGCCAAAGTCAAAGTGCAAATCCATGAGAAACAACACTCAAGTAAACAAATCTCCCACTGAAGGAATTAATCCCATACTGTTAGACTCCAACCAGAACAAACCTATGGAAAATGGCCAAGAAGGCCTGACCCAGGAAAATGACCTTCAAAATATGATAATTACAATGTTCAATACTATGAAAGAGGAAATCCGGGAGGAACTGAATAATCAAATCAATCGCTTCGAAGAGGAACACAACAGACACGGAGGAGTTGAGAAAAACAGTGCAAGAAACAAAAACTGGCATAGAGCAGTTAAAGCAGACTCAAGCAGAGTTTAAAACTGAGCTACAAGACAAGTTATCTTCAACCCAGAACTCCACAGAAAGTCTTATCAGCAGAACTAACGAAGCAGAAAACAGAATTTCAGACCTTGAAGATAAAGTGGGAGTATTAACCAGCTCAATGGAAGAGGTTGTTAAAGCCAAAAAGATACTTGAGAGAAATATTCAGGAGATATGGGACACGTGAAGAAGCCTAACATGCATATTCATGGAATACCAGAGCAAGAATCTCAAAATACCACCCCTGAGGAAATTTTTCAAACGATCATCAAGGAAAACTTTCCTCATCTAAAAAGAGAGAGGCCCATCCATATACAAGAGGCATTCCGTACCCCAAACAGATATGACCAAAACAGAAGTTTGCCACGGCAAATAATAGTCAAAACACTCCACAAACAAGATAAAGAACTGGTGCTGAGAGCTTCAAGGGAGAAAAAACAAGTCACTTTTAAAGGTAAACCTATTAAAATAACAAATGACTTCTCAGTCGAAACAGTAAAAGCAAGAAGAGCTTGGAGTGACATACTTCAAGTATTGAATGAGCAAAAATGTCAACCCAGGCTGATTTACCCTGCAAAACTATCAGTCATGATCGAGGGAGAAGGAAAAATTTTCCAGCACAAAGACAACTTGAAGGGATACATGTCCACCAAACCAGGCCTTCAAAAAATGCTAGAAATGATACTCAAGCGTGAAGAAAAAAACAGGCATACCCAGGAGAACAGAAGGCAAGCATAACACCATTAAAAGCGAAGCAATATATTTATAAAAACTACTAAACATAATAAATGTCTGGAATTAAAAATAGTTTCTCCATTATAACACTAAATGTTAATGGAATTAACTCACCGATCAAGAGACACAGATTACAAATTTGGATTAAAAATCACAATCCATCAATCTGCTGCCTGCAGGAAACCCATCTCACAACAAAAGATAGGCATGCCCTAAAAGTAAAAGACTGGTCAACAATTCTATGAGCTAATACAAGCAGAAAACAGGCAGGGGTAGCCATTATGCTATCAGACAAAGTGGACTACAAACCAAAGAAAATTATAAGAGATGCGGATGGATACTACATTTTAGTCACAGGTACAATTCACCAGGAAGACTTCACAATACTGAACATATAGCACCCAATACGAGACCCTCCACATTCATTAAGAAAACCCTACAGCGTCTAAAGCAAGAAATCAACCCCCAAATGATAATTCTTGGGGACTTCAACACCGCCCTCTCAACATGGGATAGATCAACAGGTCAAAAGTTTTACAGAGACACTTTGGACCTTAATCAAACCCTGAAAGAAATGGACCTTACAGAGCTCTATCAAACTTTTCACCCATGCATGAAAGAATACACATTTTTCTCAGCAGCACACGGAACTTTCTCCAAAATAGATCACATACTGGGCCACAAAATGAATCTACACATATACAAAACAGTTGAAATTCTAACCTTGCCCTGTCAGACCACCATGGCCTAAAGCTGGACATCCACAACAAAACAAACAAGAGAAAATACACTACCTCCTTGAAACTTAACACTATGATGCTGAATGAGAATTGGATTCAGGAAGAAAATACAAGAAAATTCAAGATTTCCTGAAAGTGAATAATAATGAAAATACAACTTACCAAAATCTCTGGGACACAATGAAAGCTGTTCTAAGAGGTAACTTCATAGCTCTTAATGCCTACATCAAAAAAATGGAAACATCAGAAATAAACAACTTAACAAGGCAGCTTAAAGCTTTAGAGAAACTAGAGCAATCTGATCCCAAAAGTAGTAGAAGAGAGGAGATTAGTAAAATAAGGGAAGAAATATCTGAAATCGAGATTAAGAAAACGATAGAAAAAATCAAACAGACAAAAAGCTGGTTCTTTGAAAAAATCAGTAAGATTGATACACCCCTAGCTAAATTAACCAAAAGCAAGAGAGAGAAAACCCAAATTAACAAAATTAGAAATGAAAATAGAGTTATCACTAATGATACCCAAGAAATCCAGAGAATTATAACATCATATTTCAAAAACTTATACTCTGTGAAGTTTTACAACACAAAAGAGATGGATGAATTTCTAAGTAAACACAACTTACCTAAATTGAATCAGGAAGTTGTGAATTATTTAAATAGTCCTATAACATATAAGGAAATTGAAGAACTAATCTCAAATCTTCCCACCAAAAAATGTCCTGGACCAGATGGATTCAGCACAGAGTTCCACCTATATGCCCAGAATGAAAGAAGTGAAAAAGCCTTGAGAGAAACAATCCCATTTACTATACCCCCTAAAAAAGTGAAATACCTTGGTATAAACCTAACCAAGGAGGTAAAAGACCTTTACAATGAAAACTTTAAAACCCTAAAGTAAGAAATAGCAGAAGACACCAGAAGGTGGAAAGACCTCCCTTGTTCCTGGATTGGCAGAATCAACATCTTAAAAATGACCATCCTACCAAAGGCAATATACAAATTCAGTGCTATTCCAATGAAAATCCCAAAGCAATTCTTCAAAGAAGTGGACCAAACAATCTCAAAGTTCATATGGAGGCACAAAAGACCCAGGAAAGCAAAGACAGTCCTGAGTAACAAAAACACTGCTGGAGGTATTACCATACCAAACCTAAGTCTATACTACAAATCCATAGTTATAAAGACAGCCTGGTACTGGCTCCAAAATAGACGCACAGATCAATGGATAAGGATTGAAGACCCAGATATAAGCCCACAATACTACAGCCATTTGGTCTTTGACAAAGTAGCCCAAACAATCCAATGGAAAAAGAACAGCATCTTCAACAAGAAGATTAAAGCTGGACCTGTACTTGTCACCATGTACAAGACTTAATTCCAAATGGATTAAGGACCTTGATATCAGGCCAGAGAATATAAAAACCATAGTTGAAAAGATAGGGAACTCCCTCGAACTGATTGGGCTTGGCCAACAGTTCCTAAACAGACATCCAATGGCACAGTCACTGCTACCAACTCTCAACAGTTGGGATCTTGTGAAATTAAAGAGCTTCTGTTCAGATAAAGAGATTGAAACAGAAGCTCAAAGGCAACCCAAAGAATGGGAGAAAATCTTCACTAACCACACATCTGATAGAGCTATGCTGTCTGGAGTGCACAAAGAACTTAGAAAACTAAACACCAAGGAAACCAATGGCCCAATTAAAAAATGGGCCCTGGAACTCAAAAGAAATTTTACCAGGGATGAAATTAGTGTCTAAGAAATATCTTGAAAACTGCTCCACTTCCTTAGCAATCAGGGAAATGCAAATCAAAACTTCCTTGAGATATCATCTCACCTGGTCAGGGTGGCAAAAATCCACAATACAAACAACACCAAATGCTGTAGAGGATGTGGAGAGAGGGGAACTCTCCTACATTGCTGGTGGGAATGCAGGCTCATACAGCCACACTAGTGAGTCATCTGGAGATTCTTAAAGAAATTAAAGATTGAAATGTCATATGACCCTTCTATTCCACTTTTGGGAATAAGCCCCCATGCAGCAGAGGTTCACCTCAGTAACACAAGCTCGACCATGTTCATAGCAGCACTGTTTACAATAGCAAAGTCTTGGAATGAACCCAAATTTCCAACAGTTGATGAATGGATAAGGAAACTGTGGTACATCTATACAATGGAGTACTACTCAGCCATCAAAAATGATGAATTACTGGAATTTGCCAGGAAATGGATGTCATTAGAAACAATTATATTAAGCAAAGTATCCCAGACCCAGAAAATTAAGCACCGTATGTACTCCCTAATAGGTGGCTCTTAGTACCAAACCCACCCAGCCCACTTAAAGACACTCAAAGTAAATCTCTGTAATACCTACAATAATTGCAAGTTTTATGAACAGGAGGGATGGGGTAGGAGGGCCATACCAGAAACAAGGAGAGAGGGGACCATGTTACAGCAGAGAAAATAGGCCTCCATCAAGGACTCAAATAAGTAATGAGACATCTGATTAAGTTCACAGACTTTCGTCCTGATCATTTACTACTGAGGGGGTACGATCTCACCAGAAGAGGAGGGCATATAGTCTGGCAGATAAAAAGTAACCATTTTGCAAATGGGTGATAGACCCCTCCCTCACTGTGGTTTCCCACTTTTATTACATCTACCTTTGAATGTGCTCTTATAACAAGACTCTAGTTTAACAGCTTTTTGTCTCTGGTCAGGGGGTGACATACATTGCCTATCAGGATGGAGTGAAGGGCATTGCAGGAGCAGCAAAACTGCAAAAGAAAATCAACAAACCACAGTCCAGAACTTCAGAGACTCTATATCAACCACCTAGAACTAGGCCAGACTAATCTCTCCCCATCCTGATGCTCAGGGACATTTCCGGAAGAGGGGGCGGTAAGAGTGTAAGAGCAAAAGGATGGGAGGAGCAATGATATGTAAGATACTCCATAGAAGTTAGGGCTGAAGCAATCATAATTGGACTTTACATGCCCTGCGCAATGTCCAACACACTATTGACCTCACAAAGTCTAGCATCTGCTTAAGGCACCAAGATCCTTGGAGGCAAGGGATTGGCAGCCACAGCAGTGTTCCTATACTTAAGGGGAACACGGGAAAGGGTTCAGGGAAAGGCCACTGGGTCCTTGTATGTCATCGGAGAAGAGGGCTCAGAGGAAAATCAGACATGCACAAGAAAGAACTCTCTGGGAATTGGGGCGGGAGGCACTGGGGGATGGAGAGGGAGGAAGGAGGGTAGGGAGAGCAGGGGGTTCGGGGGGAGGAGGAGGGAGGGAGGGAACTGGTGTACCTATTGTTTTTATGAGCTGAAATAATAAATTTTTAAAAAAAATTTTAAAAAGAGATTTAACCTGATTGAAAAAAAATGTCCAGAATTAAAAATAATTTCTCCATTATAACATTAAATGTCAATGGACTTAACTCAGCGATTAAGAGACACAGATTACACACTTGGCTTAAAAACCCACAACCCATCAATCTGCTGCTGCAGGAAACTCATCTCACCACAAAAGATAGGCACATCCTAAAAATGAAAGGCTGGTTCAAAATTCTGCAAGCTAATGGAACAAGGAAACAGGCAGGGGTAGCACAGGCTAGAATTTCAACTTTCCTGTATATGTGGAAATTTATTTTGTGGCCCAATATGTGATCTATTTTGGAGAAAATTCCGTGTGCTGCTGAGAAAAATGTGTATTCCTTGGTGCTTGGATGAAAATTTTGATAGAGATCCATAAGGTCTATTTCAGTACGAGTTTGATTAAGTTTCTCTATCAAAATTTTCATCCAAGCACCAAGGAATACACATTTTTCTCAGCAGCACACGGAATTTTCTCCAAAATAGATCACATATTGGGCCACAAAATAAATTTCCACATATACAGGAAAGTTGAAATTCTAGCCTGTGCCCTATCAGACCACCACGGCCTAAAGCTGGACATTCACAACACAACAAAAGATAGAAAATACACTAACTCCTGGAAACTTAACACTATGATGCTGAAGGAGAACTGGATTCAGGAAGAAATTAAAAAGGAAATTCAAGATTTCCTGAAAGCGAAACAATATGATAATACAGCTTACCAAAATCTCTGGGACACAATGAAAGCTGTCCTAAGAGGTAAGTTCATAGCTCTTAATGCCTACAACAAAAAAATGGAAACATCACAAATAAACAACTTAACAATGCAGCTTAAAGCTTTAGAAAGCCTAGAGCATTCTGATCCCAAAAGCAGTAGAAGAGAGGAGATTAGCAAAATAAGGGGAGAAATATCTGAAAACGAGATTAGGAAAACGATAGAGAAAATCAAACAGACAAAAAGCTGGTTCTTTGAAAAAATCAATAAGATTGATACACCCCTAGCTAAATTAACCAAAAGCAAGAGAGAGAAAACCCAAATTAACAAAATTAGAAATGAACATGGAGTTATCACTACTGATACTCAAGAAATCCAGAGAATTATAACATCATATTTCAAAAACTTGTACTCTGTGAAATATGACAACACAAAAGAGATGGATGAATTTCTAAGTAAACACAACTTACCTAAATTGAATCAGGAAGTTGTGAATTATTTAAATAGTCTTATACCATATAAGTAAATTGAGGAAGTAATCTCGAATCTTCCCACCAAAAAGTGTCCTGGACCAGATGGATTCAGCATAGAGTTCTACCAGACATTTAAGGAGTTAATAACACTAATACTCCTGTTCCACCAACAAGCAAAGGAAGGAACACTACTAAATTCCTTCTATGAAGCTAATATTGTTTTAATTCCAAAACCTATAAAAGATACACCTAAAAAAGAAAACTATAGGCCAATCTCTCTGATGAACACAGATGCAAAGATTCTCAACAAAGTCTTAGCAAATCGGATTCAAAAACATATCAAAAAGATCATTCATGGAGATCAAGTAGGCTTTATCCCTGGCACACAAGGTTGATTCAACATACGCAAATCAATAAATGTAATTCATAAAATAAACCAGTCTAAAGCCCAAGACCACATGATACTCTCGATAGATGTTGAAAAAGCTTTTGACAAGATCCAACAGCCTTTTATGATCAAAACGCTAGAGACAGTAGGAATAGAAGGAACCTTTATCAATATAATAAAAGCAGTATACAACAAGCCTACAGCAAGGATTATACTCAATGGGGAAAAACTTGAAGTATTCCCACTTCGATCAGAAACTAGACAAGGCTGTCCACTCTCGCCACTTCTATTCAATATTGTACTTGAAGTCTTAGCTGAAGCCATAAGACACGAAAGGGACATGAGAGGGATTAGAATCAGCAAGGAAGAAGTCAAGCTATCCCTATTTGCAGATGACATGATCTTATACCTGAGTGATCCCACAAACTCCACCAGGAAGCTTCTGGAACTAATTGAGAAGTTCAGCAGGGTGGCAGGATACAAAATAAATGTGCAAAAATCAGAGGCCTTCCTATATGCCCAGAATGAAAGAAGTGAAAAAGCCTTGAGAGAAACAATCCCATTTACTATACCCCCTAAAAAAATGAAATACCTTGGTATAAACCTAACCAAGGAGGTAAGAGACGTTTACAATGAAAACTTTAAAACCCTCAAGAAAGTAATTGCAGAAGACACCAGAAGGTGGAAAAACCTCCCATGTTCCTGGATTGGTAGAATCAACATCGTAAAAATGACTATCCTACCAAAGGCAATATACAAATTCAATGCTATACCAATTAAAATCACAAAGCAATTTTTTGAAGAAGTTGACCAAACAATCTCAAAGTTCATATGGAGGCACAAAAGACCCAGAATAGCAAAGATAATCCTGAATAACAAAAACACTGCTAGAGGTATCACCATACCAAATTTTAGTCTATACTAAAAATCCATAGTTGTAAAAACAGCCTGGTACTGGCTCCAAAATTGACACACAGATCAATGGATAAGGGTTGAAGACCCTAGATATAAGCCCACAAAACTACAGCCATTTGGTCTTTGACAAAGGGGCCCAAAAAATCCAATGGAAAAAAAACAGTATCTTCAACAAATGGTGCTAGCAAAACTGGATCTCCACATGTAGAAGATTAAAACTGGACCCATACTTGTCACCTTGTACAAGACTTAATTCCAAATGGATCAAGGACCTTGATTTAAGGCCAGAGTCTATAAAAACCATAGTTGAAAGGGCAGGGAATTCCCTCAAGCTGATTGGGCTAGGCCAACAGTTCCTAAACAGACATCCAATGGCACTGCTACCAACTCTCAACAGTTGGGATCTTGTGAAATTAAAGAGCTTCTGTTCAGATAAAGAGATTGAAACACGAGCTCAAAGGCAACCCACAGAATGAGAGAAAATCTTCACTAACCACATATCTGATAGAGCTCTACTGTCCAGAGTGCACAAAGAACTTAGAAAACTAAACACCAAGGAAACCAATGGCCCAATTAAAAAATGGGCCCTTGAACTCAAAAGAAACTTTACTAGGGATGAAATTAAAATGTCTAACAAATATCTGAAAAAATGCTCCACTTCCTTAGCCATCAGGGAAATGCAAATCAAAACTTCCCTGACATATCATCTCACCTGGTCAGGATGGCAAAAATCCACAATACAAACAACAACAAATGCTGGAGAGGATGAGAAGAGAGGGGAAGTCTCCTCCATTGCTTGTGGGAATGCAGGCTCATACAGCCACTCTGGCTAGCCATCTGGAGATTCTTAAAGAAATTAAAGATCGAAATGCCATATGACCCTGCTATTCCACTTTTGGGAATAACCCCCCATGCAGCAGAGGTTCACCTCGATAGCACAAGTGCGACCATGTTCATAGCAGCACTGTTTACAATAGCAAAGTCATGGAATCAACCCAAATGTCCAAGAGTTGACGAGTGGATAAGGAAAGTGTGGTACATCTATACAATGGAGTACTACTCAGCCATCAAAAATGATGAATTACTGGAATTTGCTGGGAAATGGATGTCATTAGAGACAATTATATTGAGTGAAGTATCCCAGACCCAGAAAATTAAGCGCCGTATGTACTCCCTAATAGGTGGCTCTTAGTACCAAACCCACCCAGCCCACCTAGAGACACTCGACGATAAATCTCTGTAATACAGTAATTGCAAGGAATATGAACAGGCGCGATAGGAGTAGGAGGGCCACACCAGAAAAAAGGAGAGGGGACCAGGTAACAGCAGAGAAAATAGGCCTCCATCAAGGACTGCGAGTAAGCAATGAGACATGTGGTTAAGTTCACAGACTTTTCGCTCCTGATCATCTACAACTGAGGGGGTATGATCTCACCAGAAGGGGAGGGCATATAGTTTGGCAGATAATAAGTAACCATTTTGCAAATGGGGGATTGACCCCTCCCTCACTGTGGTTTCCTACTTTTATTGCATCTACCTTTGAATATACTCTTAAAACAAGACTCTAGTTTAACAGTTTTTTATCTCTGGGCAGGGAGTGACATCCAATACCCATCAGGATGGAGTGAAGGGCATTGCAGGAGCAGCAAAACCAAAAAAAAAAAAAATCAACAAACCATCATCCAGAACTTCAGAGACTCTATATCAACCACCTAGAACTAGGCCAGCCTTATCTCTCCCCATTCTGAATCTCAGGGAAATTTGCGGAAGTGGGGGCGGTAAGAATGTAAGAGCATAAAGATGGGAGGAGGAATGATATGCAAGATACTCCACACAAGTTAGGACCGAAGCAATCATAATTGGACTTTACATGCTCTGTGCAATGTCCAACACACTATTGTCCCCACAAAGTCTAGCATTTGCTAAAAGCACGAAGATCCTTGGAGGCAAGGGATTGACAGCCAAAATAGTGTTCCTATGCTTAAGGAGAACACAGGAAAGGGTTCAGGGAAATGCCACTGGGTCCTTGTATGTCATCGGAGAGGAGGACCCAGAGGACAGTCAGGCATGCACATTAAAGGATTCTCCGGGGATTGGGGGAGGGGAGGCACTGGGGGGTGGGAAGGGAGGGGTGAGGGGAGGGCGAGCAAAGGGGTGGGAGGAGGAGGGGGGAGGGAGGGAACTGGTGTACCTATTAAGTTTGTATGAGCGGAGATATTAAAAAATATTTAACAAAAAAATTATTTCAACCAGTACAATGCAAAAAATATAGCAGTCATTAATACTGTCACAAAAAAAATTCTGTAATGTTACTTTTCTACTTGTGTTTTAGGAATTTTATGTTCCACAGAACTTTTTGTAAGTGTGCTCTTATTTTAAATGTTTTGAAGCAATAAAAGTTTAAATTTTACTTTAAATTTAAATTTTAAATTCTTTTAAATCATGTGTCAAAAAAAAAAGAATCTCAAAAGGGGATTGCACCATTTCAACCATGAATAGCAGCCCATGTTCCAATATTGTGGTTATTAAGATTCCAAACTGAGAAAATTGTTATTAAGAAAAGTAAGGTTACTTCTCATGCCTTCTTTGTGAGAATATGGACAGCATCTACCCACCCTGAAAAGATACACACAATGCTGGCAGATACTTGGCAGTGTCATCCCTGGGAAAGTTCAGTAAAGTCCATGACTATATTTCCAAATAGTGCTAGATATCAGTGCTTTGTATCTCAGGAAAGACCCTGGTTCCTGGTGTAGTTTATTTAGGGTGAAATTTTCAAGTCATTTGCATTTGGGGAATACTAGAGAGTTAAGGGATATAGAAATACTGGACTAATGTGAGTCTGGTGAAACTGCTTGACAAAGATGAGACTATGGCATCAGAAATTAGTCTATGGGCATCATGGCAATAATAGATGGGCTTCTGAGTTTCAGTGGCATCTACAAATCATTCAGTGTCTGCTACAAGCAGTATACTCCTGGATTTTTTCCAACTGGAGTATATGGGGTAAAGACTGGTGGCACTGGGGTACCCACATTCAGGAGCATTTCTCTCTGTTCTGTGGGAGACTTTGGAAGAGGGATTATCTTCCTGTGGAGTACAGTTGTAGAAGGCCCAGGAGCAAGCAAGGTAGGGAGATTTCTCTCCATCTCTCCAGATAAAAAAATGAGTTAGTTGCAATTTGGAGGCAACTGCCATCTGAACCACCATGATTCTACATCTTTCTTCAAGACAGGTTTTTTTAACCAAGATGATTAGAGACTATGTCTTGCCATCAGTCAATGTGACAGTTACTCAGGTTAGCCTAGGTTCCCTGAAATGACTCCAATGATCCATTGACTACTATTTTACAGAATGTCTGGGGGTTTTGTGAGAGAAAACTGAAAACTGTAATTTTTTTTATTCAATTGTGCATGTGTGCATGTGTGCACATGTGTGTATGTATGAGTGGGTTTGTGTAGAATCATGGGCGAATTTGGGAACCACCATGGACTGCCTCCACCTCCTCCTCGTTTACTTTGACCCCGGGATTCTCAGGCTCCACCCTATCAGGACCAGAAACACAGGCCGCCCCCACTTCTGCCTGGTGTCTATATGTGGGGTCTAGGATCTGAACTCAGGACCTTCCGCCTGCAAGGCACAGGCTTAACCCCTGAGCCACCTCTTCAGCCCCCAGAAACTGTAATATCTTGAATAACACTTTTTGAAACTTTTTATCATGCACTCCCTGGGATAAGTTTACTATGTCACCCATCTTCTCCCTTAGAGGTTGATAATTATGCACATGAAACGTTAGTAAGGGATCACTTCATCTATCTTCCTCCTTTTTCTTCATGTAAATGTTTCAAGTATCTCTTAGCATTCATTTATCAGTATATCCCCAAAGAGGGCCACTATAAACCACATTAGGGTTGCCGCAAAAGCATTAATTGGAAAGACTCATTTGCGTCGGTCTTTCATAAAATGCAATGAGCTCTTCTCTCATCTTTTTCATTCGCATGCACTCACAACTCCAAGCTATAGTCAAGCAAAGTAAAGGTGCATTTTCACCTCCCGTGAAGTTACACAGGCAGTTCTAGAAGTTTATCATACCCCTTTCTTGTCTTTAGGGGAAGGCTATAAAAATGAATAAACCTGGACTCTCACCAACCTGATGGGCAATATTCACATTCCTTGGCTGATTCCTGGACCTTTCTGGGTTCCACTGATGTTCCTAAATTCATGCCCTGGCACACTGGGAATGCTCTCTCCAAAAGAACAATCACTCCACTGGCAATAGTGAAGTGACCACCCCAAGAGTTTCTGGCTTGCATGCCAGTAATAAGATAGGTAAAATCATTCTCTGTACCTACTGGTCAGAGATCCAGAAATTGTGTATGATTCTTGCATAGAAAGTGAGATCTTTTTCCAAAGATCAGTTTATTGTTCCAGCACAGTTGAGTAGATGCATATTCATAATCTGAGTCCAAATAGCATTGGGGCATTGCTTTATATATCTGTTGCTACTCCTTTTCTCAATTTACCTATTCCTTGTCTCCCATATGTGGTAATCAGGCATTCCAAAAACTGTGATAAGGTTAAACATCCTCAATAATTAATATATTTAAACCTAGCTCCTAATACAGCATTTTTATTTTTTAAAGAACTTCTTTAATTTTTTTTCCCTAATCATACAAGCTTAATAGGTACCCAGTCCCCTCCCTCCCTCTATCCCTCCTCAGTCCCCCTTGCAACCTCCCCCACTTTTTTCCCTCCTTTCACACCCCTCCCTCCCCTTCTCCCACGCCTCCCCCTTCCCCAACTCTATTGCCTGGACCATCCTTTTGTGTGAATGCCAAATTTCCCTCTGAGTCCTCCACTCTAGTGAGGTGTAAGGACTCAGTTGCATTGCCCAAAGCCTTTTCTTGGGAGAGCCTTTAATATGGGAACACTATTATGACTGTTAATCCCATGCCTCTAAGGATCCTAGTGCCTATGATGCATGCTAGATTTTTTGGGGGGTCATTGACATGTCAGTCATTGCACAGGTCATGCGAAGTCTGATTATAGCTAATGTGGCCCTAACTTGTGTAGAATATCTTGCGTATAGTTGCTCTTCCCCATCTTTAGGCTATTATAATCTTACTGCCCCCTCTTCTGCAAATTTCCCTGAACTTTATGATGGGGAGAGATTTGGGTGGTCTGAATCCAGGTGATTAATGTAGGGTCTCTAGTGTTCTGAATAATCATTTGTTTTTTTCAGTTTTGCTGTTCCTGCACTGCCCTTGGCTCCATCCTGATTGGTATTGGATGTCACCTTCTAACCAAAAATAAAAGACTGTTTAAATGAAGATATTACTATATGAGGAGAGTCAAAGGTAGAAGGAATAGGAGTAGGAAACCGCAGTGATGGGGGAGGGAGGAGTCTACCATTTGCGGGATGGTTACCATCTATCTGCCAGACTCTATACCTTCCCTGATTGGTAAGATCACACCCCCTCAGTACCAAGTAACCAGGAAAGAAAGTGAGAGTGAGCTTAACCAAATGTCTCACTATTTACTTGCAATATTTGATGGTGACCTAGCATGATCCTCTCTCTCCTTATTTCTGGAGGAGCCTTCTTCCCCTTCCCTCCTGTATATATTTTTGAAATTACTGAAGTTATTACAAAGATATATCTTTGAATATGTTATTAAATCGGTTTGGTACTAAGATCCACCTATTAGGAAGTACATATGGTGCTTAATTTTCTGTGTCTGGGATAGTTCACTCAATATAATTTTTTCTAATTCCATCCATTTTCTGGCAAATTTCATTAATTCATCATTTTTGATGGCTGAGTAGTATTCCATTGTATAAATGTACCACATTTTCTTTATCCACTCGTCAACTGTAGGGCATTTGAGCTGATTCCATGACTTTGCTATTGTAAATAGTGCTGCTATGAACATGGTTGTGCTTGTGTCATTGAGATGAACTTTTGCTTTCTGGGGGATTATTCCCAGAAGAGGAATAGCAGGGTCATATGGCATTTAAATCTTTAACTTTTTAAAAATCTCTAGACTGACCACCAGAGTGGTTGTATAAGCCTGCATTTCCACCAGCAATGTAGGAGAGTTCCCTTCTCACCACATCCTCTCCAGTAGTTGGTATTGTTTGTATTGTGGATTTTTGCCATTCTGACCAGGGTGAGATAATACCTCAGGGAAGTTTTGATTTGCACTTCCCTGATGGCTAAGGATGCGGAACATTTTTTTTTTATTTCTGCGTGTACAAACTTAATAGGTGCCCTGGTCCCCTCCCTCCCTTCACCCCTTCCTGGACCCCCATGCTCCCTCCCCCCTTTTCACCTTCCTTTCCCCCTTCCCTCTCTATCTCCCAGTGCCTCCTCCCCCATCCCTGATGCATCCTTTAATGTGTATGTCAAACTTTCCTCTGGGTCCTCCTCTCCGATGAGGTGTAAGGACTCAGTGGCACTTCCTAGAACTCTATCCTGCATTCCCCTTAAGTATAAGAACACTATTGTGGCTGTTAATCCCTAGCTTCTAAGGATCTTACTGCCTTTAGTCCATGCTAGATTTTGAGGGATCAGTAATGTGTTGGTCATTGCACAGGTCATGCAAAATCTCCAATTTCATCCCTGGAAAAGTTTCTTTTGAGTTCCAAGGCCCATTTTTGAATTGGGCCATTCATCTCCTTTGTGTTTAGTTTTCTAAGTTCTGGATAATAGAGCTCTATAAGATGTGTGCTTAGTGAAGATTTTCTCCCATTCTGTGGGTTGTCTTTTTGCTCAGGCTACAATCTCTTTATCTGAACAGAAGCTCTTTAATTTCATAAGATCCCATTTGTTGAGTGTTGGTTCTAGTGACTATACTATTGGATTTCTATTTAACAACTGTTGGCCTAGTCCAGTCAGCTCAAGGGATTTTCCCTACCATTTCAAATAGGTTTTTTATAGTCTCCGCCCTAAAATTTAGGTCATTGATCCATTTGGAATTAATTTTTATGCATGGTGACAAGTACGGGTCCAGTTTTAATCTTCTCCATAGACATCCAGTTTTGCCAGCACCATTTGTTGAAGATGCTGTTCTTTTTTCCATTGAATTTTTGGGCCCCTTTGTCAAAGATCAAATGGCTGCAATTGTGTCGGCTTATATTGGGTCCTCAACCCTTATTCATTGATCTACATGTCTATTTTGGAGCCAGTACCAAGCTGTTTTGATTACTATAGTTTTGTAATATAGATTAAGGTTTGATATGGTGATACCTCCAGCAGTGTTTTTGTTACTCAGGTTTGTTTTTGCTATCCTGGGCCTTTTGTGCTTCCATATGAATTTTGAGATTGGTCAATTTCTTTAAAGAATTGCTTTGGGATTTTGATTGGTACAACATTGAATCTGTATATTGCTTTTGGTAGGATGGTCATTTTTATGATATTGATTCTGCCAATCCAGGAACATAGGAGGTCTTTCCACCTTCTGGTGTCTTCTGTAACTTCTTTCCTTAGGGTTTTAAAGTTTCATTATAAAAGTCTCTTACTTCCTTGGTTAGATTTATACCAAGATATTTCATTTTTTAGGGGCTATAGTAAATGGGATTGTTTTCTTAGGGCTTTTTCACTTCTTTCATCTTGGGCATAGAGGAAGGCCACTGATTTTTGTACATTTATTTTGCATCCTGCCACCCTGCTGAACTTTTGCTAATGTACCACAAGGCTGTGCTAACATACCAATCTCTCAAGCACACTCATTGAAATAATGGGATAAGAAAGAAAGAAGAATGATGGAGAGCTAGCAAGGATTTAGATGTATACGATCATGTCATTGCGAACAGGGATAACTTGACTTCTTCCTTGCCAATTTGAATCCCTTTTATCTACTTTTCTTGTCTTATGGCTTCAGCTAAGACTTCCAGTACAATATTTAATAGAAGTGGTGAGAGTGGGGGCTGGAGAGGTGGCTCAGGAGTTAAGCCTCCACCTTGCAGGCAGTAGATCCTGAGTTTGGTTCCTAGATCCCATGTATAGACGCCAGGCGGAAGCGGGGGCGGCCTGTGCTTCTGGTCCTGGTAGGGCGGAGCCTGTGAATCCCAGAGCAGAAGGAGGTGGAGGCGTCCATGGTGGTTCGCGAATTCGTCCATGGTTCTACACACACACAGACACGCACGCACATACACACGCACATGCGCACAGTTGAATAAATAATAATAATAATAAAAAAATTTAAAAAAAAGAAGTGGTGAGAGTGGAGAGCTTTGTTTAGTTCCTGACCAAAGTGGAAATGTTTTTAATTTTTCTCCATTGAGTATAATCCTTGCTGTTGGTTTGTTGTATACCACTTTTGTTATATTCATAGATTCCTTCCATTCCAACTGTCTCTAGAGTTTTGATCATAAAGGGCTATTGTTTTTGTCAAAAGCTTTTTCTACATCTATCCAGAGTATCATGTAGTCTTGGATTTCGGACTCATTGATATGGTGAATTAAATGTATTGATTTGCATATATTGAATCAACCTGGGATAAAGCCTACTTAATCACTGTGAATGATCTCTTTGATATGTTTTGAATCCGATTTGCTGAAACTTTGTTGAGAATCTCTGCATCTGTGTTCATCAAAGAAGTTGGCCTATAATTTTCTGTTTTAAGTGTGTCTTAATTAGGTTTTGGGATTAAGACGATATTAGCTTGGTGGGAAGATTTGAGATTACTTCATCGATTTACTCATATGTTATAGGACTATTTAAATAATTCACAACTTCCTGATTCAATTTAGGTAAGGTGTGCTTATTTAGGAATTTATCCATTTCTTTTGTATTATCAAATTTCACAGAGTATAGGTTTTGAAATATGATGCTATAATTCTCTGAATTTCTTGGGTATCAGTAGTGATAACTCCATGTTCATTTGTAACTTTGATAATTTGGGTTTTCACTGTCTTGTTTTTGGTTAATTTAGCTAGGGGTGTATCAATCTTATTGATTTTTTTCAAAGAACTAGCTTTTTGACTGGTTGATTCTCTGTGTCATTTTCCTTATCTCAATTTCAGATATTTTTCACCTGATTTTGCTAATCTCTCTTCTACTGCTTTTGGAATCCAATTGCTCTAGTGTCTCTAAAGCTTAAGTTGCATTTTTCAGTTATTTATTTCTGATGTTCATTTTTTTTTTGATGTATGCATCAAGATCTATGAACTTACCTCTTAGGACAGCTTTCATTGTGTCCCAAAGATTTTGGTAAGTTGTATTTTCATTATCATTCGCTTCCAGGAAATCTTGAATTTCCTTTTTAATTTCTTCCTGAATCCAATTCTCATTCAGCGTCATAGCGTTTCCAGGAGTTAGTGTATTTTCTGTTGTTTGTTGTGTTGTGGATGTCAAGCTTTAGACCGTGGTGGTCTAATAGGGTACAGGCTAGAATTTCATCTTTCCTGTATATGTAGAGATTCATTTTGTGGCCCAATATGTGATCTATTTTGGAGAAAGTTCCATATGCTGTTGAGAAAAATGTGTATTCCTTGGTGCTTGGATGAAAATTTTGATAGAGATCCATAAGGTCTATTTCAGTAAGAGTTTGATTAAGTTTCAAAGTGTCTCTGTTAAGTTTTTGACCTGCTGATCTATCCCATGTTGAGAGGATGGTGTTGAAATCCCCAAGAATTATCGTTTTGGGGTTGATTTCTCACTTTAGATACTGTAGAGTTTGCATAATGATTGTGGAGGAACCCATATTAGGTGCATATATGTTCAGTATTGTGTAGTCTTCCTGGTGAATTGTACCTGTGACTAAAATGTAGTATCCATCTGTGTCTCTTATGATTTTTTTTGTTTGAAGTCCACTTTGTCCGACAGCATAATGGCTACCCCTGCCTGTTTTCTGGTTCCATTCACTTGCAGAATTTTGGACCAGCCTTTAATTTTTAGGATGTGCCTATCTTTTGTGGTGAGATGAGTTTCCTGCAGGCTGCAGATTGATGGGTTATGATTTTTAATCCAAGTTTGTAATCTGTGTCTCTTGATTGGTGAGTTAATTCCATTGACATTTAATGTTGAAATAGGGAAAATACTTTTAATTCCGGACACTTTTTATGTTTATGTTTTGTTGGTATTAATCTTCCCTTCTGTCCTCCTGGATATGCTGTTCTTTTCTTCATGCTTGAGTATCTTTTATAGCATTTTTTGAAGGCCTGGTTTAGTAGACATGTAAGCCTTCAAGTTGTTTTTGTTCTGGAAAACTTTTCTTTCTCCCTCGATCATGACAGATAGTTTTGCAGGGTATATCAGCCTGGGTTCATATTTTTGTTGATTCAATACTTGAAGTACGTCTCTTTTAGCTCTTCTTGCTTTTACTATTTCCATTGAAAAGTCATTTGTTATTTTAATAGGTTTACCTTTAAAAGTGATTTGTTTTTTTTTTCCCTTGAATCTCTCAGCGCCATTTCTTTGTCTTGAATGTGTAGTGTTTTGACTATTATTTGCCGTGGCAAGTTTCTATTTTGTTCATATCTCTTTGGTATTTGGGATTCTTGTTCTGGTATTCTATGAATGTGCATGTTAGGCTTCATCAGGGTGTCCCATATCTCTTGAATATTTCTCTCAAGTATCTTTTTGGCTTTAACAACCTCTTTCATCAAGCTAGTTAATACTTCCACTTTTCTTTAAGATCTGAAATTCTGCTTCCTTAGTTGTGCTAATAAGACTCTCTGTTGAGTTCTAGGTTGTATAAAACTTGTCTTTTAGTTCAATTTAAACTCTGCTTGAAATTGTTTTAACTGCTCTATGCCTATTTTTGTTTCTTGAACTGTTTTTCTCAACTCCTCCAAGTGTCTATTGTGCTCCTGTTCAAAGTGATTGATGCGGTTATTTAACTCTTCTTGGATTTCATCTTTCATAGTATTGATCATGGTAATGATCACACTTTGAAAGTCGTTGTCTTGGGTATAGCTTTCTTGGCTATTCTCTGTGATTTTTTTCTGGTTGGAATCTATCATTATGGGGTTAATTGTTTTGGTGGGAGATTTGTTTTCTTGGCTTTTGTTTCTCATGGATTTGCACTTTAACTTGGGCATTGTTGTTTTAAATCTTAAGACCTTTCAGTTTCTGTGTGTTTTTAACTGAACTGAACTTGTTGCTATTACTACTCTTGAGCAGTTATTGCTAGTATTTGCCTTGGAGTTGGGTACGCTTATCTGTTGTTATTGTTGTTTCCTAGATGAGGCTATTAGACTGTTAGTTCATCAATTAAGTCAGGTTTAGTGGACAGAGTGTGAATATTAGTATGGTAGTGCACTTTTACAATTTAGTACCTTGGTGATATGTAAAAGTGAGTGATATAATCCCTGAAATTGTATATGTTTTTGGAGATGGCTATATGGAAAAGTTAATCTACAGTGATTAATAATTGAAAGGAGCAGGATGGTAAAAAAGGGGCTAGATGTGAAGAATCTCCCCCATGTGATAGGATGACTTTAGAGGACTTCAGATATATGGCCTTTGTCCCCTAGAGCTTTCCTTGGGTTTTCTTTGGACTCTGTTGAATTCTGATGAGCAGTGTGTCCTCCCTGGAAAGGGCAGAGATGGGGGTGATGGCACATTTAATCTGGGACTTGGGGTGTGGACTAGTGACCCTCCCTCACCCAGGGCAGACTGGGTGCTGCTCCAACTGGCTAGTGGGAGGACTTGGGGTGATCGGGATTTACCTGATGAACAATGTGTCCTCCCTGGACCATGATTGTCCCCGGCAGGCGGAAAGGGAACAGTTAACTTGGTGACATGGGGTCATAATGAAATATTTTATAATATTTGTTTTAAAGTTCTTTATACTTAAATTCATTCTGTGCTAACTAAAATTTCTAAATAGTAATGAAGGAACATGTGATGTTTCAATAACCATGCATTGTGCAGTGCTTAGGGTGAAACATGTCTCCTCAAATGATTATTTCTTCATATATAAACTTTTAAAATATTTTACTCTTGTTTTTTAAAGACAGAACATATTATTGAAGTCACCGGTATTCCCTAAAATAGTAAAATGTCTCATTTTTATTCAGTGTAAATTAGTACCATTGATCCATGTTTTCCCTCACAGCTGCTAGTGACAATAAGGCTGCTGTCAGTTTTTATAATGTCAGTATTTTCTTCCGCATATGAATGTGCTTAGACAATACTTGCCTTTGGGATCTTGCTTTCTCCTTAATATATTGAACTCCAGTTCCATCCCTATTGTTGTAAATATCAGGATTTCATTCTTCAAATCTGAATAATCTTTCATTATGAATATGTACCAAAATGTTTTCATGCATTCATCATTCAGTGGACAATTACTCTCAATTCTTGACTGTTATGAGCATGAGAGTACACCTATTTTTAGCATACAGATTTCATTTACTAGATGTATACATACATTTACATATATATGCATATATATGAGCATTCATACCTATCTATACACATGTAGTAGTACAATTCCTAGATGTTGTCATCATTCTACTTTCATTTGTTTGAAAATTCTTCTTACTGTTTTACATTAGCATTTATATGAATTTATATTTCTGTCAATTGGGCAAGGGTTTTAATTTCTCTATATCCTGACCAGCACTTATTATCATCAGTCTTCTTTTGATAATAGACATTCTTGTTAAGGTAGGATATTTCTTCGTCATCTGAGTTTCTTGTACTTCCAAATGAATTTTAGGTTCTTTTTCAGTTTCTGGGAAGCATACTATTGATATTTTCTTGGGAATTCATTGAACTTGCAGATCTCTTAGCCAGTACAGAAATTTTAAATAAAATTATTTTAGTGCAAGGGCACATGAAATCTTCATTTTTGTGTTTCATTTCATTACTTTACAATACAAAGCACTTTCTCCTTCTTAATTAAATTTATTCTTAGGTGTTTTATAACTAAATTTTTATATAAATTTCAGAGACTAAAAATTAACCATATTTGAATTTTTTCTTTATGAGTATTGTGCATTTTTTAAAAAATGAACACATAAATGAGAAAGTTTAGAGAAAAAAGAAAACAACATAGCAAATAAATATATACAAGGCAAAAATAAGTCTTTAGTTAACCATGAACATAACCACTACTAGCTTGGAGCAAAGAACTTTTAAGCGTTAAGATTTGTGAAATTATAAGGGGTACCTTATAAATGCTAAATTTCTTATAGTCTTAATATGCCAAAATAAACTTTATATGTAAATAGATGACACTACCAACATTTTTGTTTAGCTAGTTCCTAATAATACATATAAAATGCTACTACTTTTAATATCTTTTGCAAAAATGTGTGCTACTACTTTTAATATCTTTTGCAAAAATGCTTTAAGATATCTGTGTCTACAAGGGTGCTCCCAGTAAGCAGAACCTGTGATGATTGACCAAACAAGGAATTTTTAAATTTAATTTATTTATTTTAGTTTTACAAGCCTATTGAGGACTAATCTCTGCTTCCCTCCATTCACCCTCTTTCCCATCTCCCTCTCTTCCTCTCATCAGTCCATTGCATTTCCTCCCACCCTCCTGCCTGGCTGCTTCTATGGACCCCAGCGTTCCCTCTGGTTTGTCTATTCTTGTGAGAGTTCAGGTCTCTGTGGCATACCAAGTTCCCCTCCTTGAGCCATCCCAACGATAAGGGTATTTCCCTTCACTCATAAACAAGGAATGTTTTACATGAAGAAATAACTGTACCAAAGGTGATTTAAAGTTTAAGGAAAGACTCAAAAAGGAAATATAAGTTATGTCCTGCCCAAGGATGAGTTTCAAAACTCTTCAAAGAGAGTGCAGATGCAGATTTCTGATGGAGAAGTTCTCTTGACTGTTGCCCTGAGCAGGAGTTAGGGCAAAAAAATTTAAGTATTTTTTTACAAGAGTCTACCAAGAATTAAGACTAAAATGTGAATATTTTTCATTACATGAATTCTGATGAGTTTTAGATATTCTTTTTTTAAAAAAACATTTTTTATTATCTCTGCTCATACAAACTTAATAGGTACACCGGTTCCCTCCCTCCCTCCTCCTCCCCCCGACCCCTCTGCTCACCCTCCCCTCACCCCTCCCTCCTCCTCCCCCCGACCCCTCTGCTCACCCTCACCTCACCCCTCCCTCCCCACCCCCCAGTGCCTCCCCTCCCCCAATCCCAGAAAGTCCTTTAATGTGCATGCCAAACTCTCCTCTGAGTCCTTCTCTCTGATGATGTACGAGGACCCAGCGGCATTTCCTTGAACCCATTCCTTTGTTCCCCTTAAGCATAGGAACACTATTTTGGCTGTCAATCCCTTGCCTCCAAGGATCGTGGTGCTTTTAGCAAATGCTGGACTTTGTGGGGTCAATAGTGTGTTGGACATTGTGCAGGGCATGCAAAGTCCAATTATGATTGCTTCGGCCCTAACTTGTGAGTTTTAGATATTCTTTAGAAGAATTCAATTGAAATATTGGTAAAAAAAAAACATTTGAAATCTATTATATAATTTTGTAACATCTTTTACGTTCTATAACATCTTCATTACTTTCTTCACAATCAAAATATGATTCAAGAATGCAAGAAAATATCCATAAGTTCATAGGTCAATTATTGATTTTCAAAATTTAAATGAACTTTATGCCTCACTGAAGGAAAATCCTCTCTCCTAGTGGCATTTCAGAAACTTTAGGAGGCCTGAGATAATGGGTCACAATTTTTCTCATTGCAACCTTCATATCTCTGTTCCTCAGGGTATAAATAATGGGGTTTAGGATAGGAGTGAAAACTGTGTAAAATATAGCAAGAACTTTATCAATAGGATAAGTGGTAAAGGGCCACACATAGATGAAGATACAAGGTCCAAAAAATAATATTACTACTGTGATGTGGGCGGTCAGTGTAGAAAATGCCTTGGCCATGGCAGCTGAAGACTTGAACCAAACTGTGGTAAGAATTATGACATAAGAGCTTGCCAAGACAGAAAATGTGCTTAGGGAAAGTATTCCACTATTGACCACAATTAGTATCTCAATGATGTAAGAATCCAGACAGGCAAGTTTGACCACTCGGGGAAGATCACAAAAGAAACTGTCCACTACATTGGGTCCACAGAAAGGCAGATTCACAGTAAAAGATAATTGGCTTAATGTGTGCACCATACCAATAGCCCAAGAGGTTATTACCATGATAATACATGTCCTTTGGCTCATGATGATCATGTAATGTAAAGGTTTGCATATGGCCACATATCTGTCATAGGCCATGGAGACTAGCAGCACCATCTCTCCTCCTGTGAAAAGGTGAATGAAAAAAATTTGGGCTATGCAGCCACTGAAGGATATAGTCTTGTGTTCACTCAGAAAGTCTGCAATCATCTTAGGTGTAGCAAAAGAAGCCTGACAAATGTCAACAAAGGAAAGGTTTCCCAGGAGAAAATACATAGGGGAATGCAGTTTGATGTTAGACGTCACTGTGATGACAACAAGAAGATTTCCTAGCACAATAATCACGTACAACACAGAAAAGAAAACAAAGAAGAAAACCTGAAGTTCCTGAGAACTAGAGAGTCCCAGCAAGACAAATTCAGATACCACTGAAAAGTTAGCCTCATCCATGGATTCAGGATGCAGAAGTGCTCTGAAATGACCCTGAAGGTTAGAAGTAAAAAAGAAATTAGAATCATGAATGAAGAACAGTTTTCATGTGAAAAATGTTAAGATCTTTGACATATTTGCTGAATATAAAGCTTCTGAGAAGACCATGAAAAAATATCACAGATGGAAGGAGCTTATAAAAAATGTCTAAAGATGCTGAATAATTTGAAAGCTGCCCACAGAACCATTACATTTCTTTGAGTTTCCCTATTACACACAAGTAAACAAATCACTCATATGCTGAGTTGTAACAAAACTGGAAGAGTAATTTAAAACTGAGCTCTTCAAGCTTTGGATAATGACCAAAACAAATCCATCTTTTGGTTTTGTGGTCAGCCACTTTCTATCTCAAAATCCTTAAGTCCTGAAGAATGACACTTATATTCACAGTGAAATTTAAATTAGCACTTATTAGCTTCAAGATACATTTTTTTCTTTTAACTTTTTAAAGAATAGGAGATATAAAAAAGCAGGAAGCACTAAGAGAGGAGGAAGGAAGGAAAAAGGCGAGAAGAAGAAGGTTAGAAGGGGAGGAGAGTGGAATGGGAAGACAAAGGGGGAAGGGAGAAGAAGGGGGGTACCTATTGAGCTTGCATAATTAGGCAAAAAGTGTAATAAAATTTTTCATTATTCATGAACAGTGCATAGAATTTACATTTTTATTTGCCTAAAAATATTAGCTTAAGGGGGTTGGAGATATTACTCAAGGGTTAAGTCTCTGCTTCTAAAGCAGAAGGACCTGAGTCCAGATCCAGATCACAAGTGAAATCCAGTGGATTCCAGATCACAAGTGAAAATGCCAGGAGGATGAGGGGCACAAACGGTTACAACCTGCACTTCCAGCCCTTAAAGGCCAAACCTTCAAAGAAAAGAGGTAGAGGAATCCAAGATTCCCAAAGTCACCCTTGGGCTTCCACATGGACACACAATGCAGTGCTCACACACACGCACACAAACACACACACACATACACACTAGATAGATGATAGATAGATTAGATAGATGATAGATAGATTAGATACATAGATAGATAGATTAGATAGATAGATGATAGATAGATAGATAGATAGATAGATAGATAGATAGATAGATAGATAGGTAGGTAGGTAGATAGATAGATAGATAGATAGATAGATAGATAGATAGATAGACAGATAGATAGACAGATAGATAGATAAACAGACAGGTAAATAAAGATTTAGTTCCTGGTTTTAAAACTATCTTAAGACTTATGTTACTTTGCTGCTCAGAAGATTCTATTAGCATCTTTTGTATGGTGTGTGTGTGTGTGTGCATGCGTGCGTGTGTGTGCGCGCTAGTGTATATAGAGGTCAAAAGAATACCTTAGGCACTTTTTTTCGGCATTTTTTCCATATGGCTGTCCCACAACTGGCCAAATAGGCTATGGTACCTGGCCACTACTGCCAAAGGTCTACCTGCCTCTGTCTCCATAGCACTGGAATTTCAAATGTGCAATGTCATGTCTAACATTTTTTAATCATTGAGTCATCTTCCCAGCTCCTCTACGAGCTCTTAAGTACATCTTTCCAATTATCAAAGAAATGGTTGCTTTAGAACTATTTTTCATAGGAAACAATGACTGTATTATTAAACACCTGCATTCCTAAAATATATTTCATTTGAAATCAGATTAATCTTCCATCCCTCTCATGCTTTTCTGTCCCACAGCCTTGGCAGAGTTACGATTTAAATTAATTCTCTGTTACAGAGGATTGTCCTCGGATTGAGGAGCACTCAGGAGCATCCCTGACATTGCACAGTGAATGTCAGTCACACTTATCCCAAAGTTGCTGCAAACAAAAAAAAATCTCTAGACATCGTCAAATGTCCATATAGAAAAGAAATTATCCTTAGATGAGAACAATAAAGTTTATCCTGCTTTAGCTAACATTCTCATTCTGTCTTCCTTTCTGTTCCTTTCTTTCCCATTTGCCAACCAAAGTTTCAGTCTAACTAATCAGAGAAATCAGAACATAACTAATATGAAATTATAAACATACATGAATATACTTCTTCTAAACTCTTCTACTTTTTTCATTGTTTTTGTTTAACTTTTATTAGCTTTATTTTGACATTTTTAGACATGTACATACATGCAGTCTGAATACATTCACTCCTACTGTCTCACTGCTACTCAGTCAATCCCATTCCTCCACCTATATTACCTCCCACTTGCCTGAAACTTTAGCTTTTCTTTTATGACTCACTGGAATTAGCAGAACTGTCCTTAAAAATGCTTTTTTTAAAAAATCCTATCCAATTATTTTCATTACTCAGACCTTTGCCACAGTTAGCTACTAGTTTTGCTGCAAGTCATGGAAACTGCTTCCTCAAATTTCCTCAAACACCTTATCAATGATAGCTAATTTTGTTACACTTGTAGATATAACAACTTCTGGTTGTCATTTCAGGATGTTTGCTACTAGCCTGTTTCTTCACATTACTTTGATTAAGGATGAGATGACAACTGAGTTTCTAGCTTCTAAGTTTTCATTTATGTTTTATTTTTTTCTTGAATTCTTATTTATTACTTGGTTTTTCTTTCTATTCATTTTTTCTTTGACTTTAGAATTCCATTAATCTCTATGGCATTAAGTTTTACTTCTGTATGATAACCTCCTCAGTGTATTCCAATATTTCAAACATTTCTGAACTTTTTGTGGGTGTGATCATTAGGAAATCATTTGACATTTCTGTTCACAATTTCTCTAATCTATTCAATTTTGTTCCTTCAAACTTGCTAATTGCATCCGTGGAAGATAAGAATAAATTGTTCTACTATAGTATCCCATCATGCCATCATGAATAAAAGTCAAAAATTCTAAAGCATCTTTCCTGACAGTTGTGAACATATTTTCAGATGTTGCCTATATCACACTCTGCTACCTAGCTCCCATCAGACAATTTAGCATTAATTGAATTGAGAAATCATATTTATTTAAGTCTTATGTAAATATTAGCAACTCCAAAAGTCTTACCAGAAACTTGAGATATAATTTCACATTTCAGATATGACTATAAAAATTTTCTTGCATATATACTTTTTACTACCCTAAGGCAAAAGAGGTTTATTTGCCCATGTTATTTTTCTAGAATATTGATAGCTACCTGAATCATTGCATTTCTTAAATGTTGCTCTCAATATTTGATATAGGAATATTCTTAAAGTAAGTTTTCCATGTATTTTTTTAGATTAGTCAAAATACAATTTGCTTCAGTTGTGTCATTCACTCAATATTTTCTACTTTCTCTTTTTCTTGTACACAGAATCCATTGTGGTAAATGTTCCTGAAATTTGCCAACAATTATTCTTACATGGAATCGAAATAGTTTCTTTCAATGGGAATATAAAGAAACATTTGAATCATTAAAAACGAATGCCAAATATCAACTAGGAAATTCAAAGATCATAAAGTTCGAATTATGAAGAGTTAAAATTTGTTACATTAGAAGCAAACCAAATTTGGGTTCCCAAGAGGCAAGTAAATCTTATTGTATCCATTAAAGTATAAAATAAAATAAGTTATTGATACAAAAGACTGTCATCTCAAACTCATTACCAAATTGTATTAAAACATGATTTATATACAGTATACATACATATTATAAAGATATACTCACGTTATCTATCTATGCATTCTTGATTTGCATGTTTACTTATTTAAGTTATTTGAAAGAGTCATGATATCAATAAATGAAATTGTATAGCTTTTCCTACTTTCCATAAAAATACTTCAAGACCTTATATTCCAAGCATGCTGAAATATAGATGCATGAATATCCTCATCTTGGTTCATTCTCTTCTGCTTTGAGCACATTTTATATCTTTTTGAACCTTCTTTAAAGTACAAAGTAATAACAATACATTTTATAACTGGTCATGAGATAGTACATAGTTTTGTCAGAACTATCCTACCTGTTACAACACATGAAGAGATGAATTTGTGAATTCTTCAATTTTGAAAATGTGTGCTGAATCTCTATTAAGTAAAATGTATAGATGCCTTCTGCTTTTGCCAATTTGAAAGAGTACTTAAAGAGACTACTTTGGGATTTTGATATTTAGTAAAGATGTCCCAGACTCATTTACCAATGGGAATTATTACAACTTTCCATAAGAAATTCCCACTGGGACACATGCCAGATTGTAGAAAATTTAATGAAATCCATCAGAATATAGGATAAAAAAGAATGACCATTTAGCCATTAGGCACTATGTTGAGCAAAGAGCCTCTGTAAATTCCACAAAACTTGATCTACAAGTTTAGGAGATATAAATAGAAAAACATATTCTTTGTTCTAAATGGAAAACACTTTGACTTGAATAAGGAAAGACATATTGTGTCATTATTTGATCATATAGTGAATGAGGAAAAATCTAAATAATTATAATTTATAGAACATTGGTTCTTTTGTTCAATTCTAGCAAATATGATTAGTTATGGATGCAAGTATTTGACTTTTACTATTCCAAACCAAAGAAAATTAAGAGAACTATAAAAAGAATATTAATACATGATTGTCAAACTTACCTAATCTTAATAGCTCATAATTTTAAATTTTTATTATACATAAAATACTGTTAGTGAAAACATGTAGCACCACCAATTTTCTAGCACTAACATATAATTTGAATTTGTATTTATTACATGTTGGAGTTTTATTCCATAAAAACTTGTCCACAATGAAATATACACACATTTGCATTTATATTGAATCTTAGGTAAGTGACATTAACTACATATTATTTTAATAACCTAATATTCTCCACTGTATAATTTATTTTGATGAATGTGTACTGTTAGAAATGAAACATTAGTAGTATAACTGGTAATGACATAATATCTCTAATTTATTTATGTTGACTTATATGTCATCAACTACAAAAAAATCCATCGGTGCTGAAAGCACATCTGAGTTATTGCTAGTTCTTTTTATTTTAAACAAAAAGCAAACACGTCAGAATGAGAAAATATTTACTAAAGATTTTCCAGAAGGTATTCTGAGGTAATTGCTTACTAAGTCATCAAAATTATTGCAAATTTCTTTCAGCATCACACATGACAAAAAAACCAGGAATGAAAATCTCTATCACTGTACATTTCCAACTAAAACTAAGAAAACAATTGGTGGGAGAAGGAACACTATGGCAGGTAAGAATCATGTACTACACATCCTGACCTCCTCCCCCAATAAACTCAGGAAAAGACCACACATAAAAGAAACCACAGAAATGGGTGGCAGACCAATCTCACCCAAGAGTAGACTAAAAGAACCATAATACATAACAGGGGACAAACATATCACACAACTAGAAGATCCCATCCGACTCCAGAGAAGATTTCCCAATTACCAAAGTCAGAAACTTCATCTAACTCATGAGAGCCAAAACCAACACCAACGAAAGTAATCAAACACTTAAAACAAAATGCCCAAGTAAATGTAAAACCATAAATAAAATACACTAAATACCAGGAAAACGGGTCACTTCCAATAAACAGTAACCCCATTACAATAGATTTCAATTAGAATAACCTCCAGGATAACACCCAAGAAATCAATACTTAGGATATTGTCTTCTAAAGAGAAGTTATAGACATGATCAACAAACTGCAAGAAAAACAACAAAAGGAATGTGATGAATAGCAAAAGGAAAACTAAAAACTCGGGGCATAAATGAATAAGCTTATGAATTTATAAGAACAGAAAATCAATTTTAAAATTAGCTGAGATGAAAAAGGAAATAAAGGCCTTTGTCCTGTCCGCCTGTGTGCCCGGGACAGGAATCGCTCGTAGTCCTCCGTCCCAGGTAAGTTCCACCAGCACCCAGGTCCCACTCCTCCCAGCTCTTCCCACCAGCCAGCCTGAGCAGGAGCTGCTCCAGGCCAAGAAGGACCCTGAGGTTATTTGATCCTGCCTCCAGCATATGTGCCGTTTCCCAGCCCGACTAGGATGCGCATTCAGTCCAGCGAGGACACACTGCACCCCAGTCCAGGGAGGGCACACTGCTCATCAGAATTCAAGAGTCCAAAGACGACACAAGGAAAGCTTTAGGGGACAAAAGCCACACATCTGAAATCCTCTAAATTCATCCTATCACATAGGAGAGATTCTCCATATCCAACCCAAAGATAAGCAAACCCCCCCCTTTTTACCATCTTGTTCCTTTCAATTATTAGTTACTTTAGAGTAACTTTTCCATATAGCCACACCCAAAACATATACAACTTCAGGGACTATACCACTCACCCTCACATATCACCAAAGTACTAAATCATAAAATTGCACTACCATACTAATATTCACCCCCTCTTAACCCCCTCTACTAACTGTCTAATACCCTCATCTAGGAAATAACAATAATAACAAGTGTAACCACCACCAAGGCAAAAACTATTAATAACTGCCCGAGTGCAGTGAGTGATACCAACTAAGTCAGTTCAGTCAAAAGCGCAGAAATTGAAAGAAGGTCTTAAGATAGAAAACAATAATGCCCAAGTTGAAGTGCAAATCCATGACAAACAAAACCCAAGAAAACAAATCTTCCACTGAAAGAATTAACTCCATAATGATAGACTCCAACCAGAACAAATCAACAGAAAATAGCCAAGAAAACCTGACCCAAGATAACGACTTTCAAAGTATGATCACTACCATGATTAATACTCTGAAAGAGGAAATCTGGGAGGAGTTAAATAACCGCATCAACCACGTTGAGGAGGAGCACAACAGACACTTGGAGGAGTTGAGAAAAACAGTTCAAAAAACAAAAATAGGCACAAAGCAGTTAAAAGAAACTCAAGCAGAGTTTAAAACTGAACTAAATGACAAATTATCCTCAACCTAGAACTCAACAGAGAGTCTTATCAGCAGAAAATAGAATTTCAGACCTTGAAGACAAAAAGGGGGTTATTAACCAACTCAATGGAAGAGGTTGTTAAAGCCAAAAAGATACTGGAGAGGAACATTCAAGAGATATGGGAAACCCTGAAGAAGCCTAATATGCTCTTTCATGGAATACCAGAACAAGAATCCCAAAATACCACAATGAGGAATTTTTCAAATTATCATAAATGAAAACTTCCATCATTTAAAGAATGAGAGTCTCATCTAAATACAAGAGGCATTCTGCACCCAAGCAGATATGACCAAAATAGAAACTTGCCAGAGCAAATAATAGTCAAAACACTCCACATTCAAGACAAAGAAAAGGTGCTGAGATCTTCAAGGGGAAAAAAAAGTCACTTTTAAAGGTAAACCTATTAAAATAAATGACTTCTCAATAGGAAGAGTAAAAGCAAGAAAAGCTTGGAGAGACATATTTTGAGTATTAAATGAGCAAAAATGTAAATCCAGGCTGATATACTCTGCAAAACAATCTGCATTATCGAGGGAGAAAGAAAAGTTTTCCAGCATAAAGACAACTTGAAGGCTTACATGTCTACCAAACCAGGCTTTCAAAAACACTAGAAATGATAGTCAAGCTTGAAGAAGAAAAGAAGTTTATCCAGGAGGACAGAAGGGAAATATAATACCACCCAAACCTAAAAGCCAAACAATACACTTACAAAAGCCACTAAACATAAAAAATGTCTGTAATTAAAAATAATTTCTCCATTATAACATTAAATGTCAATGGAATTAATTCACCAATCAAGAGACACAGATTACACACTTGGCTTAAAAACCCACAACCCATCAATCTGCTCCCTTCAGGAAACAACTCAACACAAAAGATAGGCACATCCTAAAAATAAGAGGCTGGTCCAAAATTCTGCAAGTTAATGAAACCAGGAAACAGGCAGGGGTAGCCATTATGCTATTGGACAAAGTGGACCTCAAATCAAAAAAAAAAAATCATAAGAGACACAGATTGATACTACATTTTAGTCACAGGTACAATTCACCAGGAAGACTTTACAATATTGAACATACATGTACCTAATATGGGCTCTTGCACATTCATTAAGAAAACCCTGCAGCATCTGAAGTGAGAAATCAACCCCAAAACGATAATTCTTGGGGATTCAACACCACCCTCTCAACATGGGATAGATCAACAGGTCAAAAATTTAATAGAGACACTCTGAAACTTAATCAAACTTTTACTGAAATGGACCTTAAAGATCTCTATTGAACTTTTTATCCACGCACCAAAGAATACACATTTTTCTTAGCAATACACAAAATAGACCACATATTGGGCCACAAAATGAATCTCCACATATACAGGAAAGATGAAATTCTAGCCTGTACCTTATCAGACCACCATGGTCTAAAGCTTGACATCCACAACACAACAAACAACAGAACATACACTAACTCCTGGAAACTTAACACTATGATGCTGAATGAGAACTGGATTCAGGAAGAAATTAAAAGGAAATTCAAGATTTTCTGAAAGTGAACGATAATAAAAATACAACTTACCAAAATCTCTGGGACAAAATGAAAGTTGTCCTAAGAGGTAAGTTCATAGATCTTAATGACTACATCAAAAAAATGGAAACATCAGAAATAAAAAACTTAATGCAGCTTAAAGCTTTAGAGAAACTAGAGCAATCTGATCCCAAAAGTAGTAGAAGAGAGGAGATAGCAAAATAAGGGGAGAAATATCTGAAATCGAGATTAGGAAAACAATACAGAGAATCAACCAGTCAAAAAGCTGGTTCTTTGAAAAAATCAATAAGATTGATACACCCCTAGCTAAATTAACCAAAAGCAAGAGACAGAAAAGCCAAATTAACAAAATTAGAAATGAGCATGGAGTTATCACTACTGATACCCAAGAAATCCAGAGAATTATAACATCATATTTCAAAAACTTATACTCTGTGAAATTTGACAACACAAAAGACATGGGTGAATTCCTAAATAAACACAACTTACCTACATTGAATCAGGAAGTTGTAAATCATTTAAATAGTCCTATAACATATGAGGAAATTGAGGAAGAAATCTCAAAACTTCCCACCAAAAAATGTCCTGGACCAGATGGATTCAGCACAGAGTTTTACCAGACATTTAAGGAGTTAATAACACCAATACTCCTTAAACTGCTCCATCAAATAGCAAAGGAAGGAACACTACCAAACTCCTTCTATGAAGCTAATATCGTTTTAATCCCCAAACCCAATAAAGATTCACTAATAAAAGGAAACTATAGGCCGATCTCCCTGATGAACACAGATGCAAAGATTCTCAACAAAATCTTAGCAAATCGGATTCAAAAACATATCAAAAAGATGATTCACGGGGACCATGTAGGCTTCATCCCCGGCACACAAGGTTGGTTCAACATATGCAAATCAATAAATGTAATTCATCATATAAACCAGTCCAAAGTCCAAGACCACATGATACTCTCGATAGATGCAGAAAAAACTTTTGACAACATCCAAAAGCCCTTTATGATCAAAACGCTAGAGACAGTAGGAATGGAAGGAACCTTTATCAATATAATAAAAGCTGTATACAATACAACAAGCCCACAGCAAGGATTATACTCAATGGGGAAAAACTTGAAACATTCCTGCTTTGATCAGGAACTAGACAAGGCTGTCCACTCTCACCACTTCTATTCAATATTGTACTTGAAGTCATATCTCAAGCCATAAGACAAGAAAGGGAGATAAAAGGGATTCAAATCAGCAAAGAAGAAGTCTCTATTTGCAGATGACATGATCTTATACCTGAGTGATCCTAAAAACTGCACCAGGAAGCTCCTGGAACTAATACAGGAGTTCAGCAGGTTGGCAGGATACAAAATAAATGTACAAAAATCAGTGGCCTTCCTATATGCCCAGAATGAAAGAAGTGAAAAAGCCCTGAGAGAAACAATCCCATTTACTATAGCCCCCCAAAAAACTGAAATACCTTGGTATAAAACTAACCAAGGATGTAAGTGACCTTTACAATGAAAAATTTAAAACCCTAAAGAAAGAAATTGCAGAAGACACCAGAAGGTGGAAAGACCTCCCATGTTCCTGGATTGGCAGAATCAACATCATAAAAATAACCATTCTACCAAAGGTAATATACAAATTCAATGCTATACCAATTAAAATCCCAAAGCAATTCTTTAAAGTAGTTGACCAAACAATCTCAAAGTTCATATGGAGGCACAAAAGACCTAGGATAGCAAAGACAATCCTGAGTAACAAAAACACTGCTGGAGGTATCACCATACCAAACCTTAGTATATATTACAAATCCATAGTTATAAAAACAGCCTGGTACTGGCTCCAAAATAGACGCACAGATCAATGGATAAGGATTGAAGACCCAGATATAAGCCCACAAAATTCAGCCATTTGGTCTTTGACAAAAGGGCCCAAAAATGCAATGGAAAAAGAACAGCATCTTCAACAAATGGTGCTGGCAAAACTGGATCTCCACATGCAGAAGATTAAAGCTGGACCCGTTCTTGTCACCATGTACAAGAATTCATTCCAAATGGATCAAGGACCTTGATATAAGACCAGAGACTATAAAAACCATAGTTGAAAGGATAGGGAACTCCCTTGAGCTGATTGGGCTAGGCCAACATTTCCTAAACAGATATCCAATGGCACAGTCACTGCTACCACCTCTCAACAGCTGGGATCTTGTGAAATTAAAGAGCTTCTGTTTAGATAAAGAGTTTGTAACACGAGCTCAAAGGCAACCCACAGAATGGGAGAAAATCTTCACTAACCACATATCTGACAAAGCTCTACTATCCAGAGTGCACAAAAAAGTTAGAAAACTAAACACCAGGGAAACTGATAGCCCAATTAAAAAATGGGCCCTGGAACTTAAAAGAAACTTTACTAGGGATGAAATTAAAATGTCTAACAAATATCTTAAAAAATGCTCCACTTCCTTAGCCATCAGGGAAATGCAAATCAAAACTTCCCTGAGATATCATCTCACCCCTGTCAACATGCCAAAAATCCACAATACAAATGACAACAAATGCTGGAGAGGATGTTGAGAGAGGGGAACTCTCCTACATTGCTGGTGGGAATGCAGGCTCATACAACCACTCTGGTGAGCCATCTGCAGATTCTTAAGGAGATTAAGGATTGAAATGCCATATGACCCTGTTATTCCACTTCTGGGAATAACCCCACATATAGCAAAAATTCACCT
This sequence comes from Typhlomys cinereus, assembly GCA_023101885.1. NCBI lineage: Eukaryota > Metazoa > Chordata > Mammalia > Rodentia > Platacanthomyidae > Typhlomys > Typhlomys cinereus. The sequence goes on along the minus strand of JALPQD010000136.1, from coordinate 493,785 downwards.
CGATAGCAGAAGCACGACCATGTTCATAGCAGCACTGTTTACAATAGCAAACTCATGGAATCAACCCAAATGTGCAACAGTTGATGAGTGGATAAGTAAAATGTGGTACATCTGTATAATGGAGTACTACTCAGCCATCAAAAATGATGAATTACTGGAATTTGCCGGGAAATGGATGTCATTAGAAACAATTATATTAAGTGAAGTATCCCAAACCCAGAAAGTTAAGCACCGTATGTACTCCCTAATAGGTGGCTCCTAGTACCAAACCCACCCAGCCCACCTTGAGACACTGAAAGGTAAATCTATGTAATACCTACAGTAATTGGAAGAACTATGAACAGGAGGGATGGGGTTGTAGGGCCACACCAGAAACAAGGAGAGAGGGGACCATGTTATAGCAGAGAAAATAGGCCTCCATCAAGGACTGCAAGTAAGTAATGAGACACCTGGTTAAGTTCACAGACTTTCGTTCCTGATCATTTACAAAAGAGGGGGTATGATCTCACCAGAAGGGGAGGGCATATAGTCTGGCAGATAAAAAGTAGCCATTTTGCAAATGAGTGATTGACCCCTCCCTCACTGTGGTTTCCTACTTTTATTACATCTACCTTTGAATGTGCTCTTATAACAAGACTCCAGTTTAACAGCTTTTTGTCTCTGGCCAGGGAGTGACATACAATGCCCATCAGGATGGAGTGAAGGGCATTGCAGGAGCAGCAAAACTGCAAAAGAAAATCAACAAACCACAATCCAGAACTTCAGAGACTCTATATCAACGACCTAGAACTAGGCCAGCCTAATCTCTCCCCATACTGAAGCTCAGGGACATTTGCGGAAGAGGGGGTGGTAAGAGTGTAAAAGCACAAGGATGGGAAGAGTAATGATGTGCAAGATACTCCACACAAGTTAGGGCCGAAGCAATCATAATTGGACTTTGCATGCCCAGGCAATGTCCAACACACTACTGACCCCATAAAGTCTAGCATTTGCTAAAGGAACCAAGATCCTTGGAGGCAAAGGATTAATAGCCACAGTAGTGTTCCTATGCTTAAGGGGAACACAGGAAGGGGTTCAGGGAAATGCCTTTGGGTCCTTGTACAGCATCGGAGAGGAGGGCCCAGCGGAGAGTCTGGCATGCACATTAAAGGATTCTCCGGGTATGGGGGTGGAGGCACTGGGGGATGGGGAGGGAAGGAGAGGTGAAGGGAGGAAGAGCAGAGGGGTCGCGGGGAGGAGGTGAGAGGGAGGGAACCAGTGTACCTACTCAGTTTGTATGAGCAGAAATAATAATAAAAATATTTTAAAAAAGAAGGCAACCATCCTGCAAACGGGAGACTGACTCCCGCCACAGCAGTCTCCTCCTCTTATTCCATCTACCTTTGAATCTACTCTTATAATGACTCTATTTTAGCAGCCTTTTATCTCTGGCCAAGGGGTGATATTCAATATCCATGAGGATGGAGCCAAGGGCGGTGCAGGAGCAGCACAACTGAAAAAAAATCAACAAACCATAATTCAGAAAATCAGAGACTCTGCATCAACTACCTAGAACCAGGCCAGCCTAATCTCTCCCCATCCTAAAGCTCGGAAATTTGTGGAAGAGGGGGCAGTGAGATTATGAGAGCTTAAAGATGGGGAGGAGCAACGATATGCAAGGTACTCCATACAAGTTAGGGCCGAAGTAATCATAATAGGACTTTGCATGACCTGAGCAAGGACCAACATATCATTGAACCCCCAAAGTCTAGCATGGATCACAGGCACTAGATCCTTAGAGGCAAGGGATTAACAGCCACAATAGTGTTCCTATCGTAAAGGGGAACACAAAAAAAGAACTCTATGCAATGCCACTGAGTCCTTACACCTCACCAGAGGAGGATCTAGAGGGAAGTTTGACATGCACACTAAAGGATGCTCCAGGAATGGGGGAGGGAGAACTGAGAGAAAGGGAGGGAGGGAGGAAGGAAAGGGAAAAGGTGGGGAGGAAGCAAGGGGATCCAGGGAGGGGTGGAAGGAAGGAGGGGAATGGGGTACTTATCAACTTTGTATGAGTGGAAGAATTAAATAAAAAAAGAAAGGAAAAGGAAATAAAGGCAACAAGATCAAGCTTAGCATAGGTTAAAAACAAAACAAAACAAAAAAGCCCCAAACTGGAATTCAAAGCTAACCTAACAAAAATTGAAATCCCAGCAGAAATTATCACATACAGAATTGATCAAGCAGAAGACAGAATATCAGAGCTAGAAGATAAGCTGACAGGCCAGGATTGTTCAATTAAAGAAGCTGAAAAAACTGGAAAAAAAGTATGAAAGGAATATTCAAGAATTATGGGACACTGAATTGATGAGATGATTCAGGGATTAAGATTCTGTTTTGTAAACTTTAGGTCCTGAGTTTGGATTCCAGGTTCCTAATGAAAAGTCCAGGCAGAAATGTTGGGCAGCCTACACCTCTGGCCCTGGTGGGTGGAGCCTGGGAAATCCCTGAGGGAAGCAAGAAAGAGGTAGAAGCAATCAAGGATGATTCCTGAAGTTACCCTTGGTCCTCCATTGGAACACACAGTTTCTCTCTCTTTCTCTTCTCTCTCTCTCTCTCTCTCTCTCTCACACACACACACACACACACACACACACACTGAATAAAGTATTTTTTAAAATTTTTTATTATTTATTCAATTGTGTGTGCGTGTGTGTATGTAGAACAGGAGCGAATTCGGGAACCACCATGGACGCCTCCACCTCCTCGTTTACTCTGCCCTGGGATTCACAGGCTCTGCCCTACCAGGACCAGAAACGCAGGCCGCCCCCGCTTCCGCTTGGCGTCTATACGTGGGGTCTAGGATCCGAAATCAGGACCTTCCGCCTGCAAGGCAGAGGCTTAACCCCTGAGCCACCTCTCCAGCCCCCAATAAAGTATTAAAAAAAAAAAAAAAAGAATTACTAGACACCAAGCAAAAGCCAAATCTGAGCACTAAAGGAATATCAGAACACGAAACCGAAGAAAACACTCCAGAGCAGATCTTTCAATCAATATATGAGAACTTTCTTTGTGTAATCTGGAATTAGAACATAAATTAGAACTTTATCTGATGTGTAGTTAGTGAGAGACTCTCCCATTTTGTAAGTTGCCTTTCTGCTCAGTCTCTTTTACTGAACAAAGGCTTTTTAATTTCATATAGTTCCACTTATTCTCTTTCCTTCAGGATCTTATTGAGGAAATGTTGGCCAAGGTCAATCAATTTGATAGTATTACCTAATTTTTCTTATAGGAGTTTTGTACGATCTAGTCTGACATTGTGTCCTTTGATCCTTTTGGAGATGTTTTTCTTGCAGGGAGACAAAGAATCGTCCAGTTTGATTTTTCTATATGTAGACATCCAATTTTGCCAGCACTTACTTGAAGATGCTGTTCTTGTTCTGTTGGGAATTTTTGACACCTATGTCAAAGATCAATTGACTATAAATGAGTGTGTTTATGTTTGAGCTTTCAATTCTAATTTATTGGTCTATAGCTCTTTCTGGGAGCCAGTAGCATGTAGTATCTTATTTCTATGGCTTTTTAGTATAGTTTAAGGTCTGGAATGGTGATGTTTCCTACAGAGTTTTCATTGTTCAAGATTGTTTTTGCTATTCTGGATCTTTTGTGTTTCCATAATATGTCCACCAATTTCTGTGAAGGATTGGGTTAGAATTTCGATTGGTATTGCACTGAATCTGTACATTGTTTTAGGTAGAATCATCATTTTGACCATGTTAACAATGCCAACTCAGGAGCATGGGAAGTCTCCTGGTGTTGCTTTCAATCTTTTTTTTAGGGATTTGAGGTTTTCTTTATATAGATCTTTCACATCCTTGGTTTACTGCAAGGTATTTCATTTTTTAGGGGCAATGGTTAAATTGTGTTATTTCTCTTAGGGCTCTCTCACTTTGTTTATCCTTGGTGTATAGAAGTCATTGATTTTTGATCAATAATTTTGTATCCTGCCACTCTATTAAACTTATTTATAAATTCTAAACTTATTTATAAAATTTAGGATCCCTGAGATATGGAATCATGTCATTTGTGAATAGGGATAACTTGATTTCTTCTTTTACTATTAGTACACTTTTTATTTCCCTCTTGTTTTATGACTCTAGCTAAGACTTCACATTCAATGTTGAAAAGAAGTGGTGAGAGTGGATATCCTTGTCTGGTTCCTGATTGGAGTGAGAATTCTTCCAGTTTTTCACCATTTAGGATGATTTGTGCAATAGGCTTTTATTATATATGGCCTTTATTATATAGATAAATGTTCCTTTAACCCTATTTTCATAAAGATCTTTATAATAAAAAAGTGTTAGATTTTGTCAAAATTTTTTACAGCATCAATTGAGAAAATCATGTGATTTTTGTCTTTGCATTTGTTTATATGATGAGTTATAATTATAGACATATATATTGAACTAATCTTATGTTTCTGGAATTAACCCAACCTGATCATAGTGGATGATCTTTTTGATATGTTTTTGAAAGTGATTTGCTAGGATTTTGTTAGGGGTCATTTTGTCTGTTCATCAATGAAATTCACCTGTAGTCTTCTTTTTTGTTGTGTTTTTATTTAGTTGTGATTGGCGTAATTTTGACTTTGTAGAAATAGTTTGGAAATACTTCATTCTTTTCTATTTTGTGGAATAATTTAAGGAGTACGAGTGCTAATTGTTCTTTAAATATTTAGTAGAACTCTGTGCTGAATCCATATGGTCCCTGGCTTTTTTGGAAGATTCTTAATTATTGCTTTGACTTCATACCTTGTTATAGCACTATTTAAATAATTAAATTCAGCATGGCTTAACTTTGGTGTGTTTAGAAATTTGTCCATTTCTCTCCCTTCCCCTCCAGTCCGCCACCCAAGACGCGCGCGCGGTCCAGCCGGGCCTTAAAGCTTTAGAGAAACTAGAGCAATCTGATCCCAAAAGTAGTAGAAGAGAGGAGATTAGCAAAATAAGGGGAGAAATATCTGAAAACGAGATTAAGAAAACGATAGAAAAAATCAACCAGTCAAAAAGCTGTTTCTTTGAAAAAATCAATAAGATTGATACACCCCTAGCTAAATTAATCAAAAGCAGGAGAGAGAAAACCCAAATTAACAAAATCAGAAATGAACATGGAGTTATCACTATTGATACCCAAGAAATCCAGAGAATTATAACATCATAATTCAAAAACATACTCTGTGAAGTTTGACAACACAAAAGAGATGGATGAATTTCTAAGTAAACACAACTTACCTAAATTGAATCAGGAAGTTGTGAATTATTTAAATAGTCCTATAACATATAAGGAAATTGAGGAAGGAATCTCGAATCTTCCCACCAAAAAATTTCCTGGACCAGATGGATTCAGCACAGAATTCTACCAGACATTTAAGGAGTTAATAACACCAGTATTCCTTAAACTGTTCCATCAAACAGCAAAGGAAGGAACGTTACCAAATTCCTTCTATGAAGCTAATATTGTTTTAATCCCAAAACCTAATACAGATTCACTTAAAAAAGAAAACTATAGGCCGATCTCTCTGATGAACACAGACGTAAAGATTCTCAACAAAGTCTTAGCAAATCGGATTCAAAAACATATGAAAAAGATCATTCACGGGGATCAGGTAGGCTTCATCCCCGGCACACAAGGTTGGTTCAACATACGTGTAAACCAGTCCAAAGTCCAAGACCACATGATACTCTCGATAGATGCAGAAAAAGCTTTTGACAAGATCCAACAGCCTTTTATGATCAAAACGCTAGAGACAGTAGGAATGGAAGGAACCTTTATCAATATAATAAAAGCTGTATATAACAAGCCCACAGCAAGGATTATGCGGGGAACAATTGGAAGCATTCCCACTTCAATCAGGAACTAGACAAGGCTGTCCACTCTCAACACTTCTATTCAATATTGTACTTAAAGTCTTAGCTGAAGCCATAAGACACGAAAGGGACATAAGAGGGATTCAAATCGGCAAGGAAGAAGTCAAGCTATCCCTATTTGCAGATGACATGATCTTATACCTGAGTGATCCCAAAAACTCCACCAGGAAGCTCCTGGAACTAATTGAGAAGTTCAGCAGGGTGGCAGGATACAAAATAAATGTGCAAAAATCAGAGGGCTTCCTATATGCCCAAAATGAAAGAAGTGAAAAAGCCTTGAGAGAAACAATCCCATTTACTATAACCCCTAAAAAAATGAAATACCTTGGTATAAACCTAACTAAGGAGGTAAAAGACCTTTACAACGAAAACTTTAAAACTCTAAAGAAAGAAATAGCAGAAGACACCAGAAGGTGGAAAGACCTCCCTTGTTCCTGGATTGGCAGATTCAACATCGTAAAAATGACCATCCTACCAAAGGCAATATACAGATTCAATGCTATACCAATCAAAATCCCAAAGCAATTCTTCAAAGAAGTTGACCAAACAATCTCAAAATTCATATGGAGGCACAAAAGACCCAGGATAACAAAGACAATCCTGAGTAACAAAAACACAGCTGGAGGTATTACCATACCAAACCTAAGTCTATACTACAAATCCATAGTTATAAAGACAGCCTGGTACTGGCTCCAAAATAGACACACAGATCAATGGATAAGGATTGAAGACCCAGATATAAGTCCACAAAATTACAGCCATTTGGTCTTTGACAAAGGGGCCCAAAAAATGCAATGGAAAAAGAACTGCATCTTCAATAAATGGTGCTGGCAAAACTGGATCTCCACATGCAGAAGATTAAAGCTGGACCCATACTTGTCACCATGTACAAGACTTAATTCCAAATGGATCAAGGACCTTGATATCAGGCCAGATACTATAAAAACAATAGTTGAAAAGATGGGGAACTCCCTCGAGCTGATTGGGCTAGGCCAACACATCTTAAACAGACATCCAATGGCACAGTCACTGCTACCAACTCTCAACAGTTGGGATCTTGTGAAATTAAAGAGCTTCTCTTCAGATAAAGAGATTGTAACCGAGCTCAAAGGTAACCCACAGAATGGGAGAAAATCTTCACTAACCATACATCGGATAGAACTCTGCTGTCCAGAGTGCACAAAGAAGTTAGAAAACTAAACACCAAGGAAACCAATGGCCCAATTAAAAAATGGGCCCTCGAACTTAAAAGAAACTTTACCAGGGATGAAATTAAAATGTCTAACAAATATCTGAAAAAATGCTCCACTTCCTTAGCCATCAGGGAAATGCAAATCAAAACTTCCCTGAGATATCATCTCACCCCGGTCAGGATGGCAAAAATCCACAATACAAGCAACAACAAATGCTGGAGAGGATGTGGAGACAGGGGAACTCTTCTACATTGCTGGTGGGAATGCAGGCTCATACAGCCACTCTGGCAAGCCATCTGGAGATTCTTAAAGAAATTAAAGATTGAAATGCCATATGACCCTGCTATTCCACTTTTGGGAATAACCCCCCATGCAGCAGATGTCCACCTCGATAACACAAGTGCGACCATGTTCTTAGCAGCACTGTTTACAATAGCAATGTCATGGAATCAACCCAAATGTCCAACAGTTGACGAGTGGATAAGGAAAAGGTGGTATATCTATACAATGGAGTACTACTCAGCCATCAAAAATGATGAATTACTGGAATTTGCCAGGGAATGGATGTCATTAGAAACAATTATATTAAGTGAAGTATCCCAGACCCAGAAAATTAAGCGCCGTATGTACTCCCTAATAGGTGGCTCCTAGTACCAAACCCACCCAGCCCACCTAGAGACAGTAATTGCAAGGATTATGAACAGGAGGGATGTGGTAGAAGGGCCACACCAGAAACAAGGAGAGAAGGGACCATGTTACAGCAGAGAAAATAGGCCTCCATCAAGGACTCAAATAAGTAATGAGACATCTGATTAAGTTCACAGACTTTTGTTCCTGATCATTTACTACTGAGGGTGTATGATCTCACCAGAAGAGGAGGGCATATAGTCTGGCAGATAAAAAGTAACCATTGTGCAAATTGGTGATAGACCCCTCCCTCACTGTGGTTTCCCACTTTTATTACATCTACCTTTGAATGTGCTTATATCACAAGACTCTAACAGCTTTTTGTCTCTGGCCAGGGGGTAACATACAATGCCCATCAGGATGGAGTGAAGGGCATTGCAGGAGCAGCAAAACTGCAAAAGAAAATCAACAAACCACAATCCAGAACTTCAGAGACTATATCAACCACCTAGATATGTAAGATTCTCCATACAAGTTAGGGCTGAAGCAATCATAATTGGACTTTACATGCCCTGTGCATTGTCCAACACACTATTAACCCCACAAAGTCTAGCATCTGCTAAAGGCAACAAGATCCTTGGAGGCAAGGGATTGGCAGCCACAGCAGTGTTCCTATACCTAAGGGGAACACGGGAAAGGGTTCAGGGAAAGACCACTGGGTCCTTGTACATCATCGGAGAGGAGGGCCCAGAGGAAAATCAGGCATGCACAAGAAAGGACTCTCTGGGAATTGGGGCGGGAGGCACTGGGTGATGGGAAGGGAGGGGGTTGGGGAGGAGGAGCAGGGAGTACGGGGAAGGAGGAGGGAGGGAGGGAACTGGTGTACCTATTAAGTTTGTATGAGCTGAAATAATAATAAAAAAAAGAAGAGAAACCTTGACATCTTAAAAAGAAAAAAAAAAGAAATTTGTCCATTTCTTTGTGATTACCTAATTTAACAGTGCATAAATTTTTAAATTATAACCTTACAATTTTCTGAATTTCCTTGGCATCATTTGTGATAGTTCTACTTTCATATCTTATTTTATAAATTTGGGTTTTCTCTTTTTTGGTTTTGATTAATTTGAAAAGGATTGTCAATTTTATTTAATTTTTCAAAGAACCAGTTTGTTTACTTGGTTTTTTTTTAACTCTTTTCTTTATCTCTACTTCAATGATTCCTTTTCTGATCTGGCTAATCACTGAACATCTACTTCCTTGGGGGTTGGTTTGTTCTTGTTTCTCTAATTCCTCAAACTTGTTATGTTGTTTACTTGTGATGTTTTCACTTTATTGATGTAGGCATTGAGTGATATGAATTTTTCTCTTATAACCACCTTCATCATATTCCATAAGTTTTGATATGATGAATTTCCATTATCATTGAGTTCTAGAAATTTTTGAATTTCTGTTTTCGTTTCTGTCCAGACACATTCCTCATTCAGTAACATATTGTTAAGTTTCCATGACTTTGTATATTTTCTAGTATTTGCCTTGTTATGAATATCTCCCTTTATATGCTGGTAGCCAGATAGAGTACAGGTGGTGATTTCAATTTTCTTGTAATTATGGAGGCTTGTTTTATGACTTAGTATGTGATCTATTGTGGAGAAAGGTTCATGGACTGCTGAAAAGAATGTATATTCCTTGGTGTTATGGTGGAATATTCAGAAAACATTTTTCAGGTCCATTAGATTTATAGTTTGGTTAAGTTCCAGTATGTCTTCATTCAGTTTTTGGCCTAATGACCTGTTTATCATTAAGAGTGGGATGTTGAAAGCCAATATGATTATCACATTTAGATTGATTTGCTATTTTTCACATTATAGTGTTTGTTGAACAATGTTTGGGGGATATATTCAGAGTTGAGAGATCTTGATGTATTGTTCCTTTGACAAATACGTAGTGTTCTTCAGTATCCATCATGACTTGTTTTGGTTTGAAATCTAGTTTGTCAGATATTAGTATGGCTATTACTTATTTCCTACTTGCATTACCTTGGAATTTCTTCAATCATCTTTTGACCCTGAGAATGTGCCTATCTTTCAAAGTGAGGTGTGCCATTTGAAGGCAGCATATTGATAGGTTGTGGGTTTTATTCCTTGATGTTACTCTGTGTATCTTGATTATTGAGCTGATCTCATTTATGTTTAAGGTTATAATTGAGAAGCTTTTGCTGATTCCTGTCACTTTTAGTTTATTGGATTTCGTGTTTGTAATTCTCTGCCTGGTTATTGTATTGGTATTATTTTCCCTTTTATTCTCTTGAGTATGTTGATCAATTTTGTTTACTTTGAGAATTTTATCTAGTATTTTCCCAGGCCTGTTTGGAAGATAAAAAGAACTTTAGTTTACTTTTGCTAGAATATATTTTCTTTATCCTTCTAAGATGACTGATGCTTGATATAACAGTTTGGGTTGTCATTTGTAATCTTTCATGAGTTGAAGAATGCCTTTCAAATGTCTTCTGGATTTACTTTTACCCTTGAGAAGTCAACTGTTATTCTATTATGCTTGTCCTTAAATGTAATTTAGTTTTTCTTTCTTGCAGCTCTCAGAACTATCTCTTTGTCTTGTATATGAGATGCCATTATTATTTGCCTTATAGTTCTTTTATTTTGGTCATATCTAGATAGTATGTGATAAATATATTATATTTGGATGGGGTATTTTTTCCTTAGATGTTCAAAATTGTAATTTATTATTAGCTGAAAGCTCTGAACTGGAATTTTTTCTTAAGTTTCTCATACTGGGAATCCATTAATGAATAAGATTGACTTCTTCGTGGTATACCATAATTCTTGAATGTTCCTTTTATTCTTTTGGAAGAGAACTTTTTAGCTTCTTTAATTGAATAGACCTGTTCTGTAAACTTATCTTCCTGGTCTAAGATTTTGTCTTCTGCTTGATATATTCTGTGTGTGATGTGCTCTTTTGGTTTTTCAATTTCAATTAGTGTAGTTTTGAATACCCATTGAATTTCAATTTCGTATTGTTAATCTGTTCTAAACTTGTTCCTGTTTCTTCTATTTCATTTTTCATCTCAGATAACTTTTATTATTTTCCTAATCATATAATGGTCATACAGTTACTCATTTCCTCTCTGAGTTTTCATGTTCCTTTAGTTGTTCCTTATTCTCCTTTTTCATTTCTTCAGAAATTTGTTGAAATGTCAATAACATTTTTTGGATGATCAGACTGGTCTTCATGAAGCTATTTTGACTGAATGTAGTATGAAGGTTGGTGGTTTTTGCAGTAGACATGTTTTCCTGGTATTTAGTGTATTTTGGCATTTTACATTGTGATGGGCACTTTCTGATAATTTTTGTCTGCTTCTTTGTTTTTGACTCTTCTGAATCAGATAAAGTTGTCTCAGTTTGAGAGATGTTTGGAAAGCTTCTCTGGATCTGGATGGGATCTACTGCTCCCTGGTCATTGGGGAGTATGTACAAACCCTCTCCTGACTCTGTGTGCACATCTCACCTGGCCTAGGTTTGGGGTACAGGTCACTGATTTGGTTGGGCAGGCCATGTGCTGACTCTACACAGTTCTTATCTGGACTGAAACTTGGGGCCTAGGTAAAAAAAAAAAAACTTTTTAGAAAATCCAATACCTCTTTATGATGAAGATTCTGGAGAAAATAGGGATAAGCATGAACTTTTTATCAACATAATAAATAAATGACATAATAAAGGTCATATGAAAAAAGCCAATAGCAAAAGTCAATATAAATTCTGAAAAATTAGAAACGTTATACTCAGATCTGAAACAAATCTGTCCACTCTCATCACTCAACAGTATTGTACTTGAAGTATTAACTAGAGCCATAGACAAAAAAGGAAGACAAAATGGATGCAGTTTGGAAAAGAATAATTCAAATTGTCCCTACTTGGAGATGAAATGACTCTGTAGCTCCAAAATCCCAAAGATTCTGCTGGGAAACCCTGGAACTAATAAATATTTCATTAGAGTGGCAGGATACAAAATTAATATTCAATATACACTAAGTATGAACAACACAAGAGAGACCTGAGAGAACCAGCAGCATTTACCATAGCTCCAAAAGAAAGATCCTTGGCATAAACCAAATCAAGAATGTGAAAGATTTACACAATTTAAACTTCAAAGTCCTAGTACAAAGTAATTGCTAAAGACATTAGAAGATAAAAAGACCTGCCTCCTCCCATGTTCTTGGATAAGAAGAACTTACATTTTTAAAAGGACCATTCTACCAAAATCAATATACAGATTCATTGCAATATCAATCAAAATTCCAACTCAATTCTTCAGAGACATTTTTTTTCTTCACAGAAAATTTTTAAACAATCTCAAAATTCATATGGAAACTGTCATAGTTAATCACAGGTGTCAACTTGACTGTTGAGGGTTTGTGCTCTGGGCACAGTTGTAGAGAGTTGATGTTGAGTTAAACCCAGAGCAAACCTGAAGAAGATTGTCTAGCTGCTGGGGAAGACCCAGCCCATGATGGGTGGGATTAGGCCCTGGATAAATCACAGAGAGCTGGTGGAGAGAGTTGGCATCCTTCTGTTCACCTAGCCAAACATGCTGGTCTAGCGAGTAAATATTGTCTGTCTCTCAGCTGTTATGCAGTGATGGCGTGGCCAGTTCCCTACGCCCTGGTGTTGGTGCATGCTCTCCCGTCAAGCTAGACTGAGAACTGTAATCAGACTATCATCAGGAAATAAACCCCTTGTTCCCTTAAGCTGTTTGATGGTCATTTATCAACAATGTTGCAGGCTGACTGCAACAGAATTTGGTACCAAAAATGGGGTGTTGCTGATAAATCTAAGTGGATATTGTGGCTTTTGAACAGTTTCACTGGACAAAGGTGGAAATGCTTCAGAATTTTCACTTTGTGGATTTACAAATACCATTCTTCAGAGTTTAGTGGGCCAATTGCTGAGAGAGATTGTTTGAGCCCAATTTGTGATGAGGGGAGCAAGGACTTTGGTTAAGCTGCATTTAAAGATGATGGACTAATTTACTTGACAGAGGAGAGCTGTGTTGGCAGCCTTAAAGGTTTGTATGTGCAAAGGGCAGGCAGCAAAATATCTGCTGCTGTTGGAGAAATGAGTATCAGTGAAGGAAAACATAGTGACTTGCACTGGGACGGTGGAAGACGTGAAAACCACCGTATGGCAAGTTCATGGTTTAAAAACTCAAATTCCTCAGGGGCTGAAAGACCAAGTTAAAATCTTTTTTTTTTGCCCTTTGGATATTTGGTTGCCTAAAAGAGGCTTTTCCAGCATCAGCACGTTAAAGTTGGTACAGCTGTAGCTCCAGTGGAGTAAGCTATGTTTCAACCTCACTTTGGAATCTGGCAGCTTCCCCAAGTGGTACTGGTTTTGGTGAACGATTTGAGGGGTTCATGGAAAGCAGCAAAAGCTTGGCACCAAGTGGTAGGCATAAAGTTCCTGCGAGAGAAGGTGAAGCTTATAGGCAGAGGCAAACCCAGAGTGTTGGAGATGCTGGAACTGTGGGATATATGATGAGAGTGGAGATTCAGCCTGGTTCAAAGGAACTCTGCTTTTACAACTTTGAGCTGCAAACAGGGACTGAGAATTCTTGAAATCTTTGATCCACTGTGATTATATTATGAGCAACAGAAGATGGACAATGAAGTACAGGATGTGGTAATTTTCTGGACTTTGATCTTAATTTAAATATTTCTTATTGTATCAAGATCCTTCTGTTTTAATATTTTATTTGTTTTAAAGTATTTAACTTATTCTGAAAAAAACTTTGAACTTTTAAAATATTGTAACTGAAGTTTTAATGAGAACATTTTAAATTTGTCCATGGAATATATTTATATTTTAACATCTCTGGGGACAAGGAAAGGCAACAGTTTAAAAGTGCTATTGTTTTTGTGTCCAGTTCACAAGGGGTAGAGTGTCATAGTTAAGCATAGGTGTCAACTTGACTGTTGAGAGTTTGAGCTCTGGGCACAGTTGTAGAGAGTTGATGGTTGAGTTAAGCCCAGAGCAAACCTGAAGGAGATTGTCTACTGATGGAGAAGACCCAGCCCATGGTGGGTGGGATTAGGCCCTGGATAAATCACAAAGAGCTGGTGGAGAGAGTTGGCATCCTTCTGTTCACTTGGCCAAACATGCTGGTCTGGCAAGTAAAGATTGTCCATCTCTCAGCCATTATGCAGTGATGGTGTGGCCAGTTCCCTACGCCCTGGTGTTGGTGCATGCTCTCCCGTTAAGCTAGACTGAGAACTATAACCGGACTATCATAAGGAAATAAACCCCTTGTTCCCTTAAGCCATTTGGTGGTCATTTATCAGCAATGTTGCAGGCTGACTGCAACAGAAACATAAAAGTCCCAGTGTAGCAAAAACAAATCTCAATAATGACTACTCCATGGTGATATCGCCCTACCAATCCTTAAACTATACTATAAAGACCATCATGGTACAGGATCCAAAAAATATAGACTAGTGAATTAGAAGTGATGATTGAAATATAAGTGCATATAACTATTTTTTACACACATGACAAAAAAGCCATTGGAAAAAGGACTGGCAAAGTGGTTCTGACAAAAAAAAGGTGCTGACAAAATTGGATGTCTACATTCAGAAGAAGTAAATTTTATGTTTATTTCTCTCCCTACATGAAAGTCAACTCTAAATGAATCAAAGACTTCCATGTCAGACCAGAGACTATAAAACTTTAACAATACCCTATTCGATTGATTTTCCTCAGCCAGTATTTCCTTAATAGAACCCTGAAGCAATAGAGTATAAGTCCAATATTAAGAAACCGTTCAGGGCTTTCTGTCACAGACTTGGACATGGGTAGACTCCCTGCTCCGCAATCCCTTAGGCCATGTGCCAAGCCCCTAGAGTGGAAGACTCAGAAGGAGGTTCAGTGCCCACATAAACAGATGCTCTATGGGATGAGAGGGAGGAAGAGGAAGGCACTGGGAAAGGGAGAGGGAGGGAAGAAGGTGAAAGGAAGGGGGAGAAGGAGGGAGAGTACAATGTGGGGCGATGGAGGAGGGTAGGAGGAAGTGGGTAGGGGTACCTATTGAGCTTATATAATAAGGAAAAAATAAAATGTGGGAGAAAAAAAGGAATGTGGAACTATATGAAACTAAAAAGATTTTGCTAAGGAAATAAATGCTAACCAAGTCAAAAGGCAATCTACAGAATGGGTGAGCATCATCACTAACCACATATCCACTATAGTTCTAATATTCAGAGTGCACAAAAAAACTCAAAAATTTAAATACCAAGGAAACAAATGACCACATTAAAAATGGACTACATAACTGAAAAGAACTTTTCACATAATAAAATTCAAATGTCTGACAAACATCTTAAAAATTTTCCACCTTTAACCTCCAATACAATCAAGATGGAGCCAAAGGTGGTGCAGGAAAAGCAAAACTGAAAACAACAATAAACCATAATTCAGAACACCAGAGACCCTACATTAATCACCTGGAACCAGACCAGCCAAATCTCTCCTCATCCTAAAGCTCAGGGATATTTGTGGAAGAAGAGGCAGCAAGATTGTAAATGCCTAAAGATCGGGAGGACCAATGATATGCAAGATACTCCAGACAAGTTAAGGCTGCAATAGCCATAATCGGACTTTGCATGACCTGCGCAATGACTGACATGTCAACGGCCCCCCAAAGTCTAGAATAGATCACAGGCACTACAATCCTTAGAGGCAAGGGATTAAAAGTCATGATAGTGTTCCCATACTAAAGAGGAGCCCAAGAAGGGGCACTGGGCAATGCCACTGAATCCTTACACCTCACTAGAGTGGAGGACTCAGAGGAAAGTTTGGCATTCACACAAAAGGATGTTTCAGGGAATGGAAGAAGGGAAAGGGGAGCACTGGGAGAAGAGGAGGGAGGGGGTGAAAGGAAGGGGAAAATGGGGAGAGGGTGCAAGGGGGACTGGGAAGGGGTGGAGAGGGGAAAGGGACCAGGGTACCTATTAAGCTTGTATGATTGGGGAAAAATAAATAAATATAATGAAAAACTTTAACTACCCAAGTAAAAAATTCCACCATTTTAGCCATTAGGGAAATGCAAATCAATATCACCATGAGATATCAGCTCACTCTAGTCAGAATGGCTAAGATCCAAAATACAACAACAAATACTGGCATAGGTGTGAGGGGAGGGGATGTCAGAGACATTCATACATTACTGTTGGGAAAGTAAATTCATGCAACCCCTTTGGAAATCAGTTTGAAGTTTCCTAAAATAATTAAAAATTGAAATTCCATTACTAGGAGCTATACCACTCCTAGTAATAGTCCCAAAGAGCACCTGCATTGCATCAGAGTCACATGTCCATCTATGCTCATAGCAGCTCTTTTCACAATAGCAAAGAAATGAAATCAATTTAAATGTCCAACAGTTGATAAATGGTTAATAAAAATAAGGTACATATATAATACAGAATACTATTCATCTTTCAGGAAAAATGAACTAATGAAATTTGCCCATAAATGGTTGGAGCTAGAAAAATTTATGCTGAGTGAAATATCACAGATGCAGAAAGGCAGATGCCTTATGTGAACCCTAGCATTAAACATTCAGTTTCATGTAATCAAGTAGAAACTCTTAAAATAACACAAAATGCAATGAACATCAAGTCAGGGGGAAACAGTGGAGGGATATCTCAAAATAGTGAGAAAAAAAAGGACGTGGTCAAACAGTTAAATAAAGCTTTTATGTAAGGTTAGTATTAAAGAGGAGGGAAGTACAGGAATAGGACATGGTAAGAGGTGGAGTTAGTGTTCAGGTTAACTAGTCCGTAAATTCTCTTACTAGTCCCTAAGTCCCCTTCAATGACAATCAAGCACACCCATAATGCAAACCAGTGTAAGCAATGGTGGAAGGGGAGAAAGTTGACAATAGAGAGGATCAGATATCTCAATACTAATTAAAAACACTTGATAGTAAACCACCATCTAAACATCTCTCATTATACCTTTAGATAGAAAAAGATCTCAACATACAAATAAGGTTCAGTCCAGTGCAATAGAAGTGCAATAAGATAGAAAATAAAACAACCCAGTTCAGAGTATTAGCAACCCTTAAACACTCAACTGAAACCAGACCAATGTGACCTCCTTCTGTTCTAAGGCTTATGGAATTTTGCAGAAGACGGGGTGATAAGAAGATTGTAAAAGCCTGAAGATGAAGAAGTCCAGGTCACATCAATCAGGAAAGAGCAATTGCATCCAAGATGTCACTGAAAGGAGACTTACCTTCACCAGACCTGCACAATGGCTAACATATCAACATTCTCCCATAGAGCAATGAGGAATTCAGGAGAAATAACTACACACATTAGAAACATTAGAGCTAAGGGCTAGACAGGTGAAAGTGAGAATTCCTATCCATGGTCTATCCAAGAGATGGCCACTTAAGCTGTCTCAGAGACCTGAGCCCTTATTGGTAAAGACAACCTGAAGGGAACTCAGTGGCCCACACAATCAGACAGGCAGGAGGCTGAGGAGAGAGACGGTGA
Source organism: Typhlomys cinereus (assembly GCA_023101885.1). Lineage (NCBI taxonomy): Eukaryota > Metazoa > Chordata > Mammalia > Rodentia > Platacanthomyidae > Typhlomys > Typhlomys cinereus. The sequence goes on along the minus strand of JALPQD010000136.1, from coordinate 476,494 downwards.
AGGGTGTAGAGGGAGGGATAAGAGAAGAAGGAAGAAAAGGAAGGAAGATGGAAGGAGAGGAAAGGGGAGGGAGAGATGGGGGAAATGTATAATCACTTATATTTGTATAAAAGGATAATTTTTAATAAAATATTTAATAATTCAAAAGAAGAAAAAAAAAGAAACCAATTGGTACTTACTTTATTAATGTATTGCCTCGCCAATAAGATTATATAAAGTTTGAACAACCTTTCTTTACAACTTCTTTCAGTTGTAAATGTTAATTAAACAAATTATATACTTCATGGTGATGTTTTCATGAGTGTGTGCACAACATACAATAATTCTTTCCATCTTTCTAGACTGCAAATTTTTCTTCTATTTTAAGTCATGTTTTATATAAATAAAGCGATATTCATGTTTCTGCATCTTACTTATTTTTCCAAATATGTTCTTCTAACATTTCATTCCCTTTGCTGCAAACAATACAACTAAATTTTTCTCATGACTTAATAATACTGTATTTTCTTTATCTATTCACAGGTTGAGAGATATTTAGACTTATTTCATATCTTTTTTAATGTTTCTACTTTAACAAACATACTGAACATGCCTCCTTCCATCCCCCATCATTCCCTCTCTTCCCCCTATCAGTCTCTTCCACTCCTTCCCACTCACATGCTTCTGGGTGGAACCCAGAGTTCACCCAGGCCCCATCTACTTTTGTGGAGATTCAGACCTTTGTGTCATATCATGTTACCTCTCTTCAGACCAACCCACTAATATGGGCATTTCCCTTCACTCATCCAGCTTTAGACCCAGAAATTTCTAATGTGTGTTCTTATCTTTCTTGATTTCCTAGGTAGTCTATGGGGGTATGTTGTCATGCCAGTTATTATGCAGGTCTGGGAAGGACAAGTCTCACTTGAGTGAGCTCCCAGATGCAGCATTCCTGTCCTGAGTGGAATGTCTTGTCTAACAGCAGACCTTCCCATCTTTAGATTTTTACAATCTCATTAACTTCTCTTCCATGAGCAGTTGTGCATGTTGCAGTGCTTTGGGTCAGTAAATGCCAAAACAGCTGTTACTTAACATGAAGAAAAACATAGGGACTATTAACTTCATCTAAGTGATGAAAAATAGCATCCCAGAATGACTTCAAATAAAACTACAATCAATATTTACTCATCCTAAAAATTCCAATATATCACAAGAAAAACAGAAATAGCAAAAGAATCCAAGAAAACACATCTCCTCCTCATATCATTGGCCTCAATGTGGGCTTCAGGCCCACAAAGGATAGCCCATTGGAAGGTATCCAAGAGAACAATAATTAAGACAATGAATTTCAAAGGTCGATTATAATATATCCAAACAGCTCCAAGAAGACATAGATAAGCACCGTCCAGAAGAACACAACAAACTCAGGAAAGAATTCCAAGAACACACAAATGGACAAGACACAAATAGAATGAAAATAGCCTAAAACAGATCTCTAAGCACTGAGAAAAACCCAAAGTGATCTACAAACAAACACAGAAATACTGATAAAACCCAGACTGAAACAACAGTGGAGCAAAAAAATCTGAACAGTGTAATAAAAGTTCAATAGATTTCTGTTTAAGAATTGTTGGCCTAACCCAATCAGCTCAAGGGAATTCCTTATGTGTTTAACAAGAGATTTTATAGTCTCTGGACTAATATTAAGGTCCTTGATCCATTTGGGATTAATTATTGTTGTGGTGACAAGTAAGGGTCCAGTTTTAATCTTCTGCATGTGGATATCCAGTTTTGCCAGCACCATCTTCTTTTTCCATTGAGTTTTTTCGGCCTCTTTGCCAAAAATCGAATGGCTGTAATTGTGTGGACTTATATCTGGATCTTCAATGCATCTATCCGTTCATCTACATGTCTATTTTGGAGCAGGCTTCATTACTCATTAAGTACACCCCCCTGTCCTCTGTCCTTTCCCTCCCTCCTCCTCTTCCAGTGCCTCCCCCTTCCTCCCTTCCATCCACTGGAGCATCCTTTTTTGTGAATGCCAAACCTCCCTCAGTCCTCCACCCTAGTGAGGGTTCAGGACTCAGTGGCATACCATATGCCCTTTCTTGGACTCCTTGTTAGCATGGGAACTCTATTATGACTGTTTAACCCCTTGCCTCTAAGGATCTTGCTGCCTGGAGCCTTCTCCCCTGTGCTCCATGCTAGACTTTGGGGGGTCATTGACATCAGCCATTGTGCAGCTCAAGCAAAGTACAACTCTGGCTGCTGCAGCCCTAACTTGTGTGGAGTATCTTGCATATTGTTGGTCCTCCCAGTTTTTAGGTTCTTACAATCTTGCCATCCCCTCTTCTGCAAGGTTTCTTGAACTTCAGAGTGGGGAGAGATTTGGCTGGCCTGGTTCCAGGTGATTAATGTAGGGTCTTCAGTGTTCTGAATTATGGCTTGTTGTTGTTTTCAGTTTTGCTTTTCCTGCACCACCTTTGGCTGCATCCTGATCGGTATTGAAGGTCAGCTCCTAACCAAAGATAAAAGGCTGTTTAAATGAAGATCTTAATATAATAGGAGACTCAAAGGTGAATGGAAGAATAGAAGTAATACACCACAATGTGATGAGGTCAGTGTCCCATTGGCCAGATGGTTACCTCTATCTTCCAGTCCCTATATCCTCCCTGATTGGTGAAAACAAACCTGTTCAGTCGGAAGTGAATAGAAAGGGAAGTGAGAGTGAGTTGCACCAGATGTCTTGATACTTACATACACTATATGACTGTGGACTATTTTCTCTACTGAAGCATGTTCCCCTATCTCCTTTCTTTTGAGGTCCTTGTTCCCCTTTCCTCCTGTCATGATTTGAAATGTGTCCCCCATAGTCTCATATGTTTGACAAGGTCATGGCACCCAGCAGGATGGAGTGAAGGGCATTGCAGGAGCAGCAAAACTGCAAAAGAAAATCAACAAACCACAATCCAGAACTTCAGAGACTCTATATCAATCACGTAGAACTAGGCCAGCCTAATCTCTCCCCATCCTGGAGCTCAGGGACATTTGCGGAAGAGGGGGTGGTAAGATTGTAAGAGCAAAAGGATGGGAGGAGCAACGATTTGCAAGATTCTCAACAATAGTTGGGGCCAAAACAATCATAATGGGACTTTGCATGCCCTGCGCAATGTCCAGCGCACTGTTGCCCTCATAAAGTCTAGCATTTGTTAAGGGCACCGAGATCCCTGGAGGCAAGGGATTGACAGCCATAGTAGTGCTCCTATGCTTAAGGGGAACAAGAGAAAGGGCTTATGGAAATGCCACTGGGTCCTTATATGTCATCGGAGAGGAGGACCCAGTGGAGAGTCAGGGGTACACAATAAAGGACTCTCTGGGAATTGGGGGGGAGGCACTGGGGGATAGGGAGGGAGAGAAAGGGAAGGAGGGGGTTTGGGGGGAGGAGGGGGGAGTGAGGGAACTGATAAAAAAATTTTTAAATGTATAATTAAATTTTTAATTAAAAAAAAGGAAAAAAAAAAAAAAAGAAAGGGAGCCTTGCTGGAGGAAGGCAATCCTAAGGGGTGAGCCTTGAGGTGGATTAGTACCACCCTACCTCTAGGAAAAGTCTGCCTTTTGCAGCAAGCAGACTGCAACTCTCAGCTTCCAAGATGTCTGCAGTAACTTAACCTCTCCCAACTTTGGCCAGCCAGCCATGCCACCTCTGCCATGAGAAACTGTGCCTCCCCTCTGGAACCGTAAGCTGAATAAACCTCCCTTTCTCCCTTAAGTTGATTGACTTTGAGTGTTCTCTCACAGCAATAGTTAAGAGTGACCATTACACCTCCTATTTATACTTTTTTGCAGTTTTAGTGGTGTTACAAGATTTGCCTGTGAGTAAGTCATTAAGTGGGTATGTATGTAACTAAGATCCATTTATTAGAGAGTACATATGGCATCTAAGTTTCTGTGTCTGGAATACTTCATTCAATGTAATTTTTTCTAATTCTGTCAATTTCCCAGCAAATTTCATTAATTCATATTTTTGATGACTGAGTAGCATTCCACTGTATAAATCTACCACATTTTCATTATCCATTCTTCAACTCTTGGGCATTTGGGTTGATTCCATGCCTTTGCAATTGTAAATAGTGCTATAATGAACATAGTTGTGCTCGTGTCACTGTAGTGAATTGCTGCATTATGAGATATTATTCCTAGTAGTGGTATAACAGGATTATATGACATTTGAATCCCTAACTTTTTTAGAAATTTCCATACTGATCACCAGACTCATTGTATAAGCCTGAATTCCCAACAACAATTAATGAGAGTTTCTGCTCGGGACCCCAGAGGACTCCCTGTTCTTCAGGTAAGACCCCTAAACTGAGGTATTTTTTGAATAATATTTTAGAATTTAGAATTTTTAGAAACTCTTTGCTTTTCCCTTCATCTTCAAGTGTTTTTCTTGTTTATCTGCTACAATTTTGAGTCTTACATTAAGGTTTCAATTATAAAATGTTTTTATACAGAGTGAAATATAGGGATGTAGCTCCACTCTCCTACATGTTGCTATCCAGTTTAACAGCACCATTTGTTTAGGAGGCTGCTTTTTTCCTAGTGAATATCTTTGATGTATTAATTGAAATCGCCTCCAGTGATATGAGTTTATTTCTATACCCTCTCTTCTATTTCATTGGTCTTTGTGTCTGTCTGTGTGCCAGAGTCATATTGTTTTTGCTACAATGGTTCTGTAGTATACTTTAAATATCATGTATTTGATACCTCCATCATTGGTTTCAGTTGTTGTTCCTAAGTATTGTTTAGATTATTTAAGGTTTTTCAGGATTCCATATTAGTTTTAGGATAGTTTTTCCTGTGTGAAAAGCATCCTGGGAATTTTTATGAGGATTGAACTGACTCATTGTTTTTGATGTTTGTAATATTAATGACTCCAACTTATAAACATAGGATATTTTTTCATCTTCTAGTTTTTCTTCAATCTCCCTTTTAAATATTTTCAAAATTTTATTATATAGCATTTTCCCTCTTTGGGATTAGTTTATCTCTGGGTATTTTTTAGGTTACTCTGAGTGATACTGATTTCTGATTTTTTCTTAGCAAGTAGGTTATTGGGATCTGGTAACACAACTTTTTTGTGTCTTGATTTCAGATAATAGATTTATTTTAACTTATCATGATTTCAGTATTTTATAAATTTGGACCTTTAAACTTTCACTAATGGTGAAAATTGTCGGTGTTTTATCATTTAAGTGTCACTACTTCCCATTCTCATCCTACAATTTTATATGAATTGGATATTTAAACCTGTACTTTTTTCACTTTCCTTCCTTCAGTTTTTTGGTGTCGGTCTTGCTATAATATAAATACTTAAGGTCTATTTTCAAAATTTCTAATTATTTATCATATTAATATGATCTTTGCCCATTGTCAACAACTTCTATATTGTTTGTTAAATTTTACTTTAATTTTTGTTATTTTTTTCTCTTTACTAGTTAAATTTTATTCTGAGACAAATGTACATTTACATACAACTTTAAGAAATAATGCAGAGAAGCCAAGAGCAGTGCAGGAACAACAAAACTGAAAACAACAACAAATCATAATTCAGAACACCAAAGGCTCTACATTATTCACCCAGAACCAGACCAGCAAGTATCTCCCCATCCTAAAGCTTGGGGAGCCTTGCAAAAGAGGGGGTGGCAAGAATGTAAGAGTCTAAAGATGGAGAGGACTAATGAAATGCAAGATATTCTACACAAGTCAAGGCTCCAGCAGCAAAGATATAGCCACAATGTTATTGGACCTTGCCTGACTTGCACAATGGCTGACATGTAAATGTCCCCCCAAAGTGCAGCAAGGATCAAGGGGAGAAGGCTTCAAGCAGTAGGATCCTTAGAGGCAAGGGGTTAAACAGTCATAATAGAGTTCTCATATGTGCAGTTCACCTGCATGGTTGCTGATAAATGACCATCAAATGGCTTAAGCGAATAAGGGATTTATTTTCTTACTGATAGTCTGGCTATAGTCTGTCCAGCTTGATGGGTGAGCTTGCACCAACACCAGGCAGGGGGAACTGGCCACACCATCTCTACATAATGGCTGAGAGAGGGATGATCCTTACTTGCCAGACTAACATGTCTGGCCAAGTGTACAGAAGGATGCCAACTTCCTCAATCATCTCTCTGTATTTTACTCATGTTCAGGGCCTAGTCCCACCCACCATAGGCTGGGCCTTCCCCATCAGCTAGGCAATCTCCTGCAGGTTTGCTCTGCAGGCTTAACTCAACCATTAATTCTCTATAAATGTGCCCAGAGCTCAAGCCACCAACTGTCAAGCTGACACCTGTGCCTAATTATGACACCATACTAGTGGGCAGCCCAAAGGATCCCAAGCTATACCACTGAGTCCTGAACACTTAGAAGACTCAGAGAGAAATTCAGCAGATGCTCTGGAGGATGGAGGGAGAAAGCAGGAAGCACCAGGAAAGGAGGAGGAAAGGAAAAGGGAAAGAGGGGAAGTGGGAAAGGGGGAAGGGAGGAGGGAAAGAGAAGAAAGGGGGTATTTATTGAGCTTGTATGATTAGGCAAAAAAAGGTAATAAAAATAAAAAGATTAGATAAACTGGTAAAAGCCTACTTTCTGACTCATATATATATTTCTGTTACTTCACATGGCAGAAAGGTTTTAGTTACACTGTAAAGATTCATTTACAAGTTCACTAATTGCATTCATGCTAGTTTTTTGTTGTCCCAAATTAAAATAACATAAACTAACATAAGTCCTTATTTTGTCTTATGATTTCAGAGGTTTTTAGTCTTTTCTTGGTCTTTTCAGTTCATTGTATCTGAACCCATCCATAGTGAGCAGCACATCAGAATGGGGTACATGTGGTATGTAAATAGTTTAATTCATAGCAGACAGAAAGCAATAAGAAAAGAAGTGGTATAGACAAATCTCTAATAAACAATTTTCTTCAATTGAGCCTCACCTCTTAAGACTACTGCCCTTCAAAATCAAATCACCAATGGATCAGCCTGTTGCTGAAGTTGAATTCTTATAATCAATTACTTCTCAATAGTGCCACAAGATGGAATGTAAACTTTTAATACATGAAATTTCAGGCCAATGTCTCATATCCATGTCAGCACCAAATTATAGCACCATTCAAGACAGCTTAATTCTCATTGATTAATCATCTTTACTTAATTTTTTATTTTTTAATAAATTTATCAAATTTACATTTTTATATACATACTCCTTGCCTCCCTCATTCCTGCCTCCCTCCCTTCTTTCCTTCACTCCTGCTCCCATCCCATCCTGTCCCATTCTTCCTGGCATTCCTATGTGGGCCCAGTTTACTTCCTCCTATTTGTCTGTCTTTGGTTCTGTGGGTCCTGGGATTCGTATTTAAATGTCAGTTTTCAAACACAATTACATTGAAAATTATGTTTCACCTTAAACTTTGAAAGGAAGATGTATTCTATCATTAGCGTTATCGAACTCACTTAATTTATGTGACATTTTATTCTTAGTTTCCTATTTGATGAAAAAAGGAATTAGAACCTTCCTTTAAAATGCCTAGGGCTGGAGAGGTGGCTCAGGGGTTAAGACTCTGCCTTGTAAGCAGAAGCAGAGTTCTGATTCCAAGTCCCATGTAAAAATGCCACGTGGAAAGGATGGCACCTGCACTTTCAGCCCTGGTGGGCAGAGCCTAGAAAATCCCAGGGTGAAGCAAAAATGAGGTGGAAGCAACCCAAAATGATTCCTGAAGTCACCCTTAGTCCTTCACACAGGGACACATTGCCCTTTAATACAATACACACACACACACACACACACACGCGCGCACACACACACACACACACAAAATAAATAATAAATAAATAAAAGATCTAAGCAATAATTTTATACTCTCAAGGGGTCCTCTAAAATGTTTCTAAAATAATACTTTATTTCTTGTGTAGTTTAGGTGGATGGCAAGAAAATAGATGAGAGAATGAACACAATGAACAATTACAGCCTTATCATTCTCAATGTGCCTGACCTCAGAGGCCAAGCAGGGTCAGGCTTGGTTAGTACTGGAATGCAAAATACACACACAAAAAAAAATCATTACACTGTTAAAACCATCCACTTGTAAGTATGCACATGGATGTCTACTTTTGTGTGTAGTAGTGTAAAAAAACACACATCTGAACTATTTATTTTAAAAATGTACTCTAAGCACTTTAAAAGACATAGTAATGAACAGAGGATATCACATGAAACTGACTCTTACTGTGGCCTACAACTTCTCTCGAAGGCAAGACAGAATACAGGAGCTTAGTTGCCTAGTTCTTAGTCTTTGCATTGCTGAGATCACCTCTTTATTTCTTAAGGTATAGATAAGAGGATTTAAGAGAGGGGTGAAAACAGTATAAAATATTGAAAGAATGGTGTCCACTGGTAAATCACTGAAAGGCCAACCATAAATGAAGATGCAGGGCCCAAAGAACAGAGTCACCACAGTGATGTGGGCACTCAGGGTGGCCCATGCCTTGGCCTTGCCTGCTGATGAACGATGTCTTACAGTAACCAGGATGACTGTATATGAGATAAGCAACAGCACAAAGGACAAGATGGCCATTAGACCACTATCTGAAAGCATCAGTACCTGAAGAATATAAGTGTCCGTACAAGCAAGTTTGATTACTAGGGGAAGATCACAGAAAAAACTGTCTAATTTATTGGGACCACAGAATGGAAGATTAACTGTAAAGGCCAACTGGCTTATTGAGTGAAGAACTCCAATGAGCCAGGAGCCCAACACAAGGCTTATGCACTTGTGGATACTCATGATAGCAGCATAGTGTAAGGGTCGACAGATGGCTACGTATCTGTCGTATGCCATGGATACAAGAAGCATCATTTCCCCACCAGCAAAGACATGCAGAAAAAATATCTGGGCCATACATCCCTCAAAAGAGATGGACTTGTGCTCCAAAAGGAAGTCAACAATCATTTTTGGAGTAGCAAAAGTGGACAGGCACAGATCTATAAAAGAGAGGTTACTTAGAAGGAAATACATAGGTGTGTGCAATGCTGGCTCAGAAATGACTGTGAGCACAATAAGAAGGTTTCCCAGAACAATGGATAAATAGAAAAGTGTAAAAAATATAAAATAGAAAAGTTGTAGTTCTCGAGAACCTGACAGACTTTGTAATACAAATTCAGTCACTGCAGATTTATTGTGTTGGTCCATTATTTCAGATTTTCAGAACCAGATCGGAAATTTCCTGTAAAGTTAAATGAAAAAATATTACAGGATTGTGACAGTGCATGAGAAAAACTAAGTCTATCCTCAATTTCCATTCAACATTTACTTTAGATTCTTACAAGCACACAAAATATATCATTGACATATGTACATTACTTCTTTGTGGTTACTATACTTTCATTTCCGTACCCTAGCAGAACTGATACTTTCTGAAAATACCAGTTTTGTAACCTCTTTACAGTCTCTAAATTTGTGATAAATAAGTCAGGTAAGCTCCACAGTCTCAGTGACAGACTCATTCTTCTCCTTCTGTCTAGCAATATCACTTCAAGCAAGTTAATTAAATTCTTTGATTTTTGCACATGCGCATTCAGAAAAATAAGATCTTTTATATTTTTTTAAAAAGGTCTTTTAAAATGTGTTAACCATACATTCCTCATAGACAGTACTCAATAACATTTTTTTCTTTGCACATGGTACTCTGCTTCTGCAGAGAAGTCAGGACTTCTTTGTGGAGCAGATAAGGTGATATGCAGATGAATAGAGAAGATAAAGCATTTTGTTTTACATCAGCTAAAAGAGAATTGCTTTTATTCTACAAACCAATTAGCCCCAAGTACTACTGAGAAAACTCTTTTCAAAGACTATTCTGCCTAGGAATATTAGGTTGCTTCTGTAATCCCAGCAGACAAGAAGTTGTGACAGGTGTAGTGCCACAAGTTTGAGACCAGCTTGGGCTTCATCGTGAGTTCCTGGCCTACTTCAGCTACAAAATGAGGTACTGTCTTAAAAGAGATAAATGAACTAAAATAGCAAGAGAGAAATGAATAAATAAATAAAAATTCTTCTTAAAAGCCTCTGATTTTTTCTTTGGGAAATAACTTTACTTAGACGAATTTTGAACTTTGAATAGAATATGTAAATTAATTTACTAAAGATAATTTTGAAGTAATTAAGCAGCTGGAACTTTGCTTTTAGAATGAAAAGATCCAATTCTCTTTTTCATTGTAATCCTCTGCAAGCAAAAAAATGGAATCTCTGTATATTTAATTAACTATAACTTATATGTGCATTAACATATTATTAATTTAAGATATAATTAAAATTTGAGAAAGGATAATTTTTCATTTCTATAAAGAGAGATCCCACATTTAAAAAGCTCACCTGGGGTATGGAAACCTGCCTTTTTCTTTGCGTTTAGTACTCTGCTTCTGGAGAAAAGTCAGGAAGTCTTTGTAGAGCAGATGAATGCTTTCTCACTATGCATAAAACAAGAACGATATTGAGGTCAACCTATTGTTCCTTTGTCTCCACTAACTTCCTTTTTCACCATCTCAATAACTCATTTACTTTTCACTGCTTTGCCTTCAAAAATAAGCAATAATACCATTGTCCTAAACTATATCTCTTCCTAGAATTGAAGAAAATCATATATATATATATGGCAGTTCCTGCTGATAATTCAAATATTCAACACACTTGGGCAGCAGGATGAAATAAAAATTGAAAAATTTGTTTAAAATAATAATAATTTTAATAATAATAGTAACATAGAAAAGGAAAGAAAGAAAGCACTGAATTAGTCTGAAACTCTTTTTACTGAAATCACTTTTTACTGCTCCCAGAGATAAACACACATGACAAAGCTTATAGACCTATCCAAAAATACTTCTGAGTGAGAAGGTACAGAAACAAAATTTACTTCCTTAGATATTTTGGTATTTTCTGAGTTTTATTGTTATCACTGTGCTTCAAATAAGAATATCACAATATTTTGCACAAAAGTAAGTTTGTTTTAGTTGCTAATTTTTTTCAATTCAGCAAAACCAAGTAAGAACTATAAAACAAAAAGAAGAGCACAAAGAGCTAGTAGATGTGAATATAAATATATATAATCATTATATAAACAATACATCTTATTTTATAAAATTCTACTTAAAAAAGTATCATTAAAAATATCCAATATATATTCCCCATCAACTTTTCTATATATTTGGCATTGTTATATGGACAACTGAAATTTTCCTAATATAGGCATATGTTAAGTTTCCTCTTATTTTATATGAAATTTATGAGCATATATGATTTATAATACATCTTAAAATGAGGTACTTCACTATACCACAACTTTTCTCAATACAACAAAATATAGAGTAACTCATTTCATCCTTTGCTTTCACTTGTCACATGAAAATGTGTACATTAATATCTTAATGTTCTTAAATAGCAAAGATGACCATTTATATACTACAAATTGACTAGAAGACTTCATTATTTCTCATTAACTAGCCATGACTTTTTCCCATTTTTCAATTAGCATCTTCATCTATGTGATATGTACTTTCCAAATTAGTGGCTTAACTTTTGATAGATATCTCACAAATATTCTAATTTACTTTTCCTTTTAAAGTTGTTTGTTATATTTAAAATCAATTTCTTAAAATATGCAAGAAAATCAAGATTGTACTTTTATAAAATGGTGTAACTTTATTGTGTCACCTAAAAAATGTTTGACAAATTATTCACTGTTTAAAAAAAAACATAGGATTTGTTATTAAAACCGTTAGATATTGAGATAAAGGCATTCAAATCTCAATGTTTGTAAAAACATAAATGTTGAATTTCTACTATGGATGTTTTAAAGAATTATAGTTTCAAATGTGCTTTTTTCATAAAGAAAAAATTTATGTGAATATATTTATCATTTCTTGTTGTATGACATTATGTGCCACATAATGCCAAAAACAAACATCAAGATAACAGTGGCTGAAACTATAAAAAAGAACATGAAGTTTACTGATATACTAAATAATGAGAAGCTCATTTTAGAACATTGTAATGGAATTCAAACATAGAATCAATCTTGTTCACACAATTGAATATAATATATGTGTATATGTATATATATAATATATCAAAAAAGTTGATCTATGAAGAGTGAGCTGAAGTAATAGATGTATTAAAACTTACATAAAGTCATTGATAGGTTGCCATTTAAACTAACTAAAAGAACTGGATTTTCCGCTCCTTTAATTTCAGAAGTTTCACATAAATAATCTGGATTAGATAATGATGTCTATTTGCATTATGTTCTGCACTTATTTAAGTGGAGCAAAAGCCAAAAATATATCTCTTGTTGACAAGTAAACTTGTCCCATGGGGCCATTACTAACAAGGACTTTCTAAGTCATAGATCAGTGTGCTGTTATTAGGAAAGTCATGCTTTTTTAATCGCACCCTACTACACATTACTTACTGTTTTTACATTACTTATTTTCAGGACTCTTTATAACTAGAGTAGTTTTATTTTCTAAGGAAGCTTAGACATAGTTTCTGTCTTCAGCAAGTATAGTTTGAGTCTCATAGATTAACTTTTTCTGTCTGAGACTCACTTTTGTCATAAGGATTACTATTAACATGTCTTTGAAAATATATATGATGATACTTGAAAGTCATTTTATATGTTGTTAAAAATTATTAAAGTATTATAAAATTACAAAGAAACTTAACTAGAGCAATATCTACCTTCATGCATTTCGTTTAATTTTAATTCAGAAATGTACAATAATTGCATATACTCTACATGAAAAAAGGAGTTCAAAATGAAATAAATACCTGAGAACAGCAGTGTAGCCATTACTTAAGAATCCCATCACTTAGGAAGAGGCAGCATGATTGTAGCAAATTGAAGGCCAGCATGGTCTACATAAAATAATATGCTGGCCATTATCTAATCCAGATTATTTATGTGAAACTCCTGATGATATTAGCTTCCTAGAAAGAATTTGGAAGTGTTCCTTCCTTCACGATTTGATTGAACAGTTTAAGGAGTATTGGTGTTAGTTGTTCCATAAATGTCTGGTTAATTCTATGCTGAATCCATCTGGTCCAGGACATTTTTTGGTGTGAAGATTTGAGATTACTTCATTGATTTCCTCATATGTTATAGGACTATTTAAATAATTCAAAACTTCCTGATTCAGTTTAGGTAAGATATGCTTAGTCAGGAATTCATCCATTTCTTTGTGTTATCAAATTTCATGGAGTATAAGTTTTTGAACTATGGCATTATAATTCTCTGAATCTCTTGGGTATCAGTAGTGATAACTTCATTTTCATTTCTAATTTTGTTAATTCGGGCTTTTTCTCTCTTGCTTTTGGTTAAATTAGATAGGGGTGTATCAATATTATTGATTTTTTCAAAGAACTAGCTTTTGGACCAGTTGATTCTTTGCATCTTTTTCCTTATTTCAATTTTGGATATTTCTCCCCTGATTCTGCTAATCTACTCTCTTCTACTGCTTTTGGGATTGTATTGCTCTTGTGTCTCGAAAGCTTTAAACTTCATCGTTAAGTTTTTTATTTGTGATGTTTCTATTTTTTGATACAGGCATTTAGAGCTAAAAACTTCCCTTGGGAAGTTTCATTGTGTCCCAGAGATTTTGATATGTTGTATTTTCATTATCATTCTCTTCTAGAAAGTCTTGAATTTCCTTTATGATTTCTTCCTGAACTCTCATTCAGCATCATAGCATTTAGTTTCCAAGAGTTAGTGTGTTTTCTGCTGCTTGTTGTATTGCAGATATCAAGCTTTATACTATAGTGGTCTGATAAGGTACAGGCTAAAATTTCAACTTTCCTGTATATGTGGACATTCGTTTTGTGGCCCAATATGTGATCTAATTTAAAGAAAGTTCCATATGCTGCTGAGAAAAATGTGTATTCTTTGATGTGTGGATGGAAAGTTCGATAGAAATATGTAAGGTCCATTTCAGTAAAGGTGTGTCTCTGGGAAGTTTTTGGCCTGTTGATCTATACCACATTGAATGGGCAATATTGAAAGCCCGCAGTATTATTGTTCTGGAAATGATTCCTTGTTTTAGATATTGCAGCATTTGCTTAATGAATGTGGAGGAGCCCATATTAGGTGCATAAATTCAGTATTGTGAAGTCTTCCTGGTAAATTGTACCTGTGACTAAAATGAAGTATCTTTTTGTGTCTCATGATTTTTTTTTTACTTCGAAGTCCACTTTGTGAGATAGTATAATTGCTCCTCCTGCGTTATTTTCTGGTTCCATTAGCTTGCAGAATTTTTGTCCAGCCTTTTTCTCTTAGAATGTGCCTATCTTTTGTACTGAGATGTGTTCCCTGGAAGAAGCAGATGGATGGGTTGTGATTTCTAATCCATATTTGTAATCTGTGTCTTTTGATTGGTGAGTTAATTCCATTGACATTTAGTGTTATAATGGAGAAATTACTTTTAATTCCTGACACTTTTTGTGTTTAGTGGTTTTCATAAGGATATTATTTAGCTTATAGATTTTGGTAGTATTTTATCTCCTTCCGTCCTTCTGGATATGCTTGCTCTTTTCTTCAAACTTGTGTATCTTTTCTAGCATTTTTTGAAGGCCTGGTTTGGTAGTCATGTAAGCCTTCAAGTTATCTTTATGTTGAAAAAGTTTTCTTTCACCCTTCATCATGACTGATAGTTTTGCTGGGTATGTCAGCCTGGGTTGACATTTTTGCTCATTCAATACTTGAAGTACATCTCTCCAAACTCTTCTTGCTTTTACCGTTTCGAGTGAAAAATCATTTGTTAGTTTAACAGATTTACCTTTAAAAGTGACTTGATTTTTTTCTCTTGCAGCTCTCAGCACATTTTCTTTGTCTTGTATGTGTAGTATTTTGATTACTATTTGCCTTGGTGTGTTTCTAGTTTGGTCATATCTGTTTGGGGTGTAGAATGCTTCTTGTATTTCGATGGGCTTCTCTTTCTTTAGCTGTGCAAAGTTTTCCATTATTATAATTTGAAAAATTTCCTCAGGTGTAATGTTTTAGGATTCTTGTTCTGGTATTTCATAAATGCGCATGTTAGGCTTCTTCATGGTGTTCCATAATTCTTTGAATATTCCTCTCAAATATCTTTTTTGCTTTAACAATCTCTTCAATTAAACTGGTTAGTTTTTCCACTTTGTCTTCAAGATCTGTTGTTCTATTTTTCTACTTCATTAGTTCTGCTGATAAGACTCTCTGTTGAGTTCTTGGCTGAAGATAGCTTGTCTTTTAGTTCAATTTTAATCTCTGCTTGGGATTGTTTTAACTGTTTTATGCCTATTTTTGTTTCATCAATTGCTTTTCTCATCTCCTACAAGTGTCTGTTGTGTTCCTGTTCAAAATGTTTGATGTGGTTATTTAACTCCTCTCGGATTTTTTCTTTCATAGTATTGATCATAGTAAAGATCATTGAAAATCTCCAATGTTCCTAGATTGGCAGAATAATATCACAAAAAGGACCATCCTACCAAAGGCAATATAAAGATTCAGTGCTCTACCAATCAAAATCCCAAAGCAATTCTTTAAAGAAGATGACCAATTAATCTCAAAGTTCATATGGAGGCACAAAAGACCGGATAGCAAAAATAATCCTGAGTAACAAAAACACTGCTGGAGGTATCACCATACCAAACTTTAGTCTATACTACAAATACACAGTTAAAAAAACAGGCTGGTACTGGCTCAAAATAGATGCACAAATCAATGGATAAGGGTTGAAGACCGGGATATGAATCCACACAATTACAGCCATTTGATCTTTGACAAAGGGGCCCAAAAAATCCAATGAAAAAAGAACAGCATCTTCAACAAATGGTGCTGACAAAACTGGTTGTCGACATGCACAAGTTTAAAACTTGACCTGTATCTGTCACCATGCACAAGACTTAATTCCAAATGGATCAAGGACACCACTATAAGGCCACAGACTATAAAAACCTTAGTTGAAAGGGTAGGGAATTCCCTGATTGGACTAGGGCAACAGTTCCAAAATGGAAATCCAATAGCACAGTTACTACAACCAACCCTGAAAAGATGGGATCTTATGAAATTAAAGAGCTTCTGTTCAGATGAAAAGATTGTAACTCAAACACAAAAGCAACCCACAGAATGGGAGAAAATCTTCACTAACCACATACCTGATAGACCTCTATTATCCACAAAGTGGATAAAGTGCACAAAGAACTTAGAAAACTAAACACCAAGGAAATAAATGGCCCAATTAAAAAATGGGCCTTGGAACTTAAAATAAACTTTACCAGGAAAGAAATTGAAATGTCTAACAAATATCTTTAAAAATGCTCCACATCCTTAGCCATCAGGGAAATGCAAATCAAAACCTCCCTGAGATATCATCTTACCCCAGTTAGGATGGCAAAAATCCACAATACAAACAACACCAAATGCTGGAGGGGATGTGGAGAGAAGGGAACTCTCCTACATTGCTGGTGGAAATGCAGGCTTATACAACCACTTTGGTGAGCCATCTGGTGAGTCTTAAAAAAGTTAAAGATTGAAATGCCATGTGACCCTGCCATTTTACTATTGGGAATAATCGCACATAAACCAAAAATTCACCTCAATAGCACAAGCATAACCATGTTCGTCACAGCACTGTTTACAATAGCAAAGTCATGGAATCAACCCAAATGTCCAACAGTTGATGAGTGGATAAGGAAAATGTGGTACATTTATATAATGGAATACTGCTCAGCCATCAAAAATGATGAATTAATGAAATTTGCTGGGAAATGGATGGAATTAGAAACAATTATATTGAGTGAAGTGTCCCAGATACAGAAAATTAAGTGTCGTACGTACTCGCTAATAGGTGGATCCTTGTACCAAACCCACTTAGTGACACACTCAAAGATAAATCTCTGTAATACCTACAGTAATTGCAAAGATTTTAAGCAGGGAAGGCAGGGGAAGGAGGGCCCCACCAGAAGTAAGGAGAGAGAGGATCATGCTATGACAGAGAAAATAGGCCACCATGAAGGACTGCAAGTAAGTGTTGAGACATCTGGTTGGGCTTGCAGACACTCCTTACTGGTCACATCAGAAAGAGAGGGCATAGAGTCTGGCAGATAGAAGGTAACCATCCAGCAAATGGGAGACTGACCCTCCCCTCACAGTGGTCTCCTACTCTTATTCCATCTACCTTTGAATCTACTCTTATAATAAGACTCTTTTTTAACAGTCTTTTATCTCTAGCCAGGGGGTGATATTCAATTCCTATCAGGATGGAGCCAAGGGTGGTGCAGGAGCAGCAAAACTGAAAAGAAATATCAACAAATCATAATTCAGAAAATTAGAGACTCTAAATCAGCCACCTGGAGCCAGGCCAGCCTATTCTCTCCCTATCCCAAAGCTCAGGGAAATTTATGGAAGAGGGGGAGGTAAGATTGTGAGAGCCTAAAGATGGGGAGGAACAACAATATGCAAGATATTCCATTCAAGTTTGGACCAAAGTAATTACCAACATATCATTGAACCCCCAAAGTCTAGCATGGATCACAGGTACTATGACCATTAGAAGAAAGGGATTAACAACCACAAATAGTGCTCCTATACTAAAGGGGAACAGAAAAAAAGAGCTCTAGGCAATGCCACTGAGTCCTTACACCTCATCATAGAGGAGGACCCAGAGGGAAATTTGACATGCACACTAAAGGATGCTCCAGGAATGGGGGAGGAGGGAGCACTGGGAGAAAGGGAGAGAGCAGGGGAAAGGAAAGGGAAAAGGGGGGAGGGAGTAAAGAGATCCAGGGAGGGGTAGAGGGAGGGAGGGGAATGGGGTACTTATCAACTTTGTGTGAGTGCAAGAAATAATACAAAATAAATTTTAAAAAAGAAAAAAATCATTATCTTGAGCATGGCTTTTCTTGTCTATTTTCTGTGAGTTTGTTCTGGTTGGAATCTATCCTTATGGGGTTAATTCTTTTGGTAGGAGATTTATTGTCACGGTTTTTGTTTCTCATGGATTTGTGCTGTGACCTGGCTTTTCTGTTTTATCTCTTAGTACCTTCTTTTTGTTTCTGTGTGTTTTTTACTTCACTGAATTAGATAGTATTACTACACTTGGGCAGTTATTACTAGTGTTTGCCTTGGAGTTGGGTACACTTGTCTGGTATTGGTGTTATTTCCTAGAGGAGGCTATTAGATTGTTAGTACATCAATTAAGTCAGGTTTAGTAGACAGGAAGTGAAGATTTGTATGGTAGTGCACTTTTTCATTTTACTTCCTTGGTGATATGTGAGGGTGAATGTTATAGTTCCTGAAGTTGTATGGGTTTTTGGGTGGCTATATGGAAATATTAAACTATGATAACTAATAATTGACAGATGGTAAAAAGTCTTTTACTTATCTTTGAGCTGGATATGGAGATTCTCTCCTATGTGATAGGATGATTTTAGAGACTTCAGATGTATGGTGTTTGTCCCCTAGTGTTTTGCTTGGGTTTTCTCTGAGCTCTATTGAATTCTGAGGAGCAGGGAGTCTGCCTTGGTCTGGGTAGAGGGAAGAAGAACTAAAGGATTTTTCATTAAAATTCAAACACACAAAAGAAAAATGTTGCTACACATATGCAGTGATATATTATTCAGTTGTCAAGAAAAAAATGAATTGATGAAATTTGTCAGCAAATGGATGGACCTGAAAGAAATTATACTAGAGGTGTTAAGAGACAAAACAATGCCCAAGTCAAAGTGCAGATCAACGGGAAACAAAACCCAAGAAGACAAATCTCCCACTGAAAGAATTAACCCCATAATGATAGATTCTAACCAGAACAAATCCACAGAAAATAGCCAAGAAAGCCAGGCCCAAGATAACGACTTTCAAAGCATGATCATTACCATGATCAATACTATGAAAGAGGAAATCCAGAAGGAGTTAAATAACCACATCTACCACTTTGAACAAGAACACAACAGACACTTGGAGGAGTTGAGAAAAACAGTTCAAGAAACACAAATAGGCATAGAGCAGTTAAAACAGTATCAGGCAGAGTTTAAAATTGAACTAAAAGACAAGTTATCTTCAACCCAAAACTCAACAGAGAGTTTTATCAGCAGAACTAACAAAGCAGAAAATAGAATTTCAGATCTTGAAGACAAAGTGGGAGTATTAACCAGCTCAATGGAAAAGGTTGTTAAAGCCAAAAAAGATACTTGAGAGGAATAGTCAAGAGATATGGGACACCCTGAAGAAGCCTAACATGCATATTCATAGAATACCAGAGCAAAATCCCATAATACCACACCTGAGGAAATTTTTCAAACTATCATCAAGGAAAACTTCCCTCATCTAAAGAACGAGAGTCCCATCCAAATACAAGAGGCATTCCATACCCCAAACAGATATGACCTAAATAGAAACTCACCACAGCAAATAATAGTCAAAACACTCCACATTCAAGACAAAGAAAAGATGCTGAGAGCTTCAAGAGAAAAAAAAACAAGTCACTTTTAAAGGTAAACCTATTAAAATAACAAATGACTTCACAATGGAAACAGGAAAGGCAAGAAGAGCTTGGAGAGATGTACTTCAAGAATTAAATGAGCAAAAATTTCAACCCAGGCTGATATACCCGGCAAAACTATCCGTCATGATCGAGGGAGAAAGAAAAGTTTTCCAGCCCAAAGACAACTTGAAGGGATACATGTCTACCAAACCAGGCCTTCAAAAAAATGCTAGAAATGATACTCAAGCTTGAAGGAAAAAACAAGCATATCCAGGAGTACAGAAGGGAAGTATAATACCACCAAAACCTAAAAGCCCAATAATACACTTACAAAAGCCACTAAACATAAAAAATGTCTGGAATTAAAAATTATTTATCCATTATAACATTAAATGTCAATGGACTTAATTCACTGTAAACTTGGATTAAAAATCACAACCCATAAATCTGCTCCCTTCAGGAAACTCATCTCACCACAAAAGATAGGCACATCCTAAAAATAAAAGGCTGGTCCAAAATTCTGCAAGCTAATGGAATCAGGAAACAGGCAGGGGTACCCATTATGCTATTAGATAAACTGGACTTCAAAACAAAAAAATCATAAGAGACACAGATGGATACTACATTTTAGTCACAGGCACAATTCACCAAGAAGACATCACAATACTGAACATATATGTACCTAATACAGGCCCTTCCACATTCATTAAGCAAAGCCTACAGCGTCTAAAGTGAGAAATCAACCCTCAAATGATAATTCTTGGGGATTTCAACACCGCTTTCTCAACATGGGATAGATCAACAGGTCAAAAACTGAACAGAGATACTTTGGAACTTAATCAAACTGTTACTGAAATGGACCTTACAGATCTCTATCGAACTTTTTATCCACACACCAGAGAATACACATTTTTCTCAGCAGCACATGGAACTTTCTCCAAAATAGATCACATATTGGGCCACAAAACAAATCTACACATATAAAGGAAAGTTGAAATTCTAGCCTGTACCCTATCAGACCACCATGGTCTAAAGCTTGATATCTGCAACACAACAAACAACAGAAAAGTACACTAACTCCTGGACACTAAACACTATGATGCTGAATGAGAATTGGATTCAGGAAGAAATTACAAAGGAAAATCAAGATTTCCTGGAAGGAAATGATAATGAAAACACAACTTATTAAAGTCTTTGGGACACACTGAAAGCTCTCCTAAGAGGTAGGTTCAAAGCTCAGGGAAATTTGTGGGGGCTGGAGAGGTGGCTCAGGGATTAAGCCTCTGCCTTGCAGACAGAAGGCCCTGAGTTCAGATCCTAGACCCCACGTATAGATGCCAGGCAGAAGCGCAGCGGCCTGCGTTTCTGGTCCTGGTAGGGTGGAGCCTGTGAATCCCGGTGCAGAGTAAACAAGGAGGAGGTGGAGGCGTCCATTGTGGTTCCCGAATTCGTCGTGGTTCTACACACACATGCACGCATACATGCACACATACATGCACACACACACATACACGCGCACAATTAAATAAAAAAAAAAAGCTCAGGGAAATTTATGGAAGAGGGTGCGGTAAGATTGTAAGAGCCTAAAGATGAGGAGGAGTTACAACATGCAAGATACTCCACACAAGGTAGGGCTAAAGTAATCATAATAGGACTTTGCACGATCTGTGCAATGGCCAACATGTCATTGACTCCTCAAAGTCTAGCATGCATCACAGGCACTAGGATCCTTAAAGGCAAAGGATTAATAGACACAATAGTGTCCCCATACTAAAGGGGAACACAAAAAAGTACTCTAGGCAATGCTACTGAGTCTTTATACATCATCAGAGAGTAGGACCCTGTTACAGTTACTCTTAACTATTGCTGTGAGAGAACACTCAAAGTCAATCAACTTAAGGGAGAAAGGGAGGTTTATTCAGCTTACGATTCCAGAGGGAAGGTACAGTTTCTCATAATGGAAGCGGCATGGCTGGCTGGCCAAAGCTGGAGGAGGCTAAGTCACCACAGACATCTTGGAAGCTGAGAGCTGTGGACTGCTTGCTGCAAAGGCAGACTTCTCCTGGAGGTAGGGTGGGACTAATACACCTCAAGGCCCACCCCTTGTGACTGCCTTCCTCCAGCAAGCCTCCACCTCTCAAAGTACCATGACCTTGCCCAACACATGAGACTGTGGGGGACACATTTCAAACCATGAAATTCCACCTCTGGCCCCACAGGCTCATTGCCATCTCATTATGCAAACCATACTCAGTTCAACTTTAAAAGTCTTCATAGACTACATCAGTAGTCCCAACACAGTCCAAAAGTCCAAAGTTCATAGCCTCCTGTAAAATCAAAATGCAAATTACATACTTTCAACATACAATGGCACAGAATAAACATTCCCATTCCAAAAGGAAGGAATGGGGGCATATCCTGGAAAGATTGGTCCATAACAAGACTAAAAACCAGCAGGAGAAACTCCAAATCTTGTAGCTCCAAGTCTAACAGATAAGCCTCTTGTTGAAATCATCTCAGTTCCAAAGGGCTTTGGTTCCACCCCTAAATGCAGCTGCCCATAGAATAAGTTGCTCTCTTGAACGGACTCCTCCCAGGGTATACTGCTTTTCTTGGCAGGTGTCCCACATTGTCTCTGGAATCTCTAACATCTTTACTTCTCAATGGCAAACCAGGCTTTAATTCCACAACACAAACTGCCCTTCTTGGGCCTCTAAACTTCAGGCTTCTTGCCTCACGATGCCTGGATTCTGCCAAATTTTGAAATCTTGGAAGAGGACTCCACAATCTCCTCCCTCTTACATCACTGATGCCTCTAAAACCAGAACCACATGGACGACTTTGCCAAGACTGGCCCCCTTGAATCACAGCTGATTCTGCTTCTGTATGTTGACCATCTCTTTCACTCCTGGGCAGTTGCTTTGTAAGAGAAATCAACTCTAGCTTTGGTACTCCACCTTTTAGCTCCAGTCTTTTGAAAGGATTTACATTCTTGTGAGAGGGAACCTTCCCTGAGGATCTTGCCCTCAAGCTAGGGTCTCTCCTATTATTCAAATTGGAGTAGGCTTTGATTTACAAATGTAGATAATCTCTTTGACAGCCATTTTGTTCTCTGCCTCTTCCTGGTTCAACTCTTTTAAGCTTGGCATTGTATTTTTCATCATCAGATCTTACAGTTTTTGCTTATTCCTGATTCTTTGCTCTTTTTCATACTCTGAAGACAACTAAAAAGTAGCCATATCACATTGTCAAGACTACATTGCTTTGAAATTTCCTCTGCCAAGCATTCCAGCTTAACTTCAAGCTTTCTGAGTGAGGAAAAAACTTCACTAAACTCTCGGCCAACACATGGCTCCACGTGTCATTCGTCCAGTTGCAAACACAGTCTCTGTTCCCCTCTGGACCATCACAAGCTGGGCTTCTACTGCCTGCATCTCTCACAGCATTGCTCTCCTCTGACGTCTCATGAGAAGGGCCCATTTGGCCCCCTCACCAAGATGCAAAGACTTTCCCAACACAAAGTCCCAAAGTTCTCCATATTTCTCCCAACAAATAGTTCCAAAAGCACACTAGCCACATCATAGCATTGGCCATACTGCTGGGTACCAACTTCTCTCAGCTTCACAAACAACTTCACATTGTGGTACCAGCCGTTCTTAATCTCACAGCAATAACCCATTCCTGGTACCAATTTCTGTAACAGTTACTCTTAACTGTTATTCTTAACACTCAAAGTCAATCACTTAAGGGAGAAAAGGAGGTTTATTCAGTTTACGGTGCCAGAGGGAAGGTACAGTTTCTCATAATGGAGGCAGCATGGCTGGTCAAAGCTGGAGGAGGCTAAGTCACCACAGATACCTTGGAAGCTGAGAGCTGTGGACTGCTTGCTGCAAAAGCAGACTTCTCCTGGAGGTAGGGTGGGACTAATCCACCTCAAAGCCCACCATTTCTCCAACAAGGCTCCACCTTTCAAGGTACCATGACCTTGCCCAACACATGAGACTCTGGGGGACACATTTCAAACCATGACAGACCCAGAGGGAAGTGTGACATGCACAATAAAAGATGCTCTAGGGATGGGGGGGACAATGGGAGTAAGGGAGGGAGGTAAAGGAAGGGGAAAGGGGCAGAGAGAGCAAGAGGATCCAGGAAGGGGTGGAGGGAGGGAGGGGAATGGGGTACCTATCAAGCTTGTATGAGTGTAAAAAATAAATAAATTTTTTTTAAAAAAGAAAGAAATTATACTAAGTATCCCAGACACAGAAAGACAGACACCACATGTTCTTTACAGGTGGATTATAACATTAAATCATCAGAATGATATAGTCAATCAGAACCTTTTATAAAACCCACAAAATGGAAGTGAACACAGATCAAGGTATGAGGATGATCCCAAAGAAGTGGAGACAAAGGAACACAGGCAAATAGAACAAGGGAAGGGGAAAAAAGAGACACTGGGAAGGAATATATGTCTTAATTAAATATAATTCTTATATACATATAATTAAATATGATTCTTAAATAAACATAATTAGATATAAATTCTTGATAGTAAACTACCATCTAAGCATCTTTTACTATATCCTTAGATAAGAAAATATCTCAGCATTCAGCAAAAATGCATCCTTATTACAATGTAAGAGTAGTGAGAGAGAAAACTACAGTGGACTAATCAATGTGCAAAATATTGTCAACCGTAGGATGTTCAGCCCTAATTAGGCAATCCAAATCTCTTTCTACCTTAAAGCTCAGGAAATCTTTCAGAAAATAGGATGGTAAGACCATAAGAGCCTAAAAGTAGGGAGGTATACTTCCAGTCAGGATATTCCAGTTAGCACTGATGAGTTCAGCAATGCACTGCAGTGAGACCTACTACCACCAGAGCTACACAATGATTGACATACCAACATTCCCCCAGTAACCAGCTATGATGTCTAAGAATAATAAAAACATCAAATATCATTCTCATTCTGGCAAGAAATTGTAGTGAACATCCATTCAAAATCAATTTTACAATTTTTTATCTTAAAGAAGTGGTTGAGGGCTGGAGAGATGGCTCAGGGGTTAAGCCTCTGCCTTGCAGGCGGAAGGTCCTGAGTTCGGATCCCAGATCCCACATATAGACGCCAGGCGGAAGCGGAGGCGGACTGCCCTTCTGGTCCTGGTAGGGCGGAGCCTGTGAATCCCGGGGCAGAAGGAGGTGGAGGGGTCCATGGTGGTTCCCGAATTCATCCGTGGTTCTACATATACACAGACACACACACACACAGACACACACACACAGACACACGCGCGCGCACATACACACGCACATGCGCACAGTTGAATAAATAATAATAATAATAAAAAAAGAAGTGGTTGAATAATTATAAAACACTTTGAAGTTTGACTTGATTAGTAATAATGGTAAGCAAAAAGAAAATAAGTTTCTAGGATTTTGATTACATGTACGGGCCAGCAATTTTCCAGTGGATTTCACTATTAATTTTCCCAATGAATCTTGATCCACACTATTTTAATAAACAAGTATTCAAACATATGAAACACATAAAATACTTCTGATGGTATTGAAGATGACTAAAGTATTTGTAGCATATGAGAACTTAATTTGGGTTGCTAGCACCCACAAAAATGTGAGTCCATGTTTTATTCTTGGTTATCCAAGCATTTGAAAGGCAAAAAGAGAGTATTCCCAGAGAAAGATGACTAGCTAGACTAATTGATAAAAACTGGAAGAAATCTAATGGCTACTTCTGACCTCCTCATGCATCTGCATTCAGGCATACCTACACACACATGAACCAACAAACATGTACACACATACAATCATAGCACACACACACACATACACAAAAATACCATTTGATAAAGAGCACCAGTGTTAGCATAAGAGAATATCAAGCACCATCATTCAGAATGACATTATTGATAACATCTATTGAATGCAGCTATATGTTTTATGGAATTTATTTCTTTTATTACTAAAGTATCTTTGTGGTGATGGCACCATTATTATCTCTTAATGTAGGTACTGAGTCTTGAGTATTTTCCCCAAGTTTATAATTGGTTAATAGTATAGCTACTAATACTAATGCTGGTAGTAGAATTAGCATTAAACTTTAGTTAGTGAAAAGACCACAGTCTAAAACTTATCCCAACAATATAGATCCAGAGGCTACAGAACCAAATTCTTGTGCAACCGGACAGGACCACCTGAACAAAAAACAATCGAAATCATTATTTAAATGTTCAAACATATTCTAGGGTATAGCAGGAAACCCACATAAGGAAAAATATGTAAACATTGTTTTACTAGCTTCATAAAAAGTCAATCATTTTTTACCTATTCAGTATTTTGAAATTATCCTCAAATATTTTTAGAAACAAACATAATATTTATCGTCCTTATATATATCTAATATCATCACATATAACAACTTGCATTTTGTGGTTTTTCAGTCATACCTGAATTAAACCCAAGTAAGCTATATCTTCAAATTTCCATGCTTACCTTTATTTTTGTCTGCTCAGATTTGTTTATACAAACAACATGAACAACCATCCATTTGCAAAGGTAGGTGGGGGGAACTACACCAATCCATCTGTCTTCACAATGGCAAACAGAGGCCTTCACTGTGGGACCATCACAGGTGCCTGGGCACCTTTGGGAGCCTGAGCTGGAGTTATAGAAGGAGCTGCAGCCCTGGTCTGAGCTGGAGCTGCAGTCTTGGCTTTGGCTGGGGTCTTGGTCTTGGCCTTGGTTGGGGTCTTGTCCTAGGTTGGAGTCTTGGCCTCTGACTATAGCCTGTGATCCTTGGCCGTGTAGGTGCAAATCTGCTTCCCAAGCTTACGATGGTTGATGAAGGCAAGCTGACTGTGCATTGGGCCAGGACCCTTTGGCGCCTTGAGCTTCACCTCCGTGGGCTTCACAAGGGCCTTACTGGCTTCAGAATGGGCTCTCATGGATTTTGTATTGTTCACCTGCACCTTCTTCAGGCCCTTCTTGTTGTGCTTCTTGGCAAAACACATGTTCCTTAGGAACTTGGGGCCAACCGCCTTAAGAGACTCATATCTTTGTGAACAGGGTTTCTTGATGCCATTTTTGTGCCATTTTTGGGCTTGGTTGTGTATGGTGTGGTTCTTGGACTTGGCCATGTCTGTATGTTAAACCCAAGGCTCCCAAAGCTCCTCCCATACCTACCTTTTAACAGGATTTCTATAAGCATCTAATTATTTGACTTAATTTTGCAAAACTTATTTTACATATTTTACTTCTTTAATCATGTCATTGAAACTAGTAATTAATGAGAAAATACAAAAAGAAAAACAATAATCTAAACTGAAAACTGGTGATTTCTGTTTCACAATTTATTTCTCAATAATAGCAATTAATACATACATAATTTGTGGCTGGCTTCATTTACTACACAATTTAATACATAATTATGAAAGTCAAAACATAGAATAGGAACTCAGAGGTGAAACCTTTGGGTCTAAAAGTGGATGAGTATCAGTGGGGCGGCCTGAAGAAAGGTAACTTGTTATACTATGGAGGCCTGAGCTTCCACAGGTATAGAAAAGCCATAGTGAACCCTGAAGACCATAGAAGCATATATGAAGAAAGGTGTGACAGAATGGGAGGGAAAGGTGAAGGGAAGGGAGAGAATAGGAAGGACGGGAGCGGGAGGGAATCTGGGATGAATACTCAATACACTTGTACAAGTAGAAAAAATAAAAATGGAAAAAATTTAAATTTTCCTTCATAAAATAAAGAGACAAAAACAATTTAACATTTATCAAATACTGTTTGCAGCATATGTTACCACCATTGGATACACATGGAATAGTGTATTTGACATTTTTAAGTACCAATTAGTAAATTTCAAGTATGTCTTAATTTATATATATATATATATATATATATATATATATATACACACACACATATATGTGTGTGTTTGTGTGTTTGATGTATTTGCAAAAAGATGGCTTGCAAAACATAGAACCCAGAATCACAGTAATTCACAACTTTCAATACTTACAATTTGCATCACTACCTGCAAGTCATAGTAAAATTTGTGTTTATAAAAATGCACATTCAAAACATTCACAAAAATTGTGTGTGAAAAAAGCATGAAAATGTAACATTACCAAAGAAAAATTTATTTTAATCCTATTACTAAATGTAATTATGTAATCAAAGCATAAAGCAACATAATAGTTTAAAATGAAAACATCATCACTCACAAATTCATTTACAATGAAGCTATATTTCTTAATTTAATCCTATTCTTGATTCCTCTAAATTAAGCATCCATAATAGCTGTATGGAACAAGACAGGCAGCTGCATAGCTCATTTCATAATGGTTTTTGGTTTGCAGAATTGCCACATTTGCCATAAAAAAAATCACCATAGCAGATGGAGGAATCAGGCAGAGGGATTTGGCAAAGAATTATACATGGTATTTTCTTTCCATCTCATCTATTCCTGCACATTTCCAAATTCAATGTTTTCTCTGACTCGAGAGACCATAAGCTGGTTTAATATAAAATAGAAGTGGCTCAGAAATGTTGACAATATCTGGTTTGGGGGGAGAGATTAATTTTCTACAGTAGTAATTCAGACTCCCTAAGAATTATAGAGCTCTTCATAATTTGAAGGCTTTAGAAGCTATTTTGAGTAACTCATCTGCTATACATACATAGTTGGTGCTAGCCATTAGTTTCTCTTTCATTTGTACTTTCTCTTCCCATTAACTGATGTTCTTTTATATTGAATTTTTTATTAATATTGAATTTCTTAACTAAAGAATCATATCTGATATTTTTAGTCTTCATATCAGAAAAAATATTTTCATTACCTTATTTTTCTGAAATTTCAAATGCATTTTTTCATGTTTGAAAATTAAAATAATAACTGGAAACCTCACAAATGCTTAGCAATGGCAATTTTATGTAAGATCTAGGAACAAAAGTTTAGCACAGCATTTTGAATGCCATATGTCACATAACCTATGACACTTACTGCTAAGGAAGTCAAAACTAACAAGAATGAGCAGTTTCCATGCTAGAACTGAAATACCTGCTTTTCAGTTTTTTCATGCCTGTCTTTACTTCCTGATTTCTCAAAGTATATATTATTGGATTCAAAATAGGAGTCACAATGGTATAAAACACAGATAGGATCTTATCTGTCATAAAGTTTTGTGGCCACATATATATCAAGATGCATGGCCCAAAGAACATAAAGACAACAATGAAATGAGCTGTGCAGGTAGAAAGAGCCTTAAATGATCCTTTGGAAGAATGATGTTTTATTGTAACCAACACAATAACATATGAATTAAATAAAAGAATAAAGCAAGACAAAGCAATTATGCCACTAGTCGAGATCATGAAAATGCCCAGAATATAAGTATCCACACAAGCCAACTGAAATACCACGGGAAGGTCACAGAAAAAGCTATCAACCTCATTGGAGCCACAAAATGGTAAAGTAAGGGCAAATATGACCTGGCTCATTGAATGCATGATTCCCACAATCCAGGACACCACCACAAGGGTAATACACACCTGGGGACTAATGATTGAAGTATACTGCAGGGGCTTGCAAATTGCAATATACCTATCAAAAGACATAGCCATTAGTAAAACAATCTCAGTACCAGTGAAAAGGTGGAGAAAGAATATCTGAGAGATGCAGCCATCAAAAGAGATTGTGTTATGATCAGTTATATAGTCTGTAATCATCTTGGGAGTGGCAAAGGAAGCAAGAGACATATCAATGATGGAAAGGTTTGTGAGCAGGAAATACATAGGCGAGTGCAGGTGAAAGTTGGATATGACTGTGATGACTATGAGGCTGTTGCCAATCACTGTTGCCACATAAAATAGTGAAAATAGTATGAATAAAAACATCTGCAGTTCCCAGGACTTAGAAAGTCCCAGCAAAACAAAGTCAGACACAGTAGACTTATTTGCTACATCCATTACCTGACCTCAAAGGTAGATGCCTGGATAAAAAAAAGAAAAAAGAAAATGAAGTGAGAGTATGATTAAATGAAGCAAGCACTCTATTTCCAAGAATCTACTTTCATAAATTTAGTTTTTCCTGTGAAAACTTATTCTTACTATTCTTTTCCTTCTAAGCAGGTGTGTTGCCTTGAAAGAAAATTATTGAATATTAGAGTTGCAATTAATGTAATCTAAATATATTATATTGAGAATAATGCTTTTTCTGATTTGAAATGGCAGTCAATGAAAAAATATTGTGAACCAATTTTCCTATGTGTTTTCCATATATTTATCTGTATAATCTTGAAGATAATTTAGTATATACATCCTTCATGCTGACAATGACCCTCACACACAGTAACGTACTCATCTATATTAAAATCTGTTTATATAAAGATATTCTAGTTTAAAAAGCAAATAAAATATATCACATAAAAGGATCTTCAGAAATATTGTCATGTGGCTTCACACATATGTAGAAAAACTGTAAATTTCCAGGGAACTTCTGGTACATTTACAAATAAAGGTTTCCTCATTGGAACCCAGCAAAACACTTACAAAACTCTCTTTATTGATACTCATGAAAGATTATTTTGTTTAATTCAATATGTGCATGTAACTGCAAAAAAGCATCTAACTTCTTTTTTTTACATAATTTCACTAAAACATGATTCTGTTATTCCTATAAATATGTATACTTCTTCAATTTAAATTTCTCCACTTTCTTCTAATGGACATATCACATCATTTCTGTAGGGAAGAGTTCAAAAAACAATCTTTTATAAAATTACTGTTTGAGTCATTTTATCATATATGCCAGTATTCAAAGATGTCTTTATTGACTCAGCCCCATGTTATCAGTATGAGGGGTTGAGAGTGGAAAAGTATTTAGGGCTTACAGCACAAGTCCTTTGCAAAACATACTTACTTGCCAGATCTGTAACAGAATCAGTGCTCTGGAATTATTCAGGAGCATGTAGGCTTCGGTCAGAAATATTAGAAGATATCTTATACGTAAATAAGTCTTCTTGCTGAGTCATTACTTGTATTACAGGTGTAGATAAAATGGATAATTTTATCTTGGAAGTTGACCAAGAAACCATCTTGCAATGGGATTTATTAAAAACCATAGAAATGTAACATTAGTGAGGTTACAAAGAGAAGAAAATTCAAGAATCTTATGGGAATTTTCAAAGATTATTTCACCTGGACAGGGGAAGAATGGAAGATGGAGAAACCATCATCTAAAAGCCAGATGGAAATACCAAATAAATTGTAATAATAATAGGTAGAATTTTCTAACCCTATATAGAAGTAATAGAGAATAAAATAAAATCCCTTGTTTAAAATAATTTAGAGTTCCTTAAAGATATAAAACATCCACAAATAAAGCAATCTGTGAAAAGCAAAACTTAACAAATCCAATGTGAAGCTAGTTTTCTAGGGATCCAGAATGAAATGCACTTCAAATTAAAGAAAATTGTTAATCTGCCAAATAGTCTAAAGTTTAAGAAAGGTTTTGACAATTCAAATCAGTACTTTCAATGTGGATCAATATCATTAGTTGCTAAAAGAGAAAAAATATCAGTGACATTGACTAAATTACTATAATTATGGATGTTATTGTCATTATAAAGCAAGAATTTTAAATAACTGTCATTCTGAATAAGTTTACTTATACTAAAGAAACTATTATTTTTATCAGCTGACAGTCTTTGCAATAGATTTTTTTTTACTGTCCTGCCATCATTTTTTTATTTATAGTGTATTTTTTCCACTCATACAAACTTGATAGGTACCCCATTCCCCTCCTTCCCTCCACCCCTCCCTGGATCCCCTTACTCCCTCTTCCCTTTTCCTCTTCCTTTCCCCCCTCCCTCCCTTTCTGCCAGGGCCCCTCCCCATCCATTCCTGGAGCATCCTTTACTGTGCATGTCAAACTTCCCTCTGGGTCCTCCTCTATGATGAGGTGTAAGGACTCAGTAGCATTGCCCAGAGCTCTTTCTTGTGTTCCTTTAGTATAGGAACACTATTATGGCTGTTAATCCCTTGCCTCTAAGAATCCTAGTGCCTGTGATCCATGCTAGATTTTGGGGGAGTCAATGATATGTTAGTCACTGCGGAGGTCATGCAATAGATTTTTTAAAACACCTTTTATTTATTTATTTAGTTAGTTAGTTAGTTAGCTAGTGTGTGTGTGTGTGTGTGTGTGTGTGTGTGTGTGTGTGTGTGTATCAGAGGTCATTCTACGTCCCTGTGGAGGACCAAAGATAATGTTGGGAATCACCCTCTATTGCCTCTACCTCCTTTTTTCTTTGCTTTGGGATTTCCCCGGCTTTGCCCACCAGACCAAAAGTGCAGGCCTTTCCCATTTCCACTTGGTATTTTTTATGTGGGACCAGGGATCTAAACTCAGGACCTTCTGCTTGTGAGGCAAAATCTTAATCCCTAAACCAACTCTCTAACCCTAGTAGTTGCATTTTGAAGGTAAAAAGAAAAAATGATTTTAGTCTTGGGAAAGGACTCAACTCGCGAAGTGTTTGCTAGTTAATCATGAGGACATGAATTCAGATCTCCAGAGTCCACAGAAAAATTGGGCATGGAAGCACCTCCCTATGAAAGGAGCCTTGGAGATTGCTGACAACCTACACAGCAAAAAGGACTATTTCCAGGTTCAGTGAGAGACAATCAACATCAACTTCTGGCTTTCACAGACATATCACACACGGACACACACATAAAATGTACACACATCTACAACACATATATAGATAAATAAATGAATAAACTTTATAATAATAAAAATTATGTAATATTTTGCATATAATGCCTTCTTTCTGGGATTCCCCTGTACTGTGGAAAGACAACTTACATTTTACTTACTAGTTGTAGTATCTATAACTTACTTTGTTCAATGTGCTTCAAACAAAAGTGTCAGATTATGTGCAAGAACAGGATGTTTCGATTGCTTGTGTGTCTCTCAAACAGTGTTCTTTTCGATTTGATTGGTTTTGGAACAAATCTAAAAAAAATTCAAAGAACCCAGGAGTTTATTGTGGTTTACAGACAAAACAGACATGATGTTGTTAATATGGCAGTTATCTCCTACATGTTCTGTATATTGAACATTATGCTGGCCAAAATGTTCAGCCGTTTTCAGTAGAAATAAATTTAATAGAACTCATTGAATTAGATATGATCAAAAATCATTGAGGCATTATTGTAGAAACAATTCGTTAGATTCATTTCAATCTGCTTCCAACACTTTCTATAAAGCTGCAATAGTCAAAAGAGCTAGTATTTGCCTCAGAACAGAGAAGTAAATAAATAAACAATGTGAAGGAACAGGAATAATAATGTATACATTCATGAGAAGCTGATTTTCAACAAAAATACCAAAATGAATCAGCAACAAATAAAATGCTTTTAAAAAATAATATGAGAATTACTAGATGCCAATAAACAATTAAATGCATGAACAACTTTCTCAATTTTGCATATGTATAAATACAAAGATCAACTTAAATAGCTTAATGTTACAGGTAAAACTATGAAAGTCATATGCAAAATACAAAGGAAAGATTTTGTGGCCACTGCTGGACAAAACATTCCACTCAAGGCAGAACTGCTTATCCAAGAACTCTCTACAGTAAGACCTGTCCTCACCAAAACCTGCATAGTGACTGGCATACCAACATGGCCTCAGAGGCTAGTATAGATCTCAGGAGAAATAATTAAATGAAGTGAGTACCTTGGGGGCTATGGCTAGACAAGTGAAGGGAAATGCCCCTGTCAGTGGGTCTGCCCAAGGAAAAGTCACTAGGTCTCCCACAGAGACCTGAACCCCCACAGATGATACAGAGGGAATCCTGGGACCCATAGAATTAGACAGACAGGAGGGTAAAAGAGGGGAATGGATTGATGAAAGGAGGGGAAAGAAAAGAGAAGAAAGGGAGGGGCAAAGGAGGGAACAGGGATAATTACTCTGTATGTTTATAAAATTAGGGAAAAACTCAATCAATGTGGGTCTAGTAAGTATAAGTTTCATTGAGTGAGTTACTGGATGCAGCAGTCTCAAGTGGAAAGTCTTGGCCAGCAGTGGACCTCCCTATCATTAAGCTCTTACACTCTTACTACACCCTTTTCTATTCCCTGAGCCTTAGGATGGGAAGAGATTTGGTTAGCGCCATTCAAGCCAAGCATTTTACAGTTACAAGTATTCTGCACTTTGGTTGGTTACAACTGTCTATTTCACTCTTCTTCCACTGCACTAGGCTGTGCCTTGTTTGTATATTTGACATCATCTTCTATCCAAAGTTAAAATGAGAGCTGTTTAGAAGAAAATTTACTCTTGGGTGTTGTGGTTAGTATTGAGGCAAGTAATCCCATTTATTCTCAGTTTTTTCCCTGTCCACTACTATTTTTTTCCAAAATTCTAATTTTATCTTTTTTTTATTTCTTCCACTCATACAAAGTTGATAAGTACCCCATTCCCTTCCCTCCCTCTACCCGTCCCTGGACTCCCCTGCTCCCTCCTTTTTCCCTTCCTTCCCCCTTTCCTTTCTCCCAGTGTCCCCCCATTCCTGGAGCATCCTTTACTGTGCATGTCAAACTTCCCTCTGGGTCCTCCTCTCTGATGAGGTATAAGGACTCAGTAGCAATGCCTAAAGCTCTTTTTTGTGATCCCCTTTAGTATAGGAACACTATTGTGGCTGTTAATCCCTTGCCTTTAAGGATCCTAATCCATGCTACACTT
This sequence comes from Typhlomys cinereus, assembly GCA_023101885.1. NCBI lineage: Eukaryota > Metazoa > Chordata > Mammalia > Rodentia > Platacanthomyidae > Typhlomys > Typhlomys cinereus. The sequence goes on along the minus strand of JALPQD010000136.1, from coordinate 442,187 downwards.
TGGGGTTTCAATATGTTGGTCATTGCACAGATCATGCAAAGTCCTATTATGATTACTTTGGCCTAACTTGCATGAAGTATCTTGCATATCATTGCTCCTCCCCATCTTTAGCCTCTTACAATCTTACCGCCCCCTCTTCCACAAATTTCCCTGAACTTTAGGACGGGGAGAGATTAGGCTGGCCTGGTTCCAGGTGGTTGATGTAGTCTTGATTTTCTGTATTATGGTTTGTTGATTTTCTTTTTCAGTTTTGCTGCTCCTGCAATGCCCTTGGCTCCATCCTGATGGGTATTGGATGTTACCTCCTGGCCAGAGATAAAGGGCTGTTAAAATAGAGTCTTATTATATGAGTAGATTCAAAGGTAGATGAAATAAGAGTAGAAGACCATTTGCAGGTGGTTACCTTCTATCTGCCAGACTCTATGCCCTTCCTTTCTGGTGAGATCATACCCCATCAGATGCAAGTGACTAGTAAGGAAAGTCTGTGAACTTAACCAGATGTCTCATTACTTACTTGCAGTCCTTGATGGTGGCCTATTTTCTCTGCTATAGCATGATCCACTCTCTCCTCGTTTCTAGTGGGGTCCTTCTTATAATCCCTGCTTATAATCTTTGCAATTACTGTAGGTATTACAGGGATGTATCCTTGATTGTGTCACCAAGTGTATTTGGTATTAGGATCCCCCTATTAGGGAATACATACAGCGCTTAATTTTCTGGGTCTGTGATACTTCACTCAATATAATTGCTTCTAATTCTATCCATTTCCTGGCAAATTTCATTACTTCATCATTTTTGATGGCTAAGTAGTATTCCATTGTATAAATGTACCACATTTTCCTTATCCACTCGTCAACTGTTGGGCATTTGGGTTGATTCCAAGACTTTCCTATTGAAAAAATTGCTGCTATAAACATAGTCATGCTTGTGCTATCAAGGTGAATTTTTGCTGTTTGGGGGATCATTCCCAAAAGTGGAATAGCAGGGTCATATGGCATTTCAATCTTTAACTTTTTTAAGAATTGCCAGACAGCTCTCCAGAGTGGTTGTATAAGCCTGCATTCCCACCAGCAATGTAGCAGAGTTTCCTTCTCTCCAAATCCTCTGCAGCATTTGCTATTGTTTGTATCGTGGATTTTTGCCATCCTGACCGGGGTGAGATGATATCTCAGGGAGGTTTTGATTTGCATTTCCCTGATGACTAAGGATGTGGAGCATTTTTTAAGATATTTGTTAGACATTTCAATTTCTTCCCTGGTGAAGTTTCTTTTAAGTTCCAAGGCCCATTTTTTAATTGGCCTATTTGTTTCCTAGGTGTTTAGTTTTCTAAGTTCGTTGTGCACTCTGGGTAACAGAGCTCTATCAGATTTGTAGTTAGTGAAGATTTTCTCCCATTCTGTGAGTTGCCTTTGTGCTGGAGTTACAATCTCTTTATCTGAACAGAAGCTCTTTAATTTAATAAGATCCCATCTGTTGAGTGTTGGTTGTAGTGACTGTGCAATTGGATTTCTGATTAGGAACTGTTGGCCTAGTCCAATCAGCTTGAGGGAGTTCCCTACCCTTTCATTTAAGGTTTTTTATAGTCTCTGGCTTTCTATTAAGGTCCTTGATCCATTTGGAATTAAGTCTTGTACATGGTGACTAATACAAGTCAAGTTTTAATCTTCTGCATGTGGACATCCAGTTTTGCCAGCACCATTTGTTGAAGATGCTGTTCTTTTTTCATTGGATTTTTTGGACCCCTTTATCAAAGATCAAATGGCTATAATTGCGTAGGCTTATATCTGGGTCTTCAATGCTTATCCATTGATCTGTGTGTCTATTTTGGAGCCAGTACCAGGCTATTTTTATAACTATGGATTTGTAGTATAGACTAAGGTTTGGTATGGTGATACCTCCAGCAGTGTTTTTATTACTCAGGATTGTTTTTGCTATCCTGGGTCTTTTTGCTATCCTGGGTCTTTTGAATGAATGAATTTTGAGATTGTTTGATCAACCTCTTTAAAGAATTGATAAAAACATTTTTAAACTGTTTATCCATACTCTTTCATTTCTGCTCTCTTTGGGATCTTCTTTCACTATCATCCTGCCAAAGATCCTTTTCGTTTGCTGGTGTTATAAGCATTTCTTTTTGACTAAATCAAACTGAAGTTTTAACACTAGCATCCACTTATAAGGGAAAGCATATAGTGTCTGTTTATCTGCATCTGTGATTATTTCACTCAGTATGATTTCTCCCAGGTCCCTCCATTTACTGGAATATGTCATTAGCTCATCTTTCCTGATGGCTGAATAGTATTCCATTGTATATAGGTACCACATTTTCATTAACCATTCATGAACTGTTGAACATTAAGGTTGGCTCAATTTCTTTGCTATTATAAAAGGATTGTTATGAATATGGTTGCACACCTGATTCTGTTGCATGATGCAATGTTCCTTGGGAATATTCCCAAGAGTAATATAGCTTGGTGAATTTCTTTAAAGAATTGCTTTTGTATTTTGATTGTTATAGCAGTGAATCTGCATATTGCTTTTGGTAGTATGGTCATTTTTAAGATATTAATTCTGCCAATCCAGGAACATGGGAAGTCTTTCCATTTTCTGGTGTCTTCTCTAATATTTTTCTTTAGGGTTTTAAAGTTTTCATTATAAAGATTTCTCACTTTTTTGTTAGATTTTTACCAAGATATTTCATTTTTTAGGGGCTATAGCAAACGGGATTGTTTCTCTTGCAACTTTTTCACTTTCTTCATCCTTCCTGCATAGGAAGGCCACAAATTTTTAAACATTTATTTTGTAACCTGCCACTCGGCTGAACTTATGTATTAGTTTAAGGAGTTTCCTGAGTTTTTAAGATCACTCAGGTATATGATCATATCATCTGCAAATGGAGATATCTTCATATCTTCTCTTCTGATTTGAATCCTTTTTATCTCCCTATCTTGTCTTATGGCTTCAGCTAAGACATCAAGTACAATATTGAATAGAAGTGGTGAGAATGGACAGGCTTGTCTAGTCCCTCATTGAACTGGGAATGCTTTAAGTTTTTCCTCATTTAGTATAATCCTTGCTATTGGCTTGTTTTATGCAGCTTTTATTCTATTGACATAAGCTCCTTCCATTCCAACTGTCTGTACGGGTTTGATAATAAAAGGATATTAGATCTTATCAAACTTTTTCTGCATCTATTGAGAGCATCATATGATTGTGCACTTTGGATTGGTTTATTTGATGGTTTACATTTATTGATTTGCCTACATTGAGCCAACTTTGTGTGTCTGAAATAAAACCTATTTGATCACAGTGAATGATCTTTTTCATATATTTTAAAATCCGATTTGCTAAGATTTCTGTTGAGAATCTTTGCATCTGTGTTCATCAAAGAGATTGCCCTGCAGTTTTCTTTAATAGGTTTTGGGATTAATATGATATTAGCTTCTTAGAAAGAATTTAGAATTTGTCTACTCTGAAGATTAATTATTTTTCAAATTCAGAGCTATCAGAGATTTTTCTCCCATCCTGCGGGTTGTCTTTTTGCATAATTAACAATTTTTAACAGAAACTTTTTAATTTCATAAAGTCCAATTTGTTGATTATTGGTCTTTGTTCCTGGACATTTGTTCTTCTGCTTAGAATATTTTTACCTAAGCCTATCAATTCAAGTGTACTTCTTACTCTTTCTTCTAATAATTTCAGAGTTTAAGATCTAATGTCAAGGTCTTTGATGCATTTGGAGTTGATTTTTGTGTAACGAGAGTGGAAACAAACAATTTTTTGTGCTTCTACATGTAGATGTCCAATTTTCCCAATATCATTTCTTGAAAATGCTGTCTTTCTCCCAGCAGTCTTCTTACTGACCATAGTTGTTTTGGCTAATCTTGGTTTTTTGTTCTTCTGTATGAATTTTGAGAATGTCTTTTCCAGTGAATAATTGCATTGGGATTTTAATTGGAATTCCATTGAATCTATATATTGCTTTGTGCAGCATGGTCAGTTTTACAATATTGAGCCTATCAATTCATGAATACAGAAGGACATTCCACCTTCTAGTATTGTTTTACTTTAAATATTAAAAATATATTCTTTATTTAATTATCAATTTATATTTCATATATGATACAAGCCAAATAAGTTTGGTGCATATTCTAATGTGTGTTCTTAAAATAAGAAATAGTGAAGCAGCATCATATGTATTCAATGAGGAGGTAGTGCATATTTTCAAAATTTAAAAATACTACTATATTAACTTGCACTAATACACAAAAGAAATATATATATAATTTGTATAATTTCTTGAAAAAACTATTGCAGATAGAGTCCTTCATGAATCTTTCAAGAAAAGGCCAGATGTGGATTAAAACTTGTTTTTTTCCCTCAATTTTTAAAATTTGAATTCTATGGTCCTTGGATGGAGAGAGACGATTGTCCATCTGCAGCTGAGTGCATCACAGTTATCTATTTTATTTTGATCACCAATTATTACTTAACAAAGTGTCTGGACTGGAGGTTGCTAACTGGATAAATCTCAGAGTTTGATGCCAGTGCTCCATGGACAAGATGGATGGTATCTAAGTTTCATCTTCTCATTGCTGATATGAATGGAAATTAGGATTTACTCATGATCATGATTTCAGGCTATAATTGATCTTTTTTTTTCAGGGGGTGACATCCAATACCCATCAGGACGGAGCTAAAGCAGTGCAGGAACAGTAAAACTGAAAGAATAATCAACAAACCATAATTCAGAAAATCAGAAACTCTACATTAACCACCTAGAACCAGGCCAGCCTAATCTCTCTGCATCCTAAAGCTCTGTGAAATTTGCAGAAGAGGGGGCTGTAAGATTGTAGGAGCCTAAAGATGGGGAGGAGCAACAATATGCAAGATACTCCACACAAGTTAGGGCCAAAGTAATCATAATAGGACTTTGCATGACCTGCACAATGACCAACATATCATTGAGCCCCCCAAAGTCAAACATGGATCTCAGGCACTAGGATCCTTAGAGGCAAGGGATTAACAGCCACAATAGTGTTCCTATACTTAAGGGGAACACAAAAAAGAGCTCTAGGCAATGCTACTGAGTCCTTATATCTCATCAGAAAGGAGGACCTAGAGGGAAGTTTGACATGCACAATAATGGATGCTCCAAGAATGGGGGGCCCCCACTGGGAGAAAGGGAGGGAGGAGGGAAAGGAAGGGAAAAGGGGTGAAGGGTGAGGGGAGGGAGTGGAATGGGGTACTTATCAACTTTGTATGAGGGGAAGAAATAAAACAAGATCTAGTGTTTCCTTCAGTTTCTTTCAACAGTGTTTTGTACTTCCCATTGTAAAAGTTGAAATTCTACCATGTACCCTATCAAACCACCATGGTCTAAAGCTTGACATCCACAATACAACAAACAACAGAAAATACACTAGCTCCTAGAAACTTAACACTATGATGCTGAATGAGAACTGGATTCAGGAATTTACAAAGGAAATTCAAGATTTCCTGAAAGTGAACGATAATGAAAATACAACTTACCAAAATCTCTGGGACACAATGAAAGCTGTTCTAAGAGGTAAGTTCATAGCTCTTAATGCCTACATCAAAAAAAAATGGAAACATCAGAAATAATTAACTTAACGATGCAGCTTAAGGCTTTAGAGAACCTAGAGCAATGTGATCCCAAAAGTAGTAGAAGAGAGGAGATTAGCAAAATAAGGGGAGAAACATCAGAAATCGACACTAGGAAAACAATAGAAAAAATCAAACAATCAGAAAGCTGATTCTTTGAAAAAATCTATAAGATTGATACACCCCTAGCTAAATTAACCAAAAGCAAGAGAGAGAAAACCCAAATTAACAAAATTAGAAATGAACATGGAGTTATCACTACTGATACCCAAGAAATCCAGAGAATTATAACATCATATTTCAAAAACTTATACTCAGTGAAGTTTGACAACACACAAGAGATGGATGAATTTCTAAGTAAACACAACCTACCTAAATGGAATCAGGAAGTTGTGAATTATTTAAATAGTCCTATAACATATAAGGAAATTGAGGAAGTAATCTCGAATCTTCCCACCAAAAACTGTCCTGGACCAGATGGATTCAGCACAGAATTCTACCAGACATTTAAGGAGTCAATGACACCAATACTCCTTAAACTGTTCCATCAAATAGCAAAGGAAGGAACACTACCAAATTCCTTCTATGAAGCTAATATCATCTTAATCCCAAAACCTAATAAAGATTCACTTAAAAAAGAAAACTATAGGCCGATCTCTCTGATGAACACAGATGCAAAGATTCTCAACAAAGTCTTAGCAAATCGGAATCAAAAACATATCAAAAAGATCATTCACAAGGACCAAGTAGGCTTCATCCCCGGCACACAAGGTTGGTTCAACATACGCAAATCAATAAATGTAATTCACCATGTAAACCAGTCCAAAGACCAAGACCACATGATACTCTCGATAGACGCAAAAAAGCTTTTGACAAGATCCAACAGCCTTTTATGATCAAAACGCTAGAGACAGTAGGAATGGAAGGAACCTTTATCAATATAATAAAAGCTGTATACAACAAGCCCACAGCAAGGATTATTCTCAATGGGGAACAATTGGAAGCATTCCCACTTCGATCAGGAACTAGACAAGGCTGTCCACTCTCACCACTTCTATTCAATATTGTACTTGAAGTCTTAGCTGAAGCCATAAGACAAGAAAGGGACATAAAAGGGATTCAAATCGGCAAGGAAGAAGTCAAGCTATCCCTATTTGCAGATGACATGATCTTATACCTGAGTGACCCCAAAAACTCCACCAGGAAGCTCCTGGAACTAATTGAGAAGTTCAGCAGGGTGGCAGGATACAAAATAAATGTGCAAAAATCAGAGGCCTTCTTATATGCCCAGAATGAAAGAAGTGAAAAAGCCTTGAGAGAAACAATCCCATTTACTATAGCCCCTAAAAAAATGAAATACCTTGGTATAAACCTAGCCAGGGAGGTAAAAGACCTTTACAATGAAAACTTTAAAACCCTAAAGAAAGAAATTGCAGAAGACACCAGAAGGTGGAAAGACCTCCCTTGTTCCTGGATTGGCAGAATTAACATTGTAAAAATGACCATCCTACCAAAGGCAATATACAAATTCAATGCTATACCAATTAAAATCCCAAAGCAATTCTTCAAAGAAGTTGACCAAATAATCTCAAAATTCATATGGAGGCACAAAAGACCCAGGATAGCAAAAACAATCCTGAGTGACAAAAACACGGCTGGAGGTATTACCATACCAAACCTTAGTCTATACTACAATTCCATAGTTATAAAAACAACCTGGTACTGGCTCCAAAATAGACACACAAATCAATGGATAAGGGTTCAAGACCCAGATATAAGCCCACAAAAGTACAGCCATTTGATCTTTGACAAAGGGGCCCAAAGAATCCAATGGAAAAAGAACAGCATCTTCAACAAATGGTGCTGGCAAAACTGAATCTCCACATGCAGAAGATTAAAGCTGGACTCGTACTTGTCACCATGTACAAGACTTAATTCCAAATGGATCAAGGACCTTGATATCAGGCCAGAGACTATAAAAACCATAGTTGAAAGGATAGGGAACTCCCTGGAGCTGATTGGGCTAGGCCAACACTTCCTAAACAGACATCCAATGGCATAGTCACTGCTACCAACTCACAACAGTTGGGATCCTGTGAAATTAAAGAGCTTCTGTTCAGATAAAGAGATTGTCACACGAGCTCAAAGGCAACCCACAGAATGGGAGAAAATCTTCACTAACCACATATCTGATAGAGCTCTACTGTTCAGAGTGCACAAAGAACTTAGAAAACTAAAAACCAAGAAACCAATGGCCCAATTAAAAAATGGGCCTTGGAACTTAAAAGAAATTTTACCAGGGATGAAATTAAAATGTCTAACAAATATCTTAAAAAATGCCCCACTTCTTTAGCCATAAGGGAAATGCAAATCAAAACCTCCCTGAGATATCATCTCACCCCGGTCAGGATGGCAAAAATCCACAATACAAACAACAACAAATGTTGGAGAGGATGTGGAGAGAGGGGAACTCTGCTACATTGCTGGTGGGAATGCAGGCTCATTCAGCCTCTCTGGCAAGCCGTCTGGAGATTCTTAAAGAAATTAAAGATTGAAATGCCATATGACCCTGCTTTTCCACTTTTGGTAATAACCCCCCATGCAGCAGAGGTTCACCTCGATAGCACAAGCACGACCATGTTCATAGCAGCACTGTTTACAATAGAAAGGTCATGGAATCAACCCAAATGTCCAAGAGTTGACGAGTGGATAAGGAAACTGTGGTACATCTATACAATGGAGTAGTACTCAGCCATCAAAAATGATGAATTACTGGAATTTGCTAGGAAATGGATGTCATTAGAAACAATTATATTAAGTGAAGTATCCCAAACCCAGAAAGTTAAGCGCCTATGTAATACAGTAATTGCAAGGATTGTGAACAGGAGGGATGGGGTTGGAGGGCCACACCAAGGAGAGAGGGGACCATGTTACAGCAGAGAAAATCGGCCTCCAAGGAATGCAAGTAAGTAATGTGACACCTGGTTAAGTTCACAGACGTTCGTTCCTGATCATGTACAACTGAGGGTGTATGATCTCACCAGAAGAAGAAGGCATATAGTCTGGCAGATGAAAGGTGATCATTTTGCAAATGGGTGACTGACCCCTCCCTCACCGAGGTTTCCTGCTTTTATTACATCTACCCTTGAATGTGCTATTATAACAAGACTCCAGTTTAACAGTTTTTTGTCTCTGACCAAGAGGTGACATACAGTGCCCATCAGGATGTAGTGAAGGGCATTGCAGGAGCAGCAAAACTGCAAAAAAAAAAAAAAATCAACAAAGCACAATCCAGAACTTCAGAGACTCTATATCAACCACATAGAATTAAGCCAGCCTAATCTCCTCCCATCCTGAAGCTCAGGGACATTTGCGGAAGAGGGGCCAGTAAGATTGTAAGAGCAAAAGGATGGGAGGAGCAATGATCTGAAGATTCTCCACACTAGTTAGGGCTGAAGCAATCATAATAGGACTTTGCATGCCCTGCGCCATGTTCAACACACTATTGACCTCACAAAGTCTAGCATTGGCTAAAGTCACCAAGATCCTTGGAGGCAAGGGATTGACAGCCACAGTAGTGTTCCTATGCTTAAGGGGAACATGAGAAAGGGTTCAGGGAAATGCCACTGGGTCCTTGTACGTCATCGGAGAGGAGGACCAAGAGGAGAGTTAGGCATACACAATAAAGGACTCTCTGGGAATTGGGGGGGAGGCACTGGGAGACGGGGAGGGAGGGAAGGGGAGCAGGGGGTTCAGGGGGAGGAGGAGGGGGAGGGAACTGGTCTACCTATTAAGTTTGTATGAGCAGAAATAATAACAAAAATGTTAAAAATTAAAAAAAAACTATTTCTCAAAAAAAAAAAAGTGAACAGAGGCTCTGTTGGCAATTAAGGCCATAATGTTCTACATTTTAACAAAGAACTTGGGCATGTTTTATACCAGTTATGAGAATTCATGTGAGGTTATATTAGAAAACAGACTACATTGTTTCATGGAGGGAAATTTAAAACATCATGAAACTTAGCCTGTAGTAGAATTAATTTTTGCTGCCTTTAGACAGCTTTATACTGAAAATTCTTATGGAAGGAAAAGTAAAGCAGAACAGTTAGGTAGCTTAAAAAGAAAAGGAATATAAGTAAATTCAAAGTTACAAGCAATGAGGTTGCTGGAAAAGCCACTTTAGAGAAACCAAGAATGTACAAAAATTTGAGGATGAAGCAATTGTAATTACTCAAAACTTCAATGCAATTAAAAGTAACTATCTTGCTCTGCACTGGGACAATAAAAATGGTGTTTTAAATTGGTCAGAGTGGCAGACACCTACAATCCAGGTATTTGAGAGATAAAGCACTGAGATCACCATAAATTCAAGGTCATCATGGTATATAGAGAGAGCTCCAGACTAGCAGGTACTATATAATGAGATATTGTCTCAAAAAGCTAAATTGGCATTTTTGCATGACTAGAGAAATAGCTCAGTTAGTAAAGTGTCTGCCATGTAAACATAAGATCTAGAGTTGGGTTTCTGTGCTAGTTACTCTTCTCTGTTGCTGTGAATGGTGATTCACGGTCAAACATCTTAAGGATAGAAAATGGAGATTTATGCAACTTATGGTTCCAGAGGGAAGATACAGTCTTATGGAGGAAAAGGTATGGCTGGCTGGCAGAAGTTGGAGGTACACTAAGTCATGTCCATCATGGAGTCTGAAAGGTGCTACAACTGTAAAAGCAGAGTTCTTTCAGAAGCTAATCGACCTCAAGACCTATCTCCCTGTGACATGTCTTCTTCTAGCAAGGTGCCTAAAGGTGCCATGACTATCAAAGAACTAAAGATTCAAGCACATGAGCCTATGGGCACAGCTCAGATTTCAAATCATAACATATTCTCAGCTCCCAAGTAAAAGTCATCATAGTATCACCTTTCTAAACCTAGTATAGCAGCAGGAGAAAAATAAGGAAATCTCTAGAGATCAATGGTCAGACAGACTAGCTGAATCAATAAGCTTCAAAAGTGATAGATTCTATCTTAAAAAAACTTTTGTTGATCTCTTGGATCCAAACACATGTACATATAAATGAACTCATAATTTGTTTCATATAGGAAAACAAACACCATCCCCCCTCTCTTTCTGTTTCTCTCTCACACATACACATAATATATATATATATATATATATATATATATATATATGAAATCTTGAGAGAAAGACCCCACCAAACAAGACTTAAGGATGTCCAATTTCAACAGGACTATGTAGGACCATAATTCAAATTTAGGTCATATCTATGTGGGTAAAGATTGATTTGACATAAAATGCTATTTGTGATAAATATTATCATGCCATATGTGAGACCACTGCACCTGTAATAAAAAGGGAGGCATAGCCATACATCTTATTTGCACATTTATGTTCTATTTGATGTCAGTTTGTTAGTTGTTTATTATCTAATGTAACACCCCTTTAGTCAATAACATACAGAAATATGACAATTCTTTGTTTTACATCCTTTATTGAAATGAGAATCAGAATGCTAACATGACAGTGTAGTCAGAGATATATGAATCACACAGATTGATATAGATCAGCTTCATCATATGTTCTCAACCATATGAGCCTTGAAACTCAGCTGAAAACAGCTATCTACATCCTAGCTCTGTTATATATATATATATATATATATATATATATAAAAGAGCACATAAAAGTGGGAGGACATCCAGGTAGAGTAGAAGAGGAGGAGCTAAATAAGGGATGTATTGGGAGGACATCCAGGTAGAGTAGAAGCGGAGGAGCTAAATATGATCAGAATGTATCATATACACGTATGTTACTATCAAGAATAAATAAAAAAGTAATATTTTAAAAAGTCATGTGCTTTGTCAAAGACCAAATGGCTGTAATTTTGTGGGCTTATATCTGGGTCGTCAATCCTTATCCACTGATCTGTGTGTCTATTTTGGAGCCAGTACCAGGCTGTTTTTATAACTATGGATCTGTAATATAGATTAAGGGTCGGTATGGTGATACCTCCAGCAGTGTTTTTGTTACTCGGGATTGTCTTGGCTATCCTGGGTCATTTGTGCCTCCATATGAATTTTGAAATTGTTTGGTCAACTTCCTTAAAGAATTGCTTTGGGATTTTAATTGGTATAGCATTGAATTTGTATATTGCCTTTGGTAGGATGGTCATTTTTAAGATGTTGATTCTGCCAATCCAGGAACATGGGAGGTCTTTCCACCTTCTTGTGTCTTCTGCAATTTCTTTCTTTAGGGTTTTAAAGTTTTTAATGTAAAGGTCTTTTACCTCCTTGGTTAGGTTTATACCAAGGTATTTCATTTTTTTAGGGGCTATAGTAAATGGGATTGTTTCTCTCAAGGCTTTTTCACTTCTTTCATCCTAGGCATATAGGAAGGCCTCTGATTTTTGCACATTTATTTTGTATCCTGCCACCCTGCTGAACTTCTCAATTAGTTCCAGGAGCTTCCTGGTGGAGTTTTTGGGGTCACTCAGGTATAAGATCATGTCATCTGCAAATAGGGATAGCTTGACTTCTTCCTTGCCGATTTGAATCCCTCTTATGTCCCTTTCTTGTCTTATGGCTTCAGCTAACACTTCAAGTACAATATTGAATAGAAGTGGTGAGAGTGGACAGCCTTGTCTAGGTCCTGATCGAAGTGGGAGTGCTTCCAATTGTTCCCCATTGAGAATAATCCTTGCTGTGGGCTTGTTGTATACAGCTTTGATTATATTGATAAAGGTTCCTTCTATTCCTACTGTCTCTAGCGTTTTGATCATAAAAGGCTGTTGGATCTTGTCAAAAGCTTTTTCTGCATCTATCGAGAGTATCATGTGGTCTTGGTCTTTGGACTGGTTTACATGATGAATTACATTTATTGATTTTTGTATGTTGAACCAACCTTGTGTGCCGGGGATGAAGCCTACTTGGTCCCCGTGAATAATCTTTTGAATATGTTTTTGATTCCGATTTGCTAAAACTTTGTTGAGAATCTTTGCATCTGTGTTCATCAGAGAGATCGGCCTATAGTTTTCTTTTTTAAGTGAGTCTTTATTAGGTTTTGGGATTAAAACGATATTGGCTTCATAGAAGGAATTTGGTAGTGTTCCTTCTTTGCTATTTGATGGAACAGTTTAAGGAGTATTGGTATTATTAACTCCTTAAATGTCTGGTAGAACTCTGTGCTGAATCCATCTGGTCCAGGACATTTTTTGGTGGGAAGATTCAAGATTACTTCCTCAATTTCCTTATATGTTATAGGGCTATTTAAATAATTCACAACTTCCTGATTCAATTTAGGTAAGTTGTGTTTACTTAGAAATTCATCCATCTCTTTTGTGTTGTCTAACTTCACAGAGTATAATTTTTTATGATGTTATAATTCTCTGGATTTCTTGGGTATCAGTAGTGATAACTCCATGTTCATTTCTAATTTTGTTAATTTGGGTTTTCTCTCTCCTGCTTTTGGTTAATTTAGCTAGGGGTGTATCAATCTTACTGATTTTTTCAAAGAACCAGCTTTTTGACTGGTTGATTTTTTCTATCGTTTTCTTAATCTCAATTTCAGATATTTCTCCGTTTATTTTGCTAATCTCCTCTCTTCTACTACTTTTGGGATCAGATTGCTCTAGTTTCTCTAAAGCTTTAAGCTGCATTAAGTTGTTTATTTCTGATGTTTACATTTTTTTGATGTAGGCATTAAGAGCTATGAACTTACCTCTTAGAACAGCTTTCATTGTGTCCCAGAGATTTTGGTAAGTTGTATTTTCATTATCATTCACTTTCAGGAAATCTTGAATTTCCTTCTTAATTTCTTCCTGAATCCAGTTCTCATTCAGCATCATATTGTTAAGTTTACAGGAGTTAGTGTATTTTCTCTTGTTTGATGTGTTGTGGATGTCCAGCTTCCTGGATCTCTACATGCAGAAGATTAAAGCTGGACCCGTACTTGTCACCATGTACAAGACTTAATTCCAAATGGATCAAGGACCTTGATATCAGGCCAGAGACTATAAAAACCATAGTTGAAAGGATAGGGAACTCCCTCGAGCTGATTGGGCTAGGCCAACAGTTCCTAAACAGACATTCAATGGCACAGTCACTGCTACCAACTCTCAACAGCTGGGATCTTGTGAAATTAAAGAGCTTCTGTTCAGATAAAGAGATTGTAATACAAGCTCAAAGGCAACCCACAGAATGGGAGAAAATCTTCACTAACCACATATCTGATAGAGCTCTACTGTCCAGAGTGCACAAAGAACTTAGAAAACTAAACATCAAGGAAACCAATGGCCCAATTAAAAAATGGGCCATGGAACTTAAAAGAAATTTTACCAGGGCTGGAGAGGTGGCTCAGGGGTTAAGCCTCCGCCTTGCAGGCGGAAGGTCCTGAGTTCCGATCCCAGATACCACGTATAGACGCCAGGCAGAAGCGGGGGCGGCCTGCGTTTCTGGTCCTGGTCAGGCGGAGCCTGTGAATCCCGGGGCAGAAGGAGGTGGAGGCGTCCATGGTGGTTCCCGAATTCGTCCGTGGTTCTACACACACAGAGACACGCACACACACACATACACACACACAGACACGTGCACATACACACGCACATGCACACAGTTGAATAAATAATAATAATAATAATAAAAAAGAAATTTTACTAGGGATGAAATTAAAATGTCTAACAAATATCTTTAAAAATGCTCCATTTCCTTAGCCATCAGGGAAATGCAAATCAAAACCTCCCTGAGATATCATCTCACCCCGGTCAGGATGGCAAAAATCCACAATACAAACAACAACAAATGTTGGAGAGGATGTGGAGAGAGGGGAACTCTCCTACATTGCTGGTGGGAGTGCAGGCTCATACAGCCACTCTGGCGAGCCGTCTGGAGATTCTTAAAGAAATTAAAGATTGAAATGCCATATGACCCTGCTATTCCACTTTTGGGAATAACCCCCCATACAGCAGAGGTTCACCTCGATAGCATAAGCACGACCATGTTCATAACAGCACTGTTTACAATAGCAAAGACATGGAATCAACCCAAATGTCCAACAGTTGACGAGTAAATAAGGAAACTGTGGTATATCTATACAATGGAGTACTACTCACCCATCAAAAATGATGAATTACTGGAATTTGCTGGGAAATGGATGTCATTAGAAAGAATTATATTAAGTGAAGCATCCCAGACCCAGAAAACTAAGCGCCGTATGTACTCTCTAATAGGTGGCTCCTAATACTAAACCCACCCAGCCCATCTTGAGACACTCATAGGTAAATCTATGTATTACCTACAGTAATTGCAAGGATTATGAACAGGAGGGATGGGGTTGGAGGGCCACACCAGAAACAAGGAGAGAAGTAACTAGGTTACAGTAGAGAAAATAAGCCTCCATCAAGGACTGCAAGAAAGTAATGTGACACCTAGTTAAGTTCACAGACATTTGTTCCTGATCATTTACAACTAAGGGGGTATGAACTCACCAGAAGGGGAGGGCATATAGTCCGGCAGATTAAAAAGTAACCATTTTGCAAATGGGTGATTGACCCCTCTCATTGCCAAATGCCATATGACCCTGCGATTCCACTTTTGGGTATAAGTATTACATCTACCCTTGAATGTGCTCTTATAATAAGACTCCAGTTTAACAGCTTTCTGTCTCTGGCCAGGGGGTGACATACAGTGCCCATCACGATGGAGTGAAGGGCATTTCAGGAGCAACAAAACTGCAAAAGAAAATCAACAAACCACTATCCAGAACTTCAGAGACTCTATATCAACCACCTATAACTAGGCCAGACTAATCTCTCCCCATCCTGAAGTTCAGGGACATTTGCGGAAGAGGGGGCGGTAAGAGTGTAAGAGCAAAAGGATGGAGGAGCAATGATTTGCAAGATACTCCACACAAGTTAAGGCTGAAGCAATCATAAGTGGACATTGCATGCCCAGCGCAATGTCCAACACACTATTGACCTCACAAAATCTAGCATTGGCTAAAGTCACCAAGATCCTTGGAGGCAAGGGATTGACAGCCACAGTAGTGTTCCTATGCTTAAGGGGAACACAGGAAAGGGTTCAGGGAAATGCCACTGGGTCCTTGTACGTCATCGGAGAGGAGGGCCCAGAGGAGAGTCAGGCATGCACAAGAAAGGACTCTGGGAATTGGGGCAGGAGGCACGGGGGGACCGGGCGGGAGGGGTGAGGGGAGAAGGAGCAGGAGTTCGGGGTGGGGGGAAGGAGGAGGGAGGGAGGGAACTGGTGTACCTATTAAGTTTGTATGAGCTGAAATAATAATAAAAAATGTATTAAAAATATTTTAAAAAGTCATGTGCTGCATTATATATTCAGAACACCACCCTGAGGTCCAATAGTTTTTGTATTAATTTCATTTCCCCAATGTATTAACTTTAACATATTACTACATTCTAAGAACCATGTATTCAAATATTTTTTGGTAATCCAGAAATCCATACATATGGATGCTATCTGAATTTGTTTTTGTTAGTCTTATTCTGTATAAATATTAAACATTTGATGATCATTTATATTTTTCAATGTTAGAAATTATGAATCAAACTTTTTCATTTTTTTAGCAAGAAATCTGGTGCAGCTGATTCTCACTTCCCTTCCTGGTCACTTGGGACTGGACAGAGTTGATCTCACCAATCAGGGAGGATATAGGGACTGGAAGATAAGCAGTAACTATCCCACAAATGAGACACTGACCCCCCCCCCACTGTAGTGTCCTATTCATATTCTTCCATCTACCTTTGAGTCTCTTCTTATATTAAGATCTTCATTTAAACAGCCTTTTATCTTTGGTTAGGAGTTGACCTTTGATACCAATCAATCAGGATACAGCCAAGGGCGGTGCAGGAAAAGCAAAACTGAAAACAACAACAACCCATAATTCAGAACACTGAAGACCCTACATTATTCACCTGGAACCAGACCAGCCAAATCTCTCCCCGTTGTAAAGCTCAGGGAATCTTGTTGAAGAAGGAATGGTAAGATCATAAGAGCCTAAAGATGGGGAGGACCAAGGATATGCAAGATACTCCACACAAATTAGGGCTGCATCAGCCAGAATTGGACTTTGCCTGATCTGCACAATAATGACCCCTCAAAGTCTAGCATGGATTGCAGAGGAGAAGGCTCCAGGAAGTAGGCTCCTTAGAAGCAAGGGATTAAGGGTCATAGTAGAGCTCCCATACTAACAGGGAGCCCAAGAAGGTACTCCAGGCTATGACACTGAGTCCTGAACCCTCACTAGGTTGGAGGACTCAGAGGGAGGTTTGGCGTTCACACAAAAGGATTTACCAGGGGATGGGAAGAAGGAAGGGGGAGACATTGAAGAGGGGGAGGGAGGAGGGGACTGGAAGGAAGAGGAGAGAGCAATGGGGAATGACTGGGGAGTGAGGGGAAGAGGACAGGGGTACCTATCGAGCTTGTATGATTAGGAAAAAAATAAAATGTGGAGGGGAACTTCTTTACTTGTTCCCTTAGTGTTTAATGATAAAAGTATCACAAAATTTAATATAAAATTTCTATTTACTATATGTTTCCTGTAAGTAAAAAAAGGATTTATGCCTATTTATTAGTAGAGGAACCAGGAAATAATATTTGCAGCTCCAAAAGTCAAATAATAACTCCCACTTGTCTCATCTTTGCTTCATTCTAAGTACAGATTTTCCTCAGATCATTGCCACTTTGCCATACCCATGTCCTGCTTAAATACTATTTAAGGCAATCACACATTCCCTAATCTTCTTTTAATTTTGGCCAAACCAACTTGAATTTAATAATTCCCACTGCATCTCAAACATCTGTGTATTCCCCAAGCAGCAGCTGGTCTTTTTCTTGTCATTCATGTACTTCAGTAAAGTCATTATAAATAGAAAGAATTCAAGGATTGAGAGCCTTCTTTTCCTACATTATACACAGGATTCATTCACATTCACTCAGGAGCAATTGTTGTTGCTTTCAGGAAGAAATCAGGCATTAGAATAGTACACATTTATAAAAGGGATTTTAAAATCATCTCAATCAATACTTTGTTTACCTGTGAAGCACCAGAGACACTATTTGACTTGATGAATTACTCAATTTATACATTAATGAGATCAGAATCAGGATCTCTGAATCCTGGGTTCATACTTTTTCTTTTACACCAGCTCCATCAAGAGATGTGATGAAGACATCTACTTTAACAACAGGTAGGTGGGTACAGTATAATCTAAAATTATTAGAACTGAGTAAAGTGAAAAACAAAGTTCAAAGTTAAAAAAGAGAGGGGGCACAAACTTCAGAGAGAAAGGCCAAAAAGTATAATTTAGTTGCACAGGTAATTTTGGTTTAGTCATTCATAATTTATTTATCATGTGTACTTATAGTTCAATTCTGAATAAGAAAATTAAAGCACAGAAAGCTGCTCCATTGACAAGAGGAAATGGGTATTGTCATGAATTTTATGCACACACCATTTTAACTGGCTTTTGTTATTCTTCATAGACTTCACAATTCAGTGAGAGAGAGTTTCACTGACAATCATAATTGTAACTTTCAAACACTTTTAAGTTATATGCTTTTCTGGGTTAACCACTATTTTTCTTTTTATACATGTCTCATACTTCTTTCAAATGAACTCTATAAATAGGTGGTTCTACACACACACACATACACACACACATACATACACACATGTGCACATGTGCACAATTGAATAAATAATAAAAAAATAAAAATAAAAAATAATTTTTTTATTTCAAATTGCTCTTGTAAAAGTTATTTGATTGAATCAGTTAAAAATATCCAATTTCAAAGAGTATGATATTCAGCAGTCTTTCTTTGTAAAAATGAGTTTGGAAATGTATAATTCCTTCAGACTTTAAGTAAAAGATGTTCTTCAGCCTTTCAGGAAATATCTGGTATTGGTGACAGAACAGATGACAAACATAATGCCACATATATGAAATATGGTCTTAAAAATTAGAAGCAATTTTATTTTTATTGTAGACGGTCTTCTAGAAACTAGACAGATTTGGTTTCTTTGCAACTATTTTTCCAATCCTTACATTTGATTTCTGTTTTCATTCCCCTTCCCACATTATGTTCCCACTGATAATCATTTATGAGTCTCAGGCACTCCTCATTTCAGTCTCCACTTGTCATGATTATGTGGGAAAGGATGTTGGTTCACTTTCAAAACTTGTTGGCACCTATCTGTAAAAGTCAAAAAGAAACTCAAACTGTTGGACAAATATTTGAATGCTTTAACTTTTATTATCTTTTTCTATATTTATGTTTTGAATATAAGATGAAGTGTTGAGTTACAAACCTAAACTTTATTTGAATTATTTTAAATAACTTAAAAGTCCATTGAGTAGATATTTGACCACTGTAAGATAGTCAGGTTTTATCTATGGGCAGGGTGCCACTAAACCAGTCTAAGGAAAAAATGATCTCACTTTCTGTTTGATTCTTGTATTTTTTTCCCAGTTCTCTCATCTGGAAATGTCATAAATTAGAGTGAATGGCCTGGAGCAATCAGTCTGTTGTGACTGAATTCATCCTCTGTGGTCTGTCTGGATCTTCAGAGCTTCAGATCATCTATTTTCTGTTTTTCTCCACAGTCTATACTGCCACCATGCTAGGAAATGTCTTCATTATGCTCACGATCATGTTAGAACCCCGCCTTCACTCCCCCATGTACTTTCTTCTGGCCAATCTCTCCTTCATTGATATGTCACTGGCATCATTTGCCACCCCTAAAATGATTGCAGATTTCCTCAGCAAACGTAAAGCCATTTCTTTTGAAGGATGCATAACCCAGATATTCTTCCTACATCTCTTAGGAGGTGCTGAAATAGTCCTGCTGATCTCCATGTCTTTTGATAGATATGTGGCTATATGTAAGCCTCTAAGGTACCTAACCATTATGAACAGGAAAACATGTGTGGGGCTTGTAGTGCTTTCCTGGATTGTGGGTATCTTCCATGCTCTGAGTCAGTTAGCATTTACTGTGAATCTTCCCTTCTGTGGACCCAATGAAGTAGATAGCTTCTTTTGTGACCTCCCACTAGTGATTAAACTCTCCTGTGTGGACACGTACATCCTGGGGGTTTTTATGATCTCCACCAGTGGCATGATTGCCTTAGTGTGCTTCATCCTCCTTGTGATCTCTTACACTGTCATCCTGGTTACGGTTCGGAAGCGTACCTCCTGTGGGTCATCCAAAGCCCTTTCCACTTGCAGTGCCCACTTCACTGTTGTAACTCTTTTTTTTGGCCCATGCATTTTCATCTATGTGTGGCCCTTTACAAATTTCCCAATAGACAAAGTACTCTCTGTATTTTATACTATTTTCACTCCTCTCCTCAATCCAGTAATATACACTCTCCGAAATAAGGATGTCAAAGAGTCCATGAAGAAGTTAAAGAGACATTTCTTTAAGTCTAAGAAAAGCGATCACATGCCTTAGTTTTCCTCATACAAAAATGGGATTGCTTTTCAGCATATATATCTGCCATTCAGTGAGACAACATAATCATATTAGTATGAGAAACTAGCTAGTTCATCACAGAACTTACTCTGTGATAATCTTCAGCCACCAGTGGTCACAGAATTCTGGCCATGTTAGTAGTTCCACATCCAGGATAACATTTACTAAATGGACTAATCAGGTTCATTATCCACATTTCATTATGTAAGAATTTTTATTTTAAAATATTCAATTTTGCCATCGCTAATATTGGGCAGCCTTCCCTTTAAGATATCCACATGTGCTAAGAAAGTAGATTCTGTCATCACTGCCTATGGTAGTGTGTGGAAAGAGGCAAATGTAAGAGTACCAAGGACTTGGACTGCTTCTGATAACTAAGTTACAAAATATTGCTGGATGTTGTTAATTTAAAAGTCAGAAAGAAATGGAGAAATTTTGGGAAATAAGATATTTGCTATTCACAACATTTGAAACTAATTTTTGTAAGAATTATAATGTCTTTCATCTCAGTTTCTACATCCCCTAGGTTCCATCATTTTGTGCCATAAAACACATGTGGAAGTCAAAGGATAACTTTTGGGAGTCAGTTCCCTTCTTCCACTATATAAGCTCCAGAGATTGCACTTAGGATGCCAGACTTAGCAGCAACTGCATTGATTGCTGTCCCAGATCCCATAGGTTTAAAGCAAGTATACTAAGTTCAATGACAATTCTCATGATGGATGTGTGTGTGTGTGTGTGTGTGTGTGTGTGTGTGTGTGTGTGTGTGTATGTGTGGTGTATATGAGATATATATGTATATTTAAATATCAAAGAATATCAGAGTTATGTAAAAAATCCATCCCATACTTTTCTAGAAAAGATGAAATTAAGATACAAGAATACAGTGGTCTAAATTCATGGTATTTAGAGGCAATGTCTAAATTGTTCAGCTACAAGTACAGAAATTTGCTTACTTTCTAAACAGTAATGAGATATTTTGACTCCATATTCAATGTGTCTTTTTCATCCAAACCAACACTGAAAGCCGTATATTCCTATAGGAACTTAGCTGTTTTCTCTTGTTGGGCACAAAATTGAATTTAAGACCCATAGAAGAGTACTGGTCAGCTTATTTGATATGCCTAATAACTGGAGGTTTGAAAAAAATGCTGGGTTAGTCTTATCCTACTTCCAAGAGAAGTCTGATTTTGTAGCAAGTAGTCAGGCCACTTTCAGCCTCCAAGATGTTTGCAATAATTTAGCCTGCCTCCAACTTCTGTCAGCCAGCCATGCTGCATCTGCCATGAAAGACCGAATCTCCCTTCTGGAACTAAGCTGACTAAATCTCATTTTCTCCTTTAAAATTACTTAACTCTTTGGGTATTCTCTCACAACAACACACAAGAGTAACTGTACAGTACAGAAACTGGTACTAAGAAGTGGGGTATTGCTGTGAGATTAAAAGTACCTAGTACCACAACATGAACTGCTATGAAGTAGAGAGAAATTGGCATCAGAGAAATGGTGTGCTGCGTGTGAGACTAAGAAAATCTGGCACCACAAAGTGAAGTTATTTTTGAAGCTGAGAAAAGTTGGTACCCAGCAATATGGCCAGTGCTGTGATGCAACTAGTGTGCCTTTTGAACTATTTGTTGGGAGAAATACCAAGAACTTTGGGACTTTGTGCTAGGAAAGTCTTGCAACTTGGCAATTGGGCCAAATGAGCCTTTCTTATGAGAGACTGAAGAGTGCAATGCTGAGAGATATAGGCAACAGAAGCTCAGCTTGTGATGGTTCAGAGGGGAACAGAGACTGTTTGGAACTGCAATGAGTGGTAAATGGAACCATCTGTTGGTAGAAAGTGTAGTGAAGTTTTGCCCTCATCCTGAAAGATTGCCTAAAGTTAATGTGATACAGCAACTCTTTAGTGCTCTTCAGAGTTATGAAAAAGATCAAGGAATTGGGCAGAAAAGTACAAAACTGTGATATCTGATGATAAAAAAATGCAATGTCAACTTAAATTGTGTTTTAAACCAGGAAGAAGCAGAGAAAAAAATGATCTCTGTTAAACAGAAAAACTCCATTAGCAAATCAAAGCTGGCTCTTCATTTAGATCAGAGAAGAAGCCATATTCCAAGGACAAGATTATCAGAGAAGGCTTCCACCCTTCTCTGGGTGGAATGAGCTAAAGGGTGGAGTTCCAAAGTGAGGGTCTATTACTCCCTTAAAGCCCAGGAGAGAAAGATTTTTTTCCTACAGTCAGCACAGAGAAGCTGAATCAGCTGTGATTTGAGAGGGCCAATCTCTAACCCAATGCTACAACAAAACTTGGCAAAATCATCCACATGGTTCTGGTTTTAGAGGCATCAAAGATGCAAGAGGGAGAAGGTTATGGATCCTTCCTCCTAGGTTTTAGATAATGGCAGAATCTAGACATCATGTGGCAGAAAGCCTACAGATTGGAGGCTCAAGAAGGGCAATTTGTGATGTGGAGTGTTAAAACCTGGATTTCCATTGAGAAGTGAAGATGCTAGAGATGCCAGAGACAACGTGGGACATTTGCCAAGGAGAGCCATATACCCTGGAAGGAGCCAGCCCAAGAGAGTGCTGTATTCTATGGGCAGTTACATTGAAGGGGTGGAACCAAAGCCCTTTGGAACTGACATGATTTCAATGAGAAGCTCACCTGTTGGACTTGGAGCTGAAGGATTTAGAATTTGTTCTGTTGGTTTTCAGTCTTATTATGGATCAATCTTTCCATATGCCTCCATTCCTTCATTTTGGAGTGGGAATGTTTATTCTGTGCCACTTTATGTTATAAGTATGTAACTTGATTTTTAATTTTAGAGGAGTCTTTGAACTTTGGACTTTTGGGCTGTATTGGGACTACTAATGTAGTCTATGAAAACTTTCAAGGTTGGACAGAGTATGGTCTACATAATGAGATGGCAATGAGACTATAGCGGCCAAGGATAGTGTCATGGTTTGAAATGTGTCCTCCATAGTCTCAAGTATTTAGGAAAGTCATGGCACCTTTGAGAGATGGAGCCTTGTTGGAGGAAGGTGATCACAAGGGATGGGCCTTGACCTGGATTAGTCTCCTAATCCTATTTCCAAGAGAAGTCTGCTTTTATGTCAAAGAGTCTGGCCACTCTCAGCCTCTAAGATGTTTGCAGTGACTTATCCTGCTTCCAGCTTCTGCCAGCCAACCATGCCATGTTCACCATGAAAGACCGTGTCACCCCTCTAGAACTATAAACTGAATAAACCTCCTTTCTCCCTTAAGTTGCTTAACTTTGGATGTTCTGTCATAGCCACAGAAAAGGGTAACCAATACATATATGTAGGAAGATGGTGAAATCAGAAAAATGAAGTACTGCAAAGCACCAGTAATTCGATAGTTGTCATTTTGTCAAAGCTTCTATAATAATGAAGGTTGGCTTTCACTTCACTTCATGTAACCTGAGTAAGACAAAAACACATAAATAGATATATAGGTGAGTGACAGATTTTCAGAAGTCAAATAAGAAGGTAATTAATCAATATATGAATAAGCAAGTATATAAATAAGTAGATGAACGGGTGAATGTATATAAGATAAGATAAATTGGTAGCTAAGTAGTAGTTATATGGAAAGATAGACACAAATCTACATAGCACAAAGAAATTCATATATAGATGATCATGTTGACTCAATAATCTCAATATCAATAACTAGGCATGCAGCTCAGTGGTAGAGTACTTGCTTAGCATTGTTAAAACCCTAAATTGAATCTAAAGCACGTGAAAAAATTGTATTTATGTCAATATAAAGAATCCAAACAACTATAATTTCAATTATATTCTTTAATTGTTAGAAAAACTCCTACAAGTTAGAAACATATAGCAAGAATAAGATTTCTTATGGTAAAGTAAATCCAATGTATAAATGTATTTAATTACACAAGATAAAAATTGTTGAATTAGTTCTAGTGTGAAAATAATAAAATTATTTATTTTTATTATTCTAAATGTGCTATTCTTTCACCTCATCTTTACTACATTTTATCAAGTTATTTTATTGATACTTCACTTTGATCAATTGATATGCTAGCATGATGAGCATAAGGAATGTTATATAATTTTATAACAGCCTATAATTCTTTGTACCTTTAAGTTGACCTTACCTATTATGGTTGGCCTTCACCTTCAACCAGACAGTATTTAGATTTACCATGAAAGCACATCTCTAGGTATGTCTATGAGGTTATTAGCACAACAGATTAACTGACTACTGTAGACTCCTCTTAGATGTGATTGGTGCCATCTATAAGCTGTGGTCTTTGAATAATAAAGATAATAAGCTGAGCAGCATCATCCATATCCTTATATGTCTTCCCAATTGCAGACCCAATGTGAATGGGTACCACATACTCCCACTTTCATGGCTTCCCACTCATACCTCAAATTGTTAACCAAAATAAACTCTTATGTTTCTTTTGCCAATTATCTTGTCACATCAGCAAGAAAAGTAACTAATCAAGTATCTTAGTATATACACTGATAAAGCCAATATAAAAATCATGTGGAATACTATATGAAGAGTTGTGTGTGTCATTATTTCTAAACTTAGAGAACACGAGAAAAAAATATAAAAAACTAAGTCTGAAGACAAGGATTTAGTAGGTGGTGTAAGCACAATGAAAATATATAAATTTGCTATTAATGTAATTAAAGATAAAAATGTGAGTAAAACATTGAATAAATAGATATTTTAGTCCCCATTCTAATTTTCAGGTAATGGGGCCTACTCTCTTCCTCTCATAGAGCTTCCATTGTTGATCACTTGTGAGAATGCTCAAAACAGCCTAGTCATTGTAAAAGGCAGCAAATATAGTTTAAAGAATATTGAACTCAATTATGATGCTACATTTTTATCATTTTATTTTTCATTTTTTCTCTCGTTTGTCCCTTGAAAACACTTCATCTCTCCTGCAATACTCCTATTTTCAAAACTTTTCACTTGTGCAGTCCACTGCATTTCATCTAGTTTGCTTTTAGTGTCACAATCCTGACATGATTCATGTTCCAGCAATTGTTATAGATCAGTAGGTATACTACTAAGGATAGCATCTTTTTTTTTCTTCCCTATTGGTCTCCATGAGTTTATCAGGATGTGGGAAGCTTCAGATCTTTCCAGTTTCCTGGTGAGATGTCAATAATACGGCTTACATGCAGTTCCTTTTTTTTTATACATATCAGTTCATGTTTGCTATATCTAACTTTAAAGGTATTTTGGCAGTACATCGACGCCATAACAGAGTTTCTTTTTTCTTTAATTTATTTTTTCCACTCGTACAAACTTGATAGGTGCCCCATTCCCCTCCCTCCCTCCACTCCTCCCTGAATCTTTTTGCTCCATTCCCCTTTTTCCCTTCCTTTCCCTCCTCCTTCCCTTTCTCCCAGTGCCCCCCCCCAATTCCTGGAGCATCCTTTATGTACATGTCAAACTTTCCTCTGGGTCCTCCTCTCTAATGAGGTGTAAGGATTCAGTAACATTGCTTAGAGCTCTTTTTTGGGTTCCCCTTTAGTATAGGAATACTATTGTGGCTATTAATCCCTTGCCTCTAAGGATCTTAGAGCCTGTGATCCATGATAGACTTTGGGGGTCGATGATATGTTGGTCATTGTGCAGGTCATGCAAAGTCCTATCATGATTACTTAAGCCCTAACTTGTGTGGAGTATCTTGCATATCATTGTTCCTCTCCATCTTTAGGCTCTTACAATCTTACCGCCCCCTTTTCCACAAATTTCCCTGAGCTTTGGGATGGGGAGAGATTAGGCTGGCCTGGTTACTGGTGATTAATGTAGTGTCTCTGATGTTCTGAATTATGGTTTGTTATTCTTTTTTTTTCTTCTTCCAGGTTTTCTGTTCCTGCATCACCCTTGGCTCCATCCTGATGTGTATTGGATGTCATCTCTTGCAGTACTTGATGGTGGCCTATTATCTCTGCTGTAGCATAATCCCCTCTCTCCTTGTTGCTGGTTGTGCCCTCCTTCCTCTTCCCTCCTGTTTATAATCTTTGCAATTACTGTAGGTATTACAGAGATTTATCTTTGAGTGTGTCACTAAGTGGGTTTGGTACTAGGATCCACCTATTAGCGAGTACATATGGCACTTAATTTTCTGTGTCTGGGATACTTCACTCAATATAATTTTTTCTAATTCCATCCATTTCCTGGCAAATTTCATTAATTCATCATTTTTGGTGGCTGAGTAGTATTCCATTGTATAAATGTACCACATTTTCCTTATCCACTTGTCAACTGTTAGACATTTAGGTTGATTCCATGACTTTGCTATTGTAAACAGTGCTGCTATGAACATGGTTGTGCTTGTGCTATCGAGGTGAATTTTTGCTCTATGGTGGGGTTATTCTCAAAAATGGAATAGTTGGGTCATATGGTATTTCAATCTTTAACTTTTTTAAGAATCACCAGATGGCTTGCCAGAGTAGTTGTATGAGCCTGCATTCCCACCAGCAATGTAGGAGAGTTCCCCTTTCTCCACATCCTCTCCAGCATTTGGTGTTGTTTGTATTGTGGATTTTTGCCATTCTGACTGGGGTGAGATGATATCTCAGGGAGGTTTTGATTTGTATTTCCCTAATGACTAAGGATGCAGAGAATTTTTAAAGATATTTATTAGACATTTCAATTTTTCTTATCATGTCTGGCCCACCATTGTTCCACTTCAAGCTCTTACAAACTTACTGCCTCCCTCTTCTCAGATGTTCCCTGAGCCTTGGGGTGGGGAGTGGTTGTAACTTAGATGTCCCGTTTAGGGTAAAATACTCCACAGTCACTTATTTTCTGAAATTTGACCAGCTCTGTTTTTCTGTAGTAAATACCTTCTGTTTCAGAAGGAAGCTTCAAGGTTGAGTGCTGAGTGCTTCTCCAATCTATCAGTATGATAAATACTGATGCTATGTGCTAACCTCTAAGAGTTTTGTCCTCACACTATCTGTAGTTCACTCATTAAATTTCTTTATTTGCCTTTTTTTAAACAATTTTTCCCTAATCATACAAGCTCAATAGGTACCCAAGTCCTCTCCCTCCGCCCCCCCCCAGTTGCCTTTTAAATTAACTCCATGTTTCTGTAGCATATCTACCTCTAGTCAGTTTAAACTGTTTCACAACTTCATCTCTAGTAAAGATAAACAAATAAAACCAGAAATACAGCCATATGTAAAAGTATCTAATGAGTGCTACTCTAAAACCCTCTATAAATACATATTCAAAACAAAACTGAGATTTGTCTCAGGCTGGATTAGCTGCAAATTTTGAATCAATGCCAAACTAGGTTTTGGTATCAAAGTCCTTTTAGCCCTATTTCTTTCCTTTAGTAAATCATTACTCTTGCTTAAAGGACTGCTTTTTCCATGCTAATCTTAAAGGTGAGAAGATATTAAACAAAGTGTATCATGTAGCTGGGATGATGCTTAGATGGCTTAGTGGATAACAGTGCCTGAGCACAACCATGGAGACCTGACTTAGGCCCAGGAGTCCACGTGATGGAAGAAGAGAACAGACTTTTGAAAGATGTACTTTGACCTCTGACCTTTACATATGTGCCATGGCACACATGTTCTCTCTCTCTTTCTCTCTATCTGTCTCTCTCTCTCTCTGTGTCTCTCTCAAGTAAAAATTAAAATATAAGGTAAAAAAAAACCTTACACCTCATCAAAGAAGAGGACCCAGAGGGAAGTTTGACATGCACACTAAAGGATGCTCCAGGAATGGGGGGGAGGGAGCACTGGAAAAAAGGAAGGGGGGGGAAGGAAAGGGAAAAGGAGGAGGGAGCAAGGGAATCCAGAGAGGGGTGGAGGGAGGGAGGGGAATGGGGTACTTATCAACTTTATATGAATGGAAGAAATAAATAAATAAATAAATAAAATAAAAAAAACAAGAAGTAGTTGGAAAATTTTGAAACTTCTTTATAGGAAATTTGACAAAGAAAAAGATTAATTTGACAAATGGCTTTTTGTGGTCAGCTGTCAATTTCATCAGCTTAGAAAGTAATACTACAATATTGGTTCAAAATAGTTCAGTGAAGCCTGGCATGGTAATGCACACTTGATATTCCAGCATTCTTGAGTCTGAGGCTAGGAGATTACAGGTTTGAGGCAAAGTAGAGTCACACATGTTTGAGGCCATTTTTCAGCTATGTAGTAAGACCCTGCCTTAAAATTTTTTTAAAGAGAAATGGTTTCAAACCTAAACTAGGTGGGTTAATCTAAGCTTTTTATCTGTGATGAATATTTCCCGAATTGCTTATTTACTCCTCTTTCTTTTCACAAATAATAGGAAGTTCTGCAGAATGTGTGCTTTCTTTTTATGTTAAAATATGTAAAAACACATTTTACCTTTGTTTATTTGTTCTTGTGGTGGTTATTCACTTGTTTGCTAATTTGTTTGTTTTACCATCTACCATCATATCTGATTCAAGGTACATGTTATTATTAAGAATTTTCCTTTTATACAAACAATAAATGTTTGCTTCTACTCCCTTTTCCCCCTTTCTCCCTCTTCCTCTCTCGTCCTCCCCTCCATTCACCAATCCATCTCCCTTCCTCCCAACTTTTTGCCTGTCTGCTTGTGTATGACACGTTTCCCTTTGGGTTGTTTATGTTACTAGGGACTCAGGTCTCTGTGGTAAATTACATGGTCTTTCCTTGGGTAGAACCACAGATATGGATGCTCCTTCACTATCTAGTCTTTCCCCTAATGGTCCCACTGCATGTGGCTATTTCTCCTGAGTTCCTTGCTGTTCCATGGGGGAATGATGATATGTCAGCCATTTTCCAGGTCTGGTGAGTCTGGTGAGGGTAGATCTCAGAGCAGTGAGTTCCTGGATACAGCAGCCCTGTTGTGATTGGAGTAACCTGGCAGGCAGTTTACCTCACCCATCTTCAGGCTCTTAAAAATCTTACCACCCCTCTTCTGCAATATATTCTGAGCCTTAGGATGGAAAGAGAATCAGTTGGCCTAATTCAGACTAAGAGTTTTAAGGTAGTAGTTGTCTATTTCACTGTTCTTCAATTGTAATACACTGCATCTTATCTGGGTGAGAAATAAGGGTCAAGTTTTATTCTTTTTTTCTGCATGTAGTTATACAAACTTTCCATCACTGTTTATGGAAGATGCTGTCTTTTTTCCAACGGTATTTTCTTCAGCAATTATATAAAAATGCACTTATATTTGTGTCTTCAATTCTTTCTTATAAAGATAAAACAAAAAGTGTTTAGATAGTAGTTTACTATCAGGTGTTTATGATTAGTTCTAAGACAGCTGATCCTGTCTAGTGTCAATTTTCTCCCCTTCTGCTGTATTTTAGACTGGTTTACATTACTGGTCATATGTTACCTATAATTTAGGGGAAGGAGGTTATAGGCTAGTATGCTTAGTGATTGATTACCTAAAGGCTAAATCCACTCCTTATTGTGTCCTATCCCTGTTCTTCTTTGACCTTTAGGGCTTTTCTTTCATGAATGCCTTACTTATTTCTTTGCCCATGTTCCTTTAATTCCAATTTTTAGAATGTCTTTCTAATCCTTGGCTTATGTTCCTTTATATTTGTTGGTGCTATAAGTTTATTTTTGATTACATCAAATTGAAGGCTTAATAGTAAGATCCACTTATAAGAGAAAGGATGCTGCGTCTTTCTTTCTCTGTCTGAAATACTACAATCGTTATAATTTCTTACAATTCCATCCACTTACTGGCAAATTTCATTAGTTCATTTTTTTGGCAGGTGAATAATATTCCATTGTATATACGAACCACATTTTCATTAAGCATTTGCCAACTGTTGAACATCTAGGTTGGCTCAATTTCTTGCTGTTGTAAAAAGGGTTGCTATGAATATGGTTGCAGAATGCAG
The DNA here is from genome assembly GCA_023101885.1 of Typhlomys cinereus. NCBI lineage: Eukaryota > Metazoa > Chordata > Mammalia > Rodentia > Platacanthomyidae > Typhlomys > Typhlomys cinereus. The sequence goes on along the minus strand of JALPQD010000136.1, from coordinate 412,141 downwards.
TGTACTTTGGAAATATTCCCAGGAGTGATGTAGCTGGATTGCATAGAATTTCAATTTTTAGCGTTTTTAGGAACTTCCAAATTGATATACAGAGAAGTTGTACACGTTTGCATTCCCAAAAGCAATGTATGAGGGGCCCCTTCTCCCAACATGCATGTCAGCATCTGCAGTTGTTTTTGTTTAGGAATTTAACTGGAGTAAGAATATATCTCAGGATGGTTTTAATTTGTATTTTCCTAATGGCTATGGAAGTGGAACATTTTTAAGATGTTTGTTAGATATTTGAGTTTCATTTTTATGAATTGTTTTTTGTCAGTTGTATATCTTACTTTAATTGGATTTTTTACTTTCTTGGTATATAATTTTTGAATTCATTGTGTACTCTGAATATTAGTCCTCTATCATATGCATGGTTATCAAAGATACTCTCCTATTCCACAGGCTACCTTTTTGCTGAATTAACAGTTTCTATTGCTGAACAAAACTTTTTAATTCCATATAGTCCCACTTAATTAGTGTTGAACTTATTTTTTGAGCATTTGGGGTCCTACTAAGGAATACTGGATGAGGCCAATTAGTTTGAGGGTATTCTCTACCTTTTCTTTAAGGAGGTTTACAGTCTCTGGACTAACTTTGAGGTCTTTGATTCATTTGGAGTTGATTTTCATGCAGGGTAAGAAATAAGGATCAAGTTTCATTCTTTTTTTCCTGCTTATAGTTATACAATCTTGCCAGCACCATTTATGGAAGATGCTGTCTTTTTTCCAATGGTATTTTCTTTAGCAATTATATTTAAAAATGCACTTATATTTGTGTCTTCAATTCTAATCCATTGGTCTTTATCTCCTTTTTTGGAGCATGTATTGTGTTGTTTTATGACTATAGATTTGAAACATTGTTTAAGGTCTGGTGGTGGTACTTCCTGAAGAGCTTTTATTATTCAGGATTTTTTTTTCTATCCTGGACGTTTTATGTATTCATATGAATTTTGAGCTTTTTTTTTGCCAATTTCAGAGAAGAAATGGGTTGGAATTGTGATTGATGCTGCATTAAATTGGTGTATTTCTTCTAATAAAATGGACATTTTGACAATTTTAATTCTGGTGATCCAGGAAAATGGGAGGTCTTTCCATATCTTGTGTATTCTATCACCACTTTTCTTAAAAACCTTTGTTTTGGCTTTCTGCTCTGGACCCCAGACCCAGTGGACTCCCTGCTCCTCAGGTAAGGTCCTTAAACCATGCCTCAGGCCCCAGGTCATCTTCTCTGGAACCCACTAGACTCCCTGTCCTCAGCCAGTGGGCCCTTTCTGCTCCAGACCCTGGAAGACTCCCAGCTTCTCAGAATTCAGCAGAGTCCAGAGAAAACCCAAACAATGGGTTCAGGGACCAACATCTGAGGGCTTCTAAAATTATCCCATTATACAGGAAAGAATATTTACATCCAGCTCTAAGATAAATAAACCCTTCTACCATCCTGTTATTCTCAATTCTTAGTCACCATAGTTTAACATTTTTCATATAGCCTACCCAAAAAACCATATAACTTCAGGGACTATACCATCTACCCTCACATATCACAAAGGAAGTTATCTAAAAAAGTGCACTACTATACTAATCTTCAATCCCTGTATACTAAATCCACCTTAATTGATATACTAACAGTTCAATAGCCTCATCTAGGAAACAAAACCAACACAAGACAGGTATACCCAATCCAAGGCAAACACTAGCAATAACTGCTCAAGTATAGTAATACTGTCTAATTCAGTTCAGCCAAAAGCACACATCAAGAAAAACATAAGACATGAAACAAAAATGCCCAGGTCACAGTGCAAATCCATAAGAAACAAAAACCCAGACAACAAATCTCCTACAAAAGCATCAACCTCATAATGATAGAATCCAACCAAACAAATTCACAGCAAATAACCAAGAAAGTCATACCTAACATGATTTTCAAACCTGATTTTTACTCAAAACAACTAAAGAGGAAATCTAGGAAGAATTAAATAACCACATCAACCATTTTGAACAAAAACAACATACACATGGAGGAGACAAGAAAAGCAGTTGAAGAAACAAAAATAGACATGGAACAGATAAAATAATCTCAAGCACAGATTAAACTTGAATTAAAAGACAAGCTGTCTTCAACCCAGAACTCAACAGAGTCTTATCAGGAGAACTAATGGAGCAGAAAATAGAATATCAGATCTTGAAGACAAAGAAAAGAACTAACCAATTCAATCAAAGAGGTTGTTAAAGCCAAAAAAAAAAAAAAAAAAAACTTGAGGAGAATATTCAAGTCTAACATGCACATTCATGGAATGCCAGAACAAGCAACACAAAATGCCATAACCAGGGAAATTGTTCAAATTATCATAAAAAAACTTTCCATATCTAAAGAAAGAGAGGCCCATCCAAATACAAGAGACATTTTTCACACCAAACAAATATGACCAAAATAGGAATTCACCACACCAAATACTAGTCAAAACAGTACACACGTAAGACAGAAAATGAGCTGAGAACTTCAAGAGAAAAAAGTCACTTTTAAAGGTACATCTATTAAAATAACAAATGATTTTTCAGTGGAAATAGAAAAGCCAGAAGAGCTTGGGGAGACATACTTCAAATATTAAATAAGCATAAATGTCAACCCAGGCTGATATACACATCAAAACTACCAGTCATGATCGAAGGTGATAGAAAAATTTTCCATCATAAGGATAACTTGAAGGCTTACATTACCACCAAACCAGGCCTTCAAAAAATGCTAGAAAAAATGCTCTAACTTGAAGAAAAGAACAATCATATCTAGGAGGACAGAAGGAAGTATAATACAAACACAACCTACAAGCTAAATAAATACTTTTGAATGCCACTAAACACAAAAATGTCAGGAATCAAAAGTAATTTCTCCATTATAACACTAAATGTCCTCTGCCCCTCCCACCTGCCTGGGACAGGACGCTTGTTCACAGACCTTCTTCCCAGGTAAGATCCACCAGTCCCCAAGTCACTTGCTCATCCCAGCTCCTCCCATCAGCCAGCCTGAGCAACACCCAGGCTTACACAGTCTTGGGTGGGCCACTTGGCCATGTCCCAGCTCCCAGGTGAAGAGCTCTGCCATCACCATCAGCCCCTCTGCCCCTCCAGCCCACCAGGGACCCTGGCTTGTGGTCCAGGGAGGACACACTGCTACTCAGAATTCAACAGAGTCCAAAGGAAATTCAAGCAAAGCTCTAGGGCATCAAGGCCATACATCTGAAGTCCTCTAAAATCATCCTATCACATGGGAGAGATTCTTCACATCCAACCCAAAGATAAGTAAACCCCTTTTTCACCAGCCTGCTCCTTTCAATTATTAATCACTGTAGATTAACTTTTCCATATAGCCACCCCCAAAACATATACAACTTCAGGGATTATACCACTCACCCTCACATATCACCAAGGTACTAAATTGTAAAAGTGCACTACCATACTAATATTCACCCCCTGTCTACTAAACCTAACTTAATTGATGTACTAAAAGTCTAATATTCTCATCTAGGAAATAACAATACCAACAGATAAACGTACCCAACTCCAAGGCATACACTAGTAATAACTGCCCAAGAGTAGTAATACCAACTAAATCAGTTCAGTCAAAAACACACAGAAACTGAAAGGTCTTAAAAGACAAAACAACAATGCCCAAGTCAAAGCGCAGGTCCATGAGAAACAAAAATCCAAGAAGACAAATCTCCCACTGAAAGAATTAACCCCATAATGATAGATTCCAACCAGAACAAATCCACAGAAAATAGCCAAGAAAGACAGGCCCAAGACAATGACTTTCAAAGCATGATCATTACCATGATCAATACTATGAAAGAGGAAATCCAGGAGTGTTGCAATATCCCCTGCTGGGCCAGCTGGGGGCAGAGGGGAAACAGCAGGGGCCTCATGGGCTCAAGGCAAATGGGCAAGCCAGTGATGGGGTCACCACCCAGACCGTGGGAGTCAGACAAGAAGCAGCAGGTAGAGGACAAGTTGGCTGGAAACTCAGAGTCATTAAGGGCATTTGGGCTTATATAGGGTCATGGTCCAATCAGGTATTGCCATCCCTCCTCTGGGGGGACAGCCACCAGTCATTTAACTGTTTACTAGGTGTCCATTAAAGAGGCATGTTAGATGACTGATTCCCATTGGTTGTTCTTCCCTCCTTCCCATTGGCTGTTTATCCTTCCGCCTGTATGGTTCCTATTGGGACATGTCCAGGACATGTCCATACCCGGGATCCCGGGCTAGGGCCTCCCTGAATTGGTAGTGCCACATTTCACCCTTTTATTTATTTATAAATTTTTTCAGTGGGGACCATGATAGCTGGGGTGACCCAGAACCTCCTCAGCTGCAAGGAATATAGGTGACTATGCCTGGCTTAGGTTGGACACTACCCTCGTGTGGAGCCTTATCCATCATTGACTACCAATCATGATACCATCCAGTGAAGGAACCATGGCCCCAAAGGGGAACTTAAGCAGTGGCAGAAAAAAGCAGGTTTTCTTCATTTCAGGGGCATGTGGAGAGGCTGTGGGCAGGGCAAGTGAATAGGCTGTGGGCAGGGTAGAAAAGATCCAGAAGAGCTGGTGAGGCACAAATCAAAACTTAACTATTGTAAATTAGTAAGGCATAGCTTCAATGGAGGACAGCCAGGCTTCCAAGGAGCCTTTTGTGATCTTAGGAATGTCTGAAGCCTGAATGGATGCTCTGAGGACCTGTAAAGAAAGCTTTTGCTGTAAATGCTGAGGAATGCGTGAGGCCTGAATGGATGCCCTGAGGACCTGTGTAAAGCAAGCTTGAAACCTTACTGCTTTCCATTTGCATCTAAATAGGAAAATTAGCACTAAAAGGGCAACTCCAAAAGTTAACCAAGTTACCAAATTCATGGGTGAAAAGAAAGCAGGTATCCTGTCCTATAATTGTTTGCCAAAGGACACAGCAGTAAAGATTTTAACTTTAGACCCATTAATTTTTTATATGTCAGAAGATAGTTTGAAACATTCCAGGTGTCATTAATATTGGTGGGCAGGAAGTCCTGGACTTCCCTCTTACAGGCCAGGAAGAGCAGTGCTTAGGAAACATTTAAAGCATTTTTTTCTTTCTTTCCCTACGGGGAAGGGAATTACAGGTTTGTCAGCTTGGGCATGCCTGCTAGTATTTTATCTATCTCCTTAGGCAGATGGATCCTCAGAGAAACTCCTTAAGTAACTTAGTACAAAATCTTGCAAGGAAAAAGGAAATATGAACCTGAGTTGACCCAAATGCTCTTAGAATTTCCTGAAAACAGACTATGCTGGGCCCGGCATTGATCCTTCTTTGTTTCAAGGGAATGGGGTCTGATGAAGATGCAGGCTTGAATTCCTGTTCTACCTTAGAAGGAGTACACATGGGAGCATATAATTAGAAAGCAGATTTGTCCCCAAGAAAGGGAGCTCATACATACCAGAAGAAGGAATAAATTCCAATGAACTTTTTAGATGAAATTATATCATGGTGGCTAGATTTAATGGGATAAAATTCTATAAAAGAAGTCAGAGGGGACCCTGGAGCCCCACACATCCCAGCGGCAAACACCCAGGCCGACTCTGGCTTGGCCTGCGTCACGGCCCAGAAGACCCTAGCCCCCTCTGCACCGCCCTGCCCTGCCCCTGCCAGCTGCCCAAGGTGAGTGAGAGAGAGAGCCCAGCCCAGCCCCGCCCCCCCATCCAGGAGCCATCCGGCCAGCAGCACCGCGCATCGCGGCCCCTGGCTTTACCCCTGGAGGCCCCGCCCCCCTCCGCACCAACCTTCCCAGGATGCAGGTGAAGAATTCTGCTATCAACATCAGACCCTCTGCCTCTCTGGCCCACTGGGAACCTACGCACATGGTCCACAGAAGACACACTGCTACTCAGAAATCAACAGAGACCAAAGGAAACTCAAGCAAAATTCTAAGGAACAAAGGGAACACAGACCATACATCTGGACTCCACTACAATCAGTATATCACATGGGCGAGATTCTTCTCATCCAGTCCAAAGATAAGTAAACTTTTTCTTTTCACCTTACTGATCCTTTAAAGTATCAATGCTGTAGATCAACTTTCTCATACAACCACCCCACAACATACAACTCCAGGGAGTACACCACTCACCCCCACATTTCACCAAGATACTAAATCGTAAAAGTGTACTACCAGACTAATGTTCACCCCCTGGTAACATAACCTGATTTAACTGACGTACTAACAGCCTAGTAGCCTCATCTAGGATATAACGATAACAATACAAAAACATATCCAATCCAAGGCAAGCACTAGTAACAACTGGCAAGTGTAAAAATACCAACTAGGTAGATTCAGTGAAAAACACACAGAAACTGAAAGGTCCTAAAAAACAAAACAACAATGTACAAGTCAAAGTGCAGATCCACGAGAAACAAAATCCAAGAAGACCAATCTCCTGCCAAAAGAATCAATGCCATAATGAGAGATTCTGACCAGAACAAGTCCACAGAAAATAGCCATGAAAGCCAGACCCAACATAACGACTTTCAGAGTATGATCATTACCATGATTAATACTATGAAAGAGGAAATCCAAGAAGAGTTAAACAACCGTATCAACCACTTCGAACAGGAACACAACAGGCACTTGGAGGAGTTGAGAAAAACAGTTCAAGAAAAAAAAATAGGTATAGAGCAATTAAAACAGTCTCAGGCAGAGTTTAAAATTGAACTAAAAGACAAGTTATCTTCAACCCAAAACTCAACGGAGAGTCTTATCAGCAGAACAAATGAGACAGAAAACAGAATTTCAGATCTTGAAGACAAAGTGGGAGAATTAACCAGATCAATGGAAGAGATTGTTAAGGCCAAAAAGATACTGGAGAGAAACATTAAAGAGATATGGGACACCCTGAAGAAGCCTAACATGCGCATTCATGGAACACCAGAACAAGAATCCCAAAATACCACACCGGAGGAAATATTTCAATTCATCATAAATGAAAACTTCCCACAACTAAAGAATGAGAGGCCTATCCAAATACAAGAGGCATTTTGCACTCCAAACAGATATAACCAAAATAGAAAATCGCCACAGCAAATAATAGTCAAAACACTCCACATTTAAGACAAAGAAAGGGTGCTGAGAGCTTCAAGAGAAAAAAAGCAAGTCACTTTTAAAGAAAAACCTATTAAAATAACAAATGACTACTCAATGGAAACAGTAAAAGCAAGAAGAGCTTGGAGAGACGTACTTCAAGTATTAAATGAGCAAAAATGCCAACCCAGACTGATATACCCGACAAAACTATCTGTCATGATTGAGGGAGAAAGAAAAGTTTTCCAGCACAAACACAACTTGAAGGGATACACGTCTACCAAACCAGGCCTTCAAAAAATCCTAGAAATGATACTCAAGCTTGAAGAAAAGAACAAGCGTATCCAGGAGGACAGAAGGGAAGTAAAATACCACCAAAACATAAATATCAAACAACATGCTTACAAAGACTACTAAACATAAAAAATGTCCAGAATTAAAAATAATTTCTCCATTATAACATTAAATGTCAATGGTATTAACTCGCCAATTAAGAGACACAGATTACAAACTTGGATTAAAAACCACAATCCAACAATCTGCTGCCTGCAGGAAACTCATCTCACCACAAAAGATAGGCACATCCTAAGAATGAAAGGCTGGTCCAAAATCTTGCAAGCTAATGGAACCAGGAAACAGGCAGGGGTAGCAATTATGCTTTCAGAAAGTGGACTTCAAACCAAAGAAAATCATAAGAGACACAGATGGATACTACATTTTAGTCACAGGTACAATTCACCAGGAAGACTTCATAATACTGAACATTTATGCACCCAAACGGACCATCCACATTCATTAAGAAAACCCTACAGCGCCTAAAGTAAGAAATCAACCCCCAAACGATAATTCTTGGAGATTTCAACACCACCCTCTCAACATGGGATAGATCAACAGGTCAAAAGTTTAACAGAGACACTTTGGAACTTAATCAAACACTTAAAGAAATGGACCTTACAGATCTCTATCGAACTTTTCACCCACGCACGAAAGAATACACATTTTTCTCAGCAGCACACGGAACTTTTTCCAAAATAGATCACCTATTGGGCCACAAAACGAATCTACACATATACAAAAAAGTTGAAATTATAACCTGTGCCCTATCAGACCACCACGGCCTAAAGCTGGACATCCACAACACAACAAACAAGAGAAAATACACTAACTCCTGGAAACTTAACACTATGATGCTGAATGAGAACTGGATTCAGGAAGAAATTAAAAAGGAAATTCAAGATTTCCTGAAAGTGAACGATAATGAAAATACAACTTACCAAAATCTCTGGGACACAATGAAAGCTGTTCTAAGAGGTAAGTTCATAGCTCTTAATGCCTACATCAAAAAAATGGAAACATCAGAAATAAATAACTTCACGATGCAGCTTAAGGCTTTAGAGAAACTTGAGCAATCTGATCCCAAAAGTAGTAGAAGAGAGGAGATTAGCAAAATAAGGGGAGAAATATCTGAAATCAAGATTAAGAAAATGATAGAAAAAATCAACCAGTCAAAAAGCCTGGTTCTTTGAAAAAATCAATAAGATTGATACACCCCTATCTACATTAACCAAGAGAGAGAGAAAACCCAAATTAACAAAATTAGAAATGAACATGTAGTAATCACTACTGATACCCAAGAAATCCAGAGAATTATAACATCATATTTCAAAAATTTATACTCAGTGAAGTTTGCAACACAAAAGAGATGGATGAATTTCTAAGTAAACACAACCTACCTAAATTGAATCAGGAAGTGGTGAATTACTTAAATAGCCCTATAACATATAAGGAAATTGAAGAAGTAATCTCAAATCTTCCAACCAAAAAAATGTCTTGGACCAGATGGATTCAGCACAGAGTTCTACCAGATATTTAAGGAGTTAATAACACCAATACTCCTTAAACTGTTCCATCAAATAGCAAAGGAAGGAACACTACCAAATTCCTTCTATGAAGCTAATATTGTCTTAAGCCCAAAACCTAATTAGCATTCACTTAAAAAAGAAAACTATAGGCCGATCTCTCTGATGAACACAGACGCAAAGATTCTCAACAAAGTCTTAGCAAATCGGATTAAAAAACATATCAAGAAGATCATTCATGGGGACCAAGTAGGCTTCATCCCTGGCACACAAGGTTGGTTCAACATACGAAAATCAATAAATGTAATTCATCATGTAAACCAGTCCAAAGTCCAAGACCACATGATACTCTCGATAGATGCAGAAAAAGCCTTTGACAAGATCCAACAGCCTTTTATGATCAAAACGCTAGAGACAGTAGGAATGGAAGGAACCTTTATCAATGTAATAAAAGCTGTATACAACAAGCCCACAGCAAGGATTATGCTCAATGGGGAACAATTGGAAGCATTCCCACTTTGATCAGGTACTAGACAAGGCTGTCCACTCTCACCACTTCTATTCAATATTGTACTTGAAGTCTTAGCTGAAGCCATAAGACAAGAAAGGGACATAAGAGGGATTCAAATTGTCAAGGAAGAAGTCAAGCTATCCCTATTTGCAGAAGACATGATCTTGTACCTGAGGGATCCACCAGGAAGCTCCTGGAACTAATTGAGAAGTTAAGCAGGGTGGCAGGATACAAAATAAATGTGCAAAAATCAGAGGCCTTCCTATATGCCCAGAATAAAAGAAGTGAAAAAGCCTTGAGAGAAACAATCACATTTACTGTAGCCCCTAAAAAAATGAAATACCTTGGTATAAACCTAACCAGGGAGGTAAAAGACCTTTACAATGAAAACTTTAAAACCCTAAAGAAAGAAATTGTGGAAGACATCAGAAGGTGGAAAGACCTCCCATGTTCCTGGATTGGCAGAATCAACATTGTAAAAATGACCATCCTACCAAAGGCAATATACAAATTCAATGCTATACCAATTAAAATCCCAAAGCATTTCTTTAAAGAAGTTGACCAAATAATCTCAAAATTCATATGGAGGCACAAAAGACCCAGGATAGCAAAGACAATCCTGAGTAACAAAAACACTGCTGGAGGTATTACCATACCGAACCTTAGTCTATATTACAAATCCATAGTTATAAAAACAGCCTGGTACTGGCTCCAAAATAGACACACAGATCAATGGATAAGGGTTGAAGACCCAGATAGAAGCCCACAAAAATACAGCCATTTGATCTTTGACAAAGGGGCCCAAAGAATCCAATGGAAAAAGAACAGCATCTTCAACAAATGTTGCTGGCAAAACTGGATCTCCACATGCAGAAGATGAAAGCTGGACCCGTACTTGTCACCATGTACAAGACTTAATTCCAAATGGATCAAGGACCTTGATATCAGGCCAGAGACTATAAAAACCATAGTTGAAAGGATAGGTAACTCCTTCGAGCTGATTGGGCTAGGCCAACAGTTCCTAAACAGACATCCAATGGCACAGTCACTGCTACCAACTCTCAACAGTTGGGATCTTGTGAAATTAAAGAGCTCCTGTTCAGATAAAGAGATTGTAATACGAGCTCAAAGGCAACCCACAGAATGGGAGAAAATCTTCACTAACCACATATCTGATAGAGGTCTACTGTCCAGAGTGCACAAAGAACTTAGAAAACTAAACACCAAGGAAACCAATGGCCCAATTAAAAAATGGGCCCTGGAACTTAAAAGAAACTTTAACAGGGATGAAATTAAAATGTCTAACAAATATCTTAAATAATGCTCCACTTCCTTAGCCATCAGGGAAATGCAAATCAAAACTTCCCTGAGATATCATCTCACCCCAGTCAGGATGGCAAAAATCCACAATACAAACAACAACAAGTGCTGGAGAGGATGTGGAGAGAGGGGAAGTCTCCTACATTGCTGGTGGAAATGCAGGCTCATACAGCCACTCTGGCGAGCCGTCTGGAGATTCTTAAAGAAATTAAAGATTGAAATGCCATATGACCCTGCTATTCCACTTTTGGGAATAACCCCCTTGCAGCAGAGGTTCGCCTCGATAGCACAAGCACGACTATGTTCATAGCAGCACTGTTTACAATAGCAAAGTCATGGAATCAACCTAAATGTCCAACAGTTGATGAGTGGATAAGTAAACCGTGGTACATCTATGCAATGGAGTTCTACTCAGCCATCAAAAATGATGAATTACTGGAATTTGCTGGGAAATGGATGTCATTAGAAACAATTATATTAAGTGAAGTATCCCAATCCCATAAAGTTAAGCGCCGTATGTACTCCCTAATAGGTGGCTCCTAGTACCAAACTCACCCAGCCCACATTGAGACACTCAAGAGTAAACCTATGTAATACGGTAATTGCAAGGATTGTGAATAGGAGGGATGGGGCTGGAGGGCCACACCAGACACAAGGAGAGAGGGGACCATGTTACAGCAGAGAAAATCCACCTCCAAGGAATGCAAGTAAGTAATGTGACACCTGGTTAAGTTCACAGACGTTCGTTCCTGATCATGTACAACTGAGGGTGTATGATCTCACCAGAAGAAGAAGGCATATAGTCTGGCAGATGGAAAGAGATCATTTTGCAAATAGGTGACTGATCCCTCCATCACCGAGGTTTCCTGCTTTTATTACATCTACCCTTGAATGTGCTATTATAACAAGACTCCAGTTTAACAGTTTTTTGTCTCTGACCAGGGGCGGACATACAGTGCCCATCAGGATGGAGTGAAGGGCATTGCAGGAGCAGCAAAACTGCAAAAGAAAATCAACAAACCACAATCCAGAACTTCAGAGACTCTATATCATCCACATAGAACTAAGCTAGCCTAATCTCCCCCCATCCTGAAGCTCAGGGACATCTGCGGAAGAGGGGGCGGTAAGATTGTAAGAGCAAAAGGATGGGGGGAGCAATGATTTGAAGAGTCTCCACACTAGATAGGGCTGAAGCAATCATAATAGTACTTTGCATGCCCTGCGCCATGTCCGTCACACTATTGACCTCACAAAGTCTAGCATTGGCTAAAGGCACCAAGATCCTTGGAGGCAAGGGATTGATGGCCACAGCAGTGTTCCTATGCTTAAGGGGAACACGAGAAAGGGTTCAGGGAAATGCCACTGGGTCCTTTTACATCATCGGAAAGGAGGACCAAGAGGAGAGTTAGGCATACACAATAAAGGACTCTCTGGGAATTGGGGGGGAGGCACTGGGAGATGGGGAGGGAGGGAGGGAGAGCAGGGGGTTTGGGGGGAAGAGGAGGGGGGTAGGGAACTGGTCTACCTATTAAGTTTGTATGAGCAGAAATAATAAAAAATGTTAATAAAAAAAAAAGTTTCTCATCCCTAGCCATTCATGAAATGCAAATCAAAACCAACCTGAAATATAATCTGACCCGGTCAGGTTGGTTAAAATCCAAAATACATACAACAAATACAGGAGAAGATATGGGGAGAAGGGAACTCTAATACATTACCAGTGGGAATGCAGGATTATACAGCCACTCAGCAGAGTAATATGGAAGTTTCTAAAAATGTTAAGGTTTGAAATGCCATATGACCCCGTTATACATTATCTCTGGTGACATAAATACATCTGTGTTCATTGTGGCACTATTTACAGTAGCAAAGTCATGGAATCAACTCAAATACTCAACAGATGAATGGCTAATGAGAATGTGGTACATTTTGATGACTAAGCAAGAATCAAAAAAAGGAATTTAAAAAATGTCAGGCCTCCTCCCGCCTGCGCGCCAGGTCCTAGGTCCCAGGTGAGTCCGCCTAGCCCCCCACCCGGACCCGCGTGTCCCAGCGGCACCCAGGCGGCCTCCAGCTTTGCCTGGGCCCTGCCCCGGACCCCAGCCCCTTTCTTCCTATGGCCCAGGCCTCCGCCAGACAGGACTTGCTCACATTCCTCCATCCCTGGAGGTTGGGTGGACCCTAAGCCAAGTCCCAGGTCCTAGGTGAAGAATTCTTCCATCAACATCAGACCCTCTGCCTCTCCGACCCACCTGGGACCTACGCAAGTGGTCCAGGGAAGACACACTGCTACTCAGAATTCAATAGAGTCCAAAGGAAACTCAAGCAAAACTCTAAGGGACAAAGGCCATACATCTGGAGTCCTCTGCAATCATCCTATCACGTGGGAGAGATTATTCACATCCAGCCCAAAGATAAGTAAACCTTCTTTTTTTCACCTTACTGATCCTTTCTACTAACAATTGCTGTAGATCAACTTATCCATACAGCCACCCCAAAAACATATACAACTCCAGGGAATACACCACTCACCCTCACATATCACCAAGATACTAAATAGTACAAGTGCACTATCATACTAATATTCACCCTTGTCTGCATAACCTGACTTAACTGATGTACTAACAGCCTAATAGCCTTATCTACGAAATTACAATAACAATAGACAAATATATTCAAACCCAAGAAAAGGACTAGTAACAACTGCCCAAGTGCAGTAATACCAACTAAATCAGTTCAGTCAAAAACACACAGAAATTGAAAAGCCCTAGAAGACAAAACAGCAATGCCCAAGCCAAAGTGCAAATCAATGAGAAACAAAACCGGAGGAGACCAATCTCCCACTGAAAGAATTAACCCAATAATGATGGATTCCGAACAGAACAAATTCACAGAAAATAGCCAAGAAACCCAGACCCAACATAAAACAACTTTCAGAGTATGATCATTATGATGATTAATACTATGAAAGAGGAAATCTGAGAAGGGTTAAACAACCACATCAACTACTTTGAATAGGAACACAACAGGCACTTGGAGGAGTTGAAAAAAACAGCTCAAGAAGCAAAAATAGGCATAGAGCAATTAAAACAGTGTCAGGCAGAGTTTAAAATTGAACTAAAAGACAAGTTATCTTCAACCCAAAACTCAACAGATAGTCTTATCAGCAGAACAAATGAGACAGAAAACAGAATTTCAGATCTTGAAGACAAAGTGGGAGAATTAACCAGATCAATGGAAGAGATTGTTAAGGCCAAAAAGATACTGGAGAAGAACACTCAAGAGATATGGGACACCCTGAAGAAGCCTAACATGCGCATTCATGGAACACCAGAACAAGAATCCCAAAATACCACACCGGAGGAAATATTTCAATTCATCATAAATGAAAACTTCCCACAACTAAAGAATGAGAGGCCTATCCAAATACAAGAGGCATTTCGCACTCCAAACAGATATAGCCAAAATAGAAAATCGCCACGGCAAATAATAGTCAAAACACTCCACATTTAAGACAAAGAAAGGGTGCTGAGAGCTTCAAGAGAAAAAAAGCAAGTCACTTTTAAAGGCAAACCTATTAAAATAACAAATGACTTCTCAATGGAAACAGTAAAAGCAAGCAAAGCTTGGAGAGACGTACTTCAAGTATTAAATGAGCAAAAATGCCAACCCAGACTGATATACCTGACAAAACTATCTGTCATGATTGCGGGAGAAAGAAAAGTTTTCCAGCACAAAGACAATTTGAAGGGATACATGTCTACCAAACCAGGCCTTCAAAAAATCCTAGAAATGATACTCAAGCTTGAAGAAAAGAACAAGCGTATCCAGGAGGACAGAAGGGAAGTATAATACCACCAAAACATAAATATCAAACAACATGCTTACAAAGACTACTAAACATAAAAAATGTCCAGAATTAAAAATAATTTCTCCATTATAACATTAAATGTCAATGGTATTAACTCGCCAATTAAGAGACACAGATTACAAACTTGGATTAAAAACCACAATCCAACAATCTGCTGCCTGCAGGAAACTCATCTCACCACAAAAGATAGGCACATCCTAAGAATGAAAGGCTGGTCCAAAATCTTACAAGCTAATGGAACCAGGAAACAGGCAGGGGTAGCAATTATGCTTTCAGACAAAGTGGACTTCAAACCAAAGAAAATCATAAGAGACACAGATGGATACTACATTTAGTCACAGGTACAATTCACCAGGAAGACTTCACAATACTGAACATTTATGCACCCAAACGGACCATCCACATTCATTAAGAAAACCCTACAGCACCTAAAGCAAGAAATCAACCCCCAAATGGTAATTCTTGGAGACTTCAACACCACCCTCTCAACATGGGATAGATCAACAGGTCAAAAGCTTAACAGGGACACTTTGGAACTTAATCAAACACTTAAAGAAATGGACCTTACAGATCTCTATCGAACTTTTCACCCACGCACGAAAGAATACACATTTTTCTCAGCAGCACACGGAACTTTTTCCAAAATAGATCACATATTGGGCCACAAAACAAATCTACACATATACAAAAAAGTTGAAATTCTAAACTGTGCCCTAACAGACCACCACGGCCTAAAGCTGGACATCCACAATACAACAAACAAGAGAAAATACACTAACTCCTGGAAACTTAACACTATGATGCTGAATGAGAACTGGATTCAGGAAGAAATTAAAAAGGAAATTCAAGATTTCCTGAAAGTGAACGATAATGAAAATACAACTTACCAAAATCTCTGGGACACAATGAAAGCTGTTCTAAGAGGTAAGTTCATAGCTCTTAATGCCTACATCAAAAAAATGGAAACATCAGAAATAAATAACTTCACGATGCAGCTTAAGGCTTTAGAGAAGAGCCTGCGTTTCTGGTCCTGGGGTGTGGGGAGGAGCCTGCGTTTCTGGTCCTGGTAGGGTGGAGCCTGTGAATCCCAGGACAGAATAAACAAGGAGGAGGTGGAAGTGGTCCATGGTGGTTCCTGAATTCATCCATGGTTCTACACACACACACATACATGCACACAAACGCACACCATACATGCATAATCAAATAAATAATAATAAAAAATTTTAAAGAAATTGAAGTTTGAAATGCCATATGACCCTGCCTATCCACTTTTGGGAATAACCCCCCATGCAGCAGAGGCCCACCTCGATAGCACAAGTACGACCATGTTCACAACAGCACTGTTTACAATAGCAAAGTCATGGAATCAACCCAAATGTCCAACAGTTGGCGAGTGGATAAGTAAACCGTGGTACATCTATACAATGGAATACTACTCAGCCATCCAAAATGATGTATTACTGGAATTTGCCGGGAAGTGGATGTCGTTAGAGACAATTATATTGAGTGAAGTATCCCAGCCCCAGAAATTAAGCACCGTTTGTACTCCCTAATAGGAGGCTCCTAGTACCAAACCCACCCAGCCCACCTAGAGACACTCAAAGATAAATCTCTGTAATACATACAGTAATTGCAAGGATTATGAACAGGACGGATGGGGTAAGAGGGCCACACCAGAAACAAGGAGAGAGGAGACCATGTTACAGCAGAGAAGATAGGCCTCCATCAAGGACTACAAGTAAGTAATGAGACATCTGGTTAAGTCCACAGACTTTCGTTCCTGATCATTTACAACTGAGAGGGTATGATCTCACCAGAAGGGGAGGACATATAGTCTGGCAGATAAAAAGTGACCATTTTGCAAATGGGTGATTGACCCCTCCCTCACTGGGGTTTCCTACTTTTATTACATCTACCTTTGAATATACTCTTATAACAAGACTCTACTTTAACAGCTTTTTATCTCTGGCCAGGGGGTGACATCCAATACCCATCAGGATGGAGTGAAGGGCATTGCAGGAGCAGCAAAACTGCAAAAGAAAATCAACAAACCATAATCCAGAACTTCAGAGGCTCTGTACCAACCACCTAGACCTAGGCCAGCCTAATCTCTCCCCATCCTGAAGCTCAGGTAAATTTGCAGAAGAGGGGGCGGTAAGATTGTAAGAGCACAAGGAGCAATGATATGCAAGATACTCCACACAAGTTAGGGCCGAAGCAATCATAATTGGACTTTGCATGCCCTGCACAATGTCCAACACACTATTGACCCCACAAAGTCTAGCATTTGCTAAAGGCACCAAGATCCTTGGAGGCAAGGGATTGACAGCCACAGTAGTGTTCCTATGCCTAAAGGGAACACAGGAAAGGGTTCAGGGAAATGCCACTGGGTCGTTGTACATCATCGGAGAAGAGGGCCCAGAGGAGAGTCTGGCATGCACATTAAGGGATTCTCTGCGGATTGGGGGGGGCATTGGGGGATGGGGAGGGAGGGGTGAGGGGAAGGGGAGCAGGTGGGTAAGGGGGGAGGAGGAGGGAGGGAGGGAACCGGTGTACCTTTTAAGTTTGTATGAGCGGAAACAATAATAAAAAATGTTAAAATAAAAAAGTCAGCAAATGGGTGGAATTAGAAGAAATTATATTGAACAAAGTGTTCCAGGCACATATTCAACAAACCATAATCCAGAACATGTTCTCCTTTATTTATGTCCTCTTAATGACATAAAACTGCAAAGGATTATAACTAACTAGGAGGGAAAGGAAACGAAGACTTCAAAAGAAAGGAAGCAATAAAGGACAGTTCAATAGAGAAATTAGGCCATGATTATGAAAGGCCATAAGTAATGAGACATCTGACACTGCGCACTCTCACTTCCCTTCCTGTTCACTTGGATCTAGATGGAGATTTCCCCAGTTATGAAAGGGATAGAAGCTGGCAGTCAGATGGTAACCAACTGGCAACTGGGAGACTGACACCACTCACTACTGTGTCCTATTCCTATTCTTCCTTCTACCTTTAAGCCTTTGCTTATATTAAGACCTTCTTTTTTAATTTTTTGCCTAATTATACAAGCTCAATAAGTACCCCTTCTTCTTCCTCCCCCGTCTCCTATCCCCTGCTGGCTCTCATTCCACTTTCTCCCCCTTTCTGCTCTCCCTCCTCATCACTTTTCCTTCCTTCCTCCTTTCTTAGTGTTTCCTGCTTTCAACCTCTCATCCTCTGAAGCATCTGTCTATGTGGGCACTGAATTTCCCTCTGAGTCATCTACATTAGTGAGGGTTCCCTACTCAGTGGCATAGCTTGAGGCCCCTTCTTGGGCTACCCACTAGTATGGAAACTATGTTATGACTGTTTATCCCCTTGCCTTTTTAAGGATCCTACTGCCTAAAGCCTTCTCCCCTGTGATCCCTGTTAGATTTTGAGGGATTGTTGACATATCAGCATCATGCAGGTTAGGCAAGGCCCAATGACATTGTGGCTATATCCTGGCTATTGCAGCCCTGACTTGGGTGGAATATCTTGCATATCGTTGGTCCTCCCCATCTTTAGGCTCTTACAATCTTGCCTCCCCCTTTTCTACAAGGTTGCCTGAGTTTTAGACTAGGTAGAGATTTGGCCGATCTGGTTCCAGATGAATATTGTAGGGCTTTTGATGTTCTGAATTATAGTTTGTTGTTGTTTTCAGTTTTGCTGCCCCTGCAGTACCCTTGACTACGTCTTGATTTGGTGTCAAGGTCATCTCCTAACCAAAGATAAAAGGCTGTTTAAATGAAGATCTTAATACAAGAAACTTAAAGGTAGAAGGAATAGGAGTAGGACATAATAGTGAGTGAGGTCAGTCTCCCGGTTTCCAGTTGCTTATCCTCTAACTGTCAGCCCCTATTCCCTCCCTGAGTGGGGAGATCAAACCTGTCTAGTCCCAACTGAACAGGAAGGGAAGTGAGAGTGAGGTGCATCAGCTGTCTCATGATTCACATGCAGTTCATAACCAGGGCCTAAATTCTTTGTTGAAGTGTGTTCTTTTGTCTCCTTTCTTTCAAGGTTTCTCTCCTACTTCTCTCCTACTTCTAATACTTAGTGATTAGAGTGGTTATTGCAGAGATTTACCTTTGAATATGTCATTAAGTGGTTTTGTAACTAGGATCCACTTATTAGGGAGTGTATATAGCATCTAACTTTCTATATCTGGGAAACTTCACTCAATATAATTTCTTCTACTTCTTTCCATTTCCAGGAAAATATCAATTTATCTTTTTTTAAGGCTCAGTAGTATTCCATTGTACAAATTACAACATTTTCATTATCCATTCATTAACTGTTGGGCATTTGGGTTGATTCCATGACTTTTTTATTGGGTACTAAAACCTTTTTAAACAACCCCTTTTCTTTCTTTGATTAGGAGATGACCTCAACACCCAATCAGGATGCAGCCAAGTTCACTGCAGGAATAACAAAACTGAAAACAACAATCAACCATATTCAGAACACTAAAGACCCTACAATGTTCACCCAGAACCAGACCAGCTAAATCTCTTCCCATCTCAAAGCTCAGGGAAGCTTGTGAAAGAGGGTTTGTCAAGACTATAAGAGCCTAAAGATCGGGAAGACCACTGATGAACAGGATACTCTACTGAAGTTTGGGCTGCTGCAGCCAGGATATTAATACAACATGATTTGACCTTGCCTGACCTGTGCAATGGTTGACATGCCAACATACTCCCATAAACTGTCATGGATCTTAGAGGAGAATACTTCAGGCAATAGGATCCTTAGAGACAAAGGGTTAGGTAGATACAACACATGCTTGAGGTTACCTACCTATTGAACTTTGTATAACTAGGTAAAAAACAAAAAAGAAAGACAAATGTCACACGTTCTCTCTTACATGTGAATGCCAGAATTGTATTCTTATAAAAATATTTGGCCTGAAATTACTGTAAGAGTCATAAAATTTTAAAGGGATCAATGAGTGGGAAGGTAATAACGGATGGTTTGAGTGAAACCTTTTGAAGGGGAAATATATGATACCATGGCAATTAGGGTGAGGGAGGGAATAATGGGGAAAATCCTTACAGAACATGAAGGGATGGGATATAGGAGGCTCAGAGGAGATTGAAAATCCCTATGTTTATGGGATATAATCCCTTAGAAATCTCATATGTCATTAATTTGTCAAAAAAACATTTCTTTTTAAAGAAGAACAAGAATGGATAGTCCTATGTAAAGAAATGCAAAGAAAGAAATATGGGGTAAAAAAAAATCCCGTACAAAAATAAGCAGTCCCTATGCAGAGGAGCATAGTGAGAAAAACAGAAAGAAAAAAATCCTTAAGCTGATCCACTTAGAGCCAGGGACAAAATTATACTAGAAGTAACAGGAATGTTACTGATCAAATGTTGGTCATTTTAAAGACCTCAGTCATTACAGGCTCTTGCCATTGCTCTTGGTCACTTTCTAAAATCTGTCAGTAAGACCCTATTACTAAAGATGCATCACAAATGGATCAAAATATATCAACCATAACTAGTCTGAGGACTTCCTCCTGGCTGGATAGCTTACATAGTACAAAGGAATAGTGTAGAAGCTACTGGAGGAGAGAAATAATCACAAGCCCCATCAACGGCATGAGATCTGTAAGTTGCAATATAAATCACCATTGGAGCAGGTGACTACCAGTATAATAGTGTCATGAGTATCAAGGAGGCAACCAAGAGCTTTCTGATTTGCTTCAAGAACTACTTGCAGGATATATATTCCTGTTACTGTAAACTAGAACAAGAAATCATTAGAAAAAAAAGGGGGAGGAAAAAATGAATAGGGAAGGCAACCAATAAACCTATAGATAGGAAGACCTCAAACTACTCTGTTGGTTGCTGTTATTATACCCATAGAATCGGCACTTGCAGTGGAAACCTTTTGGCCTAAAGCTGGATAAGTGAAGGGAAATGTACATATCAGTGGGATGGCCTGAAGAGAGGTAACTTGATATACCACAGAGGCCTGAGACCCCACAAGAGTATACAGGTCACAGTGAACCCTGGGGTCCATAAAAGCACACAGACAGAAGGGTGGGAGAGAATGGTAAAGGGAAGGGAGAGGGTGGAGGGGAGGAGGGAACCAAGGAAGCTTGGATGAATACCCAATATGCTCGTAAAAGAAGAAAAATAAAAATAAAAATAAAAATAAATGCCCTGAGTTGGTCCACTTAGAACCCAGTGACAATTAAAATCTATACTGTAAGTAGCAGGAAAGTGATACTTCTTGATAAGTTAATGGTCAAAGAGATCTCAAAGGCCCCCCAAACATTATAGGATTTTGCCATTGTTCTTGGCTGCCCTCTAAAAAACTGACAATAAGACCCAATTACTGAAGATGCAACACATATGGATCACAGTACATGGGCAAAATACACAAACTGGAATTGGTTTGAAAGTTTACTCCTTGCAGGATAGCTTGCATAGTACCAAGGAACACTGTAGAACATAATGGAGAAGAGAAATAATCAAAGGTCTCATCAACTTGTGAGATCTTTCATGTTATAACAAAAATCAATAGGGCATAGGTGATCATTGGTGTAATAGTGGCATGAATATCTGGATTTAAAGCCCATTTGTCAGATGAAATACATTCATTTTACTGTTAATTAGAACAGGATCCTATAAAAGGGAAGAACAGACATGAACCTTTAGCTAGGAAGACAGTACACCAAACTGCTCTGTAAATACCTCTACCCATACATCGAAAGAGGACTCGGCACTCAACCTGGAAACTTTTTTCTATAACAGAAGGCATCTATTACTAAAAAGCATCACTTGTCAAAATTCAGAAAATAAGGGTCTACGGACTACTTGAGTCTAAATAGTACATATAAGTCTCATCTACCTCCACCCCAAAGCCCAGAGAATGTAATTGAAGAGGGGGCAATGACATGGGAAAGTGGTCCTTGAACTATCTCCAGATTATGACATAGTTGTGATATGCAAGATTTCATGGCAGATATGTATACTTTCACCAGAATTTCACAGGAACTGTCTTATCAACATTTCACCACAAATTCAGAAAGATCTCAATAATCTCCACACCTCTCTGAGAAACTGATTAGGACTACTACTGATGGGGAAGTAAAGGAGGATGCTTTCCTCAATAGCATATCCATTGATCTAGGATGCTTGCTGAAGCATGAATCAGGTCAGGTACAAATCATCACAGACTAAATGAAGTAGTACAGTGAAATTATTTGAAAATAAGAGGGAGTGAGGTAGGGGAGGTGAAGGGATATAAGGAGAAAAGTAGTGGGGATGGGATATGGGACTAAGGGTTGAAAATATTTTCAAATCACTATATTCGTGTACATATTAAAAAGATAGGGAAAAATTGTAAGGGCTTAAGTATAAAGTGATGTACTTTTGACCAACACACTCCCGCCCCAACAAGGCTGCAAAGAACTCTGATTCAGTTTACATTATTTTCTATCAGTCTTGGGGCTGTAGGAAACCATGATAAGAGATACTTTCTGCCTCATTTCTTCTCTGGTTATTTTATAAATCTCAGGTGGCAATACCACACAATAAAGGTAGGACTGCATTAACAAGCCATTCCTACCATGGTAGTTGATTTATTTGTTCAGGAATCATGTTGTTTGTGCAATTCCATCCAACAAGGAAGTGAAATCAGAGATACTAGCTCTTCTTTTGAAGCAGCCTTCTAGCTATTGACACAAATTTGCTCTTTATCCATTGCACCAATTGTGATTTGAATTCTTTGGGCAATAGAAAGGATCTGTGCCAGGTTAATTGATTTAAGAAAATGATGCTGAGCACATCACTTACACTGTCCATGTTCATTATTATAGAAGCATATTCAGTGGTTCTTTTCACACATAAACCAGAAATACTTTTGGCCCCAACATTTCCAGTTACTTTCCTGATATAAGAAACTAACAGATACAAGAATCCAGTGTCAGAAAGACAAATGTTTTGCTTCTCTGAAGAAACTTATAATAATATACAGTATATGTACATGTAGGGAACAATTGGTTAAAATTGGCTTTTTCTTTCCCCAAGGGGAAGACTGACTTTGTAATTACAATTTTTCCTATTTATTTTACTTAAAACTGGTAGAATATAGGATAGAAAGAAGTGCCCATTATTCTCAGTAAATTTTAAGATATTTTTATTAGTTTGTCAGCTTAAGCAGTCCTTTTGTTCATTTCTATTTTTAAGGTGAATGTAAGATTCTAGCGGAAATCACTGTGATAATCATGAGAAAAGTTGCAGCAGGAAGAGGTAAGCTCTTTTAGGAGGAAATGATATCTCTGGCTATCATAGTTTATAAGTCAGTTATTTTTGTTAAGCTTCAATACCACTAAAGTAAATTTTTCCAAAAAAAAAAAAACCCTATGCAGTGATGATGTACATCAGTCTTCAGAATTCCTATGTACTCTAATATTTCAAGTCAAGCCATGCTTGGAAAATTCACATCATGACAGTTGTGTTATTTTTCTGGTTCTCTCTCTCTCTCTCTCTCTCTCTCTCTCTCTCTCTCTCTCTCTCTCTCTCTCTTTTCTCTCTCTCTCTTTCTCTGTCTCCCTCTGTCTCTCTCTCGTGCTCTCTTTCTCTGTGTCTCCCTCTATCTCTCTTACTCTGTGTCTCTGTCTCTCTGTGTGTGTCTCTCTCTATCTCTGTCTATCTATCTATCTATCTATCTATCTATCTATCTATCTATCTCTCTTTCAGTAACCTGGAAAGTAGCTGAATTCCTTTGGAAGATTACATCTGATGAAGTAGACCAGTAGTCTACCTTTTTTTCTCTGACTTTACAGATCCATTGGATGAGTGCTCAGAAGCTAAAATTTGTTTGCAAGACTTTATTGCATTGAAAATATTTAAGAAATACTGTTATAGTTGACATTTTCCCAGCATCAAGTAAGTGGTCTCGAAGTGACTAGATATAACTGGCAGAAGGTAATTGAAAACTGTATTTAAAATAGTAGTAATCAGGCATTGCATGGCCTTTTTCACAGTCTGCATGCAGTGACTGTCAATTATCTAATTTTCTAAAGTTGTTTTACTTAAACTGTTGACTATGAAAAACAACAAAGGAATGTTTTGTGCTATTAGTATTAACACTTATTATCTATATCTGTTAGCTCAGGAAATGACTTCACTTTTTTACCCCATAAACAGATTTTTAACAGGGTCACTTAGATAATTAAGCTTCTTAGACATGTGCTGAGAAAAAATAATAGTATTCCATTTTTTATTTAATTTACTTTTCCCCAATCATACAAGCTCAATAGGTACTCCAGTCCTCTCCCTCCCTCCACCCTTCCCCAGTCCCCCCTTGCACCCTCCCCACCTTTTCCCCTTCCTCCCACCCCCTCTCTCCTCTTCTCCCAGAGCCTCCCCTTTCCTCCCTCCCATTTCCTGGAACATCCCTCTGTGTGAACGCCAAACTTTCCTCTGAGTCCTCCAGTCCAGTGAAGTGTAAGGACTCAGTGACATAGTCCAGAGCCCTTTTTTTGGACTCCTCTTTAGTATGGAACACTATTATGACTGTTAATCCCTTGCCTTTAAGAATCCTAGTGCCTGTGATCCATGCTAGACTTTGAGGGGTCATTGACATGTCAGTCATTGTACAGGTCATGCAAAGTCTTATTATGGCTACTGTGGCCCTAACTTGTGTGGAGTATCTTGCATATAATTGTTCCTCCCCATCTTCAGGCTCTCACAATATTGCTGTCCCCTCTTCCATAAGGTTTTCCAAGCTTTAGGATGGAAACAGATTTGGCTGGTCTGGTTTCAGGTGATTAATGTAGAATCTTTGGTGTTCTGAATTATGGTTTGTTGTTGTTTTCAGTTTTGCTGTTCCTGTATCGCCCTTGGTTCCATCCTTATTAGTATTGGAGGTCACCTTCTAACCAAAGATAAAAGGCTGTTTAAATGAAGATCTTACTATAAGAGGAGATTCAAAGGTAGATGAAATAGGAATAGGAGACCATGGGCGGGGGGGAGGGGGGGAGAGTCAGTATCCCACTCGCAGGATGGTTACCATCTATCTGGCAGTCTCTATACCCTCCTGGATTGGTGAGATTAATCCTCCTCAAGTGCAAGTGACCAGGAAAGAGAGAGTGATAATATTCCATTTTTACAAGTTCATTTTTATCCCAGCTGGAGTTGTTTAGACATATCAGAGGTATCCTGTCTGAACTTCCAACATTGCACCGAAAATCATATCCAGGAATGTGAGGAAAGTCAAAGCAGTGTGAGTGCTTGTGTTTTCAGGGCTTAAACCAAATCATATTGAAATTAAAAACTGTATTTTTGCAACTTTATGTGCAGAGAGAAAGGATTAAATGGAGCAGAGCCAATTCTACCACCAGCTAGGCTATGCAGCATGCATAAAAGGGGCAGAGGAAGTTGTTTTTTAGATACAGCCTCAGAATACTGTGTTGATATGTTTCTTTTTAAATTGTTTTGTATTTAAAAATGAAAGAAAAACTTAGTTAAATTAAATAGCGTGGCAAGTTCTGGCATCAGCATTCAGATCCATGTTCATGTCCACTCTGTGTTTAACTGTAGGATTTTCAGGGAGGGACTGCAGGGTGATGGTTCTAAGTTTACTTTCTACTCTTAATGAAGCTGGACCTAACTAAAATGTTTTGAATTTTATTAGAAACTCCATGTACTTCAAAAATGCATAAGATTAAGATCTGGGGGTAAAATTACAGGTTTTATAAGTAAGAAAAGTGACTCTTCTAGAAAGCATATGAGGTTGTCTGTTGGTTGGCTGATTAAAATGAGGGTAGATTCAAGTTGTAAATGGGCTGATGGAATAAAAGTTTCTGTGAATTATCACAACTTTAGAAAATTATTTTATTGTATATTCACATGTACATTCATTCAGACTGAATACACATGAAAGAAATGATGGAATGGTCATTTGTCATGATGATTCAATAGCGTTTACTATGTTGCAGTCTATGTGCTATTCTGTAATATTATACTTACAGAAAAAAATTGTATGCTTGCCTCCAATTTTATAACTTCGATAATTTGTCTTTACTTTTGGATATATACCCCTGCTCCTGAAATATCAATCTTAAATTACCATTTGAGTTTGGCCTACAGAGATGGCAGAATGAATAAAGTCAATACTTTGCATTGTTCTCATGAATGTCATGGAAATAGAAAGGAGACTCAGTAAAAGAACACTCGGTGGAGAAGACAAAAGGAAGGGGAGTTTAGAGTAAATATTATCAAAGCATATAATGCACTTGATATATTGCCTATATGGAGCTCAGCACATTGTGTATCTTGTGTACATTAAGTACAGATAAAAAGAACCTCAAAGTGAAAAAGAAATGGGTCTCTTTTATGGATTATCTGGGGTAGTAGATGAGAATGAAATCATGAAAATTGAAAATGCATGTGCTAAGCATCTATACTATTAAATCCATTTTTCCTTTCTTCTCTTTACACCTCTTATTCACCATTCTTGGATAATGAAGACTACAGTGCAGAGAGAAAGTTGAAGATAATAGAAAGGTGATATCTGTCCTTAGCTATAGAGAAGAGTGACACATTGAGAAAAAGCTAACCTAATATGCTATGTAAGTAAAGAACTTTTTTTCCCATTTTTTTATTTTTTATTTTTTCCACTCATACAAAGTTGATAAATAGCCCATTCCCCTTCCTCCTTCCTCCCCCCTTTCTCCTTTCTTTCCTCCCTCCTTCCTCTTCTTCCAGTGCCTCCCCCCCCTATTCCTGGAGCATTCTTTAGTTTGTCTGTCAAACTTCCCTCAGGTCCTCCTCTCTGATGAGATGTAAGGACTCAGTAGCATTGCATAGAGCTCTTTTTTGTGTACCCCTTTAGTATAGGAACACTATTGTAGCTGTTAATCCCTTGCCTCTAAGGATCCTAGTGCCTGTTATCTATACTAGACTTTGGGGGTTCAATGATATGTTGGTCATTGCATAGATCATGCAAAGTCCTATTTTGATTACTTCAGCCCTAACTCATATGGAGTATCTTGCAAATCGTTGCTCCTCCCCATCTTTAAGCTCTTACATTCTTACGGCTCCTTCTTCCACAAATTTCCCTGAGCTTTAGGATGGGGAGAGATTAGGCTGGCCTGGTTCCAGGTGGTTGATGTAGAGTTTCTGATTTTCTGAATTATGGTTTGTTGATTTTTTTTTTCAGTTTTGCTGCTCCTGCACTGCCCTTGACTCTATCCTGATGGCTATTGGATGTCACCCCCTTGCCTGAGATAAAAGGCCATTAAAATAGTCTTATAAGAGTAGATTCAAAGGTAGATGGAATAAGAGTAGGAGACTGCGGTGAGGCGGGGGTCAGTCTCCCATTTGCAGGCTGGTTACCTTTTATCTGCCAGACTTTATGCCCTCCCTGTCGGGTGAGATCATATCCCATCTGATGCAAGTGACCAGGAAGAAAGTCTGTGAGCTTAACCAGATGTCTCATTACTTACTTGCAGTCCTTGATGGTGGCCTATTTTCTCTGCTGTAGCATGGTCCCCTCTCTCCTTGTTTCTGGTGTGGCCCTCCTACCCCATCTCTCCCTGCTTATAATCTTTGCAATTACTGTAGGTATTACAGAAATTTATCTTTGAGTGTGTCACTAAGTGGATTTGTTACTAGGATCCACCTATTAGGGAATACATACGGCACTTAAAATGGAATACTACTCAGCCATCAAAAATGACGAATTAGTGAAATTTGCCGGGAAATGGATGGAGTTAGAAAAGATTAGTAAATCCACTCTCCCAGCCTTTGACACTTGTTTATTAATGTCCTTTACATTAATATGTAACAAATCATCATCCATTTTCTAGTTAATATTTTAACAAATTACACTGCAGAAAATTTAAAGCATTTCCATTACTAGCTTTTAAATCTGAAACAAAAGAGAAAAAATATGCAAATTACACTTCAGGCATCTTAATTATGTTTACTTTATTTAAAAATATTATAAACAAAAAACATGACCTATTGGACACAGTACACTTATTAGTTTTAATTTTCCACAAAATCATGAAATATATTTCAGCTTCAAATAAAGAAACATCAAATTGTAATACTTGTTTTAAAATGCAGGTATACAAATGACAGAGATAACTATATTAATGCCTTCCAAACTAATAATTGGCACAGATTTAATATTCTAGAACATCCATTTCCATTTCAATAACTAAAATAGATACAAAACTAACACCAAAGCTAATATTTTGAACACTTATTTTCAAAGTTAACATTTATCATGAATTTAGCAGTTAATAGTTTTCTAATACATTTAGCATTGGACAGCAATTTAATCAACCATATATATAATTTTGAGTTAGGTTCTTAAAGCCATTTGAATTTAAATAGCCTATTCTCTGTAATTTAACCTTCACAGATTATCATTTGATTAATTATTTGTGCCATTGGTTGATAATAATAATGATGTGAACACCTAGTAAGAATGTACATTGTTAGATTTCAAATCATCTCTTATGTTCAAAGTGAACTAAGAATTAAAACTGCTAAACACCATTCAGAAGAATCACTAAATTATCAAATATTCCAAGAAAACATCTAATATTATTTTTTAAAGTCTATTCTAACACAAACTCCTAATTAAAGATCTAAGTTTAGATGACTACTGTAAGATACCTCAGGCTATGCAACCAAGTAAAAGTTCTCTGCATTAAAAAAAGGAATATATCTTAACTCAGGATTCTTTAATAAATAGTAAACCAAGATAAGTGTGTAAAATCCATGGGTATGTGATATATATCAATTTATGTCCACATTTTTGTGATGTTAATCCTTCTATGAAATTTCTTTTAGATTTCATCATATGATCAAATGAATCAGTAGTTCCAAATAGCTTTGTAAACATTTCACCAATTTTTAGGCAAGATTTTGCAAATCTCTCCATCCTGACTTCTTATCATTTAGATGAAATGACTTGAAGGGCAGATTTTAAGTTTCATTATCTAGTATTTTATCTAGTATCTGATATCCTTAGATAGGATATCTGCAGCAATTGAACAGGATATTGAGAAGTAGATTACCCAAAATTTAAATATTGGTTAATTTCTTTTTCACTGCTGTCTTCATATCTTGGTTTCTCAGAGTATAAATAAGTGGATTCAGAAAAGGAGTGAAGATAGTATAGAAAACAGAAAGAATTTTGTCCACAAGGAAGTTTGTGAATGGCCACGAATAAATGAAGATGCAAGGTCCAAAGAACATTAGCACAACTATGAAATGTGCAGTGCACGTTGAAAGAGCCTTAGAAGATCCTGTGGAAGAATGATTTCTGATGGTGATGAGAACAATGACATAGGAGGTAAGTAAAAGCAGAAAACTTACAGCAGCAATGACACCACTGGTTGAAACCAAGAAGATCCCAAGAACATATGTATCTATACAGGCCAGTTGGAGAACCAAAGGGAGGTCACAGAAGAAACTGTCTATTACATTGGGGCCACAGAAGGGCAAATAGAGAGTAAAAACTAATTGGCTTGTTGTATGCAGGAAGCCCACTGTCCAAGAAGTTACCACAAGCCCAACGCATACTCTGTGGCTCATGATGGTTGAATAATGGAGAGGTT
The DNA here is from genome assembly GCA_023101885.1 of Typhlomys cinereus. NCBI lineage: Eukaryota > Metazoa > Chordata > Mammalia > Rodentia > Platacanthomyidae > Typhlomys > Typhlomys cinereus. The sequence goes on along the minus strand of JALPQD010000136.1, from coordinate 382,828 downwards.
TGCATATAGCAATGTACCTGTCAAAAGACATGGAAATCAATAGAACAATTTCAGTCCCAGTAAACAGGTGCAAAAAAAAGATCTGAGAAATGCACCCTTCAAAAGAGATGGTCTTGTGTTGAACAAAGAAGTCCATGATCATCTTGGGTGTTGCAAATGAGGACAAGCACATGTCAATGAGAGAAAGATTGCTGAGCAGGAAGAACATGGGAGAGTGCAGATGTGAGGTACAAAGGACAGTGAGCAAAATCAGGAGGTTTCCAAATATGGTCATTAGATAGAAAAAGGAAAATGTCACAAAGAACAGTATCTGGAGCTCAGGAGAATTGGTGAGTCCAAGTAGCACAAATTCTGACACTCTGGAACCATTGAGCCCCTCCATCTATCTGTAAACTCTGCTGCAAAATCTGAAAGAAACAAAATTACAGAGTGGAAAAATGTGACATTTCAAAAATTACATGGGAAGGACTTAGGACATTCCTTAACAATTAGCTGATTCACCAATTACCTACAAAATCATCTAAAAATCATAATATATACATCTCATTTGATTTTATCTTTTGTGACCACTTGGAAAATGCTGATGAATAACAATTGAAAAGGATGTATTTATTGAAAGTGATATATTTATGTTTGGAGCCAACATGTATAAGCATCAGGTTAAACTCAACACATGCTCACACTATAATACACTTACCTAAAAATGCTTGAGCTACAAAATGCATATTTATGGAAAGCTTCATTGTTTGTGAATTTTCTCAATAAGTCAGATAAGTAAAATAGAAATAAGGGCTGAAATTTTGATGCTTTTTCTTATGCATAAGAAGTTGAATTATTTTGAATCAACTATTTAATATTATATTTAACTAATATTTTAAAATATATGATTATTATTAAAGACCTGCTTAATACTTATGTGTGTGACAGATTTTTTACTTCCTAATTTTTAAGCCCACAAAATACAGACTTGCAAGTATGTGAGAGTTATTCTAAATTTATTATGGCATAATCTTAAAAACATGCTTTTTTGTGACAGTATTTACCTTTTGATTTCACCAACAATAAAAAAACTATTTTCTTTTAAAATGTACCTTAATCCTTTTTTCTATTCTTTCATTCTTTGACAGTGTAGTACATGTGCATAATTAATTTTATTCTTAGAGGGAAAAGCAATATTTAGAAACCTTAAGGACTCAGAGTCATATTTTTAGTTACTTTTTCAATTTATAGTTGTTTCCGAGTTCTAAAAACATTTGATATCACTGTTTGTCAAATTGTCAAAAGAACAGAACAAAGGATATCAAAACCGGTCCTGATGAAGGAAGGTTAATTTGTGACAGCTGTTTATTCTTCAACACCTTAGGTAATTTAGGTTTTTGCTATATAAAGTAAAGTTTGATTATTTGAAAGTTGTCAAGATTGTATGAAAGTTTTATCAGACTAAAATCAATTTGATAGTTTTTCATCTCATTTACTTACAAAACATTTGTGTATCACCAATTTCATTTCTTTCTTAGTTTTCAGTTACATTGCATTTTTCTGGATAAAAAAATCAAAGTTTTTGATACAGTAAATAATTTCAGAATTGTTACTATGTCCATTTAATATTTCCTCCTTTATTTTGATAATAATTTAGCTCTTAATAAATAAATATATTTGGTATATCTAATATTGATATATAGTATACATTTTGGAAATTTATATATTTTAATTATTTATTTTATATTAAAATTTTCTAAATGCACAGCAAATGATTAAATTTAAATGTTGGTAAATTCAGAATCTATGGACCAATATTAAGTGCCTTTATATAGTAACACTTTTTATTCTTTATATTCACATAAGCAGACAAGAATGAAGTCATCTCATGACATTCAGAAAATGATCAAATGGAAACAGAATCAACATACACTATTTGAATTCTCCACTATTTCACTTCATTAATTTATTCCTACTTTCCTCTTAAGATGTGCTTAAAATACTAACAAAAGTGAAAGCATCATATATGAAAACAAGACTGAAATAGAAGTTGCTTAAGAATACAGACACATACTAATTTAATATTGTTCTCATAATAACAATATGCCAATTTAATGAAAAAAAACTTCATGATTGTATAGTCCCCTTTATCTGAATTAGCAGATTAGTTGATTAAATTACCAGATCAGCCAAATGTCTTCAGTTGAAAATAACAGGAAGATTAAGGCAAAAGATTAAGTTTTAGCTGATTTGCAGGAAAAATTAAAGCAGTTTGGCTTCTCTTTTGAATCACTATAATAATTTTTATTGTTTCCGCATTCTGTCCCTTTTCAGTGCAAATAAAATAGAGATTATTCAATTGCAGCAAATTTCCCAGACCTTTTAGAATAGAAAGATAATGAAGGGAAATAAAACCACAGGTTCAGTTTTTAAATGTTGCTGTGCAGAATGAAAGAATTTACTGTACAAATGACACTCTTCTTGATCCATCTTTAACTGTGTGACTGAACATGCAATACTTAAATTTAACATTTACCTTAAATATGACATTTCATTGAATTAGCTTCTTGTTCTCTCATGAAGAAAAAATATTTCAAACTCATTCACTGGAACATATTTAAGTTGCTTTTTCACTATTAATAAATATAGCTTATCGCAGAATAGATTCTTAAATGAAACCATTGCTTGGTGGTAAAGATAGGTAAATATTGTTTGATTATCTCAAAGACCTGATCTTCTGACCTCTCTTTGAGTGTGTGTGTGTGTGTGTGTGTGTGTGTGTGTGTGACTGCATATATATCACATATATGCATAGCTCCTGGGCAGCATTCAAGAAACTTTCTAAGTTGGAAAATCCAAATTTAGAAGCCTCAAAATTGGAAAATCCAATTAGAATACTCATTTGGAAATAATCAGCTTAATTTTCTATTATTAATAATAAAAATAATACTATGTAGTTAAATATTCTACTCAAATGTCAGCTTGAAAATTCATCAAAAGACACTGCTACTGAAATCTTTTTTGAGGTTTCATCTTTTTTGAGGCTATATTATTTCTTTCAATAAAAGTAACATTATTTTATTCATATTAAATTGCTGAAAATAGTTTTTTTTTTGCATTTGACTACTTCTATTTTCCTGACAAGGATTAAATTTTTGACAAAAGCTATTCTTACACCATTGTAAATAACTTTTCAGAGTTTTCTCTTTTCACTTCTCTACACAGGCAGCTTGAGTGGAATTATTGTGCTTTTTCTCCAAGTTAAGCATATTTTATTCTCCCTCCATATCATATTATTTTGTATAGTTATTTAGCATAAGACACTTTCTCTCCAGATCCTTTCCATTATGAATAATTTTCAACTTACATACCAACTATGCAGTCAGACTGTGAGCCCTCACATCCTTCAAGATTCGCAATTCTACTGAAATCACCATGGTCTTTAGTAAGCATCAAAGTCTGGAGGGTAGATATATATTTTCCCTATCTTGATATAAAAGCCTTAAGAAGGAAGTGACATTTAGGAGGTCAGGGATTAGGCTCTATAATCTACTTGCAGTGGGAGTTATTAAAATACTGAGCTGACTTTTTAGAGAGTTGCAACAAGAACTATGGACAAGACTTGCTATTTAAGGGCAATCTATTTCTACTGATAAAACAGTGATCATTAGACCAGAGTAAAACTGTGACCTGCCTAGGAATAGAAGTCATGCAAGCAATCACCTGATGAGCACAAATTATTTCTTCAAATATGGAGATATTTATATCTTTATACTCTAGAGTTCAAACTATCACAGTTTTAATTTATTTTTTAAGGTATACCAATTTGTCACCAAAAGCTACTCATTTACTAGAAGAACTATTCATCTAACAAACAATAGTGCATTCAAATTTCTAAAAAGATATTAAATAGTTCTCAAAAGCAAGTAAGTTTAGGGCTGGAGAGGTGGCTCAGGGGTTAAGCCTCCGCCTTGCAGGCGGAAGCTCCTGAGTTCGGAACCCAGATCCCACGTATAGACGCCAGGCGGAAGCGGGGGCGGCCTGTGCTTCTGGTCCTGGTAGGGCAGAGCCTGTGAATCCCGGGGCAGAAGGAGGTGGAGGCGTCCATGGTGGTTCGCGAATTCGTCCGTGGTTCTACACATACACAGACACACACACACATACACAGAGACACGCGCGCGCACATACACACGCATATGCACACAGTTGAATAAAATAATAATAATAAAAAAAATTTAAAAAAAAAGCAAGTAAGTTTAAAGTTGGCTGTGTTTATGAATGGGTGAATGGGCAATTTGAAGAACCCCAAAGTTCTTTTTTTTTTTATTCAATTGTGCGCGTGGCTATGTATGTGCACACACGTGTGCGCGTGCGTGTATGTATGTGCAGAACCATGGGCGAATTCAGGAACCACCATGGACCTCCTCCGCCTCCTCCTTGTTTACTCTGCCTCGGGATTCAGAGGCTCCACCCCACCAGGACCAAAAGCGCGGCTGCCCCGGCTTCCGCCCGGCATCTATACATGGGATCTGGGATCTGAACTCAGGACCTTCCACCTGCAAGGCAGAGGCTTAACCCCTGAGCCACCTCTCCAGCCCGGACACTATGTACGCACCTTGAAACAATGGTACAGAAATCAAATTATAAGAAAAATGTTGCAGAGTTAGCTCAGTGATAAATTGCTTCATAGTAAACACAAGTAAAACACTGACACTGTAAAACAAAAGAACAAAAAATGTAAAGCACTTAAAAAACGCAAGGAAAATATTCAATGACATACAATAGGAAAATGCATACCAAAAGTTGTTATAACTTTTTTATTATTATTTATTCAACTGTGCACATGTGCGTGTGTATGTGCACGCGCAGTGTGTCTGTGTGCGTGTCTGTGTATGTGTAAAACCACGAACGAATTCGCGAACCACCATGGACGCCTCCGCCTCCTTCTGCCCCGGGATTCACAGGCTCCGCCCTACCAGGACCAGAAGCGAGGGCCGCACCCGCTTCCGCCTGGCGTCTATACGTGGGATCTGGGATCCAAACTCAGGACCTTCAGCTTACAAGGCGGAGGCTTAACCCCTGAGCCACCTCTCCAGCCCAGTTGTTATGACTTTTATCATTATCTTTAAAATACATTTATATTATTTTAACTTTTGCACAAATTGTGTGTGTGTGTGTGTGTGTGTGTGTGTGTGTGAGTGTACGTGTGTGTATGGGCATGTGTGTTTGTGGCATGCATATGGAGGCCAAAGGACAACTTCCTGTTTGCAGAATTCAGTTCTCTCCCTTCATTATGTAGACTCCAGAGATTGAAATTAAGTTATCAGGATTAGCCACAAGCACTTTTGCCTACTGAGCCATCTCACTGGCCATTAAAATTATACTTAATTTTAATTAGCATATAAAGTATTGGACTTCATTATGTCATTATCAACCATGTAAAGTTAAGATCCACTCTGAGAGAAAGCATGATACATTTCTTTCTAAGCCTGAATTATACACCTCATATAATATTTTATAGGCTCATCCCTTTTGGGACAAATATTAATTTTTATGACTAAATAAAATTTTATTATATATATGTGCCACATTTTCATTATCTATTCATCTGTTGGTAGGCATCTTGATTCCAATTCCAAATGTGGGTGTAGAAGTCTCTAAGGTAGGAAGTAAAAGCATTTGGATGTGTGCCCAGAAGTGGTATAGCTGGACTATGAAAAATATAACACTCACAGGCTAATTACCTAGGACTAAACTTGAACCAGAATCAAATCTTTTCAATTAAACTTTTAAGACACTGGAAAAAATATTAAAGACTCTATATAATGGGAAAAAAAGCTCTCATGCTATCAGATTGACAAAAGTAATCTTATGAAATATGGCTGTATTAACAAATGGAATCTACAATATGGTAATAATACAATAACACTATAAAATTACAAATACAATCTAAAATCATTCATGGAAATACAAAAATTTCAAATACCAAGGAAATCCTAAAAAGAAAGAACACTGCAAGAGATATAATGTCTAACCTCAGATTGTATTGCAAAGCCATAGTGATTCAGACAGCATGCATGGTGCTGGCACAAAAACAGGCACATAAATCAGTACAGTAAAATAGCCCCAAAATTCACCCATAAATATATAATCACCTAATATTTGATAAAAGTATCAAGAATGCTAGAAAAATTAAGAGTTCGGCCCTGAACACATGCTTGCTCATGCAGTCCAGATGAGAAACTCTGCTTCCCAAGTACTCCCCACAAGAACCCAGGTCACCTGCTCCTCCCAGCCCCTCCAACCATCCACCCTGAGCAGTGCCAAAGCTGCCCAGGGCTGTGGTGGACTACTGGCCATGCCCCAGGTCCCAGGTGAAGCCCAATGATCATCCTTAGACCCTACCACCTTCTGCCTGCCAAGAATGCACTCTGGCTCCCTCTCAGACCAGGTAAGGCACGCATGTCTACTAAACCTGATTTAATTGATCTACTAACTGTCTAACAGCCTCATCTCGGAAATAACAATAATAACAGACAAACGCACCCAACATCAAGGCAACAATTAGTAACAACTGCCAGAGAGCAGTTATACAAACTAAATCAGTTCAGTCAAAAACACATAGAAACTGTAAGGACTCAAGAGACAAAACAACAATGCCCAAGTCAAAGGGTAGATACATGAGAAACAAAACCCAAGAAAACAAATCTCTCACTGAAAGAGTTAACCCCATAGCTAGATTCCAGCCAGAACAAATTCGCAGAAAATAGCCAAGACAGCCAGGCCCAAGATAATGACTTTCAAAGCATGATCATTCCCATGATCAATACTATGAAAGAGGAAATCCAGGAGTAGTTAAATAACCACACCAACCACTTTGAAAAGGAACACAACAAACACTTTGAGGAGTTGAGAAAAACATTTCAAGAAACAAAAATAGGCATAGAGCAGTTAAAACAAACTCAAGCACAGTTTAAAACTGAACTAAAAGACAAGTTATCCTCAACCCAAAATCAACAGAGTCTTATCAGCAGAACAAAGAAAGCAGAAAATAAAATTTCAGACCTTGAAGACGGGAGTATTAACCAGCTCAATGGAAAAGGTTGTTAAAGCCAAAAATATACTTTTCAAGAGTTAAGGGGGACCCTGAAGAAGGCTAACATGTGCATTCATGGAATACTAGAGCAAGAATCCCAAAATACCACACTTGAGGAAATTTTTCAAACTATCATCAAGAACAACTTCCTTCATATAAAGAATGAGAGGCCCATCCAAATGCAAGAGACATTCTGCACCTCAAACAGATATGACCAAAATAGAAATGCCATGGCAAATAAGAGTCAAAACGCTCCACATTCAAGACAATGAAAAGGTGCTGAGAGCTTCAAGGGAAAAAAAAAGTCACTTTTAAAAGTAAACCTATTAAAATAACAAATGATTGCTCAATGGAAACAGTAAAAGCAAGAAGAGCATGGAGACAAGTACTTCAAGTACTAAATGAGCAAAAATGTCAACCCAGGCTGATATACCTGGCAAAACTACCCATCATGATCAAGGAAAGAAAAAAAGTTTTCTAGCACAAAGACAACTTGAAGGCTGACAGTCTACCAAACCAGGCCTTCAAAAAATGCTAGAAATGATACTCAAGCTTGAAGAAAAAAACAAGTGTATCCAGGAGGACAGAAGGGAAGTATAATACCACCAAAACCTAAAAGCCAAACAATACACATACAAAAGCCACTAAACATAAAAAATGTCTGGAATTAAAAATAATTTATCCATTATAACATTAAATGTCAATAGTATTAACTCACCGATCAAAAGACACAGATTACAAACTTGGATTAAAAACCACAACCCATCAATCTGCTGCCTTCAGGAAACTCATCTCACTACAAAAGATAGACACATCCTAAAAATAAAAGGCTGGTCCAAAATTCTGCAAGCGAATGGAACCAGAGTAGCCATTATGGCAGGAGTAGCCATTATGCTGTCGGACAAAGTGGACTTCAAACCAAAAAAAATCATAAGAGACATAGATGGATACTACATTTTAGTCACAGGTACAATTCACCAGGAAGACTACACAATTCTAAAAATATATGCACCTAATACGGGCTTCTCCACACTCATTAAGCAAACCCTACAGCGTCTAAAGGGAGAAATCAACACCCGAACCATAATTCCTGGGGATTTCAACACTGCCCTCTCAACATGGGATAGATCAACAGTCAAAAGCTTAACAGAGACACTTTGGAATTTAATCAAACCCTTAATGAAATGGACCGTACAGACCTCTATCGAACTTTTCATCCATGCACAAAAGAATACACATTTTTTCAGCAGCACACAGAACTTTCTCCAAATTAGATCACATATTGGGCTACAAAACAAATCTCCACATATACAGGAAAGTTGAAATTCTAGCCTGTACCCTATCAGACTACCAAGGTCTAAAGCTTGACATCTGCAACACAACAAACAACAGAAAATATGCTAACTCCTGGAAATTTAACACTATGCTACTGAATGAGAATTGGATTCAAGAAGAAATTACAAAGGAAATTCAAGATTTCCTAAAAGTGAACAATAACAAAAATACAACTTATCAAAATCTTTGGGACATAATGAAAGCTGTCCTAAGAGGTAAGTTAATACCTCTTAATGACTACATAAAAAAAAACGGAAACATCAGAAATAAATAACTTAACAAAGTAGCTGAAAGTTTCAGAGACACTAGAGCAATCCAATCCCAAAAGCCGTAGAAGAGAGGAAATTAGCAAAAGAAGAGGAGAAATATCTGAAATTGAGATTAGGAAAATGATACAGAGAATCAACCAGTCAAAAAGCTGGTTCTTTGAAAAACCAAAAAGATTGATAGATCCCTAGCTAAATTAACCAAAAGCAAGAGAGAGAAAACACAAATTAACAAAATTAGAAATGAACATGTAGTTATCACTACTGATACCCAAGAAATCCAGAGAATTATAATGACATATTGCAAAAATATATACTCTGTGAAATTTGACAACATAAAAGAAATGGATGAATTCCTAAGTAAGCACAACTTACCTAAATTGAGTCAGGAAGTTGTGAATTATGTAAATAGTCCTATAACATATGAGCAAATCAATGCAGTAAACTCAAATCTTCCCACCAAAAAATGCCCTGGATAAGATGGATTCAGCACAGAGTTCTATCAGACATTTAAGGAGCTAAACTGTTTAACTTTAAATTGTTCCATCAAATAGCAAAGGAAGGAACACTACCAGATTCCTTCTATGAAGCTAATATCATCTTAATCCCAAAACCTAATAAAGATACACTGAAAAAAGAAAACTACAGGCCAGTCTCTGTAATGAACACAGATGCAAAGATTCTCAACAAAGTCTTAGCAAATCAGATTCAAAAACATATCAAAAAGATCACTCATGGGGATCAAGTAGGCTTTATCCCAGGCACACAAAATTAATTCAACATATGCAAACCAAACCATATAAACCAGTCCAAAGTCCAAGACCACATGATACTCTCCATAGATGCAGAAAAAGCTTTTAACAAGATCCAACAGCCTTTTGTGATCAAAGCCATAGAGACAGTTGGAATGGAAGGAACCTTTATCAATACAATAAAAGCTGTATACAACAAGCCTTCAGCAAGAATTATACTCAATGGGGAAAAACTTGAAGGATTCCCGCTTCCATCAGGAACTAGACAAGGCTGTCCACTCTCACCACTTCTATTCAATATTGTACTTGAAGTCTTAGTTGAAGCCAAAAGACAAGAAAGGGAGATGAAAGGGATTCAAATCAGCAAAGAAGAAGTCTCTATTTGCAGATGACATGATCTTATACCTGCGTGATCCTAAAAACTGCACCAGGAAGCTCCTGGAACTAATACAGGAGTTCAGCAGGGTGGCAGGATACAAAATAAATGTACAAAAATCAGTGGCCTTCCTATATGCCCAGAATGAAAAAAGTGAAAAAGTCCTGAGAGAAACAATCCTGTTTACTATAGTCCCTAAAAAAACTGAAATACCTTGGTATAAACCTAACCAAGGAAGTAAGAGACCTTTACATTAAAAACTTTAAAACCCTAAAGAAAGAAATTTCAGAAGACACAGAAGGTGGAAAGACCTCTCATGTTCCTGGATTGGCAGAATCAATATCATAAAAATGACCATCCTACCAAAGGCAATATACAGATTCAATGCTATACCAATAAAAATCCCAAGACAATTCTTTAAAGAGGTTGAGCAAATGATCTCAAAATTTATATGGAGGCACAAAAGACCCAGGATAGCCAAAGAAATCCTGAGTAACAAAAACACTGCTGGAGATATCACCATACCAAACCTTAGTCTATACTACAAATCCATAGTAATAAAAAAGCCTGGTACTGGCTCCAAAATAGATGCAGAGATCAATGGATAAAGATTGAAGACCCAAATAAAAGCCCACACAACTACGGCATTTGATCTTTGACAAAGGGGCCCAAAAAATCCAATGGAAAAAGAACAGCATCTTCAACAAATGATGCTGGTAAAACTGGTTGCCCACATGCAGAAGATTAAAACTGGACCTGTACTTGTCACCATATACAAGACTTAATTCCAAATGGATCAAGGACCTCAATATAAGGTCAGGGACTATAAAAACCTTGAATTCCTTCGAGCTGATTGGACTAGGCCAACAGTTCCTAATCAGAAATCCAATAGCACAGTTAGTACAACCGAAACTCAACAGATGGGATCTCATGAAATTAAAGGGCTTCTGTTCAGATAAAGAGATTGTAACTCGATAATAAAGACAACCACAACCCACAGAATGGGAGAAAATCTTCACTAACCACATATCTGATAGAGCTCTATTATCCAGAGTTCACAAAGAACTTAGAAAACTAAACACCAAGGAAACAAATGGCCCAATTAAAAAATGGGTCTTGGTGAGATCAGGGATTGACAGCCATAGTAGTGTTCCTATGCTTAAGGGGAGCATGAGAAAGAATTCAGGGAAATGCCACTGGATGCTTATACGTCATCAGAGAGGAGGAGCAAGAGGAGAGTTAGCCATACACAATAAAGGACTCTCTGGGAATTGGGGGGGAGGCACTGGGAGATGGGGAGGAAGGGAGGAGGAGCAGGAGGTTCGGGGGGAGGAGGAGGGACGGAGGGAACTCATCTACCTATTAAGTTTGTATGAGTGGAAATAATAAAAAATGTATTTAAAAAATGGGCCTTGGAACTGAAAAGAAATTTTACCAGGAAAGAAATTGAAATGTCTAACAAATATCTTAAAAAATGCACCACATCCTTAGCCATCAGGGATAAAATGCAAATCAAAATCTCCCTGAGATATCATCTCACCCCAGTCAGAATGGCAAAAATCCACAATACACCAAATGCTAGAAGGGATGTAGAGAGAAGGGAACTCTCCTATATTGCTGGTGGGAATGCAGGCTTATACAACCACTCTGGCGAGCTGTCTGACAATTCCTAAAAAATTCAAAGATTGAAATGCCATATGACCCTGCTATTCCACTTTGGGGAATAATCCCCCATACAGCAAAAATTCACCTCAATAGCACAAGCATGACCATGTTCATACCAGCACTGTTTACAATAGCATAGTCATGGAATCAACACAAAAGCCCAAGAGTTGACAAGTGGATAAGGAAAATGTGGTACATTTATACTACTCAGCCATCAAAAATGATGAATTAATGAAATTTGCTGGGAAATGGATGGAATTAGAGAAAATTATATTGAGTGAAGTATCCCAGACACAGAAGATTAAGCGCCGTACATATTAATAAGTAGATCCTAGTACCAAACCCACTTAGTGACACACCAAGATAAATCTCTGTAATACCTATAGTAATTGCAAAGATTATAAACAGGAGGGAAGGGGAAGGAGGGCCCCGCCAGCAACAAGGAGAGAGGGGATCATGCTACAGCAGAAAAAATAGGCCACCATCAAGGACTGCAAGTAAGTAATGAGACATCTAGTTGGGCTTGCAGACTTTCCTTATTGGTCACTTGCATTTGATAGGGTATGATCTCACCAGAAAGGGAGGGCATAGAGTCTGGCAGATAGAAGGTAACCATCTTGGCAATGGTCTCCTACTCTTATTCCATCTACCTTTGAATCTACTCTTATAATAAGAATGTACTTTAACAGCCTTTTATCTCTGGCCAGGGGGTGACATCCAATACCCACACTTAAGGAGAACACAAAAAAGAGTTCTAGGAAATGCCACTGAGTTCTTACACCTAGTCAGAGAGGAGGTCCCAGAGGGAAGTTTGACATGCACAGTGAAGGATGCTCCAGAATGGGGGGGGGGAGGGCTCTGGGAGAAAAGGAAGGGGGGGGAAGAAAAGGGGGGAAAAACAAGAGGGTCCAGGGAAAGTTGAAAGGAGGGAAGGGAATGGGGTACTTATCAACTTTGTATGAGTGGAAGAAAGAAATAAAAATAAAAGAAGGGACATGGAGAAGGGAGTGGGAGTGGGGAAGTAAGACCAATGAAAAGCAATGTGTGAGGATACCACACGAATTCCATTACTTAGTATACCACTTTTTTAAAAAGCTAATAAAAATAAACAATAAGATTTAAAAGAAAATTGCGTGTCCATCTGGTTCCAGAAGTCTGGCACCTGCCCTGTGTGCCTACATGCTCCCTCCCCTGATGTAAGGGCCAAGGTCCCCATCTAAAACCCAGGATACCTCAGGCACCCTCTTTCAGAGTTAACAATGGCAATGAAATTAGACTAAACCTGGTGATTCCTTGTGATTATTTTCCAATGAGAAAATGGCTGTGTACGGTTGCATTTCAAACTCATGCTGTCTTTTAAAGGTTAGAAAGACTAAACTAAACTTTCCAAATGCTACTTGAAATTGCAGTAAGAATATAACATTTTCTAACCTGAAAGTTAACATCAATTACATTTGCTCATTAGGCCATTTTGCTCTTTTTTTTTTTTTTCAAAATCCAGGTTTATTTTTTTTTATTTTTTCCGCTCATACAAACTTGGTAGGTACCCCATTCCCCTCCCTCCCTCCACCCCTCCCAGGATTCCCTTGTTCCCTCCCTCCTTTTCCCCTTTCTTTCCCCCCTCCCTCCCTTTCTCCCAGTCTCCTCCCCATTCCTGGAGCATCCTTTTCTCCTTCCTTCCTCCCCCTTTCTCCCAGTCCCCCCATCCCTGGAGCATCCTTTAGTGTGCATGTCAAACTTCCCTCTGGGTTCTCCTCTCTGATGAGGTGTAAGGACTCAGGAGCACTGCATAGAGCTCTTTCTTGTGTTCGCCTTTAGTATAGGAACACTATTGTGGCTGTTAATCCCTTGCCTCTAAGGATCTTAGAGCCTGTGATCCATGCTAGACTTTGAGGGTTCAATGACTTGTTGGTCATTGTGCAGGTCATGCAAAGTCTTATTATGATTACTTTGGCCCTCACTTGTGTGGAATATCTTGCATATAGTTGCTCCTCCTCATCTTTAGGCTCTTACAATCTTACCATCCCTTCTTCTGCAAATCTCCCTAAGCTTTAGGATGGGGAGAGATTAGGCTGACCTGGTTCCAGGTGGTTGATGTAGAGTCTCTGATTTTTTGAATTATGGTTTGTTGATTTTTTTTTCAGTTTAGCTGCTCCTACATTACCCTTAGCTCCATCCTGATGGGTATTGGATGTTACCCACTGACTAGAGATAAAAGGCTGTTAAGATGACATGATCTTATACCTGAGTGATCCCAAAAACTCCACCAGGAAGCTCCTGGAACTAATTGAGAAGTTCAGCAGGGTGGCAGGATACAAAATAAATGTGCAAAAATCAGAGGCCTTCCTATATGCCCAGGATGAAAGAAGTGAAAAAGCCTTGAGAGAAACAATCCCATTTACTATAGTCCCGTAAAAAAATGAAATACCTTGGTATAAACCTAACCAAGGAAGTAAGAGACCTTTACATTAAAAACTTTAAAACCCTAAAGAAAGAAATAGCAGAAGACACCAGAAGGTGGAATGACCTCCCTTGTTCCTGGATTGGCAGAATCAACATCGTAAAAATGACCATCCTACCAAAGGCAATATACAAATTCAATGCTATACCAATTAAAATCCCAAAGCAATTCTTTAAAGAAGTTGACCAAATAATCTCAAAGTTCATATGGAGGCACAAAAGACCCAGGATAGCAAAGACAATCTTGAGTAACAAAAATACTGCTGGAGGTATTACCATACCAAACCTAAATCTATACTACAAATCCATAGTTATAAAGACAGCCTGGAACTGGCTCCAAAATAGACATACAGATCAATGGATAAGGATTGAAGAGCCAGATATAAGCCCACAAAATTACAGCCATTTGGTCTTTGAAAAAGGGGCCCAAAGAATCCAATGGAAAAAGAATGGTGTTGGCAAAACTGGATCTCCACATGCAGAAGATTAAAGCTGGACCCGTACTTGTCACCATGTACAAGACTTAATTCCAAATGGATCAAGGACCTTGATATCAGGCCAGAGACTATAAAAACCATAGTTGAAAGGATAGGGAACTCCCTCGAGCTGATTGGGCTAGGCCAACAGCTCCTAAACAGACATCCAATGGCACAGTCACTGCTACCAACTCTCAACAGTTGGGATCTTGTGAAATTAAAGAGCTTCTGTTCAGATAAAGAGATTGTAACACGAGCTCAAAGGCAACCTACAGAATGGGAGAAAATCTTCACTAACCACACATCTGATAGAACTCTGCTGTCCAGAGTGCACAAAGAACTTAGAAAACTAAACACATAAAGAAACCAATGGCCCAATTAAAAAATGGGCCATGGAACTTAAAAGAAACTTTAACAGGGATGAAATTAAAATGTCTAACAAATATCTTAAATAATGCTCCACTTCCTTAGCCATCAGGGAAATGCAAATCAAAACTTCCCTGAGATATCATCTCACCCCAGTCAGGATGGCAAAAATCCACAATACAAACAACACCAAATGCTGGAGAGGATGTGGAGAGAGGGGAACTCTCCTACATTGCTGGTGGGAATGCAGGCTCATACAGCCACTCTGGAGAGCTGTCTGGAGATTCTTAAAGAAATTAAAGATTGAAATGCCATATGACCCTGCTATTCCACTTTTGGGAATAACCCCCCATACAGCAGAGGTTCACCTCGATAGCACAAGCACGACCATGTTCATAGCAGCACTGTTTACAATAGCAAAGTCATGGAGTCAACCCAAATGTCCAACAGTTGACGAGTGGATAAGGAAAAGGTGGTACATCTATACAATGGAGTACTACTCAGCCATCAAAAATGATGAATTACTTGAATTTGCTGGGAAATGGATGTCATTAGAAACAATTATATTGGGGCTGGAGAGGTGGCTCAGGGGTTAAGCTTCTGCCTTGCAGGCAGAAGGTCCTGAGTTCGGATCCCAGATCCCACGTATAGATGCCAGACAGAAGCGGGGACGGTCTGCGCTTCTGGTCCTGGTAGGGCGGAGCCTGTGAATCCCGGGGCAGAGTAAACAAGGAGGAGGTGGAGGCAGTCCATGGTGGTTCCCAAATTCGTCCATGGTTCTGCACACCCACAGACACACGCACACACACATACATATGCACAATTGAATAAATAATAATAATAAAAATAATTTTTAAAACTTAAAAAAAAAGAAACAATTATATTAAGTGAAGTATCCCAGACCCAGAAAATTAAGCACCGTATGTACTCCCTAATAGGTGACTCCTAGTACCAAACCCACCCAGCCCACCTAGAGACACTCAAAGATAAATCTCTGTAATACCTACAGTAATTGCAAGGATTATGAACAGGAGGGATGGGGTAGGAGGGCCACACCAGAAACAAGGAGAGAGGGGACCATGTTACAGCAGAGAAAATAGGCCTCCATCAAGGACCCAAATAAGTAATGAGACATCTGATTAAGTTCACAGACTTTCGTTCCTGATCATTTACTACTGAGGGGGTATGATCTCACTAGAAGAGGAGGGCATATAGTCTGGCAGATAAAAAGTAGCTATTTTGCAAATGGGTGATAGACCCGTCTCTCACTGTGGTTTCCTACTTTTAATACATCTACCTTTGAATGTGCTCTTATAACAAAACTCTAGTTTAACAGCTTTTTGTCTCTGGCCAGGGGGTGACATACAATGCCCATCAGGATGGAGTGAAGGGCATTGCAGGAGCAGCAAAACTGCCAATGAAAATCAACAAACCACAATCCAGAACTTCAGAGACTCTATATTAACCACATAGAACTAAGCCAGACTAATCTCTCCCCATCCTGAAGCTCAGGGAAATTTGCCGAAGAGGGGGCGGTAAGAGTGTAAGAGCAAAAGGATGGGAGGAGCAATGATTTGCAAGATACTTCACACAAGTTAGGGCCGAAGCAATCATAATTGGACTTTGCATGCCCTGCGCAATTTCCAACACACTATTGACCTCACAAAGTCTAGCATCTGCTAAAGGCACCAAGATCCTTGGAGGCAAGGAATTGGCAGCCACAGCAGTGTTCCTATACTTAAGGGGAACACGGGAAAGGGTTCAAGGAATGGCCACTGGGTCCTTGTACGTCATCGGAGAGGAGGGCTCAGAGGAGAATCAGGCATGCACAAGAAAGGACTCTCTGGGAATTGGGGCGGGAGGCACTGGGGGATGGGGAGGGAGAGGTGGAGGGAGTGGGAGCAGGGGTTTGGGGGGAGGAGGAGGGAGGGAGGGAACTGGTGTACCTATTAATTTCGTATGAGCTGACATAATAATAAAATTTTTTTTAAAAAGGCTGTTAAAATAGTCATTGTCAGAGTAGATTCAAAGGTAGATGGAATAAAAATAGGAGACCGCAGGAAGGGGAGGGGTCAGTCTCCCATTTTCAGTATGGTTACCTTCTATCTGCCAGACTCTATGCCCTCCCTTTCTCATGAGATCATATCCCATCAGTTGCAAGTGACCAGGAAGGAAAGTTTGTGAGCTTAACGATGTCTCTTTACTTTCTTGCAGTCCTTGATGGTGGCCTATTTTCTCTGCTGTAGCATGATCCCCTCTCTCCTTGTTGCTGGCGGGGCCCTCCTTCCCCTTCTCTCCTGTTTGTAATCTGCAGGTTTATAGAGATTTATCTCTGAGTGTGTCTCTAAGTGGGTTCGGTACTAGGATCTACCTATTAGGGAGTACATATGGCGCTTAATCTTCTATGTCTGGGATACTTCACTCAATATAATTTTCTCTAATTCCATCCATTTCCCGGCAAATTTCATTAATTCATCATTTTTGATGGCTGAGTACTATTCCATTGTATAAATGTACCACATTTTCCTTATCCACTTGTCAACTCTTGGGCTTTTGGGTTGGTTCCATGACTATGCTATTGTAAACAGTGCTGATATGAACATGGTCGTGCTTGTGCTATTGAGGTAAATTTTTGCTGTATGGGGGATTATTCCCAAAAGTGGAATAGCAGGGTTATATGGCATTTCAATCTTTAACTTTTTTAAGAATCGCCAGATGGGTCACCAGAGTGGTTGTATGAGCCTGCATTCCCACCAGCAATATAGGAGAGTTCCCTTCTCTCTACATTCCTTCTAGCATTTGGTGTTGTTTGTATTGTGGATTTTTGCCATTCTGACTGGGGTGAGATGATATATCAGGGAGGTTTTGATTTGCATTTCCCTGATGGCTAAGGATGTGGTGCATTTTTTAAGATATTTGTTAGACATTCAATTTCTTTCCTGGTAAAATTTCTTTTCAGTTCCAAGGCTCATTTTTTAATTGGGCCATTTGTTTCCTTGGTGTTTAGTTTTCTAAGTTCTTTGTGAACTCTGGATAATAGAGCTCTATCAGATATGTGGTTAGTGAAGATTTTCTCCCATTCTGTGGGTTGCCTTTGAGCTCGTATTACAATCTCTTTATCTGAACAGAAGCTCTTTAATTTCATAAGATCCCATCTGTTGAGTGTTAGGCCATTTTGCTCTTATGTGTAATGTGGAGTTTACCTGTTAAGTATATTGAGAAGATAATCACTTTTGTACCATGTTATGGGTTAATGTTACTGTATTTGCAGTGCTATAAAAATTATTAAAGTTCTTCTTTTGGTTTGACATGAAAAAAATTTTAATTTTGTAAAAAGAAAGGAAAGGAATGACAAAAAACTAACATATTAGTTTCAAAGATGTAGCAAGTCTAAAACATTTGTCCTAATGTAAAACAAAAAGTGAGTGTATAGGACACTCACCTGAGTGATTCTAGAGATAGAAATACAATTTCTATTCCAAAACTACTCTGGAAAAAAAAGCAAAGGAATTTTGAAAAATATGATGTAGAAAGAGAGTGTGAAGAAGTTTCAGGAATTATGAGTTCTCTCTGATTTGTCTACTCCTATGGGGGATCATGCCTCTATGGTAAATGAGAAAGTGAGGGCAGTAAGCTGAAATTAATACTCAAGATATTGTAAAAGTAGAATACATTATCTCGTGGACATGATAGAGTTGTGATATATAAGATTTCATGGTATTGCATTCTTTTGCAAAAATTGCATGGAATTTGTCTCAACACCTCACCATAAAAGCAGAATGATCTAGAAGATCTACAGCTCTCTGAAAGACTGATGAGGATTAATAGTGGGGATGAAAGGAGGATGTTTTCCACAACAGTATATCCGCTGATCAATGATATATGCTGAAGCATGAAGCATGTCAAACACATGTCATCAAAGGCAAACTTGTTGAAACACAGTGGGCCACATAAGTGAAAAGATTAGAAAATAGGAGGAAGTTTAGCAGGAAAAATGAAGGATTATATGGGAAACATGAAAGAGGATGGGACATGGTACTAAGGGGTGAAAACTGAAAATATCTAATTCACTGAATATATGTATGCAACATTAAAAAATAAAGATCTGTTTACAAAGAATAACATATGGCATCTGTCTTTCTGCATCTCAGATGCTTTGCTCAGTATAATTTCTTCCAACTTTATCCTTTACCAGCAAATTTCCTTATTTTTTGACATCTGAATAATATTATATTGTGCACAAATACTGTATTTTCATTATCTGTTTATCTACTGTAGGACATCTAGGCTGATTCCATTATATTCAATTGTGAACAGAGCTTCAATGAACATGGATATGCATGTGTCTCTGTAGTAAGATATAGAATTCTTTGGAAATATTTCCAGGAATGGTATAGATGGGGCATATGGTAGTTTGATTTTTTTTTATTTTTTACTTTTAGTATTAATTTTGGCTTCCCTCCTTATTTCTCCCTCTCATCTCCTTTCTCTTCACCATTCCCTCCCACTTCCTCCCACCTTTCCATCTGTATGCTTCTATGGACCCCAGGGTTCTCTCTGGCTTGTCTAATCCTGTGGCAGCTCAGGCCTCTATGGCAAGTTACCTCTCTTCACTTCACCCCACTCATCCAGCTTTAGACCCAAAGGTTTCCACTGTAAGTGCCCATTCTATGAGTATAACAACAGTTACCTACAGAGAAGTTTGATGTACTATCTTCCTACCTATAGGTTTATTGGCTGTCTTTCCTATTGATCTATTTTATTCCTTTTTTTAGGTTATTATTCTAGTTTACAGTAACAGGGTAATATTTACCATTCTGATAAGCAGGTCTTGGGTCCAATCAGAAAGCTGTTGGTTATCTCTTTGGTATTCATGACACTATTACATAGGTTGTCACCTATTGCCATGATGATTTACATTGCAACTTACAGATTTCATGCTTGATGGGGCTTGTGATTATTTCTCTCCCTCAGTAGCTTCTATGGTATTCTCTGATACTGTGTGAGCTATCCAGCAAGGAGAAAATCCACAGACCAGTTCCAGTTGATGTATTTTGCCCATGGATCAATTGTGTTGTATCTTCAGTAATAGGATCTTATTGACAGTTTTTGGAGAGCAACCTAGAGCAATAGCAAAAGTCTATAATGTTTTAGGGCATTTAAGACCTCTGTGACCAAGAATATCAGAAGAAACAACTACACTCAGAGAGAATCTGTGAGCCAGGATGCTAGACGAAAGAAGGGAAGCTTCCCCACTTGTGAGATTGCATCAACAATCTTTCACCAGCTGTGAATATTATGAACTGTGGCATTAACCCACCTGGCAAGATATGCTAATTGGTGCAATAGTAGTTACTACTGTCATGGGGGGAAATCAACATTTCTCTAAATAGATTTGAGAGCATGTCACAGATCTGATCAAGCCCCATGGCAGCAGAGGTTCTGAATCTTAGAGGGAAACTGTATGTTATTGCTTAGGTAAATTGACATACTATCAAACAGTCTTTTATATATTTTTGTACCATAGATGAATGATTCTCTCTTAATCAGATACGTCTCTCTTGCCAATGGATAGAAATGAATACAGAGAGAGTACTAAGTGATGAAAATACGTGATAGCTTAACCCTGAAGAAGACATTTATGCCATCCGTCTCGGCTCAGGAGACACTGTGGAACAGGAGACAGAAAGAATATAAGAACAAGAAGTTAGGGACAGAGGCTGCAGAATGTCATCTCCTGAGCAATACACAGTAATTTCAATCACATACTCACACCAGTTGCCAATGTGTCCATGGAGTCTGTACAATGATGGATCTATTAACAGCCAGAAATGTATGGAGGAAAACTCAGGAAGTTCTGAAAATTGCTGCTGAACTATTTGCTTCTGGCAGATACAGTGAGAGGAAGAGACATTTCATTAGTTATGCACCCTCTGGTGACCCCACTGGGCTTCAGTGTATAATTTTAACCCAATGTTCACACTGATGCTCCGAATTAAACTAAAAGTGTCACAAAACAATACCAAAACTCATGAATCTGGAAAAAGAACTGGAAGGAACTAGGGCAATTTAAAGGGATATGACAGAGATAAAGGAAGTAAGAAAAGTAATCAGAATTCACTATATACATGTATGAATTTATTAAACACAAAACTTACAGAAAATAGATTTTTAAAAAAGAAATGATAGTATTTTGAATCAAGGTGATAAATTTTGATAAGAGAATTATCTATGATGGCAGAGCCAAATCTGACTTGTCAATAAATTATGCAATATGAGAAATATGCAGTCAAAATATTTTAAATCAAAGGTTTGGAACAAGAGATTGGAAATCAGAATTTAATAAGCTCAGATTAACTTATGAGTGTGGGCAGAAAAGGGGGTTACTAAAGGAGACATGAATGAAGACATGAGAGAGAGATATAACCAAGTCACAAACACTTGATCAGTCTGAAAGAACTAAGACTGGAGGTTCCAAGTGTATTAAGAGAATTTAAAGCAAAGTCAGATTGATAGCTAAGAAGAAGCATTTAATGAGCATAGTGGCAATAATGACTCCAAGAAGATGGAGCAATACACTATCAAACGCTGCTCAAATGTCAATTATTGTTTCACAGGAAGGAGATAAGTGAGGAATATAAGGTGTTTAAGCATTTAAAACTATTCTTTTGAATACTGTAATTGTAATAAGCAAAACCTTTGAACCTATTAGACTATTCAGCACAAAAGAGTGAACCCTAACAAAATTTTTTTAATTTATTAAATGGAGCAGACAGACCAATTTGAGATGACTTCCCACAGGAAAGGGACTGACAGCTGTCCCATGCAGACTTTAATGATAGCATATCAATGCTTATTAATTAAAACAGATGTATTAGAGTTTCCTAGTAAAATAAATGTTTTGGAAGAGGGTGTCTATAACAACTCTATTTTTTACTTAGCCTTTCTGTAAAAATGTAAACACTTTAAAAAACTTTACTAGCATAAAAAGAAATACAACATAAAAGGTTTGATAACCCACATGAAAGGAGAAAATAAATAAAGTTATAAGAAGGAAGAAGATAACCAACAAATTTTGATCAGTGTTAGGTAAGTATGGCTATGTACTGAAAGGAAATCACACATGGAGGACAACACTACTGATTGAGAAAAATAGAAGGAAAGTCATTAGAGTTCCTTTAGCAGAAAAGAGAGAATGAATTTAGGATGTAAGCAGAGAGTTTGGTTCTTGGAGAAATGAAAAACCAGGTCATCCAGTCCAAAGTAACTTGGTCAAAGATGATAGTATACAGGCAATTATAATTGGACTTGAGTGAAATTGTCTTTTACTACTTTTCTTAGCAAAACCATAAGCAAGATGATTCATTAAAATCACAGTAGGAAAGGTTTACTTTAGTACTGACACCATTTCATTTACAGTTTCAATTGGACTTTTTAAACTTTTCACGATTTATATTCATAAATAATTTCAACTCTAACTACTAGTAAAATTAAATAATTATAAAAATTAATACTCTTGATTCTAGGGGTCCAAGTATGTTTCAAATATTATTTGATCAAAACAGTTCTGTGGGGTTTGAATTTAGATTAAGTTTACCAGTAAGGAAAGGCTTTTGTTTTTCAAGGAAAGATCTGACAGATACACAGTGATTCTGAATCATCTTGGTCATAGGCAGTTGAATAGCATACCAAAAAAAAAAAAAGGGGGAAATTTTAGCAAAGATTGTTTTCCTTAACACCTGAGATATCTAGTGGTCTGGGAGTCGTCTCTGTGCGGCAGTCTGCTATTCTACATTTTGATTTTGAAGCCATAATTATGCTTAGAGAAAATAATCTGCTGGTGTGAGATGAATCAATTCTTCAAGGAAGGCCCTATCCAAATGAAAGGATATACCATATTTTCAACATTTCTTCTTTATTTTTATTTCTTAACTTAAAGAATTGAGAACTGTGATGTTCAGTGTTATCAACTTAATACCTAGGAAATAACTTGTCCTGGCACGTCTTTAAGGAATTATCAGGATCAAAGTTAGTCACAGAGAATGTCTGTGAAGGTTTATAAAGATTGTTAAATGATCTAAAGACCCATTTTTATTGGTAATATCATACTTACTGGACATTCTTACTATACATAACAGAGAAAAGCAAACTGAGCACTAACATCCTGTTATTTTCTTGTCTGTGAATGTAATGTGCCTCAAACTCCTATTCCCATGACATCCCCTCTGTAACAGTTACTCCTAATTACTGCTGTGAGAGAGCACCCAAAGTCAGTCAACTTAAGGGAGAAAGGGAGGTTTATTCAACTTACGGTTCCATAGGGAAGGTACAGTGTCTCAAAGCAGAGGTGGCATGGCTGGCTGGCCAAAGCTGAGGGAGGCTAAGTCACTGCAGACATCTTGGAAGCTGAAAGCTGCAGACTGCTTGCAGCAAAGGCAATACTTCTCCTGGAGGTAGAGTAGGACTAATCCACCTCAAGGCCCACCCCTTGTGACTGCCTTCCTCCAGCAAGCCTCCGCCTCTCAAAGTACCATGACCTTGCCAAACACATAAGACTGTGGGGGACACATTTCAAACTATGACATCCTCCATGATGGGCTATACTTGAAATTTCATTTGTTACGATGTTTTCTTACAGCAGAGGATAAAAACTAAAGACAGTGTTTGGGTTTTCTCTAAAGATTATTAACAAAACAAAATTAATCAGTATTTATAGAAACTAAATGTGGCGATTTTACCCTATAATTGTTCTGTATTTTTTTCATTTTAAAGGGAAAACTGAGTTTATTAATCAATTTACAGAAAAATAAGAACATATCTCTGAAATAAATTTCATAATCACATATGTATTTGTTCTTTTAGTTCAAAGACAGAATAATAAGAAGGAGCATTGAAATAGTGTAGAGAGAAATGAGAAAGATGCAAATTAAAGTGATAAAAAATACAGGTCAGAAAAAAATGAAAAACAACAAAAGATAAGAAGCATAAGTAAAAAGATAATAACATACTTAAAAATGTTTAGCTAAAAGGAACTCATCCACAAGAATGCACAATCTACAAATCTACTAGTATTAATAGAAATAAATGATAAAGAAAGGTAAATAAAAGAAAGCAGAAAAAGAGAAGAAAAATGTACGAGGTCTAATAGGTACAAAGGCCTCTATCAGTCCTATGACAAAGTAGGTTAGAGTCTTCTCACTGAAGACTTTGGAAAAATATGTGTTATTTTTCACATAGTTATAAACGCAGTTTGGGACGTCTCTCACTTCTTAATATTCATCCTAAAATGTATTCTAAAATTAGCCCAAAGTCTAAGTTAATCCTTAGAATAAAAACTTGTAAATCAGATATTCAGGATATAAATGAATTCAATAGCACTTACTTAAAGGAAAAAAATCAAATGATCTTCTCAAGAAATGAGTAATAATGATTTAACAAATATGGCATTCATTTACAACTAAAACAGGAGAGAAAACAAAACTCCCAGAAAACCTGGAACAAAGGGAAATTTATTCAATCTTATCAATAGGAATAGTTTCAGAAATTATACATGTATTATGTTGAAAGTTTGAATTGTTTCACCCTAAAATTGGAAACAAGATTTGTTGTTACAATTTGTATCCAATAGCATTTATGTTGGAAAGAAGATTACCTTTGTAATTATTTGTGGGAAAAAATTTTAAGTGAGATAACTAGAAGAATCCAAACTTCCCCGATAATCATCAAGTAAGTTCTTGAGGAAATGTTAGTTACCTTACTTTGATCATTATACACTGTATATAAGCATTGAATTGCCATACATGCCTCATAAATATACAGAAATATCATATTTTATGTTTACTTGTATATTTTTTATTTCCACTCCTACAAACTTAACAGGTACACCGGTCCCCCCCCTCTCTCCAACCCCCTATCCCCCTGTGCCCCCTCCCATCCCCAGAGCATCCTTTAATGTGCATGCCAAACTCTCCTCTGGGTCCTCCTCTCCGATGAGGTGCAAGGACCCAGTGGCATTTCCCATAACCCTTTCCTGTGTTCCCATTAAGCATAGGAACACTACTGTGGCTGTCAATCCCTTGCCTCCCAGTATCCTAGTGCCTTTAGCAAATGCTAGACTTCGTGAGGTCAATAATGTGTTGGACATTGTGCAGGGCATGTAAAGTCCAAATATGATTGCTTCGGCCCTAACTTGTGTGGAGTATCTTGCATATCATTGCTCCTCCCATCCTTGTGCTCTTACAATCTTACCGCCCCCTCTTCCGCAAATTTCCCTGAGCTTCAGGATGGGGAGAGATTAGGCTGGCCTAGTTCCAGGTGATTGATATAGAGTCAATGATGTTTTGAATTATGGTTTGTTGATTTTTTTTTTCAGTTTTGCTGCTCCTACAATGCCCTGGGCTCTACCCTGATGGGTATTGGATGTCACCCCCTGGTCAGAGATAAAAACCTGTTAAATTAGAGTCTTGTTATAAGAGTATATTCAAAGGTAGATGTAATAAAAGTAAGAAACCGCCCGGTGAGGGAGGGGTCAATCACCCAATCACCCACCTGCAAAATGGTTACTTTCTATCTGGCAGACTATACTCCCTCCCCTTCTGGTGAGATCATACCCCCTCAGTTGTAAATGATCAAGAAGGAAAGTTTGTGAACTTAACCAGATGTCTCATTACTTACTTGCAGTCCTTGATGGTGGCCTATTTTCTCTGCTGTAACATGGTCCCCTCTCTCCTTGTTACTGGTGTGGCATTCCTTTCCCATCCCTCCTGTTCATAATCTTAGCAATTATTGTAGTTATTACACAGATTTATCTTTGAGTGTCTATTAATACATGCTAATACGCATGAGAATTTTAATTTTGTGAATGATATTCACAATAACATCAAAATCAATCTATGTTGATTTTCCTTAACATGATATAAACCAGATCCAGAAAGACAACATTACATTTTTACTCATAGGGGTTCTAGAGGGGAAAAAAGAAAAGTTATGTATATGAAGGGTGGACATGATGGAAAGTGGGGAGGAGGGAGAGAAGTATACTATGATCAAAGTGTATTTTAAGTATGTATGAAAACTATAAGAAGTGCACTATTTTGTACAATTAACATATATATAAATGTATACATTTATGACAATTCACAAAAGCAATCTTTTCCTGAATGGGGTATAATTAAAGCAGAAAATACATACTTGAGAACAATTTGACACACCTTCTCTAATTCTTAAACATTTATTTCACAAGTAGATACTGTACCTATTCAAGAAATCAAAAGCAATATGAAGATTACACTGCATAATAATGGGCACAATCAACATCTCTTACAGTGAGGAGACGAGAGTGAAGATAAAAATCTACTCTCACTTAAGATAAAGCAAACATTACAGTATTATTAGAGTCACTGTATTGAACATCACATTCTAAGAAATCATTTATAACAAAACTTGTACTCAAGCAACTTCTTCCCCATTTTCTTCCACCTCAGATACTGGTAGTCATTATAATATTGTCTGATTTTCAGTTTCACTTTTGAAATTTTATATATAAGTAGTTGATGCACGGTATCTGTCTTTCTACTATTAACTTAATACAATGTATTTATTCCAGGTTTGTCTACACTATTGCAAACATGAAAGTCCCCCTATTTTATGCTTAAATAGTCTATCTCTTCTCTCTCTCTTTCTCATCCTTCTTTCATTTTTCATGAGCCATTTATCTATCAGTTGTTTCAACTTAGGTTGTTTCCAAAAATTTAAGTTGTTTCCATGTATAATCTATTGAGAAAAAAAGTTGTCAGGAACATGGCAATGCTGATATCTCTTAGAGGTCCTGATTCCTTTCCTTCCAGTGGATTGCTGGATCTCATGGCTGCTGTATAATTCAGTGTGTCAAAATTTCTACATTGTTTTCTATGTGTTTATTTTACACCCCATTCTCCACACCAACACTTAAACACACAGACAAATGTATAAACTAGAACCTGAAACAATATATAAAATATTTTCACTACCTCAAAGTTTTCTTTATACCCTTATTTTTGAGAGATGTGACTGCTACTCTGTCCACAGATTATTACACATGATCTTCAATTCATATAAATGTAATCATATAGCTATCTTTTTGCTTCTAAATTTTTAAAAATAGCATAACATTCAGTCTTGCTTTACTTTTGGAGATACCTTATGTTCTACGTTATTTGATGTAACTCATTGCATTCAATAACATGCTACTTTTTATTTGATGCTACTAATGCTGCTGACATTATTTCTGGGAAGAGCTATGCTTCTTAAAAATATAAATTACTTATCAATGAGATCTAACTCCATAGTCAAAATTCCTTTTCCATAGATCTCAAAAAGCTCCATACTCTCCTTAGAAACAAGTGAGAGTTAATGCGGAAAGGGGGAAGGGGAGTTATCAACTCATATTCAGTAGACCATGCATGGAAAAAAAGCAATAAAGTAGGAGGAAGACTGACTGGAATCAAAATGTATGAGTGGGAAATGGCTAGAGTAGCAAGAGGTGAAAACAATACAAATTCATTTTATATATGTATGAATCTCATAAAATATATTAAAAATCTTTTTACTTACCAAAAATTCATAACAATCATACAAGAAACACATGGAAGGACAGGCTTGTATCTCTAGAAATTTACTAGAAATTCATAGTCATTCTCTTTCAAGATATGTGCTTTTTTTTAGAAATAATTAAATGTTTCTTATAAATATTTGCTTACTATGAGGCTGCAGTCTCATATCCCAAGATGAACTTTCCCGAGCTAGCATGTTCATTCTCTTCCATGGGACATGGGTTGAATGTCTGAAGCTGGAGAAGCATTTTATCCAAACCATGAGACTTCCAGTTTCTGGCGGAAAGACTCAACTTGTCCTAGAGATAGTGAAGAGGTGGTTCCCGAAGCTTTGCATCTCCCCACATACGACTGGAATCACGTTGCCACATGGCCCATACCTCCGCAAGGAAAAAATGTTAGATACGGGCTTTGTGTATTTCCTGTCGGTCCCTCCTTGGGGAGGAGAGCAGCTCCTGCAAATGACCAAAAGAGGACCAATCTTCCCCGAATGACTCTGAGTTTCCCAGAACTACGAAGGCCTTCCAGAGAGTCTCGGTCTCAAAAGCAGCTAGAGATGGTCAGGACACAGACCTAACAGATGTGAGTTGAATTGATGTGTTGTAGAAATCTCATTATAGTTTGGTCCAAAAATATGGAAAAAATGGGAGAGGAAAGTCAAGATGAGGACCTTTCAAAGAAAAATTATGAAGTCCTAAAGGATCTGAAGAACTCCTGTAGTATATTCATTGATAGGCAGAAATACAAGATAATTATGTTTTATTTCAGATAATGTTCACTGTACCAACATACAAGGACCTCAAGAAGGTAGGTGAAAGTCATCTGTGATATGACTCTTGCCATTTTGTAATATATTAGTCCAAAAACTTACAGTATATCAATCTATCCACAGAATACTGATGATGCCACTCTGTTCTACAGAGGAAAGAACTCTAGATGATATTGCTCTTTTGCTTAAATATAACACATTATTACAATAGTTAAGGTATAATCTCTTGTTTCAAAATAAGACTTTGGTGATTTTTGTTCTTACATCGGATAAGATTTAGTCCCAATATCTATAACATATTCATTACAATACAACAACCTTGCATTTATTTTCTCACTATTAGCAACTCCTTCTCATTGCCTGAAATGACACCTAAAAATGAGATGTAGTCAAGGAAGAGCAGTATCATTAAATAAATGTAAAATAAATACATGTAATATATGTAAAAATACGCAAAATAAATATAAACACCAGACAAAATTTTCCCTCTATGATTTCTTGTTATAAAACCAATTAACAAACTACATACCGAATTAGTAATTTTTTTATGGAAGTTTTTACTTCCTGGTTTCGAAGTGTATAAATAATAGGATTCATCAGTGGAAATATTACAGTATGGAAGAAAGACACTACCTTGTCAGCTGGTAAGGCCCTGAACGGACGAGTATAGATGAAAATTGCAGGTCCAAACATAAGAAATATAATAATAACATGGGTTGTACATGTGTATATGGCCTTGTTCTTCCCTTCAGAAGCTGACCCATGAACATGGCATAATATAACTGCATAAGAGGACAGAAGCCCTAGGAAGCACAGGAGAGTGAGCAGGCCACTGTTGCAAACCATCAGGACCTCCACTGCAAAGGTGTCAGTGCAGGCCAGCTTGACGACTTGTGGAATATCACAGAAGAAGTTATCCAGTTGGTTTGGACCACAGAAGGGTAAGTTGAGGATGAGCATCACCTGAATAATGGAGTGGATAAAACCTCCAAGCCACTGACATAACAACAAAGCATAGCAGACTCTAGAAGTCATGACAGTGGAATAGTGCAAAGGCCGGCAGATTGCAATGTAGCGGTCAAAAGCCATCACAACAAGAAGTAAAAACTCCCCTCCTCCAAGGAAATGCAAGAAAAATAGCTGAGTGATGCATCCTTCATAGGAAATTACCTTCTTCTCAGAAAGGAAGTCCACAAGCATCCTGGGAGCCACGATGAAGGAATAAGAGGCATCAAGAAAGGCCAAGTTACCCAGGAAGAAGTAGAGTGGGGCTGTGAGCCCAGGGTCTGTCTTGATAGTGATAATGATGAGGATATTTCCAGGCAAGATGATAAGGTAGAAAATTAAGATCAGCACAAAGACCAAGAATTGAATTTCATGAGACTGGGTTAGTCCAAGGAGGATGAATTCTGTCACAACAGTACTGTTTTCTATCTCCATCTCCTCTCCCTACAGAATATCAAAAAATGAAGGGTTTATTTCTGTCCCTCCCATCTATCTTATAGTTCTTGAACTAGAAATATAATGTGTCACATGCATTTTATCCATGTCTCTCCACATCTTAGAATGTTTCTTCTATCTTTTATGCATCCTTATTTTACAACTTCCAAATTCTCGTTGTGCAGTTACAGACCATATGCCAGTTTCCTGGGTCTTTTTCTCATTTCTATGAGAGATGTCAATATTGTTCCTGACTAGAGAAACTTACCCCAAATATTGAGATCTTCATGCCTTTATTTTAACAGAGAACTAAGTAAAAAAATTGACAGCAAAGAGAAGTGATAGAAATATTACATATGTGTTCAACATCAGGAGAGAGTATGATGTTTTGTTGATATGAAAAGTGTCTTGGGGACAAGAGAGATAGCTCAAGAACTAAAGCTTTTGCCTCAAGCAAAGAACCTGAGTTCAGAACACACACCTCACTTAAAAATGTGAGAGGATATGGCAGTGACAAATGATTTTAGTCAAAGAACTTGCGTTCAGAACCCACACCTCACTTAAAAATGCTCAGAACAAACAAATGAGGTAGAACAAATACATACACATATGCAAAAGATTCCAGTTTTCTTTTGTGTTACTACAATAAAGCACCCTGAAAAAAGCAACTTAATAAAGGAAGGATTTATTTGGTTGGCAGTTTAAATATAGTTCATCATGATGGGGAAGTCAAGGCAGTAAAACCTTGAACTACATTGTATCCAGTCAAGAAGCAGAGAGAGAGGTAGCCTAGAGTCTGCCTATCTGGTGACAAGGTTCACACAGCCCGCCTGACTTTGATTCCCTCAGTTGCCTGGTCCCCACAGCTAATGTAAGATGGCCCTTAGCTTTGCCCACTCACTAGCAAACTACACTCCTATCCACTGCTAATCACACACACACACACACACACACACACACACACACACACACACACAGGAAATGAATCCAAATAGAATATAACATATGAAACCAAACTTCAAGAATAAAAACAGTCCGCCAGGAAGGCTTGCAGTCCAGGGAAGACACACTGCTCCTCAGGTAAATCCTCCCAGCCTATCCCCACCCTCCAGGTCACCCACTCATCTCAGCTCCACCCACCAGCCAGCCAGAGAAGCACCCAGTCTGCTCCAGGCTAGGGAGAGTCACTAGGCCACACCCCAGGTCCCAGGTGACTTGAACCATCACCAGCAGCTCTGCCCTTTCTGCCCTGGAAACTCACAGTCCAGGGAGGACACACTGCTGCTCAGTAAATCACCCCAGCCCCCAGGTCATCTGCTCATCCCAGCTCCTTCCACCAGCCACCCTGAGCAGCATCCAGTCTGTTCCA
Organism: Typhlomys cinereus; assembly: GCA_023101885.1. Classification (NCBI taxonomy): domain Eukaryota; kingdom Metazoa; phylum Chordata; class Mammalia; order Rodentia; family Platacanthomyidae; genus Typhlomys; species Typhlomys cinereus. The sequence continues at coordinate 351,889 of JALPQD010000136.1, read as the reverse complement.
GGCTTGGGAGGGCCACTAGGCCACATCCCAGGTCCCAGGTGAACTGCGCCTTCACCAGCAGCTCTGCCCTTTCTACCTGGAAGCTCAAGGTACAGGGAGGACACACTGCTCCTCAGAATTCAACAGAGTCCAAAGAAAACCCAAGCAAAGCTCTAGGGGACAAAGGCCATACATTTGAAATCCTTTAAAATCATCCTATCACATGGGAGAGATTCCTCACATCCAGCCCAAAGATAAGTAAACCCTTTTACACCATCCTGTTCCTTTCAATTATTAATTCAATTATTAATCAAGTATATTAACTTTTCCATATAGCCACCGCCAAAACATATACAACTTCAGGGACTATACCACTCACTCTCACATATCACCAAGGAACTAAATTGTAAAAGTGCACTACCATACTAAATATTCACCCCCTGTCCACAAAATGTGACTTAATTGATGTACTGAGTCTAATAGCCTCATCTACGAAATAACAATAACAATAAACAAGCATACCCAACTCCAAGGCAAACACTAGTAATAACTGCTTAAGAGCAGTAATACCAACTAATTCAGTTCAGTCAAAAACACACAGAAACTACCAACATATCATTGACCCCCCAAAGGCTAGCACGGATCACAGACACTGGGATCCTTAGAGAAAAGGTATTAACAGCCACAATAGTGTTCCTATACTAAAGGCGAACACAAGAAAAAGCTCCAGACAATGCTACTGAGTCCTTACACCTCATCAGAGAGGAGGACCCATAGGGAAGTTTGACATGCACACTAAAGGATGCTCCAGGGATGGGGGGACTGGGAGAAAGGGGGAGGAAGGAAGGAGAAAAGGGGGGGAGGGAGCAAGGGGTACCTATTAAGCTTGCATGAGTGGAAAATAAATAAATAAATAAATAAATAATGAAATAATAGACAGTGAAAGAAAAACATTCCATGATAGAAACAGATTAAAAGAGTATATGGTAGTAAAGGATGCTCTGGGGATTGGGGGGGAGGCACTGGGGGATGAGGAGAGAGACGAGAGGGGAGAGGAGAGAAGGAGGATTGGGGGAGGGAGAGGGGGGAGGGGACCAGTGTACCTGTTAAGTTTGTATGAGGGGAAATAATAATAATAATTTTAAAAAAGAGTATATGGCCACTAAGCTAGGACTACAGAGGATATTGGAAGGAATGTGCAAGATGGTAGAAAAGGATGAACACATCAAAGGGAATTAATGATACCATCACAAGAGCTGACGAGGGACTAAAAATGCAAACACCACCACAAGATCATCAAATTGTCAAGAACCATTAAACACCTTTCAATAATAACTTTAAATGTCAATGGGCTCAGTTCCCCAATCAAGAGACACAGGCTTATAGGTGGATCAAACATCATGACCCATTAATTCTCTGCCTCCAAGAAATGCACTTCATCAGGAAAGACAGACACTTTCTCAAGGAGAAAGGATACTTGAAGGTACTGTAAGTAGATGGAAAGAAGAGACATGCAAGAGTTTCCATTATAATATCAGACAAAACGGAATCCAAATTAAAGCAAACCATAAGAGATATAAATAAATACTATGTTTTAGTTGAGGGAACATTCCAACAGAAGGCTGTTATAATCCTAAACAACTTACCAAACATAGGAGCAACCAAAAGGCAGGAAAACAGTACACCAAACTGTTCTGTAAATACTTGCTATTATATCCATAGATTGGAAGAGCACTCAACACTCAACTTAGAAGCCTGATTCTACAACAGAAGTAATTATCCCTGCCCCCTCTCTCCTACTCCCTCTCTTCTTTCCCTCCCTCCCTCTCCTCTCTTCATCAATCCATCCCACTCCATCCCACCTTCCTGTCTGTCTGCTTGTAGGGGATCTCAGTACCCAGACATGGCAGCCTAGTACAATGGAAGAGCAGTAAAATAGACAGCAAGCCAGAATACAGAGTACTGGCAATCCTGCATTGCTCACCCAGAATCAGACCAACCAAATATCTCCCCATCCTAAAGCTTGTGGAAGAAGGGGTGGTAAGATTGAAGAGCCTACAGATGGGAAGGTCCCCCACTAAACAAGATATTACATTCAAGGCAAGGCTGCTACATCCAGAAACTCACTGCAGTGAGACTTGTCTTTACCAGACTTACATAATGGCTGATATACCAACATGCAAGGATCTCAGAAGAAATAATTACTTGCAGTGGAAACCTTAGGAGCTAGGGTAGACAGATGAAGGGAAGTGTCCTTATCAGTAGGTCTGACCAAAGAAGGGCCACTGGATTTGCCACAGAGGCCTGAAGCTCCACTAGAATAGACGATCCAGAGAGAACCCTGGGACCCAGGGATAATTACTCAACATGCTTGTAAAACTAGGAAAAAGTTTAAAAATTAAAACAGAAGCAGAGAGATGTGAATAAATACTTGTGTTCAACTTGCTTTCTCCATGTGTATATTACAAGGGCCCTGCCCAGAGAATACTCCCACCATATTAAGAAGAATCTCCCCATATCAATAAATATGATCAAAATAATCCCTCACAAATATTCTCAGAGTTTAACTTTAATCTAGTTAATTCCTTACAGGTGTGCCTACAGGTTTGTTCCCTAAGTATTGCATTGAAAATTAACAGTAACCATCTCAAAAAAGTAAGACAGAATCACCCCATCTATATTGTTTTATCCAATTCTTTCAAATTCTGTTTTATAGTATTATATAGCATGATGGTATTATTGTTCATAAAATATACAAATATAATGTACATTCTCTCTGTTAAGTGATTTATAACTGAGACAATTTTTTTTTGCAGAAGAGGAAGCAGCAAGAGCTTAAAGATGGAGAGGACCCATGATATGCATTATACTCCACAAAAGTTAGGGCTGCAATAGCCATAATCGAACTTTGCATGGCCTGTGCAATGACTGACATGTCAACGACCCCCCCAAGTCTAGCATGGATCACAGGCACTAGGATCTTCAGAGGCAAGGGATTAACAGTCATAATAGTGTTCTCATACTGAAGGAGAGCCCAAAAGAGTCTTTACACCTCACTGGACTGGAAGACTCATAGAGAAGTTTGGCATTCACACAAAAGGATGCTCTAGGGAATGGGAGAAGAGGAAAGGGGAGCCACTTGAAGAAGAGGAGGAAGGGGATGAAAGGAAGGGGAAAAGGGGGACTTGGGAAGGGTGGAGGGAGGGAGGGAACTGGGTTACATATTGAGCTTGTATGATTGGGGAAAAATAAATTATAAATTTTTTAAAATGCACATATTCACTATAAATATAACTAAAAATAAAAATAAATGAAAAAATAAAATAAAATGAATTATATTAAAAAGGAAACAAAATTTTAAAAGCCAAAGGTTCAAGAGTTGGGGGAAAACATTAACTCATAATTGAAAAACAATGTTTCACATGTTCATTTCTTTACCCAGCAAATTTACTTTTAAGTAATGCTATTGAATATGAATGTCAAGTTATATAAAAAAAGATCTCATTAATAACCTCCACTAAAAAGAGGGACAAAGTAAAAATAGGAAAATTTAAAAACATAATAAAATCTCATATTGAGAAGTCAATGGGAATATTCACAATAGCATAACTGTTAGAATATGAAAAGAATTCATACCTATGTATCTATTTAACTATCTGTCTGTCTGTCTGGCTGTCTAAATCCTGAAAGTTTAACAACACAGATTTCCATGTATGTTCAAAACTGAGAATTATGAAAGAAATAACATTGTATCATAAAAGCACATCTGTATTCATGAAAATTGTATCTTAAGCAAAAGAAATGCTCAAAAATTGCATATCAAGGGAACAAAATTGGGTGAGAACACATACATACATTGCAATTATGTATGAGTGTCAAAAAACAAAATTAAATTAAAAAGGAAAAAATTGCATATTGCTTTATCAGAATTGCCTTATCTGCTTTCTTTTTTCCATTTTCTTTCTTCCTTTTTGTATTTATCCATTTATTTGCCTGCTTTGTATATAAATATTGCTATATAAAAATAATTTAAGAATTCCATTCTGTAAGATCATTGATCCTTTAACTCCTGTCCTACAATTCAGGTCACACTCTGCTCCTTCCCCATCCCACAGTCTGCCCATACCTCTGGGACTTTCCCCCATGAAGCTGCGAGCAAGTTCAGCCTCCCTTTCCACTGTCCAGGACTGAGACCACTTTAAATTATAGACAGTCTTTCTCAATGCATTCCTAACTTTTGACAAGTATGGTAGGCCAAACTCACATTCATGAAGAAAAATTGCTTGCTACACTGAAAAAGCTGTAAAAGTCAGAAGCTCCATTTGTCCTTTGGGCTTTGAAGAGTTTTCTCTAAAGGCTACAGATTCTCACTCTTCCTGCCATGTTATTCATGAGGGCTATTTCTCCTATGCTTCTCCTTTTCGCCATCTTGCCCACCTCAAGACCAAATAATGGCCCTGTGACTATAGGTCCCTATGTTCTAATAGTGCTCATGTTTTTAAAATTTTTTCTCTAGTGTTAGTTTCCTCATCCATAAACCAAGCAACTTTCCTTTTTATCTTAACATGTTCTAATACTCTTAACTTGCATGTATCCTTCAACTTTATTTTGAAGTTGTTGGTTTTTTTTTTTCATTTTTCCATCATCTCTGAATTTAGGTATGTCAGATTCTCTCATGTTCTTGTGCTTTCTGTCATCCACTTCTCTTCTGTCATTGATACATTACCATACAATGTTTTCCGTCTATTACATCTTTGATTCATGTGCTCCTTTGTGTATTTTCTACACAGTTCTTACATCATACTCTTCACAAATTCAGACTGAAATTACATGCTCCTAAGTTAGGCATTCCTGAAAAATAAAACAGCAAGAAAGCTAAGACAAGCTTTCTCTTCAAACTACATTAAGAGAAAAAATACTGTTGGCAGAAGTTAAAAGGAAACCGGATGTTCATCATGACCTACAATTCATAAGTCTGTTTCAATAAATGCAAAATTCACTGAGCTCTGGTAATGGAATCTGGCAGATACACACACTGTCTGAGGCTGTGACTCTGTTAGTCCAGGATGGTGCTTGAAAGTTCATGGAACTGGTATTTGAATCTTGATTCCTGCTCAGAGGCAATAATGTTCTTCCACTCTAATCTTCCACTCTATGCACACTACATACTTTTATATATGTCTCATTTTCATAAGTTATACCTTTATATTTGAGCTGACTTCTTTGCTTCATAGTTTCTTTTTTCTTTGTCTTACAGTTATTCTTTAACCTCCTTAGTCCCGTTCATCTTACTTATATTGCTTCACTTTTTCTTTCTTTAATTTCTCCATATTTTAGCATGCCATATTTTTACTCTTTTGTCTTTATCCACTTGACATTTATAGTATTCTATGTTTGCTTTCCATTAATATTGAGAAGCCTCATAATAGTTTACAGAACAATACAAGAAATTCTTCACACTAATTATCTTAGGAATCAAATATTTAATTAATAATTCAATTTTAAATCCTTTTGAACAATAATTAGAAATGTTCTGAAACCATTTTAACTGTTTCCTACCCTCTTGCCTGTTTTATCTCATTGAAATTTATCTTTGTGAGATCATTTATCTTTTTGCTTAAAATAAATTTCTCATTAAGCTACATGTCAGTAAAAACATGTTTAACATCTCCCCAAAATAAAATGTAATATCTATGAATAAGTATTCTCTTGTATGTAAATAATTGGGGAATAGAAAAGCTACTTTGGTATGTTTTCAGAAATATGGCTATGATTAACGAACATCATCAATATTGGGCCTTTAGTAATGCTGATGCCAGTTTCTAAAACTCACTGCATGAGTACATGGAATCATTGACCACTGCAGTTTCTCGGTTTCAGTGTTTATAAGCAAAATAATTTTATTCTCAAGTTTTAGCAAGTACATGTGAGGATTGTCATTGAATCTTCCTCAGATTAAACTTTGTTAAAATCTGATTGTTTGGTTTGATAGTGCATAAGACAAGAATGATATTATTAATTTCTGTGCTCAAATATGAGTAAATTAAAACTAAATAAGAGACATTTTGAAGCTAGAGTAATGTCAGTCAGTGAAATGATTATATTTCAGACTTGAGGGTCTGAGTTTTATTTCCAGAATCCACATTAAAATGTCAGGCATAGTATTAAATCTTCTAACCCTAGTGCTGAAAAGGTGAACACAGACTAATCCCTGAGGTTCACTGGCCAGCCAGCATAGCCTTCCCAATAAGCATCTGGTTTGATAAATAAGGTAGAAAGGAGTCATCAGGTACTTCAGAAATCCTGAGGTTGACTTCTACCGTGTCCAGATGAACACACACACACACACACACACACACACACACACACACACACACACACAGTACTTTGAATTCTAAGAAGTAAATACATTATATAGATTCTTCTTTCTTTACCTTTGGAATGGTTCCTAAGATTTAAAAAAAAGTCACTTAATTTTGCTATGTATCACACTATATGCAAAAGGGGAATCTTGTGTCGAGCATAGGTATGGAAACCATGTGAGAGTTTGCAAAGATTCTCTCCACATCTCTCAGCTTAGCATTTCTCATTGATTTTAAGTCTTGTTCCCTCATCGTTTCCAAGATGATTTATAATAATTACTGTATGTATCCCTAACACAACAATTTTATTTGGAGAAATTAGGCCTGTATTAATTGAGAATGCCTAAAGATTTAGTTGCACTATTGATTTCAGACTGCACATATTATTATCTTATTTGTGTTACAACTTTTGACATTCAAGGCAGTAAATGCACATAAAGATTTAGATCTGTTTGCATCTCTTCTTTTTATTACTTATAAATATGAAGAATAATGAAAATGTTTACCTCTCTAACAATCCACCAATACTCTCACCCAGCAAACACCACCTTCTAATGAAATAGACAAGTGTTCACTTTTGTTTTTAAATATTTCTTCTCACAAAGGGACCTCATAAACTTTGAAATAGTCAACTAGTTTTTGATTTTGATAAAATGCAGACTACGTCTTGGGAATTTGAAGGCTAACAAAGCTATAGGGATTTCAGTGGGAATCAGCAAAATGCCAGTAAGATATAAACAAAAAACTATATCCACTAAACACTTTATCACTAGTGGAATCCTAAATCAATGTTCCATCAGTGATAGATTGTAGAATAACAAAATTATTTATTAAGTAGTTGTGAACAAACAATTTATTCAATTTCCTAAGTTGCAACTTAACATGTCAAAAAAAACCTAAACAAATGATAAGAAAGTATTGTTTTAACAAGAAAGAACAACAAAAAACAAGGCACTTAATTTTACTGTGTAGCACTACTACATGAAAAAGGGGAAACTCATGTCAAGTGTAGGTATGGAAACCATGTGAGAGTTGGCAAAGATTTTCTCCACATCTCTCAGCTTAGCATTTCTGCATTGACTTTATGTGGAGACATAAGTGCCAGATATGTTACCAGGGAATCCTTTTTGTAAATTCTTAGCATTATTGAATAAAAAAGAAGATCGATGGCAATTATATGAGTATTTGAGAGAAAAACAATGAGGAAGGCAAACAGCAGAAGGACAAGGAGAAAAGGAAGAGACAAAATCACATTTCCTGCATCAGGTCCAACAATTTTGAGATCCACTAGCAATATCAGAGAGTGAAGGGACCTCTCCAGAAAGAACAAGGAGGCATTTGAGAGTGTCAGGCAAACACTCTCAGTATTTCTAACTCCCGAAAGAAGAGATACCACAGATGGAAAAATAACTTTCTCCTCAAAGAGTATAAGAGGTAGTTTATTCTTGAGTCAAATATTTGTGACTCAGAAACATATCTAATGACAATCAGGTGTCTTGTCATATATTCAAAGGATTTATCTAATAATCATCAAGATCTTAGGTTTCATACAGAGGTGTGTAATAAATGTCTGTTAAGAGAGATAAAGATGGGGCTGGAGAGGTGGCTCAGGGGTTAAGCCTCTGCCTTGCAGGCAGAAGGTCCTGAGTTCGGATCCTAGACCCCACGAATAGACATCGAACGGAAGCGGGAGAGGCCTGTGTTTCTGGTCCTGGTAAGGCAGAGCCTGTGAATCCCGGGGCAGAGTAAACAAGGAGGAGGTGGAGGCGTCCATGGTGGTTCCCGAATTCGTCCGTGGTTCTACACACACACTCATACATACACATACATGCGCACACACACATACACGCACAATTGGAGAAATAATAAAAAAATTTAGAAAAAAAAAGAGGGATAAAGATGATCCAAGGTAATCTTGGTCTGGACTTGCAACATTCCAGACCTTTCCATGTCCTCGATGCTCTATGCAGTCAATCAGTCTTGCAGGTGAGTCTCTTTCAAGTAGTATATATTGAGAGTTTACACTGTTGGCCAAGAATCCAATTATGTAGGGTCATTTATTAAATATTATATTGTGTTCTTCATAATAGGAAGGTTTATTGCTAGGATCTGATGTAGATGAAACTTAGTAATAGACAGGAAAGCAGATTTCCAGAAGATGAATAGCTGGTAAAACATTGAAGGAAGAAACTCCTAGTATCATTATCAAATTGATTAACCATCATGATCCAGGTCTGTAATTTTTAACTGGTTGTCATACCAGTTAGTTGGAGAAGCAAATGAATAGCTAGCAATATAGTATTGCATTAAATTTTCAATAATATTATCTTTAACGTACTGATTATTAGAAACAGTGGCAGAAACAAAAGACTAGACCTGTTAGGAATCATCATTTTGCAAGTCTTGTGAATATAACCAAATCTTATTTCTTATTATAATAAAAAGAGATATGGGATTCCATTTGAAGTTACTATGATATTGTCTATTTCCTTTTATCTTAGAAAAAATATCAATAGAATCATATTGTTTAGCATAGTTAGTGTTATTATTATTATTAATACTAACAGAAAAAAATATTTCCTTTTGGCTGTCAGTGTTTGAATTTAAGAAATAGGCATCTTTACCTATCTGTGGAATGGCCCATAGAGAGGCAACTTGGTATACCACAGAGGCCTGAACCCCCAAAAGAGTAGACTAGCCAGAAGGATCCCTAGTATCCATAGAAGCATACAGACAGAGGGTTGGAGGGAGTGCTAAGGATTGAAGAAGAGAAGAGAAGGTACAGGAGGGAGGGGGATGAACAAAGAAGGGATGAGTACTCAATATGTTTGTTAAAATAGAAAAATTTTAAAAACTAAAGAGAAATAAGCATCTTCAAATGCAGTTTCTTTTGGAAGACTTAATGTTATACTGAAAATGAGAAAAATATTTCAAAAAGTGTACAAGTTAGGTACAGATCAACTTGACAACTGAAAACTTTGACTTTGGACATGTATATATGCAGGGTAGCTAAAGCAAGCCATGAGCAAACCTGCGGGAAATTATCAGGTTGATGAGAGAAGACCACTCCATAATGGATGGGACTATTTCCTGGAAAGGTGAATAAGATGGAAAAAGATCATTCAATATTTGCATATTTTCTAGACTTACAGTCTGGTGAGATGGTTGACCTTTCTCTCAGCAATTCCTGTGGATATTATGTGACCAGTTCAAGAGCCTCCTGTTGTTGCTATGAACTCTCCTGTCAAACTCAACTATGACACAAATCGAAAAGGAGAATAAAGCCTTGTTTTCCCATAAATTGGTTGGTTGTATATTTGTCAGGAACATGAGGACAAACTGCAACATGGACACAGTAACCACACTTGAATCCCTTTAAAATATAGAAACTTTATAGCAGGTTCTGAGTAAGTATGAAGTCATGACCAATTTTGTTAAAAACTGAGATTAGTGTCTATCATTTAGGAATATGTCAAGTAAAATGTTAAACATCTTAAATAATTAAAATATCTAAATTATAAACATCTTTAAGAACCATCAAGACTAAGAGAAATGTTCAGTTATATATTACTAGTTGTCAATGTGGTTGAAGATGAGCATCATCCAGCATCTCTAATGTCCATGTGGATGTACTCTCACCATCTCCTGAGGTCTTATAGCACAGACACTTGTTAGGAATACTAGTTGTAGCTGGACAGAGTCCTTTCCTTTAGGAAAGAAGCAATTTTTGACATGGAGCTTTTTGTTTTTCTTTTCTTTTAGTTTATGAAGTCATCTTGTTTTCTTCACTTTTTAAGGAAAAAATTACATAAAAAACATTGAATCTACAATTAGCATATTTAAAAGCAGCTTATAAAATGCTTCTCTTTTACAGAAATGATTTATGCTAATTTTAGGACATCAAAATACTTATAAAGAGATAATGAATATTCTACAAAGAAGGTAGACCTTAGGTAAAAGTCACAGCTTTACTTAATTTTAAAAACATATTAGTATCCCTATAAAGGTCCCTTCTTCTAAGAGTTTTCCCAGGCATAGGCGATGCCTGTTACCCAGAGTTCCATGACTCTACATCTGCCATCTGGGATCATCTTTGTCTACTGTTTCTTCACTATGGTGAGTCAAATATCAATTCTTTGAATAGCCCCATTCTTTTGCCCACAACTGTGAGCTATATACAGAGATCACAACTGTCCTTGATTCCCACCCTTTCCTCTGGACATGCTTTCAAAGATAGGTCCTAGTCCTGCCTAAAATTAAGGATCAACCGAAATGTGGAATTATAGAAACAGTAGAAAATAGAATATACCAGTACAAAGACCATGAGGAATACTTAGAAAACAAAACTACAATCAACCTAAATAACATGGCTCTTAAACTGGGTTTCACATAACCCTGTAGAGGTCAGTGGATTAAAAATGAGGAATGGGGAAGTAAAAAGAAAGTATGATTCTCACCGATCCTTAATTTTAATCTAGCTTTTCCTTCAAGTCTGAATGCAGACCACAAACCACAGCGATATTGGTAACACCTTGATTCAGCACCAGCAGAAACAACGGGCATTTTCAACGCTCATGACTTGTGTTGAAGCATTTTCCACAGCGTCAGAACTCCCAAAGAATCAGACCCGATGCTAGTTATTGTACTGCAACTTGCAGCTGTAGGTCAGCGTTTCCTGGCTGTGACTAGAGTTGTTACCGAGGTAAGCAACTTACAAAGAGGAAATGTACATTTTCACTCATGGCTTCAGAGCTTTGTGCAGTGCTCGCTTGTCCCTGGTGCTTGGGCTGATGGCAACATGGTGCATAGTAGTGGAAGAGGATACCTGAGAACCTATATGCCCTTCCAGAATATTCTCCAGTTGACCTCCAATTCCTTCCATCATTCATCACTTCCTAATGGATTTACCATCTCACAGTAGTGCTGATTTAGAGACCAGCCCATTAACACATAGACCTTTGAAGAATATTCAGGCTCTGAATTCCAGCAATGTATTAGTGAAGATGGTTGCGAATAACCTCATCACAGTTTCTGTTGTATCAACTATCATGTCCATAGTCGTTTTCATGTGTAAAGTATTAGCATGCATTTTATTTGATTTTGTAAAATCATTGTTCTCGAGAGGTATGCATACAGTCCTGCAGGCTGCTTAGTTTGAAAGAATGACTCAACAAAACCTGAATAAGAACAGGAATAAGGTTGTAAGAGCAGGTTAAAATAAGATCTCAAACCACCTGGAATGTCTGGATAAGTGGTTCTTGTACTGATCAATAATGAGCAGGTAGTCGACTTTGAACAGGTATCACCTTCTATCACCCAAGGCTCAAGGGGTAAGAATTTTGGAATGAGAGGACAAGAAGTGCTGCCAAATATTGCCTTCTACATAGGGGTCTTGCACCCATGAACTCACTGCAACTTACCTTCAGAAGACTTGCACAAGATCTGGCTTGTCAATATTTCATTATGGACCTACTGCCCCTTGTGAGTCCTCACGAGACACTACCCCTCCTGAGAGATGAATACATGTTAAAGCTGACTGTGGGAAGTGGAGTTACTTGCTCCAGTGGTATGCACACCGATATGTGATCATGCTCTAGCAAATGCCCAGGCATGTGCTATTACAGGCAACCCAAATGAAACTCAGTGGATCACACACATACAAAAAGACACGAAAGTACAAGAGAGGCTGATTAGGAAGCAGGTTATCAATAGGAGGTAGAGGGGATATGGGATCCAGTAATATGAGGTGAAATTACCAAAATTCATGGTATACTGTCAAAGAATAAAATAAATAATTGAGGCAAAAAATATCAGTATCATATATTTAATAATAGAAACTTTATAAATAGATTTAAATATTTGTGAATTAAAATGAATATATATACAATCCTTATATAATTTAGCAGGTATGTTTGAAGTGGGAATGATATTTTCCAAAGGAATTTTTCTCTACTGTTAAGGCAGTGACTAGTTACAAAGTCAAGGCTTTGGAAACATATAAAACATAAAAATTTAATGTCATTTAGAAAAAGACTAAAACAAAATTCTTTTCTATGCAAGCTATTTTGCAAGCTATTTTTTGTAAACTAAGAGCAGATGAACATTAAAAAGAAGTCTTATCGTAAACAGATTATTAGTTTTATTTCTGGGTATTAAATTTTGTCTTAAAATTTTAATGGTCTTTATATTATGTTAAACTTATTTCTAATCATATTCACTTTTGAAACTGAAGTATAATATTTCTATGACACACTTTAACCTCCTAAATCTATTCTCATGCATTTTCATTTTGGGATTTACTGTATCATACAAAGTCATGTCTCATCCAAGGTTATTTTTATTTTCCTTCAGTTTTCATATCTCCTTTTCTTTTTTTAACATTTTTTATTATTATTTCCGCTCATACAAACTTAATAGGTACACCAGTTCCCTCCCTCTCTCCTCCTCCCTCCACCCCCCTGCTCCCCCTCCCCTCACCCTTTCTTCCTCATCCCCCAGTGCCTCCCCCCCCACAATCCCCAGAGAATCCTTTAATGTGCATGCCATACTCTCCTCTGGGCCCTCCTCTCTGATGACGTACAAGGACCCAGTGGCATTTCCCTGAACCCTTTCTTGTGTTCCCCTTAAACATAGGAACACTATTGTGGTTGTCAATCCCTTGCCTCCAAGGATCTTGGTGCCGTTAGCAAATGCTAGACTTTGTGGGGTCAATAGTGTGTTGAACATTGTGCAGGGCATGCAAAGTCCAATTATGATTGCTTCGGCCCTAACTTGTGTGGAGTATCTTGCATATCATTGCTCCTCCCATCCTTGGGCTCTTACACTCTTACCGCCCCCTCTTCCGCAAATTTCCCTGAGCTTCAGGATGGGGAGAGATTAGGCTGGCCTAGTTCTAGGTGGTTGATATAGAGTCTCTGAAGTTCTGGATTATAGTTTGTTGATTTTCTTTTGCAGTTTTGCTGCTCCTGCAATACCCTTCACTCCATTCTGATGGGTATTGTATGTCACCCTTGCAGTCCTTGATGGAGGCCTATTTTCTCTGCTGTAACATGGTACCCTCTCTCCTTGTTTCTAGTGTGGCCCTCCTACCCCATCCCTCCTTTCATAATCCTTGCAATTACTGTAGGTATTACAGAGATTTATCTTTGATTGTCTCTAGGTGGGCTGGGTGAGTTTGGTACTAGGAGCCACCTATTAGGGAGTACATACAGTGCTTAATATTCTGGGTCTGGGATACTTTACTCAATATAATTGTTTCTAATAACATACATTTCCCGGCAAATTCCAGTAATTCATCATTTTTGATGGCTGAGTAGTACTCCATTGTATAGATGTACCACCTTTTCCTTATCCACTTGTCAACTGTTGGACATTTGGGTTGATTCCATGACTTTGCTATTGTAAACAGTGCTGCTATCAACATGGTCATGCTTGTGCTATCAAAGTGAATTTTTGCTGTATGTGGGGTTATTCCCAAGTGGAATCGCAGGGTCATATGGCATTTCAATCTTTAATTTCTTTAAGAATCTCCAGATGGCTTGCCAGAGTGGCTGTATGAGCCTGCATTCCCACCATCAATGTAGGCGAGTTCCCCTCTCTCCACATCCTCTCCAGCATTTGTTGTTGTTTGTATTGTGGATTTTTGCCATCTTGACCAGGGTGAGATGATCTCTCAGGGAAGTTTTGATTTGCATTTCCCTGATGGCTAAGGAAGTGGTGCATTTTTTAAGATATTTGTTAGACATTTTAATTTCATCCCTGTTAAAGTTTCTTTTACGTTCCAGGGCCCATTTTTTAATTGGGCCATTAGTTTCCTTGGTGTTTAGTTTTCTAAGTTCTTTGTGCACTCTGTATAATAGAGCTCTATCAGATATGTGGTTAGTGAAGATTTTTCTCCCATTCTGCGGGTTGCCTTTGAGCTTGTGTTACAGTTCCTAAACAGACATCCAATGGCACAGTCACTGCTTCCAACTCTCAACAGTTGGGATCTTGTGAAATTAAAGAGCTTCTGTTCAGATAAAGAGATTGTAACACGAGGTCAAAGCCTACCCACAAAATGGAAGAAAATCTTCACTAACCATATCTCCTTTTCTTTGCTTGATTGTTCCTTTCTGCATTATTATCATCATTTATTGTTATTTCTTTTACAGAAATTTTTTTCTTTTTTCCTTTTTTTTTTTTTGCCTAATCATGCAAGCTCAATAGGTAACCCCTCCTTTCCCTCTCCCATCCCCTTCCTTCCTCCCCTTCTCCAGGTGCCTCCTGCTTTCTCCCTCCCCTCCAGAGCATCTCTTTATATAGACACTGAATTTCCTCTGAGTCATCTACACTAGTGAGGGTTCAGGACTCAGTGGTACAGCCTGTGCCCCTTCTTGGGCTGCCCACTAGTATGGGACCTGTATTATGACTGTTTAACTCCTCTAAGAATCCTCTAAGAATCCCACCTCCTGAAGTCTTCTCCCCTGTGATTCCTGCTACACTATGGGGATCATTGACATGTCAGCCATTGTGCAGGTCAGGCAAAGTCCAATCACATTGTGGCTATATTCTGGCTGCTGCAGCCCTAACTTGTGTGGAGTATCTTGCACATCCTTGGTTCTCCCCTACTTTAGGCTCTTACAATCTTGCAGCCCCTTCTTCTGTAAGGTTCCCTGAGCTTTACATGGGGAGAGATTTGGCTGGCCTGTTTCCAGGTGAATAATGTAGGGTCTTTGGTATTCTGAATTATGGTTTGTTGTTTTCACTTTTGCTGTTCCTGCACTGCCCTTGACTGCATCTTGATTTGTATTGAAGGTTGTATCTCCTAACCAAAAATAAAAGACTGTTTAAATGAAGATCTTAATATAAGAGGAAACTTAAAGGTAGATGAAGGAATAGGAGTAGGACACAGCAGTGGGGGTGGGAGAGTGTCCCATTTGTCGGCTGGTTACCATATAACTGCTAGTCCCTATATTCTCCCAGACTGGGGAGATCAACCCTGTTCAGTCCCAAGTGACCAGGAAGGGAAGTGAGAATGACCTGCACTAGATGCCTCGCTACTTACATGCAATACATGACCATGGCCTTATTTCTCTATTGGAAGATGTTCCTCTTTCTCCTTTCTTTTGAGGTCCTCCTTCCCCTCTCCTCCCTTTATAATCCTTATCTTTTACAAAATTTTGAAGACACAATTTTACAAGATCATTACATTTCAAACAAAGCCCCAGAAAACTGTATCTCTGCACCTTTGAGCCTTAGAATGTCTATGGTTAAACCCATAATACACACACACACACACACACACACACACACACACACACACACACACAATCATAACACAACTAAAAACATAGAAATATACCATCATTTTAATCCTGGAAGAGTGTATCTAGTATCCCAGATGGGTATAATTATCCCATATAAAAAATTACATCCTGGTGCAGGAATAATTATTTCTTAAAATGTTTCATGCTCTTTGGATCTAAACCTGGATGAGTGGAGGGAAATGCACATATCAGTGGGATGGCCTGAAAAGAGGTAATTTGATATATACTATGGAGGTTGAGCCCACACAGGAGTAGACAAGCTAGAGTGAACCTGGAGGTCCATAGAAGCACAGAGGTGGAAGGATGAGTGGGAGTGGGAGGGAATGGTAAAGGGACAGGAGGGGATAGAAGGAAGGGGGAAGGAGAGAAGCTGGGATAAATACTCGATATCCTTATAAAAGCAAAAAAAAAATTACTTAATGCACTCAAGGGGCAGGGATTTCTCAGATCATTTTGCAGAACCAGAAAGTGACCAAGATCATGATCAGAACTGTCTGATTAGGTATGTTTTCATCTTCCAAAAAGATTTTCTTAAATTAAGTGTGTGTGTGTGTGTGTGTGTGTGTGTGTGTGTGTGTGTGTGAAGAAGGCACCTAAGTGTGTTGACCTGTGTAAGCCCAAAGATGACACTGGAAATCATCCTGTATTTCTTTCCCTTCTTATTGATTTGCTCTGGGGTTTCCCAGGCTCCACCTTACAGGACTAGAATTGTAGATCACCACCATTTCTGCCTGGCATTTTTTTCTGTTGGAACCCAGGTTCTTTTACTTGCAAGACAAAGGCTTTAACCTCTAATCTATTTCATCAGCCCAAATCCTTTGCTATTCTACATTTCGATTTTGAAGCCATAATTATTCTTAGAGAAAATAATCTGTTGGTGTGAGATGAATCAGTTCTTCAAGGAAGGCCCTATCCAAATGAAAGGATATACCATATTCTCAACATTTCTTGTTTATTTCTTAACTTAAAGAATTGAGAACTGTGATGTTCAGTGTTAATTATCAACTTGACACCTAGGAAATAACTAGGATCAAGGTTAGTCACAAAGAATGTCTGTGAAAGTTTATAAAGGTTGTTAAATGATCTAAAGACCCATTTTTATTGGTAATATCATTCTTACTGGACATTCTTACTATACATAACAGAGAAAAGCAAACTGAACATTAACATCCTGTTCTTATTTTCTTGTCTGTGGCTATAATATGCCTCAAACTCCCGTTCCCATGACTTCCCCTCCATGATGGGCTATACTTGGAATTTCATTTGTTAGGATGTTTTCTTACAGCAAAGGAAAAAAATTAAAGAAAGTGTTTGGGTTTTCTCTAAAGATTATCAAGAAAACAAAATTAATCAATGTTTATAGAAACTAAATGTGGCAATTTTACCCTGTAATTGTTCTGTATTATTTTTCATTTTAAAGGTAAAACTAAGTTTATTAATCAATTTACAGAAAAAATAAGAACATATCTCTGAAATAAATTTCACAATCACATATGTATTTGTTCTATCTTTTAGTTCAATGACAGAGTAATAGGAAGAAACATTGAAATAGTGTAGAGAGAAATGTGTACGATGCAAATTGAAGTGATAAAATGGTCAGAAAAAATGAAAAACAAAAGATAAGCATAAGTAAAAAGATAATAATATGCTTTAAAATTTTTTAGCTAACAGGAACTCATCCACAGAATGCACAATCTACAAATCTACTGGTATTAATGGAAATAAATGATAAAGAAAGGTAAATAAAAGAAAGCAGAAAAAGAGAAGGAAAATGTACGAGGTCAGAGAGGTACAAAGGCCTCTACCAGTCCTATGATAAAGTAGATTAGAGTCTTCTCAACAAAGACAAGACTTCAGAAAAATATTTTCCACATGGCTAAAAATCACAGTTTGGGACTCCTCTCACTTCTTAACATTCATCCTAAAATGTATTCTAAAATTAGCCCAAAGTCTAAGTTAATCTTTATAATAGAAACTTGTAACTCAGATATTCAGGATATGAATGAACTTGATAGCACTTATTTAAAAGGAAAAATTAAATGATCTTCTCAAGAAATGAGTAATAATGATTTAACAAAATATAACATTCATTTCCAATTGAAATAAAAGAGAAAACAAATCTCCCAGAAAACCTGGAACAAAAGGAAATTTATTCAATCTTTTAAAATTACATCTAGAAATAGTTTCAGAAATTATACATGTATTATGTTGAAAGTTTGAATTGTTTCACCCTAAAATTGGAAACAAGATTTGTTCTTACAATTTGTATCCAAAAGCACTTATGTTGGAAAGAACACTACTTTTGTAATTTATTTGTGAGAAAAAAAAATTTTAAGTGAGATAACTAGAAGAATCCAAATTTCCCCAACAATTATCAAGTAAATTCTTGAGGAAATGTTGTTACCTTACTTTGATCATTATGCACTGTAAATAAGTATTAAATTGCCATACATGCCTCATAAATATACAGAAATATCATTTTCAATAAAATGAGAAGCAAAAAATAAAAAGGTTTATAAAGTTATACGTGTAAAATCTATTAATACATGCTAATAATACAGCATGAGAATTTTAATTTTGTGAGCAATATTTACAATAACATCAAAATCAATCTATGCTAATTTTGCTTAACATGGTGATATAATATAAACCAGATCCAGAAAGTCAACATTACATTTTTACTCATATGGGGTCTAGAGGGTAAAAAAAAAATATATGCATATAAAGGGTGAACATGATGGAAAGTGGGGAGGAGGGAGAGAGATACACTATGATCAAAGTGTATTTTAAATATTTATGAAAACTGCAAGAAGAAATCATTATTTTGTACTATATATATACATATATACATTTATGACAATTCACAAAAGCAATCTTTATCTGAATGGGGTATAGTTAAAGTAGAAAATACATGCTTGAGGACAATTTGCCGCACTTTCTCTAATTCTTAAACATTTATTTCACAAATAGATAGTATACCTATTCAAGGTATCAAAAGCAATACAAAGATTACACTGCATAATAATGACACAATCATCTCCTACAGTGAGGGGAGGAGAGTGAGGACATATAAAATCTACTCTCACTTAAGTTAAAACAAACATTACAGTATTATTACAGTCACTGTATTGAACATCACATTCTAAGAAATCATTTATAACAAAACTTGTACTCTAAGCAACTTCTTCCCCATTTCCTTCCACTTCAGATTCTGGTAGTCATTATCATACTGTCTGATTTTCAGTTTCACTTTTGAAATTTTATATATAAGTAGTTGATGCATGGTATCTGTCTTTCTATTATTGGCTTAATATAATGTGTTCTAGGTCTGTCTATATTGTTGCAAACATAAAAGTCTCCCTATTTTATATTTAAATAGTTTGTTTCTATCTCTTCTCTCTCTCTCTCTTTCTCTCTCTCATCCTTCTTTCATTTTCATGAGCCATTTAATCTATCAGTTGTTTCAAATTAGGTTGTTTCCATATATAACCTATTGAGAAAAAAGTTGTCAGGAACATGGCAATGCTGATATCTCTTAGAGGTCCTGATTCCTTTCCTTCCAGTGGGTTGGTGGATCTCATGGCTGCTGTATATTTCAGTGTGTCAAAATGTCAACATTGTTTTCTGTGTTTATTTTACACCCCATTCTCCACACCAATACTTGCACACATAGACAAATGTTTAAACTAGAACCTGAAATACATAAAATGTTTTCATTACCTCGAAGTTTTCTTTATGCCCTTATTTTTGAGAGCCATACTTCCAAGAGATGTAACTGCTACTCTGTCACCACAGATTATTACACATGATCTTCAATTCATATAAATGTACTCATATAGCTACCTTTTCACTTCTAAATTTTTAAAAATAGCGTAACATTCAATCTCACTTTACTTTTGGAGATACTTTATGTTCTATATTATTTATCTTAATTCATTGCATTCAATAATATCCTGCTTTTTATTTGATGCCATTAATACTACTGACATTATTTCTGGGAAGAGCTATGCTTCTTAAAAATCTAAATTAATTATCAGTGAGATCTAACTCCATGGTCAAAATTCCCTTTCCATAGATCTCAAGAAGCTCCATACTCTCCTGAGAAACAAGTGAGAGTTAATCCTGAATGGGGGAAGGGGAGTTATCAACCCATATGAAATTCAGTAGACCATGATGGAAAAAAAAGCAATAAAGTAGGAGGAAGACTAGCTGGAAAAAAAAACATATGAGTGGGAAATGGCCAGAGTAGCAAGAGGTAAAAACATATATATGTTTGAATATTATGTATGAATGAATGAATATTATAAAATATATTAAAAATCCTTTTACTTATCAAAAATTCATAACAATCATATAAGAAACACATGGAAGGACAGTCTTGTATCTCTAAAAATATACTAGAAATTCATAGTCATTCTCTTTCAAGATATGTGCTTTATATTAGTCATTTTTTAGAAATAATTAAATGTTTCTTACAAATATTTGCTTATTGTGAGGCTGCAGTCTCATATCCCAAGATAAACTTTTCCCAGCTAGCGTGCTCATCCTCTTCCATGGGACATGGGTTGAATGTCTGAAGCTACAGAAGCATTTTATCCAAACCATGACATTTGCCAGTTTCTAGTGGACACACTCAGCTTGTCCTAGAGATAGTGAAGAAGTGACTCCAGAAGCTTTGCACCTCCCCACATACAACTGGAACCACCTTGCCACATCGCCCATACCTCTGCAAAGAAAAAATGCCAGACATGGGCATTGTGTATCTCCTGTCCGTCCCTCCGCAGACCCCAGCTTGAGGAGGAGGGCAGTTCCTACAGATGACCGAAAGAGGACCAGCCCTCCCCAAACGACTCTGAGTTCCCCAGAACTGTGAAGGCCTTCCAGTGAGTCTCAGTCTTAAAAGCAGCTAGAGATGATCACGACACAGAGAACATGAAGGATTCGTACCAGCCTGGTCCCCGGAATCCTGAGTCCACACAGATTCACCTACCAAAGCCACCCCAAGCTGAGGGCTGTTTTTGTTTTTGGGTTTTTTTTTTTTTGTTTTTTGTTTGTTTGTTTGTTTTTCAAGCTTTTCTGAGCTTTAAACATTTTCAGTAGAAAACTCAATATTTTTCCATTATTCTCTGAACTACTTCCATTTTAAACGCTTTTTCCCTTCTATGCATCTTTTTAATTTTAAGAATTTAAGATCAAACCTGGGTGGAGAATTTGGTAAAGGATCTATGGATTTTGGTTTTCATTTCTGTCAATGGCAAATACATTAAAATTATAAGCATTAATAGAAAAAAAGAAAATATTTGCTTACTGTGAAAAATCTGCTTTATCCTTCTATGAAAAGAAAGAAGAATTGATCTATAGAAAATAAACAAGTGATATTTTATGAAAGGAGTCCTATCAATGATGAGGCGACAAGTTTTCTGCTAGAATATGGGGAAACCCTCTCCCCAAGTCAGCAAATAGTAATAAAATTTACCTAAAGAGAATCATCAATAATAGCTTAACAAATACTGAGAATCTGAAGAGACTGTTAAATATCTGTGAAAAATAACAAAATAGAAAAACATAAGAAAGATCCATATTTCCACTAAAGGATTGTCAACAGAGAAGCACAATCAGCCAATGTTAGTTTGGGTTTTCAGTTACTATGAATGTGCTCAATAATATTCACATGGAAAGTTAAATACTATGAGACGTTCTTCCTTTGCTTCATAAGCTCTATTATAGTATCCATGTCCATAGCAGTAGAGCAGATACTAAGGAAGATAAAGTGTTAAAATAAGTAGAAGAACAATGATCATCAGACCATTAACACAATACAAAGAACTCATTAGGTGGACAAAAGAACTAATTCTGGCCAAGAAGATTCAGAAAGATATTTTCCAATCCTCTGTTATCTCTTAATGTGCTCACTGCATGCCTGTGCAGTAGATAGTATTTGTTTAGGCTGCTCCATTAAAGGAAATAATCTTACTCATCTTTCTTTGTAGTTTGAGAAAGAAGTATAAAGGATAAATCCCATTTTAAAAGGCCTAATAGATGTCAGTTGAATTGATGTGATATAGAAATCTCATTCCAGTTTAGTCCAAAAAATGTGGAAAAAATGGGAGAGGAAAGTTAAGAGGATAAACTTTCAAAGACAAACTATGAAGTCCTAAAGGACTCAAAGAACTCCTGTATTATATTCATTGATAGGCAGAAATACAAGATAATTGTGTTTTATCTCAGAAATGTTGACCCTACAAACAGACAAGGACCTCAAGAAAGCAGTTGAAAACAATCTGATATGACTCTTGACATTTTGTGATATATTAGTCCACAAACTACAGTGTATTAATCTATCTGCAGAATATTGATGATGCCACTCTATTCTATAGAGGAAAGAACTCTAGATGATGTTGCTCTTTTGCTTAAAATATAACACATTATTATCACAGTTAAGGTATAATCTCTTGTTTCAAGATGAGACTTTGGTGATTTTTTTCTCTTATATCTGATAAAATTTAGTTCCTGTGTTTATAACACACACATTACACTGCAAAAACCCTGGATTTATGTTCTTACTATGAGCAACCAACTCCTTCTCATTGCCTGAAATGACACCTAATGAGATGTATTCAAGGAAGAACAGTATCATTAAATAAATGAATAAACCCCAGACAAAATTTTCCCTCTATGATTTCTTGTAATAAAACCAATTAACAAACTACATACCGAATTAGTAATTTTTTTATGGAAGTTTTTACTTCCTGGTTTCGAAGTGTATAAATAATAGGATTCATCAGTGGAAATATTACAGTATGGAAGAAAGACACTACCTTGTCAGCTGGTAAGGCTCTGAACGGACGCGTATAGATGAAAATTGCAGGTCCAAACATAAGAAATATAATAATAACATGGGTTGTACATGTGTATATGGCCTTGTTCTTCCCTTCAGAAGCTGACCCATGAACATGGCATAATATAACTGCATAAGAGGACAGAAGCCCTAGGAAGCACAGGAGAGTGAGTAGGCCACTGTTGCAAACCATCAGGACCTCCACTGCAAAGGTGTCAGTGCAGGCCAGCTTGACGACTTGTGGAATATCACAGAAGAAGTTATCCAGCTGGTTTGGACCACAGAAGGGTAAGTTGAGGATGAGCATCACCTGAATAATGGAATGGATAAAACCTCCAAGCCACAGACCTAATAATAAGACATAGCAGACTCTAGAACTCATGACAGTGGAATAGTGCAAAGGCTGGCAGATTGCAATGTAGCGGTCAAAAGCCATCACAACAAGAAGTAAACCCTCCCCTCCTCCAAGGAAATGCAAGAAAAATAGCTGAGTGATGCAGCCTTCATAGGAAATTACCTTCTTCTCAGAAAGGAAATCCACGAGCATCCTGGGAGCCACAATGAAGGAATAAGAGGCATCAAGAAAGGCCAAGTTACCCAGGAAGAAGTAGAGTGGGGCTGTGAGCCCAGGGTCTGTCTTGATAGTGACAATGATGAGGATATTTCCAGGCAAGATGATAAGGTAGAAAATTAAGATCAGCACGAAGACTAAGAATTGAATTTCATGAGACTGGGTCAGTCCAAGGAGGATGAATTCTGTCACAACAGTACTGTTTTCTATCTCCATCTCCTCTTCCTACAGAATATCAGAAAATGAAGGGTTTATTTCTGTCTCTCCCATCTATGTGATAGTTCTTGAACTAGAAATATGATGTGTCACATGCATTTTATCCATGTCTCTCCACATCTTAGAATGTTTCTTCTATCTTTTATCCATCTTTATTTTACAACTTCCAACTTCTCATTGTGCAGTCACAGACTATCTGTGTATATTTCATGCATCTTGTGAAATACCAGGATGCCAGTTTCCTGGGCCTTTTTCTCATTTCCATCAGAGACATCAGTTTTTTTTTCCCAATTAGAGAAACTTACCCCAAATATTGAGATCTTTATGCTTTATTTTAACAGAGAACTAAGTAAAAAATTGACAGCAAAGAGAAGTGACAGAAATATTACATATCTTAATTGTTTCATACTTGTTTCACAAGTATATGTATTTATCAAAACAATTCAGCCGTACATCAGTTGGCATGTTTTTACCATGCATCAAGCACACCTTTCCTAATTTTTTTAAAAACAACACTACACTCTCTGAGGATATTCACTTTTTTTTATAGAAGATGAAGGCATCGCCTTGTTCTAAATTATAAAAAAACTTATAGTCATTCAAATAAATGAGATCTTATTGTTTTGGTATTATTGTCTTCAAGTCAGTAATGTGTCAACATCAGGAAAGAACATGATGTTTTATTGGTATGAAAAGTGTCTTGGGGACAAGAGAGATAGCTCAAGGATTAAAGCCTTTGTCTCAAGCAAAGGACCTGAGTTCAGATCCCCACACCTCACTTAAAAATGTGGGAGGATATGGCAGTGACAAGCAATTTTCAGTTCTGGAATGTGAAATTTAGGAAACTCCAGAACAAACAAATGAGGTATAACAATATACCAGTTACCCTCGGGTCAAAACACACAGTACCTTCTTGTACATACACAAAAATACAAACACACATACATGCAAAGGGTCCCAGTTTCCTTTTTTGTTTCTATAATAAAGCACCCTGAAAAAAGCAGCTTAATAAAGGAAGGATTTATTTGGTTGGCAGTTTAAATACAGTTCATCATGATGGGGAAGTTAAGGCAGTAAGATCTTGAATTACATTGTATCCACAGTCAAGAAGCAGAGAGAGAGGTGGCCCAGAGTCTGCCTATCTGGTGACAAGATCCACACAGCCCGCCTGACTTTGATTCCTTCAGTTGCCTGGTCCCCACAGCTAAAATAAGGTGGCCCTTAGACTTGTCCATTCACAAGCAACCTACACTCCTACCCACCGCTAATCACACACACACACACAGAGTGAGAGAGAGAGAGAGACAGAGAGAGAGACAGAGAGAGAGAGACAGAGAGAGAGACACAGAGAGAGAGACAGAGAGAGACAGAGAAAGAGAGAAAGAGAGAGAAGAAATGAATCCAGGTAGAATATTACATATGACACCAAACTTCAAGAATAAAGAAAGAAAAAGCCTCTGAAAGACAGCATAATATTCACTTCGGAAAATTCATATGAGAAGCATCAACATGCCTCTATAGCCAGAGAACACTGGAATGGCTAACTTTTGTCTCAAGTGAAGACACAAACATTTATAAGTAACACAATGCAAAACATAGATGCTCCAACTATCATCCGAGTGTTGAAAAATAGCATCCGAGATATAAAGCAACTATCTCACCATTAAATCAGTATCTACTGACTTCAAATAGAACTATAATCAACATCCTTGAATGGAACATTCAGGAATTCTGGGACACTATTAAAAAGTCCAACATTCAAATCATGGGTACCCCAGAAACAGACACATAAGCAGAAGATTCATCATGAATAATTAATTGGGTAATAAAGGACCTAAAAATAAGAAATACCTGATTCAAGAGGCATACAAAACACCAATTACCTAGGAAAAAAATAAATATCCTGGAGCATATGATAAACCTCATAACAAATATAAACATTAAAGACAAGATCTTAAAAGCTGCAAGACAGAAGAAACAAGTCACTTACAGAGGACAAGCCATCAAGATAACAATAAAAAAGGCCAAAAGGATTTGGAGAGACACTCTACAAGTTTTGAATGAACACAAATGCCAACAGATTATTATATCCAAGAGAACTATCAGTCATAACAGATAGTAAAAGAAAAATATTCCATAACAGAAACAGATTAAAAGAGTATATGACCACTAAGCTAGAACTACAGAGGATATTGGAAGGAATGTGCAGAGAAGGATGAACACATCAAAGTGAAAAAAGGGAATTAATGATACCATCACAAGAGCTGATGAGGGACTAAAAATGCAAACACCACCACAAGATCATCAAATTGTCAAGAACCATTAAACACCTTTCAATAATAATGTTAAATGTCAATGGGCTCAGTTCCCCAATCAAGAGACACAGGCTTATAGGTGGATCAAGCATCATGACCCAATAATACTCTGCCTCCAAGAAACGCAAAACTCACCATGAAAATCAGACAGTTTCTCAGGGAGAAAGGATACTCGAAGGTACTCTAAGTATATGGAAAGAAGAGGCATGCAAGCGTTTACATTATAATATCATACAAAACAGAATTCAAATCAAACAAACCATAAGAGATATGAATGAATACTTGTGTTAGTTCAGGGAACATTCCAGCAAGAAGCTCTAATAATCATAAACAATGTACCAAACAAATGAGCAACCAAAAGGCAGGAAAACAGTACACCAAACTGTTCTGTAAATACTTGCTATTATATCCATAGATTGGAAGAGCACTCAACACTCAACTTAGAAGCCTTGGGGCTGGAGAGGTGGCTCAGGGCTTAAGCCTCTGCCTTGCAGGCGGAAGGTCCTGAGTTCGGATCCTAGACCCCACGTATAGACGCCGGGCGGAAGCGGGGGCGGCCTGCGTTTCCGGTCCTGGTAGGGCGGAGCTTGTGAATCCCAGAGTCAAGGAGGAGGTGGAGGTGGTCCATGGTGGTTCCTGAATTCGCCCGTGGTTCTACACACACACACACACACACATACACACATGCGCACACACATACATGCACTAAATAATAAATAATAAAATTTTTTTAAAAACTTAGAACCCTTATTCTACAACAGAAATAATTATCCCTGCCCCCTCTGTCCTCTCTCTCCTCCCTCACTTCTTTCCCTTCCTCCCTCTCCTCTCTTCATCAATCCATCCCACTCCATCCCACCTTCCTGTCTGTCTGCTTGTAGGGGATCTCAGTACCCAGACATGGCAGCCTAGTACAATGGAAGAGCAGTAAAATAGACAACAAGCCAGAATACAGAGTACTGGCAATCCTGCATTGCTCACCCAGAATCAGACCAACCAAATATCTCCCCATCCTAAAGCTCGTGGAAGAAGGGGTGGTAAGATTGAAGAGCCTACAAATGGGAAGGTCCCCCACTAAACAAGATATTACATTCAAGGCAAGGCTGCTACATCCAGAAACTCACTGCAGTGAGACTTGTCTTTACCAGACTTACATAATGGCTGATATACCAACATGCAAGGATCTCAGAAGAAATAATTACTTGCAGTGGAAACCTTAGGAGCTAGGGTAGACAGATGAAGGGAAGTGTCCTTATCAGTAGGTCTGACCAAAGAAGGGACACTTGATTTGCCACAGAGGCCTGAAGCTCCACTAGAATAGACGATCCAGAGAGAACCCTGGGACCCAGGGATAATTACTCAACATGCTTGTAAAACTAGGAAAAAGTTTAAAAATTAAAACAGAAGCAGAGAGATGTGAATAAATACTTGTGTTCAACTTGCTTTCTCCATGTGTATATTACAAGGGCCCTGCCCAGAGAATACTCCCACCACATTAAGAAGAATCTCCCCATATCAATAAATATGATCAAAATAATCCCTCACAAATATTCTCAGAGTTTAACTTTAATCTAGTTAATTCCTTACAGGTGTGCCTACAGGTTTGTTCCCTAAGTATTGCATTGAAAATTTACAGTAACCATCTCAAAAATGTATGGCAAAACTGAATCCTTACACCTTGTCAGAGAGGAGGACCTAGAGGGAAGTTTGACATGCACACTAAAGGATGCTCCAGGAATGGAGGGGGAAGGAGCACTGGGAGTAAGGGAGGGGGTGGAAAGGAAAGGAAAAGGGGGAAGGAAGCAAGGGGATGCAGGGGATGCTGGAGGGAGGGAGGGGAATGGGGTACTTATCAACTTTGTATGAGTGGAAGAAATTAAAAAAAAGTATGGCAGAATCACCAAGCAGACATACAAGCAGACATCTATATTGTTTTATTCAATTCTTTCAAATTCTGTTTTAGAGTATTATATAGCATGATGGTATTATTGATCATAAAATATGCAAACATAATGTACATGCTTTCTGTTCATGCTTGAAATGGTTTATAACTGAGACAAAAATTTTAAAAGCCAAAAATTCAAGAGTTAGGAAAAAACATTGACCCATAATTGAGAGCAATGTTTCACATGTTTATTTTTTTACCCAACAAAGTTACTTTTAAGTAATGTTATTGAATATGAATGTCAAGTTATATAATAAAGATCTCATTAATATGCTCCACTGAAAAGAAGGACAAAGTAAAAAAAGAAAAATTGTAAAAACGTAATAAAGCCTCATATTGAGAAGTGGGAATATTCACAATAGCACATCTGTTAGAATATGAAAAGACCTCGTATCTATGTATCTCTTTAACCATCTGTCTGTCTGTCTGTCTGTCTGTCTAAATCCTGAAAGTTTAACCAACCACAAAGATTTCCATGTATGTTCAAAATTGAGAATTATTAAAGAAATAACATTGCATTATAAAAGCACATCTATATTCATGCAAACTGTATCTTAAGCAAAAGAAATGTTCAAAAATTGCATACTGAGAGTACAAAATTGGGTGAGAACACATACATATATTGCAATTATGTATGATTGTCAAGGAATAAAATTAAAAGGAATAAAATTGTATATTGCTTTATTAGAATTGCCTTATCTGCTTTCTTTTTTCCATTTTTTCTTTCTTTATTTTTCTTTATCCATTCATTGGATATAAATATTGCTATTTAAAAATATTATAAGATCACTGATCCTTTAACTGTCTGTCCTACAAATCAGGTCACACTCCTCTGCTCCTTCCCCAACTCAGAGTCTCTGCCCATACTTATGGCAGTTTCCCACATGAAGCTGCAAGCAAGGCCAGCCTCCCTATCCACTGTCCAGGACTGAGACAACTTTAAATCATAGACAGTGTTTCTAAATGTCTTCCTAACTATTGACAAGTATGGTTAAACTAAGTTTCATGAAGAAAAATTGCCTACCACACTGAAAAAGCTGTAAAAGTCAGAAGCTCCATTTGTCTTTCGGGCTCAGTGAAAACTGAGGCTTCAAGAGTTTTCTCTGAAAGCTAGAGATTCTCACTCTTTCTGCCATGTTATTCATGAGGGCTATTTCTCCTATGCTTCTCCTTTTCACCATCTTGCCCACCTCAAACCAAATGATGGCCCTGTGACTATAAGTCCCTATGTTCTAATATGTAATTAAAAAGTTTTCTCTAATGTTAGTTTCCTCATCCATAAACCAAGCAACTTTCCTTTTTATCTTAACATGTTCCACTATTCTTAACTTGCATGTATCCTTCAACTTTATTTTGAAGATTTTTTTCATTTTTCCATCATCTCTGAATTTAGGTATTTCAGAATCTTTGATTTTCTGGTGCTTTCTATCATGCATGTCTATTCTGTCATTGACACATTAGCAATGTGCATTAGCGATTTGATTCATGTGCTCCTTTGTGTATTTTCTGCTGTACCATTCTTACATCATGCTCCTCACAGATTCAAAGACTGAAGTTACATGCTCCTAAGTTAGGCATTCCTGAAAAATAAAACAGCAAGAAAACTCAACTAAGACAAGCTTTCTCTTCAAACTACATTAAAAGAAAAAACACTGTTGGTAGAAGTTGAAAGGAAATCTGGATGCTCATCATGACCACACCTCATAAATTTGTTTCAATAAATGCAAACTTCATGGAGCTCTGGTAATGAAATCTGGCAGATACACACTGTCTGTCTGTTAGTCCAGGATGGTGCTTGAAAGTTCATGGAACTGGTGTTTGAATCTTGATTCCTGCTCAGAGGCAATAATGTTCTTCCACTCAATCTTCCACTCTATGCACACTACATACTTTTATATATGTCTCATTTTCATAAGTTATACCTTTATATTTGAGTTGACTTCTTTGTTTCACAGTTTCTTTTTTCTTTGTCTTATAGTTATTCTTTAATCTCCTTAGTCCCGTTCATCTTACTTATATTGCTTCACTTTTTCTTTCTTTAATTTCTCCATATTTTAGCATGCCATATTTTTACTCTTTTGTCTTTATTCACTTGACATTTATTGTATTCTATGTTTGTTTTCCATTAATATTGAGAAGCCTCATAATAGTTTACAGAAAAATACAAGAAATTCTTCACACTAATTATCTTAGGAATCAAATATTTAATTAATAATTCAATTTTAAATCCTTTTGAACAATAATTAGAAATGTTCTGAAATCATTTTAACTGTTTCCTACCCTCTTGCCTGTTTTATCTCATTGAAATTTATCTTTGTGAGATCATTTATCTTTTTGCTTAAAATAAATTTCTCATTAAGCTACATGTCAGTAAAAACATGTTTAACATCTCCCCAAAATAAAATGTAATATCTATGAATAAGTATTTTCTTGTATGTAAATAATTGGGGAATTGAAAAGCTACTTTGGTATGTTTTCAGAAATATGGCTATGGTTAACAAACATCATCAATATTGGGCCTTTAGTAATGCTGATGCCAGTTTCTAAAACTCACTGCATGAGTACATGGAATCATGAACCAATGCAGCTTCTCAGCTCCAGGGTTTATAGGCAAATAATGAATTTCATAGCAAGAAGATGAGCTTGGGCTCTGTTTCAGTGTAAATTCTTCATTCTCAAGTTTTTAGCAAGTACATGTGAAGATTGTCATTGAATCTTCCTCAGATTAAACTTTGTTAAAATCTGATTGCATTGATCTGAGAATTCATAAGACAAAAATGATACTATTAAGTTCTGTGCTCAAATATGAGTAAATTAAAACTAAACAAGAGGGACTTTGAAGCTAGAGTAATGTCAGTCAGTGAAATGATTATATTTCAGACTTGAGGATCTGAGTTTTATTTCCAGAATCCACATTAAAAAACGTCTTCTAACCCTAGTGCTGAAGAGGTGAACACAGACTGATCCCTGAGGTTCACTGGCCAGCCAGCATAACCTTCCCCATAAGCATCTTGTTTGATAAATAAGGTAGAAAGGCGACATCAGGTACTTCAGAATCTTGAGGTTCACACACACACACACACACACACACACACACACACACACACACAGTACTTTGAGTTCTAAGAAGTAAATACATTATATAGATTCTTCTTTCTTTACCTTTGGAATGATTCCTGAGATTTACAAAAAAACAAAAGGCACTTAATTTTAGTGTGAATCATACTACATGCAAAAGGGGAACCTCATGTTAAGTGTAGGTGTGGAAACCAAATGAGAGTTTGAAAAGATTTTCTCCACATCTCTCAGCTTAGAATTTCTACATTGATTTTAAGCACTATACCCTCACTGTTTCACTGAATATGTTATATGTACATTTGAAAGTATTAACATTACCAAGATGATTTATAATAACTACTGTATGTATCCCTAACACAATAATTCTAACTATTTGGAGAAATTAGGCCTGTATTAATTGAGAATGCCTAAAGATTTAGTTGCACTATTGATTTCAGACTGCACATATTATTATCCAATTTGTTACAGTTTTTGACATTCAAGGCAGTAAAAGCACATAAAGATTTAGATCTGTTTGCATCTCTTCTTTTTATTACTTAAAAATATGAAGAATAATGAGAATGTTTACCTCTCTAACAATCCACCCAGCAAACACCACCTTCTAATGAAATAGACAAGTGTTCATTTTTGTTTTTAAATATTTCTTCTCACAAAGGGACCTCATAAACTTTGAAATAGTCAACTAGTTTTTGATTTTGATAAAATGCAGACTACACCTTGGGAATTTGAAGGCTAACAAAGCTATAGGGATTTCAGTGGGAATCAGCAAAATGCCAGTAAGATATAAACAAAAAATAAAACTATATCCACTAAACACTTTATCACTAGTGGAATCCTAAATCAATGTTCCATCAGTGATAGACTGCAGAATAACAAAATTATTTATTAAGTAGTTGTGAACAAACAATTTATTCAATTTCCTAAGTTGCAACTTAACATGTCAAAAAAAACATAAACAAATGATAAGAAAAGTATTGCTTTAACAAGAAAGAACAACAAAAAACAAGGCACTTAATTTTACTACATGAAAAAGGGGAACCTCATGTCAAGCATAGGTATGGAAACCATATGAGAGTTGGCAAAGATTTTCTCCACATCTTTCAGCGTAACATTTCTGCATTGACTTTATGTGGAGACATAACTGCCAGATATGTTACCAGGGAATCCTTTTTGTAAATTCTTAGCATTATTGAATAAAAAAGAAGATCGATGGTAATTATATGAGTATTTGAGAGAAAAACAATGAGGAAGGCAAACAGCAGAAGGACAAGGAGAAAAGAAGAGACAAAATCACATTTCCTGCATCAGGTCCAACAATTTTGAGATCCACTAGCAATATCAGAGAGTGAAGGGACCTCTCCAGAAAGAACAAGGAGGCATTTGAGAGTGTCAGGCAAACACTCTCAGTATTTCTAACTCCTGAAAGAAGAGATACCACAGATGGAAAAATAACTTTCTCCTCAAAGAGAATAAGAGGTAGTTTATTCTTGAGCCAAATATTTGTGATGCAGAAACATATCTGATGACACTCTTAGCCTTTGGTCCATGACAAACAGGTGTCTTGTCATATATTCAAAGGATTTATCTAATAATCATCAAGATTAGGTTTCATACAGAGGTGGGTAATAAATGTCTGTTAAGAGGGATAAAGATGATCCAAGATAATCTTGGTTTGGACTTGCAATATTCCAGACCTTTCCATGTCCTTGATGCTCTAGTCAGTCAATCAGCCTTGCAGGTGAGTTTCTTTCAAATAGTTGGCCAAGCATCAAATTATATGCATATAGGGGCCATTTATTAAGTATTATATTGTGTCCTTCACAATAGGATCTGATGTAGATGAAGTTTAGTAACAGACAGGAAAGCAGACTTCCAGAAGATGAGTAGCTGGTAAAACTATGAAGGAAGAAACTCCTAATATCATTATCAAATTGATTAACCATCATGATCCAGGTCTGCAATTTTTTAACTGGTTATCATACCAGTTAGTTGGAGAAGCACTTGAATAGCTAGCAATATAGTGTTACAATAAATTTTTACCAATATTGTCTTTTATATACTGATTATTAAAAAAGAGGCAGAAACAAAAGACTAGACCTGTTAGGAATCATCAATTTGCAGGTCTTGTGAATATAACCAAATCTTATTTCTTATTTTAATAGAAAGAGATATGGTATTCCATTTGGAGCTACTATGATATTGTCTATTTCCTCTTATCTTAGAAAATATCAATAGAATCATATTGTTTAGTATTATTATAATTATCAATACCAAAAGAAAAAAATATTTCCTTTTGGCTGTCAGTGTTTGAATTTAAGAAATATGCATCTTTACCTATCCATGGAATGGTCCAAAGAGAGGTCTGAAACCCCAAAAGAGTAGACAAGCCAGAAGGATCCCTGGTATCCATAGAAGCATACAGACAGGAGAGTTGGAGGGAATGGTAAGGATTGAGGAAGGGAAGAGAAGGTACGGGAGGGAGGGGGATGAATGGAAGCAAGGATAAGTACTCAATATGTTTGTTAAAATAGAAAAATTTTAAAAACTAAATAAGGGAAATAGGCATTTTTCAAATGCAGTTTCTTTTGGAAGATTTAATATCATACTGAAATTGAGAAAAATATTTCAAAACTTGACAATTGAAAACTTTGACTTTAGACATGTCTGTAAAAATGGTAGCTACTTGGTAGCTAAAGCAAGCCATGAACAAACTTACGGGAAATTAGCAGGTCGATGAGAGAGGACCACTCCATAATGAATGGGACTATTTCCTGGAAAGGTGAATAAGATGGAGAAAGATCGTTCAATATTTGCAGTCTGGTGAGATGGTTGATCTTTCTCTCAGCAATTCCTGTGGACATGATGTGACCAGTTCAAGAGGCTCCTGTTGTTGCTATGAACTCTTCTGTCAGACTGAACTATGACACAAATCAAAAGGGAGGATAAAGTCTCATTTTCCATAAAATGGTTGGTTGTGTATTTATCAGGAACATGAAGACAAGCTGCAACATGGACACAGCAACCACATTTGATCCTTTTAAAACAATGAAACTTCATAGCAGGTTCTGAGTAAGTATGAAGTCATGACCAATTTTGTTAAAACTGAGATTAGTGTCTATCATTTAGGAATATGTCAAGTAAAATGTTAAATATCTTAAATAATTAAAATATCTAAATTATAAACATCTTTAAGAACCATCAAGACTAAGAGAAATGTTCAGTTATATATTACTAGTTGTCAATGTGGTTGAAGATGAGCATCATCCAGCATCTCTAATGTCCATGTGGATGTACTCTCACCATCTCCTGAGGTCTTATAGCACAGACACTTGTTAGGAATACTAGTTTTAGCTGGACAGAGTCCTTTCCTTTAGGAAAGAAGCAATTTTTGACATGGAGCTTTTTGTTTTTCTTTTCTTTTAGTTTATGAAGTCATCTTGTTTTCTTCACTTTTTAAGGAAAAACTGTGTAAAGAACATTGAATCTACAATTAGCATATTTAAAAGCAGCTTTTAAAATGCTTTTCTTTTACAGAAATGATTTATGCTAATTTTAGGACATCGAAATACTTATGAGGAAATAATGAATATTCTACAAAGACGGTAGACCTTAGATAAAAATCGCAGCTTTATTTAATTTTAAAAATTTATCAACATCATATATTTAATAATAAAAACTTTATAAATAGATTTAAATACTTGTTTATTAACATGAGTGTATATATAATCCTTATATAATTTAGCAGGTATTTTAAAGTGTGAATTTTTCCCTTCTCTTAAGGCAGGGACTAGTTACGAAGTCAAGGCTTTACTCAGTGAGAACCATACAAAATATATAAAAATTTAATATTATTTAGAAAAAGATTAAAACTAAATTCTTCTTTTTATTTACAAGCTATTTTTTCATAAACTACTAGCAGATAAACTTTAAAAATAATCTTGTCATCTCACAATCCTACTTCTTTTTTTTTTCACTCATACAAACTTGATAGGTACCCCATTGAGAACAACATTAATTTATAACATTCTCAGAACTGTAAGTTTAAAAACAATGGTCAAATAAATATATGCCAGTTACCTAAAAAATCTTATCATCATAGAAAAAGAATTGTGTGTTAGTTTTGAATTATTTAAATAGTTGTGTAACAAATGAGAAAATTGATGAAGTAACCTTAAATCTTTGCACCAAAAAATTGTCCTGGACCAGATGGATTATCACAGAATTATACCAGACATTTAAAGAACAACTAACACCAATACTTCTTAAACTGTTTCATAAAATAGTGAAGGAAGGAACATTTCCAAATTCTTTCTATGAAGCTAATATCATACTAATCCCTTAAGAAGAAAACTGAAGGCCAATCTCTTTGATGAACACAGATGCAAAGATTCTCAAAAAGTCTTAGCAAATTAGTTCAAAAGCATATCAAAAAGATCATTCTCAGGGATCAAGTAGGCTTTATCCCAGGCACACAAGGTTGGTTCAACATACGAAAATCAATAAATGTAATTCACCATATAAACCAGTCCAAAATCCAAGACCACATGATACTCTTGATAGATGCAGAAAAAGCTTTTGACAAGATCCAACACCCTTTTGTGATTAAAACCTTAGAGACAGTTGGAATGGAAGGAACCTTTATCAATATAATAAAAGCTGTATACAACAAGCCTTCAGCAAGGATTATACTCAATGGGGAAAAGCTTCAAGCATTTCCGCTTCAATCAGGAACTAGACAAGGCTGTCCACTCTCATCACTTCTATTTAATATTGTACTTGAAGTCTTAGCTAAGGCCATAAGTCAAGAAAGGGAGATAAAATGGATTCAAATCAACAAGGAAGAAGTTGAGTTATCTCTATTTGCAGATGACATGAATGTATACATGAGTGATCCCAAAAACTCCACAAGGAAAATCTTGGAACTAATACAGAAGTTCAGCAGTATGGCAAGGATACAAAATAAACGTACAAAAGTCAGTGGCCTTCCTCTATGCCCAGGATGAAAGAAGTGAAAAAGCCCTAAGAGAAACAATCCCATTTACTATAGCCCCTTAAAAATGAAATAATTTGGTATAAATCAAATCAAGGAATCTCTGCCCCTCCCACTGACCCCCGCACCTCCCCTCCCTGTGACTGGACCCTCCCGTGGTCCTCTTTCCCAGGTAAGTTCCACAAGCACCCAGGTCATCTCAGCTCTTCCCACCAGCCAGCCTGAGCAACACCCAGGTTGTCCCGAGCTTGGGTGGGTCACTAGGCCATGCCACAGATCCCAGGTGAAGCACTTCCCATCACCATAGCTCCTTTGCCCCTACCGCCATCCCTGGATGCTCCCTCCTGATCCCGGGAGGGACACACTGCTCAACAGATTTCAAAAGAGAACAAAGGAAACTCAAGCAAAACTCTAGGGGACAAAGACCATACATCTGAAGCCCTCTACAATCATCCTATCACATGGGAGAGATTCTTCACATCCAGCCCAAAGATAAGTAAACCTCCTTTATTCACCTTACTGTTCCTTTCTAGTATTAATCACTGTAGATCAACTTTTCCATACAGCCACATCAAAAACATACAACTAAAGGGAGTAAACCACTCACCCTCACATATCACCAAGATACTAAATCATAAAAGTGCACTATCATACTAATATTCACCCCCTGTCTTCTTAACCTGACTTAACTGATGTACTAACAGTCTAATAGCCTCATATAGGAAATAACAATAACAAAAGTCAAACGTACCCAATCCAAGGCAAGCACTAGTAATAACTGCCCAAGTGTAATAATACCAACTAAATCAGTTCAGTCAAAAATACATAGAAACTAAAAGGTCCTAAGAAACAAAACAACAATGCCCAAGTCAAAGTGCAGATCCATGAGAAACAAAACCCAAGAAGACCAATGTCCCACTGAAAGAATTAACCCCATAATGATGGATTCCAACCAGAACAAATTCACAGAAAATAGTCAAGAAAGCCAGACCCAAGATAACAACTTTCATAGTATGATCATTACCATGATTAATACTATGAAAGAGGAAATCCAAGAGGAATTAAGCAACCGCATTAACCACTTTGAACAGGAATACAACAGGCACTTGGAAGAGTTGAGAAAAACAGTTCAAGAAACAAAAATAGGCATAGAACAGTTACAACAGTCTCACACAGATTTTAAAATCGAACTGAAAGAAAAGTTATCTTCCACCCAAAACTCAACAAAGAGCCAAACAATACGCTTACAAAATCCACTAAACATGAAAAATGTCCAGAATAACAAATAATTTCTCCATTATAACATTAAATGTCAATGGTATTAACTCACCGATCAAGAGACACAGATTACAAACTTGGATTAAAAACCACAACCCATCAACCTGCTGCCTGCAGGAAACTCATCTCACCACAAAAGATAGGCACATCCAAAAAATGAAAGGCTGGTCCAAAATCTTGCAAGCTAATGGAACCAGGAAACAGGCAGGGGTAGCCATTATGCCTTCGGACAAAGTGGACTTCAAACCAAAAAAAAAATCATAAGAGACACAGATGGATACTACATTTTAGTCACAGGTACAAATCACCAGGAAGACTTCACAATACTGAACATATATGCCCCTCCACATTCATTAAGAAAACCCGACAGCATCTAAAACGAGAAATCAACCCCCAAATGATAATTCTTGGGGATTTCAACACCGCCCTCTCCACATGGGAGAGATCAACAGGTCAAAAGCTTAACAGAGACACTTTGGAACTTAATCAAACCCTTAAAGAAATGGACCTTACAGATCTCTATCGAACTTTTCATCCACGCACCAAAGAATGCACATTTTTCTCAGCAGCACACAGAACTTTCTCCAAAATAGATCACATATTGGGCTACAAAACGAATCTACACATATACAGGAAATTTGAAATTCTAACCTGTGCCGTATCAGACCACCATGGCCTAAAGCTGGACATCCACAACACATCAAACAAGAGAAAATACACTAACTCCTGGAAACTTAACACTTTGATGCTGAATGAGAACTAGATTCAGGAAGAAATTAAAAAGGAAATTCAAGATTTCCTGAAAGTGAACGATAACAAAAATACAACTTACCAAAATCTCTGGGACACAATGAAAGATGTCCTAAGAGATAAGTTCATAACTCTTAATTCCTACATCAAAAAAATTGAAATATCAGAAATAAATAACAATTCAGCTTAAAGCTTTAGAGAAACTAGAGCAATCTGATCCCAAAAGCAGCAGAAGAGAGGAGATTAGCAAAAAAGGGGGAAAAATATCTGACATCGCCATTAAGAAAATGATAGAGAGAATCAACCAGTCAAAAAGCTGGTTCTTTGAAAAAATCAATAGGATTGATACACCCTTAGCTAAATTAACCAAAAGCAAGAGAGAGAAAACCCAAATTAACAAAATTAGAAATGAAAATGGAGTTATTACTACTGACACCCAAGAAATCCAGAGAATTATAACACCATATTTCAAAAACTTATACTCTGTGAAATATGGCAACACAAAAGACATGGACGAATTCCTAAATAAACACAACTTACCTAAATTGAATCAGGAAGTTGTGAATTATTTAAATAGTCCTATAACATATGAGGAAATCGAGGAAGTAATCTCAAATCTTCCCACCAAAAAATGTCCTGGACCAGATGGATTCAGCACAGAGTTCTACCAGACATTTAAGGAGCTAATAACACCAATACTCCTTAAACTGTTCCATCAAATAGCAAAGGAAGGAACACTACCAAATTCTTTCTATGAAGCTAATATCGTTTTAATCCCAAAACCTAATAAAGACTCTCTTAAAAAAGAAAACTATAGGCCAATCTCTCTGATGAACACCGATGCAAAGATTCTCAACAAAGTGTTAGCAAATCGGATTCAAAAACATATCAAAAAGATCATTCACAGGGATCAAGTAGGCTTTATCCCAGGCACACAAGGTTGGTTTAACATACACAAATCAATACAGGTAATTCATCATATAAACCAGTCCAAAGTCCAAGACCACATGATACTCTCAATAGATGCAGAAAAAGGTTTTGACAAGATCCAACAGCAAACCCAAGAGACAGGTGGAATGGAAGGAACCTTTATCAATATAATAAAAGCTGTATACTAACAAGCCTTCAGCAAGGATTATACTCAATGCAGAAAAACTTGAAGCATTCCGGCTTCAATCAGGAACTAGACAAGGCTGTCCACTCTCACCACTTCTATTCAATATTGTACTTGAAGTCTTAGCTGAAGCCATAAGACAAGAAAGGACATAAAAGGGATTCAAATCGGCAAGGAAGAAGTCAAGGTATCCCTATTTGCAGATGACATGATCTTATACCTGAGTGATCCCAAAAATTACACCAGGAAGCTCCCGGAACTAATACAGAAGTTCAGCAGTGTGGCAGGATACAAAATAAATGTACAAAAATCAGTGGCCTTCCTATATGCCCAGAATGAAAGAAGTGAAAAATCCCTGAGAGAAACAATCCCATTTAATATAGCCCCTAAAAAAATGAAGCACCTTGGTATAAACCTAACCAAGGAAGTAAGAGACCTTTACATTAAAAACTTTAAAACTCTAGGGGCTGGAGAGGTGGCTCAGGGGTTAAGCCTCTGCCTTGCAGGCGGAATGTCCTGAGTTCGGATTCTAGATCCCACGTATAGACGCCAGGTGGAAGCGGGGGCGGCCTGCGCTTCTGGTCCTGGTAGGGCAGAGCCTGTGAATCCCGGGGCAGAAGGAGGTGAAGGTGTCCATGGTGGTTCCCGATTCGTCCGTTGTTCTACACACACACATACACACATGTGCGTGCACATACATATGCACACACACACAATTGAATAAATAATAGTAAAAAAATTGTTAAAAAAAAAGTAACCATTTTGCAAATGGGTGATTGACCCTTCCCTCACTGTGGTTTCCTACTTTTATTACATCTACCTTTGAATATACTCTTATAACAAGACTCTAGTTTAACAGCTTTTATCTCTGGCCAGGGGGTGACATCCAATACCCATCAGGATGGAGTGAAGGGCATTGCAGGTGCAGCAAAACTGCAAAAGAAAATCAACAAACCATAATCCAGAACTTCAGAGACTCTATATCAACCAACTAGAACTAGGCCAGCCTAATCTCTCCCCATCCTGAAGATCAGGGAAATTTGGGGAAGAGGGGGCGGTAAGATTGTAAGAGCACAAGGATGGGAAGAGCAGTGATATGCAAGATACTCCACACAAGTTAGGGCCGAAGCAATCATAATTGGACTTTGCATGCCCTGCACAATGTCCAACACACTATTGACCCCACAAAGTCTAGCACAAGGATCCTGGGAGGCAAGGGATTGACAGCCACAGTAGTGTTCCTATGTTTAAGGGGAACACAAGAAAGGGTTCTGGGAAATGCCACTGGGTCCTTGCACCTCATTGGAAAGGAGGAACCAGAGGAGAGTTTGGCATCACATTAAAGGATGCTCCAGGGATGGGAGGGGGATTCACTGGGCGGTGGGAGTTTGGAGGGAGGGAGGGGACCGGTGTACCTGTTAAGTTTGTATGAGTGGAAATATAATAAATAAATAAATAAATAAATAAATAAATAAATAAATAAATAAATAAATAAATAAATGTGCTGCTAAAAATGAAAAATTTATACTAGCAGAATGAAATAATGCCTTTGTCCCTTCCACCCTCCTACTTTCCTACACGTGTCCCCTCCCACACTCCATATAGCTCACCAAAACCACTCATATTTACAAATGTCCATGCACATATTTTAATTGAGCTGCTCTAAGGTTTTGGAACCCTGCCATCCCCACGTTTCAGCTGGACTTGACTGTGTGCAGTGTCGTGGGTGAACGACGACTCCTCCTCCCCTGTGCCGAAGGCGTAGCCTAGATGTGGGGTTGCCAGCCAAAGCCCTGGGTCCTCCCAGAAGCCCAGAGCCAGGACCGAAATGGATTGGGAGTCTGGCGGTGTGCTCCAGAGGGAAGCAGGCGCAGCGTTGGAAGTGTGGCTTCAGCGGTGGTAATGAAAGAGGCTTTGAAAATGTGGAACTGAGAGTAATAGGTAAAAAGAAGGAAGTCCCAAGGAGTGCCATCCACTTTGGCAGTGGGGAGACAGTGGAGGAGTACAGCACAGATCAGAACAAAGTGGACAGCCTCGAGAAGAAAGATGTTTTACCTCTTGTAGATCTGACAAAACTTACCTAGAGCCTCTACTTAATGGTTTTATATGCTTCGGGCCGCCACGTCTGCCCTCCCAGTGTGTGACTTGCTTGGAGAGAACATTGCATCTGTTTTGGCCATCAGCACCCCAAAATACTAACATGCCATTGATGAGTATTACCGGATGAAAAAGGAAGAGGAAGAAGAGAGAGAACATAGGACATCTGAAGAAGCAGAAAGGCAATCCAACAGAATAAGCTGCTGATTCCACCATACAGACTGATAAACCTGAAACAGTGGAGACCAGCTCATTTGTGAATCTTAATTTCCAAACGGAAGAAGACTTCCTGTTTTTGACTTTGAGACAGTACCTACAAATTAGATATTTATTTGATTATCAAGTGAAGGCAGATGTGTCTAAAGGTGAACTACTAAATCTTCTCTTGGGGTACTAGTGTCTATGAGTTTACTAAGAAACTTCTCTGTGACACTAGAAAGCAGATAGTGACCTAAGGAGGTGTGTATGTCACTTAAATTTTATTTCGTGGCTTGTCCAATAGTGGCTAGCTTGTAACATTTATAATTATTCACTTTGCCTTAACTTTTTACACTTTTGTTTATGTAAGTTATGGTATGTCCCATGAATTCATCAAATTGCTTAAAATGATCCTATTTGGAATTAATAAATATCATCAAAGGCAAACCAGATGAAACACAGTGGGCCATACAAGTGAAAAACTTGAAAACAGAGGAAGGAGTCAGGCAGGAAAGAGGGAAGCTTGTAAGGGGGAAAAGAAGGGAGTATGGGATTGGGAATTAAAGAGTGAAAATATCACAAATTCACTATATGTTATTTATATTTTTTAAAATGAAGCACTCATAGAGACGCAAGGCTGAAGGGAGATTTTAAGAGAGATCTTCCTTGTAAAACACCTATTACAATATGAACTCAAAGGAATTTGGATTAATTTAACAATTTTAGTTTATGTGAACATTTATTTGTAAGATAAATTTGCACCATGTAATGATAGAAAAACTTAAGTATGTATAGTGTTATAGTTGGACACAGGTGTCAACTTGACAGTTGAGGATTTGAGCTTTGAGCACATTTGTAGAGAATTAGTAGTTGAGTTAGGCCCAGAGCAAACCTGCAGGAGATTGTCTAGCTGATGGGGAAGGCTCAGCCCAGGGTGGGTGAGATTAGGCCCTGGAATAAAATACAGACAGCTAGTTAAGAAAGTTGGAATCCTTTTGTACACTTGGCCAGATATGGTGGTCTGGCAAGTAAGGATTGTCCCTCTGTCAGTCATTATGTAAAGATTGTGTGGCCAGTTCCCTCGGCCCTGGTGTTGGTGCATGCTCTCCCATTAAGCTGGACTACAGACCGTAACCAGTAATAGTAAGAGAAGTAAGTATCTTGTTCCTTAAGCCATTTGATGGTCATTTATCAGCAACCATGCAGGCTGACTACAACATATAGATAAAACATGCATATAGTCATACAGAAAGTAACTTAGCAATTTTAAATACTGTGATGAAACATCATACGGTTGGTTAGTTGATTACAGAAAACCAGTGAACAACTCCTACAAGCCTCAGATGTTTTTGGTGATGTGCTTAGGATTAGAGTCCATGCAGCATTAAGGGAGAATGTAATTTGGGGCTCTGATCCTTCTGAAGACATTAGACATCTCAGGCAAAGAATGTCTGCAATGTTAGGGTCAAAGCAGCAGTCCCAGGGTTTTGGGCCTTCCATGGTTCCTTTGAGTCAGTTTAGGAATGCGTGACTCCACTTGATTTGTGCTCTGTGCACACACTTATGCTGATAATGTATATACTGTGAACACATACCTCTCTGAACAATGCACCTAGCAACCTGTTAGCATCCAGGACCCTATGGACCTGCTTTAAGCTACAGTCTTCCCTGAACATTCGCCAAACTTAGATTCTATTTTAATCACACATAGTGTCCAGGCCCAAAGATGAGAAGCTCGGTCTTGCAATTTTGTTGCTTGTACAACAGAGCAAACTCTGTCCTCAAAATAAACTTTTAGTGTCAGTGAGTGCTGGCTAGCCAAACTACCCCTATTGTAAAGGGTTAGGCTTTTTTAGAGACCCTATCTCAAATTAAGGTCTGAGCCTTTAGTCACTCCTATGTAGAATTAGTAGTTAAGGCAAGCCCTGAGCAAGTCTGTGAGAGATTATCTATTAATGTTGGTAGACTGGCACAGACTACAGTAAGCGGGACCACTCCTGAGCAAGCTGACGAGATAGGGAGATCTGCTTCAAATATTTTGAAATATTTTGGCATACTTTGGCATATAGGCACACTGACAAATATAGAAACATTTCTCTCTTTCTCTCTCTCTCTTCTTTATAAAAATATAGTGCAACAAGTTCTCTTGGCTTATGATAATGGTATTAACTTTACTAAGAGGTAATGAACTGCAACTAAGAATTATAAGCAAGAATAAACTCTGTTCCTTTAAGTTGTTTAGGTTCAGTATTTCTATCATCAACATGGAGAGTAACAGCTACAATACACTGCCTTTTCCTTTTTAATTACTAGCTCACATATTTCCAAGAACTATCCTTATACTATTAATTGAAAGTCATAATAAGTGAGTGGTCTCGTTCTTAAGATCTTGATGGGTCCAAACTACAAAAAAAAAAATGCAAGTCTGTCTCTGTGTAATTAATTAGTATCAATATAGAACAAAGACAAAAATCTGGAAACAGCTCTTTTGTTTTAAATGTACTTTTTATTTTCCTGCTTTAAAAAATATTGTAAAGCATAAGAAGAATCACTGCATTTCCAGGTGAGGAAAATAAGTCAACTCAAAATTCAGGGATGATTGCTAGAGTCCACGCCATAGTTCCTAGCAAAGAAATGAGGTAGTGCTGGAGATGAAAGGTCATCAAAGAGCAATCGGTAATGTGCCACTACTCCATCTACTGTATCCAAGGTACACTGTGGCCTGAATTATCTCCTAAAGTCATAATCCAATTTCTATAAATGAAGAATAATTAGGTTATTTTGGCCATTTATCCATATTTTTTCCTGATTCTAAAAGGAATCTATTTTCCTCAAAATCTTGTCACACTATGACATCAAACAAAAGATTATAGTTCTTTGCACACATACTGAATGTCATTGTTTTATTGTAGAGACTTATTTTTATTAGAAACTTAAATTTATGTAAATAAATAACTCCTCTGAATCCAAATATTTTAATCAGTCTTTTATAATCTGAAGCAGTTGGTAATTAAGTGATGTTTATCTGG
Organism: Typhlomys cinereus; assembly: GCA_023101885.1. Taxonomy (NCBI): domain Eukaryota; kingdom Metazoa; phylum Chordata; class Mammalia; order Rodentia; family Platacanthomyidae; genus Typhlomys; species Typhlomys cinereus. Next base: position 307,824 of record JALPQD010000136.1, on the reverse strand, counting down.
GATAAGAAAATAATTTCTAATAAATGATTCACTAGAAGTTCATGGAAGTACACATGCAAGTATCATCCACATGAACTGAAAAATATCGCTTAATGGGATGTAACTGAATTCGTGTTAAGCACATTTAACTTTAATTATAGAACTAAATATATTCAAATTCAACATGATAGACAAAATTAGCAAATTCAGAAAACAAACAAAAGTCATTAAGGAAGTAATAGGATGTTTTAACCACAGAACTAGGTCTGTACTGACGAACATTTATTTTAGCCAGGTATTTCAAGTCTGCCAGATATTTCATGATGGGTGCGGGTAAATTTATTTCTATCTTAGTATCTTCGGTTTTTGCATCCTAAAGAAAAATAGAGGAAAATCATGAACATGAGAAAGCTCAGAGTAAAGGAAGCGAGAGCATTTCCCACTTCCTCATTTTGCACGGTGCTCCTTGGGAAGATTGTTCCATATATCATTATCTTTCACTTCTCGTTACATAAAATAAATCTATTGACCAACTTCCTCATGGCTGCCTTTACTTCCTTGTTTCTCAATGTATAGATGATGGGGTTTAGTAAAGGGAATATTACAGTGTGGAACACAGACACTACTTTGTCTAGGGAAAACGAGTCAAAAGGGCGGGCATAAATGTAGATGGAGGGCCCAAACATCAGGACCACTATGGTGATGTGGGAGTAGCAGGTGGACATGGCTCTGGAGGTGCTCTCACCTGAACCTGAGTGCTTCTTAAGCATTGCCAGAAGAAATGCATAAGACATTAGGAGAGCAATGAAGCACACCACGGAGATGAGACCACTGCTAAAGATCATCACCAACTCCTCCGGGAAGGTGTTGGCACAGGCAATGCGCACAACCTGAGTGATGTCACAGAAATAGCTGTCTAACTCATTGGGCCCACAAAAGGGGAGCCGAATAATGAGAGCCACTTGGATTATGGAGTGAAGAAAGCCCCCTGCCCAGGAGACAGCGACCAGGATGCAGCAGAGACGCCGGTTCATGATGGTAGCATAATGCAGGGGGCGGCAAATAGCGGCGTAACGGTCAAAGGCCATCACTGTGAGCAGGAACATCTCTGAGGCCCCAACGAAGTGCAAGAAGAAGAGCTGCGCAATGCACCCACCAAATGAAATGATCTTCCGTTCCACAAAGAAGTCTACCAGCATTTTAGGAGCTGTGATGGAGGAGTACCAAATATCAAGGAAGGCCAGATTAGCCAGCAGGAAGTACATGGGAGAAGTCAGATGGGGATCGAACCTGATGGTGCAAATGATAAGAATGTTCCCTGGAAGGATGAATACATAGAACGATAGAAATATTACAAACAGGACTAACTGCACCTCCCGAGTCTGTGACAAGCCAGTGAGAATAAACTCTGTCACCCTGGTATAATTTTCAGGTTCCATTTCTTCAATTAAGGTTTTTCAAAATGTGGCTATGAAAAATAAAAAGAATTATAATTATTCCAAATAACACTTAACCAGAATTATATCATTGTTTTCAAAATTATCATAGAAGGAAGGAAGGAAGGAAGGAAGGAAGGAAGGAAGGAAGGAAGGAAGGAAGGAAGGAAGGAAAGAAGGAAGGAAGGAAGGAAGGAAGGAAAAATGGAAGATATGAAGATATGGAGATAATCATTGACTTTCCTCTTTTAAATAATATTGAAAATTGCCATTTTGAATAATAGCCAATAATAGATGTTGGTTATATTTTCCTGCTGTGATATCATATTTTCTCAGCTTTTTTTTGGATAAAAGGAAGAATGAAACCAAGTAGATATGACTTGTAGACACTGTATATATTATCAACTAAAGAAATCCATTGTTTCTTCCATGGGACCTACTGAGTCATTGTGCACATTATTTGACAAAACAACATAGCATTTGACTTTCAATGTGCCACAGACACACACTGTTATAAAAAAAAAAAGATAAAAAAGCAAATCACTATGCCAAGAAAGGCCAGTTCTTCTCAGAAATCTAGCAGCAAGAGAAAAGACAGAAAAAAAAAAAAAAACCAGAAAATTCAATAGTGTGATGTTGTTTAGAAAAGAACACATTCCCATGCTCAGGAAGCAGGCAAAGTCAGACTCCAGACACCAATCATCATATTGAATAACACACGGAGGCTTAAAATTCAGTTTAAATTTCAACCCAAAGATAAATGATATTTAAGGTTAACAACACTAAACCTTCTTACAACTTGTTTGATTTGAATGACATTTTTTAACAATTCCATAAAAGATGGTTTCTCCTTATCTACTTAGAAAAGGCAGCCCTCAGCCTCCCTGAGTGATGGCCTAGCAAGCACATGGTTACAGCATCACAGGACAATCATTTTCGTTTTCTGTTGAGGAAACTCTGAGTCTATGACCATCAGGAAGTGCACCACAGACCATCCAGCCCATCGTGGCTCATTGGGATAGTTTGTTCATATATAAACAGACAGAAGTGATTAGGTTATTAGTGTTTGACTTAACAAGCATGCTTTAACTGAATAAATATTTCAAAGCAGAAACACTGTTATAAGATCCTAAACTTTAATTTTAATAGGGAAAAGCAATGTAATTCTGTTGTTTTTCACACAGTCCCATTTCTCCCTATCCTATTCTATGCCATCTCATCAAGGAAGTAGAAAGTCTCTTTAATCCAGAAAGAACTTAGGTGAAAAAGTGCTGATGTCTTGGAAAGAAAAACATACTTGAAGTATTATCAAAAGACTCATTTTACCAGAAAAAAAGGGCAAAAGAAATTTCCTTTTGTGCTTTAGTGTTGAAAACCCAATACATTAGAACTAACCCAAACATTAGAAACTAACAATGCATACTTTGTCTTAAGAACCAAAACTAACCTGATTTATTCTTTAGTAAAGAAATGGAGATCATTCATACATCTCCTCACAAACATAATACTGAAAATATGTCTCACTGCAGCATAGTGAGACACCCAGTGGAATGCCCTGTGTGTCTAAAGAACATTATTTAGCGACTTCATGTAACACTCAAACTGAGATACACATGCTACACTCAGACTCTTTCACACCCACACAACCTTACATTAAACCACACCATTTCTTCTATGTTGGACAAATAAATTTATTCCCTTCATCAATCAACCAGACTCTAACATAAAATTCTGATGATCACTAGCATTTTTTCATTTAACACATGCCAAAACAAATCTCTACACATATATAGATTTAAATTCCAAATATATAGCTTTATATCATTTTGCAAATTATTTTGTTTACTTGACAAAGATTTCAAGATTAACTCCAATGTGCTAATTGCTAAGTTGCATCAATGAACACAGAAGCTCCAGCTTCTACCAAATATTTGTTCTAGAAATACAGGCAAACAATGAGTAAACAAAAACAAATTAATATATGCAATGAAGATATTCCAATAATGACAAAAGGCAAGTATGTAATAGAAAAAGGGATTTTGATGAGAATAATTGTGGTAGGATGTAAATATGGAGCATTTTAGAAAAGCTCCTCTTCTTTGGTGACAAAACTTAAAATTCAAGAGAAAAGCATTTTAGTAATGAACAGCAACACATAAAAAGTCCTGAGACATGAAAAAAACTTCCCGAAGACCTACAAAGGACAAGACATGACAACACAACCAAGACAAGACAAAGAGCAAGTTATATCACTTCCAATAATAATAATAATGTGTTTCAATAGCTTCCAATAAATTTTAGAATATTAAAATAAAATCTTGGAGATTGCAACTTATAATTATTACCCTAAATGGAATAGGAATAAAATTAAAGTGGGATAATTTAGGGAAAGTATGAGGCTTAAATGAAAGACATATAATAGACATTTAGAAAAATGAATACTTTATTTGGAAAATATTTAGCAGATACAACCAGCAAGATTTAACAGTAGGTTCCATCTAAGTTAGCTAGACTTTGAACTCCACAGTGACGTCTTAAAAGAAGACATGGACCAGCTGCATGGCTCCCTGAGTACAGAAGTCTGTACACAAACCTGACTAGAGTTTGATCCCCAGATCCCACATGTGGAAGGAAGGATCCACGTTCCAAAAGTTGTCCTTTGACCTCCATGTCCTCACATGGTTTGTATTCCCTCTCTCTCTCTCTCATTCACTCTAGCTCTCACTTGTTCATTCTCGCTCTCATAAATAAATAGCAAATTATTGAAAAATAAGACTGTAAGTCTTCTCCACATAAAACAAAGCTCATTTGAAGTATTCCAAGATTCTAATAAAATTCGACTGTGTTTTGTATTCCTGCCATAATCTAAGAAAGACTGAAAACTGTAACAATAAAATTTTGAGCATGATTTATTATGTTCATGGTAAACATAAGTTCACAATATAAGTTGAGAAAATACATTCTTCTGGGACATATGAATCATTCATGATGACAGGGAGCTTCTTTCCAACACTGCCATTTGGAAGGGTCACCTATTTCAAGAAACTATCATTCCTGTGCATCTATCCACCTACTTATCCCAGATTTCTGGATGAAGACTACTCATCTTTAGGGGAAAAAAAAAGAATGAGTGCACTTTTACTCTTTACTTAATCTACAAGGATAGCGTATCTAGAGGATGGTTATGAAGAATCTGGGAATATTAAGATCCTCTCCAGAGGTGAGTGAACTATGAGCTTTCCTCAAGGGAAACAGCATAATAGAGTCTGTACAGAAATTCTTTGCTAATAATGTAAATTTATCCATGTGTCTGAAGAGAACATGAGGAGCCATGTATTCCAGAAATAAGGAAAGCTTAAAAAACTCAAGAGAGCTACTTTCATAAGAGAGATAAAGAAAAATGATCTTATAACAGGTTCTACTTGTCTCCCTGAAATGAAACTTTGGGTGAATACTCCAACATCTCTCAAATTACAATCCCTCACCAAGGCCACACTTGATAGCCAAAAAACACAACTGCAATAAATTCAGCACCTACTTCAGTAACAACGGGAAGAAGGATTATGTTGAAACTGAGACCAGAAAAGTAGGGGGGAAGAAATGTTATACTACTAGTAAAAGAAAGCAGAAAGCTACTGATCCCATGTCTCTTCTGAAATATAAAAGAACTGAAAAATTTTACAAGCTACACTCCTAACAATAGATATGTTACAATATAACAAAAGAAGAAAATATTAATAATTTTATTTCAAGTGATATTTTACTGAAAAACCATTCCCCAGGGAAGGAAGATGCATTAGGCTTTCAAATCTGCCAATCTCAGGGAAAATGGTGAAGGCTATGTCCTTTACTAGCAGTGGCATAAAACCAAAGGACACTAAGAAATGGGGAGTGAGGTCTGAGAACAAGAGGAATATGGCAAGTCCAATGGTTAAGTAATAGTTTTTCAGAAAATATAGGCAAATAAAAGCTATTTTCAAAAACTACCACACCTCACTAGCATTCATAGTACAACACATAATGACAGAGTAAAAAAAATTCAAAGCAGTGAGGGAAGGAATCACATGATTGAAGTCATTATTTGCAGACTTTTATTCTGTATTTACAACTCTTTTTGTGTGAAGACACATATGTTCACATGCAACTACATCACATATTTTAAATGGTTTCAAAATCTTCTCAAATAATAACGTGTGACTGTTTATACTTTAATTCTCTAACTTATATTTCATCTAAAAATAACATAAACTCAGCCACTCAAGGTGATGGAATATATCTCATATTCTTATCTAGTACTTGGCATAGTTCTTTGCACACAATAATGCTCAATGTGTTTATTGGAAAGATGGACAATAAGTGGAATTTAAAATTAATAACCAAATGAATGTGTTTGAAAGAAAATATCTCAAATAATTACAAATTGAATTGTTTTACTGTCTCTATTAATTCTTTTCTAACTCAGATTCGTTTCCTAGAATCTTCTTTTTAAAATACCTATGCCACCTACATTATTTTTCTTTGCTATTTACTTTCAAAGTTATTAATACTGCTGACTCCAGTACCTTACAAATGAAATACCATAAACATTCTTCAGAGGAATTATTCTGAAGAACCATCATGAGAAGTAACTAAAACTTTTTTATGCTTCTCTCAACTTATGTCTATGACTAACAGATTCAAAATTTTTCAGAATACTCATCTGTGTTTGACTTAGTTTAAGAATGACTTACTCTATAATTAGCAAAAGACCACAATGTGTTCTCAATAGCCTGTCTGAACATGAGTTGAACATCCTTTAGCTACTGCTGTCCAACCAATGAAGAAACAGTGTATTCACCACCTCCAAGCCTGCTTCCTGTTCCACACTATCACTTCTCCCTCCACAATTTCTCACTTGAGGTTTCCTGTTTTTTGCCATTGGTCTGAGAATTTCACAAAAGTATTCCTATCACTATAGTTAGCTTGTCATACAATATTTATGTAAATATTGTAACAGTATTCTTTCACCTACCAAATACTTTGCCAGACTGGGTATAGTCAGAGCTTATGAGTAGGAGTAGGAGATGTTTCTCCTCACATCCACAAAGAGAGTTTCATCTTCTATATTTTGGTATTTATCAATTCCTAACTTGATATAATGATGTTCTAACTAACATCATGGGATGTATCTCTGAAATCAATCCTCTAGGGCCCAGCGATAGCCAGATAGGAAGAAAATCCCAAAGGAATTAATTTAAAAGTTGGTACATGTTTCATCAATGAGAAAATGAATATGATTTTTGTACTCTTCAGAACAAGAGGAGAGTGGCTAATCTAGGATTGTGGTGGAAATGTTATAAAATGCAATATGCTTTCTAACATGTGATACATCCTTTTAATAAAACCATCTCAAAAAATGTTGTCTCTTTGAGATGCCATATACATGAGAAAATGGAGTTATGTTCAAATACAAATAGCATTGCAAAAATTGTTCAAACAGCTTATCTTTGTTTTACATTTTGCAGTTAAATTATATCATTGATTTATTGTTTATTAATAAATATTATAATAAATGTATAAATAATAATTCATGAATATAACATTCTTTAATCAAACTCCCCCATCATCCTCTTTTATTCTTTTCCTACTCCTAACAAATCCCAAGTCTTCCCAGGTCTATCTCCGACATTTAGAAAACTAAAACAGGAAAACCACAAGTTTGAGACAAGCCTGGACAACATAGTGTATTCCAAACTATTCCAGACTACAAGAGAAAGACCCTGTCTCCACATGCACACATACACACTGTGATAGTTAATCCTGGGTGTCAACTTGACACAACTGGCACTAACTAAGATCAGTTGTGAGACTACCTGAAGAGATTATCCAGATCAATACATTTATAATACAAAGATTAGCCCTAGATCTGATTGGAACCTCCCAGTATTGGACCAGATAAAAGGAACTACACAACAGAAAACTGGGAAGAAGAAAGACTCTCTAGGAATCCTCCAGCTTTCAGCTGTCACCCACTAGCCTACTGGATGTCTCAATGACTTAGCCTGCCTCCAGCTTTGGCCCCAGTCATGCCACCTCTGCCATGAAAGACTATATCTCCTTTCTGGAACCACAGGTTAAGTAAATCCTCCTTTCTCCCTTAAGATTATTGACTTTGAATGCTCTTTCACAGCAATAGTTAAGAGTAACTGTTAGCTACACATACATGCATAGACACACATTTTTCCTGAAAGTAACTTTGGCTATTAACACAAACATCTATTTTGCTTGTAATTATATTTTATATCACACACTATAATTCACTGTATAAACATAGTAAGATGGAATAATTGCTCTTGTAAACTGCAAAAGAGACCAGTTTTTTCACTCCTTGGAAAAACCACCAGTCAAGCCACAAAATATGTAAGCCTGATATCACCAAAGAATAACTCTTCAGTAACCAACTCTAAAGGATAAGAAGCCAAAGAAGAATTCAAAATAATTTTGTTAGTTGATGAGTAGATAAGGAAAATGTGGTACATCTATACAATGGAGTACTACTCAGCCATCAAAAATGATGAATTAATGCAATTTGCTGGGAAATGGATGGAATTAGAAACAATTATATTGAGTGAAGTATCCCAAACTACAGAAAATTAAGTGCTGTATGTACTCCTTAAAGGTGGCTCCTAGTACCAAACCCACTTAGAGACACTCAAAGATAAATCTCTGTAATACCTACAGTAATTGCAAGGATTATGAACAGGAGGGATGGGGAAGGAGGGCCACACCAATAACAAGGAGAGAGGGGACCATGTTACAGCAGAGAAAATAGGCCACCATCAAGGACTGCAAGTAAGTAATGAGACATCTGGATAAGTACACAGACTTTCCTTCTTGATCATTTACAACTGATGGGGTATGATCTTACCAGAAGGGGAGGGCGTATAGTCTGGCAGATAGAAAGTAACCATTTTGCAGATGGGTGATTGACTCCCTCCCTCACCATGGTTTCCTACTTTTATTACATCTATCTTTGAATATACTCTCATAACAAGACTCTAATTTAACAGATTTTTATCTCTGGCCAGGGGGTGACATCCAATACCCATCAGGGTGGAGCCAAGGGCATTGCGGGACCAGCAAAACTGGAAAAAAAAATCAACAAACCATAATCCAGAACATCAGAGACTCTATATCAATCACCTAGAACTAGGCCAGCCTAATCTCTCCCCATCCAGAAGCTCAGGGAAATTTGCGGAAGAGGGGGCGGAAGATTGTAAGAGCACAAGGATGGGAGGAGCAATGATATGCAAGATACTCCACACAAGTTAGGGCTGAAGCAATTATATTTGGACTTTACATGCCCTGTGCAATGTCCAACACACTGTTGATCTTACAAAGTCTAGCATTTGCTAAAGGCACTAGGATCCTGGGAGGCAACACTACAGCCACAGTAGCGTTCCTATGCTTAACGGGAACACAGGAAAGAGTTCTGGGAAATGCCACTGGGTCCTTGCATCTCATCGGAGAGGAGGACCCAGAGGAGAGTTTGGCATGCATATTAAAGGATGCTCCGGGGATGGGAGGGGGAGGCACTGGGGGATGGGGAGGGGGCACAGGGGTTAGGGGGTTGGAGGGAGGGGGGACAAGTGTACCTGTTAAGTTTGTGTGAGTGGAAATTTTAAAAAAAAAAGATTTTAAGAGGCTAAAGATGGGGAAGTACACTGCTGGCCAGAACATTCCACCGAAGACAGGGCTGATGTATCCAGGAACTTACTTCAGTGAGACTTACACTCACCAGACCTGCACAAAGGCTGGCATGTCAGTATTACCCTATAGACTAGCAAGGAACTCAGGAGAAATAATTACATGCGTAGGAACCTTAGGTGTTATGACAAAACAGGAGAAATGGAGTGCCCATATCAGTGAGTCTACCCAAGGAAGGGCCACATAATCTGCCACAGAAGACAAAGTCCTTACAAGAGCAGAAAACTGTAAGGGAACACTAGGACCCACATAAGCAGATAGACAGGAGGGTGGTGCAAGGAGAGAGGGAAAAAGAGGAAAGGGCAAAGAAGGGAGAAGGGAAGGATGGGAGGCAGGGACAACCACTCTTTATGCTTGTAAAACTAGAAAATAAATGTTTTTAAAAAGAAAATAGTTTTTCTTTTTTCAACATTTTTATTATTATTTCCGCTCATACAAACTTAGTAGGTACACCGGTTCCTTCTCTCCCTCCTCCCCCCCCCAACCCCCTTGCTTCCCCTCCCCTCACCCCTCCCTTTCCATCCTCCAGTGCCTCCCCCCCAATCCCCGGAGAATGCTTTAATGTGCATGCCAGACTCTCCTCTGGGCCCTCCTCTCTGATGACGTACAAGGACCCAGTGGCATTTCCCTGAACCCTTTCCTGTGTGCCCCTTAAGCATAGGAACACTACTGTGGCTGTCAATCCCTTGCCTCCAAGGATCCTTGTGCCTTTAGCAAATGCTAGACTTTGTGAGGTCAATAGTGTGTTGGACATTGTGTGGGCATGCAAAGTCCAATTATGATTGCTTTGGCCCTAACTTGTGTGGAGTATCTTGCATATTATTACTCCTCCCATTCTTGTGCTCTTACAATCTTACCGCTCCCTCTTCTGCAAATTTCCCTGAGCTTCAGGATGGGGAGAGATTAGGCTGGCTTAGTTCTAGGTGGTTGCAAAAGAAAATCAACAAACCACAATCCAGAACTTCAGAAAACAGTTTTTCAGTTAAAGATGATATATTTTGGAACCTCCACAAAAGAGTTAATGAGGTCAGTCTTAACATTTCACCATGAAAGCAAAAAGATCTGAAGAAAATCTATACCTCTCTCAAAGACTGATAAGGACTAATGTTGATGGGATTGAAAAAGAGGATGCTTTCCTCAATAGTATACCCAGTGATCTATGATACTTGCTGGAACACGAAGCATGTCAAGCATATGTCATTAAAGACAAACTAGATGAAACACAGTGTACCTCACAAGTGAAAAGATTTGAAAATAGGAGGAAGCCTGGCAAGGGAGATTAAGGATTGTAAGGGGAAAAGAAAAGGAAATGAAAATCAGGACTAAAGGGGGAAATTTGAAAATATTATGAAATCACTATATTCATGTAAACAACATTAAAAAAAGGGTGCTGAAAAAATAAAAACAATTTTGGAGCTGAAGAACATAATAGATGAAATAAAATATGTATTAGAAGTTTAAACAAGCCTATAAATAGCAAAAAAGACCAAATGAACTGGAAGGCAGGTTATATTAACTCATTTCCACTTCATCAGAGGAGAAAGAAGGACAGAAAGAAATGAAAAAGGTCCATGGCACCTATCAGTTACCACCAAAGACTGGTATATAAACTGCAACCCAACTATAGGGCTGGAGAGGTAGCTCAGGGGTTAAGCCTCTGCCTTGCAGGTGGAAGATCCTGAGTTCAGATCTTAGACCCCACTTATAGATGCTGGGTGGAAGTGGGGGTGGCCTGCATTTCTGGTCCTGGTAGGGCAGAGCCTGTGAATCCTGGGGCAGAGTAAACAAGGAGGAGGTGGAGGCGGTCCATGGTGGCTCCCGAATTTGCCATGGTTCTACACACACACACATACATACATACACATATATACATACATAAGTGCACACATGCATACATGCACAATTGAATAAATAATAATTAATTTAAAAATTTAAACTGCAACTATAAAACATAATAATTAAAATATCAAAGTAGCTCATAAAAACTGACACATAAGCCAATGGAACAGACTGGAGTTCTCTGAAACAAATCCTTTCAATTTCAATAACAATGATTGCTGGGCTCAGCAGATAGTACAGAAGGGAGTGCTCATCTAGCCAGGCACAACCCGGGACTGAGCAGGATGATGAGTGTCGCCGGACCTGACCACCCTCACCACCATGGAAAGACACACCAGGCCAGGAGCTCTGTCAAACCAGGAAAAGTCTCTTTATTCCAACAGTCAGGCCCTTATATACCCCACCCGACATCCCGTACCCATCTCTGGGTATCACACTTTAAGGTCCAGGCAAGCCTCTCCATGGCCTGTCTTAGGTTGTCCCTAGTTTTAGGGATCTTACCCGTCATTGGTCAGCATGGAGGGCAGGGGAGGTATATGATAGATGGCCATAGCCCCAGTTGGTATCCTGAATGGTGAGCAATGAATCTTGACCTGATGAAGTTTAATAGCCTCTATTCTTTGCTGGATGAATTGAGTGGCCCTATTGATGATACAAGGCCCAATGAGCAAGAAAAAGGACAAAGAGAGGGCCCAAGAGGGGAGGAAGTAAGGGAGAAGGCCATTCTTGAAGTTCATGCCTGCAAATCTCCAAATCCTCTGTTACAGGGCCAGACGAGGGCTGTCAGCACCAGAATGGTCAGGCACAGCGATGTCATCCTCTGGTTCTGGAGAGAGAGCAAAGGGGCGCTCCTCAGGGGTACAAGACTCCCTGGAGTTGTTTTTATCATCCTGTGGGAGGTACTTTAGGTCCCTGGCAGGGATCCAGATGGGGCGTTTTTCACTCTGGGGAAAGACACAGCCAAATCCTCGCCCCACTGATATAAGGGAGTCAGGGCCTCTCCAGGCTCCTGTCAATGGGTCTTTCCAGCGCACCCAGATGGAACTGTATGTGATGGAGGAAGTCCAGTGCCTCTGGAAAGGGGAAACCCGATTCATTTTTGTAAAATTTAATATATTTAAAGTAAATAGTGCTCTATTTAGTTGATCATGAGGAGGTGATGACTCTCCCTGTTGTTTTTGTAATTGGGCCTTAAGAGTTTGATTATAGTGCTCAATCATAGCTTGGCCCCATGGATTGGGGGGGATCCCCATGGTATGTGAGACATGTCATGTATTAAGGAAATCTGTAAAAGTCTTACTAGTAAAGCATGGGTCATTATCGGTTTTAATTTGATCTGGAAGACCAAGTGTGGCAAAGCATTGAAGCATATGGCTAATGGCATGTTTGGATTTTTCTCCTATGTGGGCTGATGCCCAGCAGGCATGGGAGAAAATATCAATGGTAAGAAAGACATATTTGAGCTTGCCAAAACGGGGATAGTGGGTGCCATCCATTTGCCATAAATTGTTGGCTCTTAGCCCACGAGGGTTGACCCCATCTTCTGAAGGGGAGGGATTTGTAAAAAAGGTTGGCAGGATTTGCAAGTGCGAATGATCTTTTTAAGATCCTTAATAGGCACTAAAGGATATTTGTGATGGAGGCCTCTCCAATTAGTATGGGTGAGGCAATGGAAACTAGTGGCCTCCTCAAAAGTCATGACAGACGCCATTTTGTCTATCAGGGCATTGCTCTCAGAGAGGAACCCTGGTAGATTTTGGTGACCTTGAAGGTCCTGGAGGAAAATGGGGTTGTCCTTTGTTTAAGTAGAGACCAAACTTGGATCATTAAGGGAGATATAGGGTTAGAGTCTAACCTCATGTGGGACTCAACTAGGTTGGGTAGCAGGTTGACAACATAAAGGCTGTCAGAGAACAGGTTGAACGACTCTTGTATGGTATCCAATCCTAAGGCGACAGCAAATAGTTCTTTGAATTGTGCAGAACCCTCGATCTCATGGGTGACCGACCTAATAGGTGCTGGTATTTTACCCAGTTTATGGGGAGGGTAGACTACAAAAGAAGCCTTTAAACGTCCCCCATCAGTAAAAGCAGTAATAAAATCAGGGTTAGGTTGGGATAAGAAGAGTTTGGGGGGTACCCGGTTTAATCTAGTAAATGGATTCATCCATCTGTGTGGGCCATAATGACAGTCAATTTTTCCCATAAACCCTTCTAGAGCTATGGCAATTCTATCATTGTTCCTCTGCAGCCAGGTGAAATCTGTTAGCTTAAAGGGAACAATTAGGAAATGGGGCTCTATTCCAAAGAGCCTGGTGGAGGTATCTTGGCCTTTGATGATGCAATCTGCAACTTGGTCGGTCATAGAATACACCCTAGGGGCTCCACCAATGGAAAGATGTATCCAAAGGATGGGGTGGCCCTCCTGGGCCAGAAGGGCAGTACATAAGGTGCTACCAGAGAATAAATAAAGGGTTACAGGAAGAAAAGGGCTGAATCTCTTTAACACCAAAGTGTTTATGGCATCTTGAACCTTTTGTAGCAGGTGTTTATGTGATGGGTCAAGGATCATGAGAGGAAAGGTCAAACCCTTTTAAAAGGTCAAAAAGGGGGAGCAAATCTTTAGTAGTTATAGGAATCCAAGATCTCATCCAATGATTTCCCCTAAAAGTTTTTGTAGCTCAGACAAGGTATAGGAATCTCGAATATATAATTGGGGCCTTGTAGGGGAAACAGCATCTAAGGCTAATGTAGACCCCAAAAATTTTAAAAGGAGGAATTGTTTGTACCTTATCGGGTGAAACCTTAAAATTATAGGTCTCTAAGGTGGCAAGACATTCACCAGTAATTTTCTTTTTTTTTTTTATATTTTTCTTTCTTTTGTAGTCCTTTTTTTTTTATTTCAGCTCATACAAACATATTAGGTACACCAGTTCCCTCCCTCCCTCCTCCTCCCCCCATACCCCCTGCTCCCCCTCCCCACCCCTCTCCCTCCCCATCCCCCAGTGCCTCCCATCCCAATTCCCAGAGAGTCCTTTCTTGTGCATGTCTGATTTTCCTCTGGGTCCTCCTATCCGATGATGTACAAGGACCCAGTGGCCTTTCCCGAACCCTTTCCCGTGTTCCCCTTAGGTATAGGAACACTGCTGTGGCTGCCAATCCTTTGCCTCCAAGGATCTTGGTGCCTTTAGCAGATGCTAGACTTTGTGAGGTCAACAGTGTGTTGGACAATGCGCAGGGCATGCAAAGTCCAATTATGATTGCTTTAGCCCTAACTAGTATAGAGTATCTTACATATCATTGCTCCTCCCATCCTTTTGCTCTTACACTCTTACCGCCCCCTCTTACGCAAATTTCCCTGAGCTTCAAGATGGGGAGAGACTAAGCTGGCCTAGTTCTAGGTGGTTGATATAGAGTCTCTGAAGTTCTGGATTGTGGTTTGTTGATTTTCTTTTGCAGTTTTGCTGCTCCTGCAATGCCCTTCACTCCATCCTGCTGGGCATTGTATGTTACCCCCTGGCCAGAGACAAAAAGCTGTTAGAGTCTTGTGATAAAGGCACATTCAAAGGTAGATGTAATAAAAGTGGGAAACCACAGTGAGGGAGGGGTCTATCACCCATTTGCAAAATTGTTATTTTTTATCTGCCAGACTATATGCCCTCCACTTCTGGTGAGATCACACCCCCTCAGTAGTAAATGATCAGGAACAAAAGTCTGTGAACTTAATCAGATGTCTCATTACTTATTTGGGTCCTTGGTGGAGGCCTATTTTCCCTGCTGTAACATGGTCCCTTCTCTCCTTGTTTCTGGTGTGGCCCTCCTACCCCATCCATCCTGTTCATAATCCTTGCAATTACTGTCTCTAGGTGGGCTGGGTGGGTTTGGTACTAAGAGCCACCTATTAGGGAATACATACGGCACTTAATTTTCTGGGTCTGGGATACTTCACTTAATATAATTGTTTCTAATGACATCCATTTCCCGGCAAATTCCAGTAATTCATCATTTTTGATGGCTGAGTAGTACTCCATTGTATAGATGTACCACAGTTTCCTTATCCACTCATCAACTGTTGGAAATTTGGGTTGATTCCATGACTTTGCTATTGTAAACAGTGCTGCTATGAACATGGTCGTGCTTGTGCTATCGAGGTGAACCTCTGCTGAATGGGGGGTTATTCCCAAAAGTGGAATCGCAGGGTCATATGGCATTTCAATCTTTAATTTCTTAAGAATCTCCAGACGGCTCGCCAGAGTGGCTGTATGAGCCTGCATTCCCACCAGCAATGTAGGAGAGTTCCCCTCTCTCCACATCCTCTCCAGCATTTGTCGTTATTAGTATTGTGGATTTTTGCCATCCTGACCGGGGTGAGATGATATCTCAGGGAAGTTTTGATTTGCATTTCCCTGATGGCTAAAGAAGTGGAGCATTTTTTAAGATATTTGGTAGACATTTTAATTTCATCCCTGGTAAAGTTTCTTTTAAGTTCCAGGGCCCATTTTTTAATTGGGCCATTGGTTTCCTTGGTGTTTAGTTTTCTAAGTTTTTTGTGCACTCTGGACAATAGAGCTCTATCAGATATGTGGTTAGTGAAGATTTTCTCCCATTCTGTGGGTTGCCTTTGAGCTCGCGTTACAATCTCTTTATCTGAACAGAAGCTCTTTAATTTCACAAGATCCCAACTGTTGAGAGTTGGTAGTAGTGACTGTGCCATTGGATGTCTGTTTAGGAAATGTTGGCCTAGCCCAATCAGCTCGAGGGAGTTCCCTATCCTTTCAACTATGGTTTTTATAGTCTCTGGCCTGATATCAAGGTCCTTGATCCATTTGGAATTAAGTCTTGTACATGGTGACAAGTACGGGTCCAGCTTTAATCTTCTGCATGTGGAGATCCAGTTTTGCCAGCACCATTTGTTGAAGATGCTGTTCTTTTTCCATTGGATTCTTTGGGCCCCTTTGTCAAAGACCAAATGGCTGTAACTTTGTGGGCTTATATCTGGGTCTTCAATCCTTATTCATTGATCTGTGTGTCTATTTTGGAGCCAGTACCAGGCTGTCTTTACAACTATGGATTTGTAGTATAGACTAAGGTTTGGTATGGTTATACCTCCAGCTGTGTTTTTGTTACTCAGGATTGTTTTTGCTACCCTGGGTCTTTTGTGCCTCCATATGAACTTTGAGATTGTTTGGTCAACTTCTTTGAAGAATTGCTTTGGGATTTTGATTGGTATAGCATTGAATCTGTATATTGCCTTTGGTAGGATGGTCATTTTCACGATGTTGATTCTGCCAATCCAGGAACAAGGGAGGTCTTTCCACCTTCTAGTGTCTTCTGCTATTTCTTTCTTTAGGGTTTTAAAGTTTTCATTGTAAAGGACTTTTACCTCCATAGTTAGGTTTCTACCAAGGTATTTCATTTTTTTAGTTGCTATAATAATTGGTATTGTTTCTCTCAAGGCTTTTTCACTTCTTTCATTCTGGGCATATAGGAAGGCCTCTGATTTTTGCACATTTATTTTGTATCCTGCCACCCTGCTGAACTTCTCAATTAGTTCCAGGAGCTTCCTAGTGGAGTTTTTGGGATCACTCACGTATAAGATCATGTCATCTGCAAATAGGGATAGCTTGACTTCTTCCTTGCCGATTTGAATCCCTCTTATGTCCCTTTCTTGTCTTATGGCTTCAGCTAACACTTCAAGTACAATATTGAATAGAAGTGGTGAGAATGGACAGCCTCGTCTAGTTCCTGATCCAAGTGGGAAAGCTTCCAATTGTTCCCCATTGAGCATAATCCTTGCTGTGGGCTTGTTGTATATAGCTTTTATTATATTGATAAAGGTTCCTTCCATTCCTACTGTCTCTAGCGTTTTGATCATAAAAGGCTGTTGGATCTTGTCAAAAGCTTTTTCTGCATCTATCGAGAGTATCATGTGGTCTTGGACTTTGGACTGGTTTACATGATGAATTACGTTTATTGATTTGCGTATGTTGAACCAACCTTGTGTGCCGGGGATGAAGCCTACTTGGTCCCCGTGAATGATCTTTTTAATATGTTTTTGAATCCGATTTGCTAAGACTTTGTTGAGAATCTTTGTGTCTGTGTTCATCAGAGAGATTGGCCTATAGTTTTCTTTTTTAAGTGAATCTTTATTAGGTTTTGGGATTAAAACGATATTAGCTTCATAGAAGGAATTTGGTAGTGTTCCTTCCTTTGCTATTTGATGGAACAGTTTAAGGAGTATTGGTGTTATTAACTCCTTAAATGTCTGGTAGAACTCTGTGCTGAATCCATCTGGTCCAGGACATTTTTTGGTGAGAAGATTTGAGATTACTTCCTCGATTTCCTTATATGTTATAGGACTATTTAAATAATTCACAACTTCCTGATTCAATTTAGGTAAGTTGTGTTTACTTAGAAATTCATCCATCTCTTTTGTGTTGTCAAACTTCACAGAGTATAAGTTTTTGAAATATGATGTTATAATTCTCTGGATTTCTTGGGTATCAGTAGTGATAACTCCATGTTCATTTCTAATTTTGTTAATTTGGGTTTTCTCTCTCTTGCTTTTGGTTAGTTTAGCTAGGGGTGTATCAATCTTATTGATTTTTTCAAAGAACCAGCTTTTTGACTGGTTGATTTTTTTCTATCATTTTCTTAATCTCGATTTCAGATATTTCTCCCCTTATTTTGCTAATCTCCTCTCTTCTACTACTTTTGGGATCAGATTGCTCTAGTTTGTCTAAAGCTTTAAGCTGCATTGTTAAGTTGTTTATTTCTGATGTTTCCATTTTTTCGACGTAGGCATTAAGAGCTATGAACTTACCTCTTAGGACAGCTTTCATTGTGTCCCAGAGATTTTGGTAAGTTGTATTTTCATTATCATTCACTTTCAGGAAATCTTGAATTTCCTTTTTAATTTCTTCCTGAATCCATGTCTCATTCAGCATCATAGTGTTAAGTTTCCAGGAGTTAGTGTATTTTCTCTTGTTTGATATGTTGTTGATGTCCAGCTTTAGGCCGTGATGGTCTGATAGGGCACAGGTTAGAATTTCAACTTTCTTGTATATGTGTAGATTCATTTTGTGGCCCAATATGTGATCTATTTTGGAGAAAGTTCCGTGTGCTGCTGAGAAAAATGTGTATTCTTTGGTGCGCGGGTGAAAAGTTCGATAGAGATCTGTAAGGTCCATTTCTTTCAGGGTTTGATGAAGTTCCAAAGTGTCTCTGTTAAGCTTTTGACCTGTTGATCTATCCCATGTTGAGAGGGCGGTGTTGAATTCCCCACGAATTATCGTTTGGGGATTGATTTCCTGCTTTAGACCCTGTAGGGTTTTCTTAATGAATGTGGAGGGGCCCGTATTGGGTGCATATATGTTCAGTATTGTGAAGTCTTCCTGGTGAATTGTACCTGTGACTAAAATGTAGTATCCATCCGTGTCTCTTATAATTTTCTTTGGTTTGAAGCCCACTTTGTCTGATAGCATAATGGCTACCCTTGCCTGTTTTCTGCTTCCATTTGCTTGTAGAATTGTTGACCAGCCTTTTATTTTTAGAGCGTGCCTATCTTTTGTGGTGAGATGGGTTTCCTGCAGGCAGCAGATTGATGGATTGTGATTTTTAATCCAAGTTTGTAATCTGTGTCTCTTGATCGGTGAATTAATTCCATTAACATTTAGTGTTATAATGGAGAAACTATTGTTAATTCCAGACATTTATTATGTTTAGTAGCTTTTATAAGTATATTGCTTCGCTTTTAATGGTGTTATATTTGCCTTCTGTTCTTCTGGATATGCCTGTTTTTTTCTTCACGCTTGAGTATCATTTCTAGCATTTTTTGAAGGCCTGGTTTGGTGGCCATGTATCCCTTAAAGTTGTCTTTGTGCTGGAAGATTTTTCTTTCTCCCTCTATCATGACTGATAGTTTTCCAGGGTAAATCAGCCTGGGTTGACATTTTTGCTCATTCAATACTTGAAGTATGTCTCTCCAAGCTCTTCTTGCTTTTACTGTTTCGACTGAGAAGTCATTTGTTATTTTAATAGGTTTGCCTTTAAAAGTGACTTGTTTTTTCTCCCTTGAAGCTCTCAGCACCAGTTCTTTATCTTGAATTTGGAGTGTTTTAACTATTATTTGCCACGGCGTGCTTCTATTTTGGTCGTATCTGTTTGGGGTGCAGAATGCCTCTTGTATATGGATGGGCCTCTCTTTTTTAGATGAGGAAAGTTTTCCTTGATGATCGTTTGAAAAATTTCCTCAGGGGTGGTATTTTGAGATTCTTGCTCTGGTATTCCATGAATATGCATGTTAGGCTTTTTCAGGGTGTCCCATATCTCTTGGATATTTCTCTCAAGTATCTTTTTGGCTTTAACAACCTCTTCCATTGAGCTGGTTAGTACTCCCACTTTATCTTCAAGGTCTGAAATTCTGTTTTCTGCTTCGTTAGTTCTGTTGATAAGACTCTCTGTGGCGTTCTGGGTTGAGGATAACTTGTCTTTTAGCTCAGTTTTAAACTCTGCTTGAGTTTGTTTTAACTGCTCTATGCCACTTTTTGTTTCTTGCACTGTTTTTCTCAACTCCTCCAGATGTCTGTTGTGTTCCTCTTCAAAGCGATTGATTCAATTATGTAATTCCTCTCTGATTTCCTCTTTCATAGTATTGAACATGGTAATGATCATATTTTGGAAGTCTTTATCCTGGGTGGGGCTTTCTTGGCCTTTTTCCGTGGGTTTGTTCTTGTTGGAGTCTAACATTATGGGATTAATTTCTTCAGTGGGAAATTTGTTTACTTGATTGTTGCTTCTCATGGATTTGCACTTTGACTTTGGCATTGTCATTTTAACTCTTAAGATCTCTCAATTTCACTAAACTGAATCATTTGTCCTGGGGTTCTGGTGGGCGGGGCGGGCGGAGACTTACCTAGGTCGTGGGGTGAGGCCCGGCTGGACCTCACGCGTGTCCCGACCAGTGGAGCGGGGTGAGGTGCAAAGGGGGGATGGGGCGTGGCGTGGAGCTATTTAACCCGAGGGCAGCTGGGGCGGGGCCCAGGCGCAGGGGAAGGTCCTCCTCGTCCCTCGGCCCCACGTGCGCGCGGCTCCGGCTGGATGGTGGGAGTCGGAGCCGGGTCCCTGTGGGCCAACCTGGGGTCCTGGTGGGCGGTGCGCGGGGCGGGGACTTACCACCTAAGGCGAGGGGTTGAGGCCCGGCTGGACCGCGCGCGCGTCCCGACCCGCGGAGCGGGGTGGGGTGCAAAGGGGGGACCAGTAATTTTCTTAAGCCTCTGAGGATGAGGAGATCCTAAAATAATATCATTCATATAAATATAAAATAATGAATCAGGTTGTTCCCTCAACGAGGCAAAAATATGGGACAGATAGTACTGGCAAATGGAAGGACTGTTAGCCATACCTTGGGGCAATATGGTCCACTCGAATCTCAAATCAGGCCCCTCAAAATTGGTAGTGGGATAGAGAAGGCGAATTTCTCAATGTCATCAGGATGTAGGGGAATAGAGAAAAAACAGTAAAAAATAACTAGAAAGAATAGAAGGAATCCAAGGGAGTCCCTGCTGGGGAGTCCCCAGTGGGAGCATCTGCTCATTAATTTTTGCATGGCAGAGGCCATGGTTCTAGCTTGGTGGAAAGTGGTTCCCAAATCTTTGCTGGCTATGATCCATCTGGACATAGAGTGATCTTTTAGTCCACCACAAGCTATTTTATGGTCATAGTTCATCCCCTCCCATACTAGTATTCTAGCAGAAGTCCAGGAGGAAGTTTTCTGGCAAGACTCTTCATGCCTGTGATAGGGGGCTCAGTGGGGCCCTCCTCTAATCTCTTCCATGCATTTCCCAGTCTCCTGATTTGGTCTCTGTAGGGATTAGGAATAGCCACTTGCTGTAGCCCGGTTGAAAATTGGTCATTGTTACCAGCAAGCATCCCAAAAGTGATTGGGATAGGTGGCTGGGCAGCCTGATTTCATTCCCTTTGGGTGCGGCATTTGTCTTGGTAGAAGGTGCACCATTTAATATACATTGGCCCTGGGAGCACGGCTCGGGCAAGGTCTTTCCAGTCCTGGGCAGTGCAGGGCTGGTGGAATACACCTCGGAGAATAGTTTCTGCCCAGGGGGAATTAGGGCCATCTTCTACAACGGCCTTTTTTAGTTCTTTTAAGTCATTGAGCTTCCCAGGGGTACCAGTCAGCAAGGCGGTTCCCACCAGGGTTAATGTTAGCAGGAAACAACTCCGTAAACTCATCCCCCAGGGGATATGGTGGGGGAGCAGATGGAGGACTTATTGGAGTGCTGAACTGATCATGGCCAGAAGAGTGGTGG
Source organism: Typhlomys cinereus (assembly GCA_023101885.1). NCBI lineage: Eukaryota > Metazoa > Chordata > Mammalia > Rodentia > Platacanthomyidae > Typhlomys > Typhlomys cinereus. The sequence goes on along the minus strand of JALPQD010000136.1, from coordinate 286,500 downwards.
TCTTGAGGCCATGAAGCACTGCCAAGAGTCCAGAGAGGGGTCAGTGCTTTCCCTCCTAACAGTCTCTCTGGGCTGGATCCGGCCTTTCTTTGGTGGTTTTGGGGGGAAACACCCTTTAAGGGCAGAGATGGTAGGGAGAACTCCCAAGGGTGGGATCTCCTCCTCTTCTACCTGGGCTCGCCGGATAAGCCCCTCAATTCAATCCCATGTCTCCCAATCAAAGAAGTTGCTCTCAGGTAGCCATGGAGCAATCTTAAGTAAATAGCCCCAACCTTGAAAAGCTTGAGCATCACCAAGGGTGAGACCCCGACTCTTAAGTAAAACTCTGAGTGAGTCTAGCATGGGGTCAGGTTTAGGTAAAGACTGCCCCATAACTTATGGGGGTACACTCACCCGAAGACCAATTAGCCTATCAGCGAACATCTGAGGGGAATCAAAGCCCCTCAACTTGATTGCCTCACATGTTGCCCTACACATTGCCTTTGCCTCATACGTTTGCTTCACACATTTGCCTTTGTCTCATACATTTGCCTCACACAGTTGCCTCACACGTTTGCCTCACACAGTTGCCCCACATGTTGGCCTCACACGGGGCACCAGTCTGCCGGACTCGGCAGCTAGTGCAGAAGGGAGTGCTCATCTAGCCAGGCACAACCCGGGGCTGAGCAGGATGGTGAGTGTCGCCGGCCCTGACCGCCCTCACCACCAGAGAAAGACACACCAGGCTGGGAGCTCTGTCAAAGCAGGAAAAGCCTCTTTATTCCAACAGTCAGGCCCTTATATACCCCACCCGACATCCCATAAGTCCTAGCATGAGTCTTTGCTGATTGGCCCTCTCAGCTAGGCAGTTTAACAGCACCAACTGTACAAGGCATAATCTCATGAGATTTGTAGTCTCATGAGATTATTATGGGCTAGTGGGGCGTTACTATGGGCCAGTTGCTGTTGCTACCTAAGGCTATATTGCATCAGCCACAAAGCTGTGCTGAATTATGCTGGTGAGGCAGCTTAAACAGATCATGAAACTCTAGCCAGGCTCAGGAAGTTCCAACAGGCCTTGTCCAGGGTCTTGATGAGGCCCAACAAATGATCTGCAAAAATGTATGATAAGAAGAATGCTTTATGGATATGACAAGTTCTTCAATAAATGGTGCTTTAAAAATAGCATAATCACGGGCTGGAGAGGTGGCTCAGGGATTAAGCTTCTGCCTTGCAGGCAGAAGGTCCTGAGTTCGGATCCCAGATCCCACGTATAGACGCCAGGTGGAAGCAGGGGTGGCCTGCGCTTCTGGTCCTGGTAGGGCAGAGCCTGTGAATCCCAGGGGCAGAAGGAGGTGGAGGCGTCCATGGTGGTTCCCAATTCGTCCGTGGTTCTACACACACACATACACACATGCACGTGCATACATACACACACACGCACAATTGAATAAATAATAATAAAAAAAATTTAAAAATAGCATAATCACATGCAGAAAAGAAAAAATATATATCTATATCTCATCATGAACAAAACATTGATTCATTTCCCATACATCATCCAGATGAGGACTACTACTTCAGAAGAAGATTGAAAATGATGGACTAGAAAGTAGAAAGCCAGTAAAAGAAATAAATAGTAGAAATTATATCAAATATCAGAAAAAATATGAATGTCTAGGTACATCCCAGAATTCTCCATTCAGTCTGAGTAAAACACATTATAATCAATTTGTCAAAAACCCAAACTAAAGAGATATTTGAAAGTATTCATCTATCTATACTTGGTTAAACATTCATGTTAATATTGCACTGATCCACATGGAATAATGAAAAATAAAACATGCACATCAATAGAGGAATGGATAATGAAAATGTGCTACATATACACAATGGAATATTAGTTGGCTGCCACAGGCCAGAGCCGCAGCCTCCAAACCAGGGCTCCCCTGGAATAGGCGGGCAAGGATTCAGTGAATGGAGAACAGAAACATACAACTATCTAGACTGAGTGAATCTGGACCCACTTTACTGAAACTATGTGACAACTTTTATACAGAAAATTTTGGAGTAAAGAATGTTGTACCTACAAACAGAAATGTATTCTCCTAGTCAATAGAAATCACCTTCAGGATGGACATTTTTTCAAGAACCTAACCCATTGCTTGAGGGTAAAGCCACTTAACAGAACCATTCTCCCAGTATTTCCAAATCTAGCTAATCTATAATGCTCCACCAAACAGCCATGGGGCTGAGCCTACATAGTTGTCATTGTTTTAACAAAGACTGTATTTTTAAAATACACAGAGAAGGATTGAGCTCCTTTTGATTTCAATAAGAAATGTTTTTCATTACAATTAACTATACGTGTGCCCAACATCCCATAAGTCCCAGCATGAGCTTTTGCTGTTGTCCTGTCTGAGTTGGTCCTCCCAGTCAGATGGGTTGACATCAGCATCAGGCATGGCAGAAGTTGATTGTGGCCCATACAGACAATACAGGCCTGCCTGTTCCATTCCTCCTACATATCCATCCTTTTTGACAGCCAGTGAGAGCCAGAGTTCTTTGCTTTGACTTTGTTGACCCCGCCTCAGAGGGGGTCCAGCATAATGGACCTTGCCTGCCTTAGATCATCCCACCTCACAGGATCTTACCCATCATTGACCCTCAAAAGACCTCTCCTCTGGAAGGCATGTCAGGATATTTGGATAGTAAATTAAACCAAGGCCTAATGAATCTCTTCAATCCAAGCTTGAGCCACATCTCTAGGGGGGCCATGGCTTGGATGTACAAGGGCCATAAGTGCCTGTAACATGGTCTTGATGGAGCGCTGCTGAGAGATATGCTGAAGGAAACACTTAAGCAATATAATTATTCAAAGAATAATTCCTCCTATGATAGCATAAATTACAATCCAAGAGGAATCAAACAGCCTTTTAAAGTTTTAGTGAACAGATGGCATAGTCTCATATTTATAGAATTTTTGAGTTAGTTCATAGGTGGGAATTTTACCCACCTATGTTTTAAGACCCTTGAAGTTGCTCTCTAATTTCTTTAAAATCAGCGTATACATACTGGCTAACAAGTCTACTTACTGTGTGTGACTAGACGTAAAATCTCTACTTGCAATTTGATTTAAAGTTAACAGCAGGCTTTTTCTCTAGATCAGAGAGCGGGAAGCTAGTCCCAAAAAACCTAAGAACAGGTAGAAGGCACTCCCAATTCCTAGAAGAATTCATCCTGCCAGAGGCAAAACTTAAATTACCTAGAAGGAATTCCTAGCACCTGCCTATAGACATTACTGTGACATTCCCCAGAGAGCAGGCTTTAGGCCCCAACTGGGCAGAAATACCAAGGCCTGACAATTCCCATACTTTACTTATTTTTCTTATTTATTTAAAACAATGCCATATCCTTTTTTCAAAAGATGCTTCCTTGAATCCATCTTTTCCAAACTGGGACCTTATCTACCAGATTGGTCAGATAAGGACGCAGCAGTTAGCCATCAAAAAGGATGAGATTATGGAATTTGCTTGTAAATGAATGAAACTAGAAAATTTAATATTGAGCAAGGTATCTTGACACAGAAAGTTAAGCACCACCCATACTATCTTATATATGGATGCTAGCATGCTACCCTTGTCAATGTATTTGGATTGGAATTACTATAAGAGCCAGAAAATTCCAAAAAAGACCAACAAGTGGGAAGGTGGAAATGAATGGCTAGTGTGAAAATCTTTAAAGGGGAGATTTAGGATACCATGACAAGTAGGGTTAGGGAGGGAATAATTGAGAAAAATACATAGCAGGGAATGAGGGGATGGGAGATAGGAGGGAAAGAGGAACTTTTAGAAAAACCCTAAGGTTGTGGAAAGTAACCCCAATGGAACCTCTTAAGCTAGTAATATGTAAAAAAAAATGTCTTTTAAAGAAAGTAACAAGAATGGACAGTACCTATGAAGAGGAGCATAGAGTAAGGAAAATGGGGGTAAAAATCCCTGAGCTGACCCACTTAGAACCCAGTGACAAAATTATACTAGAAGTAACAGCAGTGTGATACTTCCTGATAAAATGTTGGTCAAAGAGGTCTCACAAGTCCTCAAGCATTAGAGGCCTTCACCATTGCTCTTGATAGCTTTCCAAAAAACTGTCAGTAAGATCCTATTACTGAAGATGCAACACTTATGAATCACAGAAGATGAGCAAAATAAATCAACTAGAACTAGTCTGAGAACTTCTTTCTTGCTGGACAATTTACACAGCACCAAGAGATACTGTAGAAGCTGCTGGTGGAGAGAAATAATCAGATGCCTCATCAACCCATGAGATTTGCAAGTTGCAATAAAAATCACCATGGTAACAGACTACCAGTGTAATAGTGGAATAAGTATCAAGAAGACAACCAGCAGCTTTCTGACTGGACTCAAGACCCACTTGTCAGAATGATATACATTCCTATTACTATAAACTAAAACAAGGACTTTTTAAAAAGTAGGGAAATAGATCAATAAGGAAAAATAGCCAATGAGCTTGGAGGTAGGAAGACAGTACCCCAAATCTATTATACCCATAGAGTAGAAGACTTCAAACCCAGGCTAGAAACCTTCTTCTACAGTAGAGGTAAAGGATCTCAACACCCTAACAGAATGCAGCCTAGAGCAGTGAAGTGGACAGCAACAGCCAGCAACTCAGCAAGGCACATCCAGAATCAGGCTAGCCTAATCTCTCCACATTCAAAGGCTTTGGGAACTTCAAAGAAGAGGGGGCAGTGAAATTCTAAGACCCTAAAGATGAGAATGTTCACCTTTGACAAGACAGTCCATTCAAGACATTCCATTCTGCTGCATCTAGAAACCCACTGCAGTGAGACTTACTAGTCCTGCATAATGACTGACATACCACATACTCCCATAGACTGCCTAGGAACTTAAAAAAGATAAGAACATAGAGTGGAAATCTTGAGAACTAGAACTATCATTGATGTGACCTGCAGAGAGGCAACTTGGTATGCCACAGAGGCCTGAACCCCAACAAGAGTAGACAAATCAGAGGGAAACCTGGGGTCCATAGAAAGAGACAAGCAGGAGGGTGGGAGGGATTGTTGAAGGGAAGGAAGGATGAGTATTCCATATGCTTGTAAAAATCGAAAAATAAAATAATCTCTATCACAAAAAAACTATTACACTGATGGTTGCCTCTTGCCAGAGTGACTTTTATTGCAGTTTTCATGGGTTGAAGAGACTGTTGATTGGTTTTTGCCCCAGGAGCTTGCAAACCATTTTTTATACTATGAAAGCTGAACAGCAAGATGAAAGCTTTCAGACCATTTCCAGCTGGTTTTTATTTTTAACTTATGCTTTGTGATCAATGTGTGTTGTATCTTTGACAATAGGATATCTTTTAGTATTTGGATGTCAATCAAGAGAAACAGCAAAAGCCTACATCATTTTGGGGGAGAGCCTTTGAGATCTCTGTGACCAGTTTATTCAGAAATATCACATACTGGTACTTGAAAATTTTAATTACACACAGGTTCTAATTGTAGTATCCTAGGGCATTTTCCATTTTGCTCCGTCTTCTCTCTGTGTTCTCTTTCATAGGGTATGTCTATTCTACACTCTTTTTAAAAAACAGAAATATTTCTTTTGATAAACCAATAATACAAGAGATTTCTGTATTATGTATTCTGTTATGTTTTACAACCTTAGTGTTATTTATTATTTACTGAGCCCTTCCTATACCCTATTCCCTTATTTTCTCCCTTAAGAGTCACCCTCATTATTGCCTTTCCACCTTATTATGGAATTGCTATTTTTAATCATTGTACCTTACACTCTTTCTGTTCTAAAAGATTTATTTTCATTGTTCCTTTTTCATTCTTCACTTCTGTTTTGTTCTCTTGGGACATGTATAAATTCAGTGGTTTTCGGGGCTGGAGAGGTGGCTCAGGGGTTAACCCTCTGCCTTGCAGGCAGAAGGTCCTGAGTTCTGATCCTAGACCCCCACGTGTAGATGCCAGGCGGAAGCGGGGACAGCCTGCGTTTCTGGTCCTGATAGGGTGAAGCCTGTGAATCCCCGGGCAGAGTAAACAAGGAGGAGGTGGAGGCAGTCCATGGCGGTTCCTGAATTCGCTGGTGGTTCTACACACACACACACATACACACACACAATTGAATAAATAATTTTAAAAAATTAAAAATTCAGTGGTTTTCCTCTGATTTGATACTGTAAATTTCTTTTTATTTTTTGCATCTATTCATTTTTATTCTACCTTTATAGAGATACTTCTACTGATATAAAATTTCTGTCAAATTTCTTTTGATTTCATGTATTACTTTGATTTTCATGTGTATGTGGTGTGGATGTGTTTCTCATATGTGTATGTCAGGTAGATATGCATACAGAAGCTCAGGAATCTTGCTCAGTCACTCTTCCACCTCTTTTTTAGATATTTTGCTAAGTTTGTTCTTTGATAGTTTTATGTATAAACACAATACATTCTGATTGCTCTTTCACACCATTTTATCTCCCTCCTGTCCTTATCGACCCCTCCTAATCCCTATGAGTCCTTTGCCCAGATTCATGACTTTTAGTTTTGTTTTATGACTTATTTAGTTTAGCAAGGGCCTTTTAGTTGACCATTAGAACTCTCCACTGCAGCCAAATGAGATCCCAGTGAGTACACAACCAGGGACAATAGCGTCTCACTGAATCAAATAGCTGAGCAGTGAGTCTCCTGTCCATCCAACATGACTATATTTTAGGCCTACTTCTCTGCAGACCCATGCAGGAATCCTTAGCTTCTTTGAGCTCCTGAGTTCCTGATTGCAACAGCCATGTCATTCCCATAAGATGGCATTCTTTAGCTCTTCCTCTATCTTTCATGTCTTATTTTTTTCTTTCTTTTTTTCAGTGTTCCTTAAATCTTATAAAGGATGGTATGACTGTATTGTTTGAGGAGAGACACTCATCTATCACTTAATTTCTTGCACCTTGACCAGGATTTAATCTCTGTTTACTCACTGCTGTTCCCTAGGAAGATAGGAATCTCTGATTAAGATTGTAAATAGCACTTGTCTATTGGTATAAACATAAATGTTTAAGAAACAACTCAGTTAAATAACAGTACTCTATTCCCTCACCAACCCCTATGTTCTCCCCTAGCTTAGGATATCAACTAGGTTTATAGTACCAGACAAAAATCTCCTCCTTTTGAGTGTACCTTAAATCCAATCAGAATGTGACAGTTTGTCTCTAAATATATCTACAGAGTTAATGTGCCTCTGTTTTCCCAAGCCTGCATTCTGAAATTTAGTGTCAGGAGAAGAGAAGAGGAAGGAGAGAGGTACTCACCATAAAGGGATACTGCTACTGTAGAAGTGGGCAAATCATGCCTGGAGAGTTGGTCTTATATTCCATACTGTTCACAGCTGGGTAAGACTGTTGATATGTTTTCTTCCCCAGTATTTTACATAGCAACTTCTGTGACTATGAAAGCTAGCTCAGCTCCAACTTCGGTTCTCTATAACATACAACCAAAGTATGTGGTATCTTCAGCATAGAGTCTGATCATATAGTTCTGCTGTGTGTGATACCTCTCTAACCAAAAAATAGTATTCCATCCCTATCCCTGTCACTGAGGTTTTTGTTCTCTAGGATCCGCTTTTTCTAACCATGAAACATGTCTCCCTTCAAAAGATTCTTTAATTTATATATTTTTATATATTAATTTGCTTACAAGATAGTTGGTTTACATGCAACTTTTTCATACCCTGTATACTGGTTAATTCTTTCCCACCCTGTCATCTTTCCATCCCCCACCCTCTACCTGCTTAACCTTTCCACTCCAGTATTTCCCCTTTCTACTTTCAAATTACCTATGTTCTACTGTCTCATCTTCTTTAAGGTACCTCTTCCCAATGTCCTCTTTGTTGTTTTCTGGCTTCAATAGTCACTCGATTTTGAATACACAAAATTAGAGATTTGAATCTAGTATCCAAGGATTAGCATGGATGTTTGCATCTCTGGAACTGGGCTATGACCATCAATATAAATTTTTCCAGTTCTATCCATTTCCTTGCAAATTTCACACTTTTATTTTTCCTTACAATTAAATGAAATTTTATTGTGGATATATACCACATATTTATTATCCATTCATTAGTTGATGAACATCCAAACTGATTCTATGTCCTTGAGCTATTGATAGAGAAACAATAAACATGGATAATCAAGAATCTCAGTAGCAAGATATATACTTCTTTGGATATATATCAAGTAAGTAAATATCTGGGTTATATGGTATTTATTTAGAGCTTTTTGATGTCCATAGTTGAAAACAGATGTCCAGTCTACCAACTGAAACCTGGTGGACTCATCAGTATATACATTACTAAAAACAATGACTAGCTCCCTCCCAGAATCTATCAGCATCCAAAAGTTCAGTAGAGGTGGGTAGAGCCCTACAAGCCCCTATTCCATTGGTGATTGACTATTGATAGTGCCAATCTTGTACAGACCTGGGGCAGAAAACCACAGCTGCTAGGAGTTCATTACATGAGTTCATCAATTTTTGAAAAATAGAAAGCAATATCTAAAGTAATTACTTAGCCAAAAGTACTTTTGTTAAATGTTGTTAATATTCAGCTGGTCTCTAGCTTTACTGAACAATCCACAAAAAGAAAATGTGTTCATTATGCCTTGTATTTGTTGAAAATTGAAAATAATTTTAAGTAAACATTTATCAAATAATGTTTTGACAGTCAATGATGCAAATGTCAATTCACTTTTAATATGGTCTGCATATAGAGAAAAATAAAATCATAAAATTCTGTGCTTAAAAAAATCACCATAATGAAATAGGAGAATCCCAAAATCTTTCAGGATGATCTTTAAGAAAATTCATTTGTACCTCAGGTATATAAAAGGCCATCTCCACTTCTCAAGGAAAACTAACTTTTGAACAATTTGTCAGTTTACATTAGTCCTTTTAATTGTCACTTTATAAATCTGTTCCCCGCCCTCTGCATTATACAATATATGTATGGAAACACTAAGAAATGAGTAAAGAAAGAAAAGAAGGAAGAAAGAGGGAGAGGGAGGGAAAAAGAGAGAAAGAAAAGGAAGGAAGATAGGTACATGAATTTAGTGCCTAGGAAGTTCAACACTATTAACAGAAATGGCCAGATTCTGTAACGATACTTTTCTCTTGTGAATGCCATCATAATCTCCTGAATTAAGAGAGTTTGAAGGGAGTAGAAAGGCTTTAAAGCCATTCAACAAAATATGGAGTAAGAATGCTTAGTGTTCTGCTTCAAGCATTAGGTTTTTTTTTTTCCTTTCCAGTATGACGGTTTAAATTTAGCCCATATAAAACATATACTTTTCTGTTAAACAATTGGTTCAATGTAGGTGAATTCTGAGTACATTTCCTTAATATTTTGATAGGCTGGATATCATTGGAAGTATCAGTTAATTTTCTGATTTTTGCATTTCTGACCAACTATCCATTGTGTTTTTCGTTCAGGATATCTTGTGGCTCCACAGTCTCTTCATGGCATTCTTCACATCCTCATTCCTCAAAGTATAAATGAGTGGATTTAGCATTGGTGTGATAGTGGTATAAAATACAGACACAGCCTTATCCAGCGGGAAAGTAGTAGATGGTCGGAGATAAATAAAGATGCAAGGAACAAAAAAGAAAGTTACCACAGTTAGATGAGATCCACAGGTGGAAAGAGCTTTTCGCCGACTCTCTGCAGATCGCTTCCGAAGACTGAATAGAATGACTGTGTAGGAGGAGAGAAGAATGAGGAAGCAGCCCAGGGAGATGAGACCACTATTGGCAACCACCAACACATTCACCAAGGTAGTGTCAGCACAGGCGAGTTTCAAGACTGGGTGGACATCACAAAAGTAATGATCTATAACTTGAGCATTGCAGAAAGGCAGCTGGAAGGTCAGAAGGGTTTGAACGAAGGAATGACCCAGTGCCCCAAGCCAGGAGAGTGATGCCAATACTATACAAACATTGGCACTCATGATAGAACTATATCGGAGAGGGTGGCAGATGGCAGCATAGCGGTCAAAAGCCATGACGGTCAAAACAAAAATCTCAGCGCAGCCAAAAAAATGGAAGGTAAACATCTGAATTACACAGCCCCAGTAGGAAATGATCTTTTTTTTAGAAACAAAATCGGCTATCATCTTGGGTGCAGTGGCTGAGGAGTAGGCAATGTCCACAAAGGACAGGTTACTGAGGAAGAAATACATAGGTGTGTGAAGCTGGTAATCACAGAAGACTGTAAGCAAAATGAGTAAGTTTCCCACTAAGATGATGATGTAGAACAGGAGGAATATCATGAAGAATATTACTTGCAATCCAGGGTCTTGAGAAAGTCCCAGGAATATAAATTCTGTGACATTGTTGGCCACTTCCATGGGAGAGAGGTAGAGAGCTCTGATTCTCTGAAAATAATTAATGAACGCATAACAGATAAACATGAACAAAGCTGGAAAGAACAGTTATCTGAAAATATCTAAATTCTTCATGTCTCTTAAGCATGCTTTTTGAATTTCCATCATTAATTTCCTTACATTATTGATCCACATGTGACTTCTTGTTTCACTTATCCTTACAGTTCTTTGTCTCCACAAGAATTCTAGAAAAATCTGCTTTATTTGACAGGGCTGAATGATTTTCCCTAAATACATCTCTCTCTCTCTCTCTCTCTCTCTCTCTCTCTCTTTTCCATTCTCACTCTCGCTTTCTCCTTCCCCATTTATTCCTCTTCCTCCCTTTCAGAAATTTCTCTGGGTTAAAAAAACATTGTTTATTAACTGTTTTAATTTTAAAGCTGCAGATAAAAGCAAGAAGTCAGAATCTGAGATGAGATGTTCAAATTAGAATTCTGGGAAAACATTTTGATCTTTATTTGTGGTACTGAGGATTGATTTTATGTCTTCATGCAAGCTGGTCTTTAAGTGAACTATTTAATATACACAGTTGTCTTTATGAATTAACATTGTATGTAATCAAGAGAAGCTCAGTTTCTAGGCTCTAAATTAAATAAAAACTCTCAATGAAATTTATAATTAAATAATTTTCAGCATCTGAAGGTAATGTAGTAACTCCCTGGTTAGAAACAACTCCTGCTTACAAATAACACTGGGGACCTTCATGTCCTACCTCTTGACCTACATGTGAAAATCCCTTCATTTCCAGCAAGGAACTCATAAGTAATACACAGAAATAATTTTTATCATTGTAAAGAACAAAAATGTTTAGCTATTATTCAGTCATCAATAATTGTCAGAATCATAAATGTCAAAAATGTTGGGGTAAAAAGAAAATATTTCAACTGTATCATTATATGGCAAGTATTTGAAGAAAATTCACCAATGTCCCATAACCATCTATAGGGCAAACCATCAGCATAATCCAGGCTTTGGAGATGGGGAAACTGAAGCGCAAAGAGAATAGGTAATTTACCAAGGCTCTCAACATCAGCTTTGAACTTAGAAAGGAGTTTTTCATTCATTTTATTAATAACTACACATGTGCCAGATCTGACAGTTTGAAAGCTTCCAAATATCTTTCTCATTTGAAAGTTATAAATCTCCTACAATAATAAAACAATTAGTTTTACTGTTCATAAAAAGTTTTTAACTAGAAGGAAGCTGTTTTCTTCAATGGTATATCACTGGCATATTACTAATATTCTAGTTGCTCAAAACACATGCCATTAAAGGAAACCAGAGAAAGCACAGTGGACTGCACATAGAAAAAGACATGAAAATAGGAAAGAGCCTGGGATGTAAAGGAAACAGAGGGGGAATAGAATTGGGGATTTAGGTATGAAAATATCATTGATTCACTATATTCACATGAAACTCTAAAAAGAATGAAAAAATAAAATTAGAAGTTTTAGCCACATACACATTTTATAAACAGTATAAACTTATCACTGTCAATAAATAATAGCATGTATGTCCTATTCACAACTTTTTTCTAATTATACTTAGAATAGGAATTTTGCTTGCCAATACAAACATCTTTTTTTAATTTTTCCAAATTTCACAAGCATATTGAGTATTTATCTCTGCCCTCCCTTCTCCCCCCCCCACCTCCCCTCCCTTCATCAGTCTATCCCACTCCCTCTCTCCCTCTTCTCTGTCTGCTTCTATGGGTCCTGGGGTTCCCTCTGGATCATCTGCTCTACTGGGGGTTCAGGCCTCTATGGTTGACCAAGTGGCCCTTCCTTGGGTAAGACCTGCTGATAGAGGCACTCCCTTTCACCTGCTAGATTTAGCCCCTAAAGTTCCCCCCTGAATGTAATTATTTCTCCTGAGATCCTTGGTAGTCTATGTAAACATTATTTCATTCAACAACCTTTGACAATCTAATTGAGGAAGTACACACTACCATGTACACACACTACCATAGTTCTTAGGAATAAGGGCTTAGGAAACCTAGAAGAGCTGCAATTGCCTTTCTGGATGTTCTTCACTGAAAGGAAGTTTGAAAAATGATAATGCAGGGTGCTGTGGGGGGGGGGAACAAAAGAAAGCTCAGAGTGAGAGACGTTCCAGTGCTAATGAGAAGTATTAACAAGGACAAGTGGTCATTTAAATCATCATTTTCAATGAGTTATCTCTACAAGTTTGCTATAATTAGACAAGTAAATCTATTTAGGGAAGTGTCAGAAGATAAGACTGAAGAGATGCCTCTATAGAATTGTAAAGGTTCTATGAGATAAAACACTGAAAAGTTAACAATTATCTCTGAACAATTCAGGACACCATAAAGAAACTTCTACAGCATAATAACAGCTAAAATGCTAAGTGATGAATTTGCTAAAAAAAAAAAAAAGGACACACAGAACCAATGGGCCTATGTTTAAATTCCATCTTTTCCATTTGCTAATAGAAAAACTTCAAATCACTTACTTCCCCCTTTGTCTCAGTTTTTCAAGCATTAATTCTGTATAAAAAATGGTATATATCCCATAAAGTATTATAATAATTAAAAGTATATGTACTCTTGTACAGCACTTATGTGTATGACATAATTAAATGAAATTATTATGAAAGGTAATTAAATTATTATTACTCAGATACTGGAGAACTTTGACAGAATCATCTTATCAAGTTTTAGAAAGTGAATCTATTTCCAAAACCCATACTCAGATATATCCCTGTGAATGGACCATTAAAAGAGTATGGTTCATTCCCATGCACAGTTTTCATTATGAGTTCAAGAAAGAATGCACAGAAATGACTAGGAAGCTTCTCTCAGTAGCATCTTAGGTTTATGTAGGATCAACTTTTAACTCAGGAGTTCATGAATGTTATCATGTACAGATCCCAAGATCTTTCTATTTCATTGACAGTTAGAGCAGGGGATTTGATGACAGAAGGTCTCGATGAAACTAGCACAAAACAGACATGTAGAACAATGGAACAAAATAGACCCAGAAATGGCTAGATACAGACATGAAATTTTTCAGAAATGTGTCATATACATTCACTGAAGAAACATGCAGCCTATCTAACAAAATGCACAGGCAGAAGAATATAACTAGATATGTGTTTCTCACCTTGCATCAAAAATTTTAAAATGGATAAAGACCTTTATTTAAAACTGAAGTACTAGTTTGCTAGAGGAATACACTTCAGGACCTAGATATAAGTAAAAACTTTTAGAAAGAGATTCCAATAGCACAGGAAAGAGCCCCAATAATTAACAAATGGATTGTGTGAAATTAAAAGTTTCTATAGAGCAAAGAAAATATTAACAGAGTGAGCAGATAAACTATAAAAAAGAATAGTCTTCAACAACTGTACTTCAAAGAGGGGGTTAATACTTGAATTGTATAAAGACCTCTAAAACTTAAATCAAATATATAAAACTTCCAATTGGTTAATAAAATGAACAGAACACTCTCAAAATAAGAAACACAAATGAACGGTATTTTTAAAATATTCAATATCCATAGCTACCAGGGCAATATAAATTAAAACTTTGAAACTCTGGGAACCGGACCTGCAGCCACCACAAATGGCAAAGGTCAATATCCAACCCAGCCCACCTACCCTGGGCAAGCTCCCGGGACCAGGGAATCCAGTATACCCTCAGAGTGCACGTCTTTCTCAGGCTCCATCCTATATGGATGCTCCACCTGCATACTCAGAGCTCTATCATCCAGGCTTTGTGCACCTGCATTTCCTGGCACTGCTCTGTATCTTCCCATGGCATAGTCTGTGTTTTTTGGGCCTTTAGGTTCCATGATCCCCATGACTTATTATCCAGTTGGTACCATCTATCTACCTGGCTCAACAGTGCTGATGGAAGGAGGCTATGATGCAGGTGCCAGATTCAGAGCCGGCGCTGCTGGGAACATGCCTCTTCTGCCTCCTGGATGTCCTCCCAACGCTGCTCAGCTTGCAGTCATGCAAGGGAGCCAATGTCCTTGTAACTCAGCAGAAGGGAAACTTGTTCATGGGCGGCTCAGATGATATCTACACAATCTGATGAGGCACCAAGGCTGCTTCTGTGCCAGGAAAGACATCACATATCTTCAGCACTTCTCACAACATAACTGCTTTAGTCATATTAACCTGAAGTTGCAGTTTAGACACATGCTCTTGGGGTGTCTTTCTGGGTTCCAAACTGAGGCCCTTTTCAAATTTAATAAGGAACCATGTAAAGGTAGCAATACCCCCTAAAGTATTCTGAGGTGTGTGGGAGGGAGGAGGTATCCATTCATCAAATGAATTTGGGTGAAGCAGCCTTAAGGATCTTTCTTTAATTCCTCTGGAGTAATACTATGCCATACAGGTCTTTGCTTTTAGTAATAAAACATCAAATTAAGTTGGAGGGGACTTTGATCTTCCTAAGAATTAAAGTTGCCAAATTATTCCAATAGGTCTTTAATCAATCTCCTTCAAGTCTTTGATTCATATTACTTATTAAATGAAATGCATTAGTTGTCTGGCTTCTTTTCCCCAGCCTGGGCTTCCAGTTCCTCACCCTCTCTGCCCATTTTCCAGCCATTCCCACCAATCTCCATTGAATCAGTGGTGCAGGACAGAAAGCCAGTCAGACTAATTTCCTTCTCTCTTTGTACTTCTCCCACATGCCATCTTTTTAACTTGTTTCACAAGAATCCTCTGAAGCCCCTCCTGTGCCCGTGCACAGGCCCCATTTCTTCAACTTTTGGGTATCTGGGCAAAAGTGGAGAGCACTTTTTGGACTCTCCACATAGGTCGTCTCTAAGTACATGAACCTAACTCAAAATTGCTTGGTGCCAAGAACTGAACTTTTTTTTTTTTTTAGAATTTTAACAAATTTTTAATTTAATTTTAACAAAGGGTATCTGCCAACTATCTCATAAGTTTCTTTAAAATATGATGAGCAAGGAAGAGGGCGCATTTCAAAAGCTTGACTTTAGAGCCAGATTAAGGCAAGTTTTTAGATCAAAAATTCGTTGTCCTTTTTTGTGTGTCTCTCTACAGCTATTCATGGCTCCCAAGAACTACTAAATAGTCATATTGTGAACACCTCACTATAAAATGACCTGAGTCCAGTAAAATCTAATTAGGATTAATATTTCAGGGATCCTTGATGTCTTGATTTTGGGGTTTTTTTGAAATTGAATTTTATTTTATTTTATCTTATAATTTCAGTTCATCTAAATTTTGTGTTCTGCAAATGTGATGACGGTTATAATTCAGCATTGTATGTCTCTCTTTACAATGTAGTGCACTTAATTTGTGGATTTTTATACTAAAAATGTAGAATAAAGACTATTTTGAAGATTTGAAAAACAAAAACTTTGAAACTCTATCTCATCCAGTCAGAGTAGCCATTAACAAAAAAGCAGATGACAATAAATCCTGGTGAAGGTTTGGAAAAATGAGAACCTTTATTGACCAATAGGTGGAATAGTAGCCTACCTCAGCCATTATGGAAACCAGTGTGAAAGCTTCCCAATAAGTTAAAAATGTCCAATTAAATTATTATCATTCATTAAATTTAAATCACTATATGACTAAGCTACTACTCCAGAGCTTATACCCAAAGGACATTCTCTATATCCTACCACAGAGATGACTGCACATCTATTATTCACAATAGCAAGCAAACACAAGCAACCTGCATGTCCATGAACAGATGAATAGATAATGAAAATGTAGCATACATACATAATGGAATTTCATTCAACTATAAAGAAAAATGAAATTATGAAATTTTCAGCAAAGTGAATGAATATAGAAAGTATTATATTAAGCACAGTGACCAGAGTTAAAAGAGCAAAAACCACGTCTTCTCTCATATGCAGATATGAGAGATATTTGGTAATTTTATTTGTCTATTTATGTGTGTGTTGTGTGTGTGCGTATTAAACATCAATGTAGACTATGAAACTTAAAAAGAGACCAGAAAAAATGTAAAAAAGAGGGGGGAGGAAGGCAATGTGGCATTGTAACATGAAGGCAGAAAGGAGTTTGCTGGGGGTGAAGGGTACAGGGTGGGCAGTAGGAGTGAAAGAAGCAGAAGAATCAGCAAAAAAAAAATTTGTTTGAAAGTGCCGTGATGAAACCTAATACATTGTATGCTAGCCAGAGAGAACCATGGAGTCCATAGAAGCAGCCAGGCAGGAGGGTGGAAGGGAATGGAATGGACTAATGAAGGAAAGGAAAGGGATTGGAAGGAAGAGGGGATGGAGAGAAGCAGGCATAAGTACTCAATATGCTTGTTACACTAAAAAAACTAATAAGTTAAAAAGAAATAATAGAATAACTGGGATGCATTCACAGCTCAGTTTCATATAGCCTATGTACATTGCTACAATTTTCTTAAGTTTATTTACTCCAGAGTCATCCCTTGTGAAATAATGCTTTGCATGGTAATCACCTTAATAACAGATATCAACATCCTTTCAGGGATGGAATTTTTAGGAGCATCAATATCACACTCTAGAGACATACAGATCACAAATCTGTGAAGTGCACACTTCCACTACTAGTGTATCTAGGTACTCACACCAAGTCTGGTGTCTCTCAGACAAAACCAAAGTGTGGACATCAGTGATATCTAAAGTGGTATCTTACAGAGTACTGTGAATGAAGCAGGGTTACCCTTTACTAAGCTCTAAATATTTCAAATAGAAAAATTTATGAAGAGTTCAATTTCTAAAAACTTGGATAAGATTTACTCTTAACACCTTTTGTAAAGGTCAGAATGAGATATTCAGCATCACCTTCTTAGTAGCAAGATTTATCCATAGAAACTTTTCAAATAACAATGTTTTTAACAAGTAACATCCCTCACAGGGAAATTACAGAATATATACATGTTTTAGGACAATGTGTAATCTTTCGATCCTAACCTGTTTCTCTAACTGCCCACAATTAAGAAACAATTTGTTTAATTTCGTAGTTGATAAGAAAATAATAATGACCTGAACACATAGTATTGAAAAAATATACAATTGAATTCATGTGAAGCTGTTTAAAATGTCGGGGTTTTTGTTCTTTTCTATTTTATATAGCACATATGATTTATAAATTGTATATATTTTTGTATACAATTTCTCATTTCACTTAATAAAGTTTTACTGAGTGCACTCTGTGTCCCTTCTACTCTGATAGCATAGAAAAATAAGTCAAATAAACCAAATTTTGGTACAGAGACATTCATTTCAAAGTATTATTTTTAAATTACTTCAAGTCCTCTTAAACTGGCCATGGCCTATATGCTTTGTAACTATACAGTCATAAACAATTTTAAAGATCACTTGACTACACTCTATTTACTTAACCACAGATAAAATAAGTGAAATACAAAGAGGAAATTGAATTATAGAGGCTTCACTTTTTTACTGGCAAAGCTAGGACTAAACTCCATCTGAAATTGCAATTGATGCTGATACACATCTTAAACTGTAATATAAACTACTTCTTAAGTTGCTTAGAATGCAGATTGAAAAGTAGGGAAGAATTTAGGTTATTTATCCTTGAATATAATTTAAATCAATGAAAAGTATCTTCATTTATTTTACCTGTGGTGAAACTGATTTCAGATGAAAAATTACTTTGGCAGTCTTCAGTGTAATTGCACAATTTGAGCAACCTAATATCTTGGATTTAGTAATCTTTCAGAATAAAAAGTCGTTTAAAGTCAGATATTCAAACTAAAAAGTTAAAATTCGTATAACAAAGCTGATGGTGAATTTTATGCATGTGCCACAGTTCCTCTCAAAAAATTAAGACCAGAGCCACTACCTCTTCTCTTTCTACTTCATAATTTTATAACAATTGTCCTGACCTTGATCAATAAGATGTTCTTTCTTCTCTTGCTCAGAGGAAGAAGCTCTTAGCAAATTTTATGTGTTGTCAGAAGCCTAGAGGGATTTTGCAAGTAGGTGATTGGTCAACAGCTGGAGACTGACTTTAGACAGTCCACACAAAATCTTTGTAAAACTACTAAAGGAAATTTAAAGAGTAATTAGTCAGCAGTCAGGTTATTTCATATTTTGCATAGTTTATCCAGGGTTGCTTCAAGAAAGGGAAAGGATGATGGTTAATATTTTTGCATTGAGCCTGTAATATAACAATAAAGTAGCTCACATGCTTATAAAACTATTAAAATTTCAGTCTCCAGTAACAGGCTAGAGTCCTGTGAAAATGCTCCTTTGTCCAATAGTTATTTGAATGTATTTTCAAGAAATTAAGGAAGGAGAAAGGTGCTTGACAAGGGTTGAAAATTACTCTTTTGAATTTTAATATATAATAAATCACTAAATTCAGAGTGAACTTTCAAATCAAGTCTAAACTTCTATATTTGAATGACAAAGGCATAACAACAGAAAGAAGTTAACAGCTTATCACCTCAGTTGAAGTAAATCAACTTATAAATCCCTTATAAAAGGGATTGTCATGGTACAAAATAAAAGTGTCTTTGTTGTTACTGTTTCATTATTTCATACTATAGGTAATGAAGTTATTTGGTTAATATTTTATTAAAAATAAAAGAAAATACACATATGTGGTAGTTTTTCTTCCTCAAACTGGGTTACTCCAATCAAATGCATTTTGAAATAAGGAGAGTTCCACATATTTTGTAAGTAATCTAAAAGTAAAGCAAAAATAAAAAAGACTTGAGAAAGCCAATCCAGTCAGGATAATTTAATGACAATTTTTTTCTCCCACATTTTATTTTTCTTCCTAATCATACAAGTTCAATAGGTAATCCCTCTTCTCTCCCTGCCTCCTCTCCTCCCCAGTCCCCCCTTGCACTCTCCCCACTTCCCCCTTTCATTTCACCCTCCCTCCCTCCCCTTCTCCCAGCCTCCCCCTTCCTCCCTCCCATCCCCTGGAGCATCCTTTTGTATGAATGCCAAACTTCCCTCTGAGTCGGCCACCCTAGTAAGGGGTAAGGATTCAGTGGCATAACTCAGAGCCCTTTCTTGGGCTCCCCTTTAGTATGGGAACATTACCATGATTGTTAATCCCTTGCATCTAAAGATCACACTGCCTGTGATCCATGCTAGACTTTGGGGGTCGTTGACATATCAGCCATTGTGCAGGTTAGCCAAAGTCCAATTCTGGCTATTGCAGCCCTAACTTGTGTGGAGTATCTTGTATATCATTGGTCCTCCCCATCTTTAGGCTCTTACAATCTTGCCACCCCCTCTTCCCCAAGGTTCCCTGAGTTTTAGGATAGGGAGAGATTTGGCTGGTTTTGTTCCAAGAGATTAATGTAAGGTCTTTGGTGTTCTGAATTATGGTTTGTTGTTCAGTTTTGCTTTTCCTGCAATTCCCTTGGCTGCATCCCAATTGGCATGGAAGATCACCTTTTGAGGAGCAGGGAGTCAGCCCTGGTCTGGTCTGAGTCTGGGGCAAAAAAGCTAATGAAAATTTTTAAAGGGGCAGAGTTTAGTTAACAATAAGGTGACGGTGTTGCATCACTAACTGTGACAAATATGCCAGAGTGAGGTAATGGAGAGTAACAGCTTGAAATACAGGCTTTCTGTGCTGTCTGTGAAACTTTCTGTAAATCTAAAACTGATTTTTATTATTTAAAAACAACAGTTGTATAAAAACTTTTAAGCCCTAATACTTTAAACATAACATCTTTAAAATAGTTAAAATGAAATTTTACATAATTTTCAGGACACATGTAACACCTAACTTGACATTTCTTGTGTTGATGCTGGTTTTGATATGACTAGAGAAGGTTTGGGAAGATGTTGCTGACACATAGTAATGGTCTTCAGTCAAGGTCATCTTTCTGCCTTGTGAGTGTCTAAGATCAAAGAATTGTGCCATGTTTCCCCTTCAACTTACTTGAACAATTAGTAATTGTAATATAATCAGTTTAGAGTTTTGGGTTCTGGCCATATATTAATACTAATTAAAGTTGTACAAGTATTACCCTTTCATTTTGTTTTTTATGCAAATCGTATGCAGTCAGTGCTTTTAATATTTTCATTGTACATACACATGGTGATTAAAGTCATACAACCCTCTGGTAAGTAGTAAATGTAAGTCATGATGATATCATTTCAGTGCAGAGTTCACACTGTGGATCTCTCTGTTCTACAAGCTAAGTTTACATATCTCTGACAGATGTTTACCTCCTTCTGTTGATTATTAATGGATTCTATAAAAAGATATTTGAGTGATTTATAGATGCTTAATGTAAGGTTCAAATGACAAGCTGTCTACCACATTTCTAGGCATATAGCAGGAGCACAGAAAATACATGTAAAATTAGTGAATAGATAACAATTTAATAATAAATTAGCTATTAAGGAATATTGAAATATCCAAATACCAGTGAAAATCATTTATTAGAGGAACATCTTTTAGGAAATATTTTTCTAGATTGGAAAATGTATTGTACTGTATATTGACTTCTCCCTAAAATATCTTTTCATTTTCAGGACTTTTGGGTTAAAAGATTTGATAATGTCAGGGAAGGTTTTCATCATTAATATTGATCCAATCACATTACATACTCTGGAACTGGGCTGTGAATTTGTATAAGCTCAATTCTAATGATGTGTGCTGGAAATATGAAGTCAGCATTTCATTATTTTGCAAATCAAACACGTCTTTTCTCTCTTATTTTAGTTAGTTATTTCAGTACAGGAATAAAAAGCAAACACCCCACCACACAGAAACACACACACACACACACATACACACACACACACACACACACACACACACACACCAATATCTATAGTATCCATAGCAGAAGTAAAAATGTAATGTATACAAAGCTAGAAATCAAGCTAACATAATTCAAATATGATATCTTCTCATACTTACTAGAGGACTAGTTGAATAATTACTAAAGAACTAGTTTCTAGTGAAATTTCTGAACTATAACATGGCAATATGGACAGAGCAAATCTTTCTCTTCAAGTCCCTGCTTGCCGTTCCTTCTTGCTGCAAGTCCTGCCACTGTGGCCTCTTGTTTGTGGTTGCAGACAATGGAGGTCACATGCTCACACTCTATCATACTTTGCACACAGGGTCACTCTGCCATGTAGCTATGAGTGCCCACATTAGTGACAAAAACAGTGGTTTGAGATCAGGAGAGTAGACACAAAGAAGAGTCTAGAATAGTTGCAAATGATCAGGAATCAGGAGCAGAGAATACTGCTGCATGGATCTCACAGATAAATCACAATCTGAAAACAACTGAGAAGTTTAGTGGCTTATTAGAATAATTTTAATATAGATAACAGCTAAGTACTAGAGCATTGAACTGAAAAGAGATTGTTCAAAGTCTTTGCTTTTCTGAGTATATTGCCAATCCCACCTGTGAACAGGATATTTGAAATGACTTTACATGACCCACATTTGTAAAGGAAAACACACACTGAAAAAAGGTCTGTTTCAGACACAAGGACCAGAAAGTCTAGAGTTTCATGCTTCTGTAGTGTGCCTGACTGATCCACAGCATACAATCTTTCTTTCAAACCATGTATTACTCCAGGGTTGGCAGTTTTCTGCTCTTCAGGGTATCAGCCTCAATATATTATACTGCACTCCACAAAATTCATTGTAGACAAAAGACCTCAGAGAAAACACTGAGACTAGAGCAAGAAGAGGAGTAGGCATTCTGTACTAGGCATGACACTCCCTAGAAGTTTCTAAAATATTTCTAAAAGCATTTTTTCAACATAAACAAAGTTCATCATTGTAACATGATCAAGAGTATTTCAAAATAACTAGTAAATCCTGGTAATTGTTTCAGTTTCAGGCAATTTTCCCCTGAAATATATACAACTTGTAAGTGTCTTTCTATAAAAAGTGGATGGATTTGGAATAAAAGTAGGAGACGGTGGTGAGGGAGGGGTCAATCACCCATTTGCAAAATCATTTCTTTCTATCTGCCAGACTATATGCTCTCTCTCCTTCTGGTAAGATCATACCCCATCAGTTGCAAATGATCAGGAAGGAAAATCTGTGAACTTAACTAGATGTCTCATTACTTACTTGCAGTCCTTGATGGTGGCCTATTTTCTCTGCTGTAACATGGTCCCCTCTCTCCTTGTTTCTGATGGGGCCCTCCTTCACCATCCCTCCTGTTTATAATCTTTGCAATTACTGTAGGTATTACAGAGATTTATCTTTGAGTGTGTCTCTAAGTGGGTTTGGTACTAGGATCCACCTATTAGGGAGTATGTACGGCGCTTAATTTTCTGTGTCTGGGATACTTCACTTAATATAATTGTTTCTAATGATATCCATTTCCTGGCAAATTGCATTAATTCATCATTTTTGATGGCTGAGTAGTATTCCATTGTATAAATGTACCACATTTTCCTTATCCACTCATCAACTCTTGGACATTTGGGTTGATTCCATGACTTTGCTATTGCAAACAGTGCTGCTATGAACATGGTCGTGCTTGGTGCTATGGAGGTGAATTTTTGTTGTATGGGGGGTTATTCCCAAAGTGGAATAGCAGTCTAGCATGGACTAAAGGCATTAGGATCCTTGGAGACTAGGGAATGACAGCCACAGGAGTGTTCCTATGCTTAAGGGGAACACAGGAAAGGGTTCTGGGAAATGTCACTGGGTCCTTGCATCTCATCGGAGAGGAGGATCCAGAGGAGAGTTTGGCATGCACATTAAAGGATGCTCTGGGGATGGGGGGAGGCATTGGGGGATGGAGAGGGAAAAGAGAGGGGAGGGGGGAGCAGGAAGGTCAGCGGGTAGAGGGAGGGAGGGAACCAGTGTACCTGTTAAGTTTGTATGAGTGGAAATAAATTTAAAAAATTGGATGGATTTGGAATACTCAAGCTTTCCTGATGATAAGATGGATGCAGAGAAGGAAACAGAAGAAAATCAAAAGCCTTGGGCCTTTTCCTGGATTGTGCATACCTGCTATTAACCAAGTACCCTGTCACCAACTGAACATCAGTGATGCCTATCTATCCATAGCCTGCTATTACAATGAAGATTCAGAAACGCCTGTCTATTCATCGTTCTTCAAGGACCAGGCTGAGGTGAAGAAGTTCCAGGCAAATCAGGTCCTAAAATACAAAGCAGACAAGAAGAGAATATCCACCTTCCACCCATTCAGAGACCTGAAATAGACAGCTGTGGAGATGCCCTACAAGCCCTGACATCTGTTCTGAAGTTGGAAAAAAGAAATAATGAAGATCCTGGAAGATCTGACTACCTCAGCTTCTGAGACTGATGATACGAGTCTCTTAAAATTTGTGGGCGAGTTTCTGATTAAACAGAAAAGGAACGAAGATTATTTGGAACGTGAAACTGCTTATTAAAAGGCATCAGAAGAGTAGGAGCAACTGGAGGAGCACTCCCAGAAACAGTAAAAAAGGCTGTCAGAAGAGCCCAGCACAGGACCTGACAAGAGATTTAATTTAACTTTTGGGAATAGCATGAGTCTTCTACCATAGATCACAAAGTCGGCCACTTAAATGTTTTGATGGATTACTTTTGCTGGAAAACACTTTTTCATTTTCCTGGTGATTATGGATGAAAATAAATCACTATTTTTTGCATCATTAAAAAATGGGTTGGATTACCTGGTCGCCATCCCCTCCTAAGTCTGCTATGTGCTCCTCTTGCAGGCCCTGCATCTGCTGAACAGGAAGCATTTCAGCACCTCAAGGGTCTCATTTACAAGTGACTGATAGGAATGGTGGCTTTGTGGGGCTAGTACACGGGCTACACAGGGGATCCTGTCTACAGTGCTGCCTAAGCAAACATTCTTGTTCAACACCATGATTACAATTCAGATTGCTCTGTTACTGTCGTACTACATTCTGCTGAATGTTGTAAAGTGAAAACCATGTGGGCCAGACAGTGGCAGACAGGAGGTGAGACTATTTCTACAGTCAGTGTCTAACCAGCGGACAGATGAATAATCAATAGCCTAACATGCCACACTGTTTGCCAGAAGCCTGAATTCCATGTGTGTGCTCACAAGGTGGATGGCCTCCTGAAGGTCGGGGCTCCCTCTGCTCACACCATGAACTTAGTCTCACAGAAGATGGACAAAACTGCTCTTCCTCAACTTTATCATATATTCTTAACCATGTGGAACTAAGAGCTTAATCATAACTATCTACATTATTAATGTATTTTCTTTTATTGCTTACATATTATTTTATATTGTTCAATTTAAAAAATTATTACATAAAGGTAGGAGGCAGACATGGTAGGGAAATGACCAGGGGAAGTGAGAGGGAGATGGGGGTAGCTATGATCAAATGCATTGTCTGCACATATGAAATTGTAAAAGAGTGAAAATAAATAAATAAATAAATAATAAATGGGTTAGATTTAAGGCAAATAAATATTTAAAAGTCACTAAAAATAAACATTATCTTATACAGTTTCCATCAAGAAAGGGTGGCAAGGAATTTATGTCAGAACAAGACGGCCATAAATATGAATATATTATAAGTATATTCATATAAATATATAAATATGTCTAATGAGTCTTTTCCAGGATAAATATACACCATATAATACATTGAAAGCTAGAAATCAAGCCAACAGAATTCAAATATGATATCGTCTCATACTTTATAATTGCTAGAGATTGTAACACGAGCTCAAAGGCAACCCACAGAACGGGAGAAAATCTTCACTAACCATATATCTGATAGAGCTCTACTGTCCAGAGTGCACAAAGAACTTAGAAAACTAAACATCAAGGAAACCAGTGGCCCAATTAAAAAATGGGCCCTGGAACTTAAAAGAAATTTTACCAGGGATGAAATTAAAATGCCTAACAAATATCTTAAAAAATGCTCCACTTCTGGGGCTGGAGAGGTGGCTCAGGGGTTAAGCCTCCGCCTTGCAGGCGGAAGGTCCTGAGTTCGGATTCCAGATCCCACATCCCACGTATAGACGCCAGGCGGAAGCAGGGGCAGCCTGGTAGGGCGGAGCCTGTGAATCCCGGGACAGAAGGAGGTGGAGGCATCCATGGTGGGTTGCGAATTCGCCCGTGGTTCTACACATACACAGACACAAACACGCGCGCGTGCACATACACACACACATGCTCAGTTGAATAAATAATAATTATTTAAAAAAATTTTTAAAAAATGCTCCGCTTCT
Source organism: Typhlomys cinereus (assembly GCA_023101885.1). Lineage (NCBI taxonomy): Eukaryota > Metazoa > Chordata > Mammalia > Rodentia > Platacanthomyidae > Typhlomys > Typhlomys cinereus. The sequence goes on along the minus strand of JALPQD010000136.1, from coordinate 260,898 downwards.
TTAGCCATCAGGGAAATGCAAATCAAAACTTCCCTGAGATATCATCTCACCCCGGTCAGGATGGCAAAAATCCACAATACAAACAACAACAAATGTTGGAGAGGATGTGGAGAGAGGGGAACTCTCCTACATTGCTGGTGGGAATGCAGGCTCATACAGCCACTCTGGCGAGCCGTCTGGAGATTCCTAAAGAAATTAAAGATTGAAATGCCATATGACCCTGCTATTCCACTTTTGGGTATAACCCCCCATACAGCAGAGGTTCACCTCGATAGCACAAGCATGACCATGTTCATAGCAGCACTGTTTACAATAGCAAAGACATGGAATCAACCCAAATGTCCAACAGTTGACGAGTGGATAAGGAAACTGTGGTACATCTATACAATGGAGTACTACTCAGCCATCAAAAATGATGAATTACTGGAATTTGCCGGGAAATGGATGTCATTAGAAACAATTATATTAAGTGAAGCATCCCAGACCCAGACAATTAAGCGCCGTATGTACTCCCTAATAGGTGGCTCCTAATACCAAACCCACCCAGCCCATCTTGAGACACTCATAGGTAAATCTATGTATTACCTACAGTAATTGCAAGGATTATGAACACCACAAACAAGGAGAGAAGTGACCATGTTACAGTAGAGAAAATAGGCCTCCATCAAGGACTGCAAGAAAGTAATGTGACACCTAGTTAAGTTCACAGACATTCGTTCCTGATCATTTACAAGTAAGGGGGTATGAAATCACCAGAAGGGGAGGGCATATAGTCCGGCAGATTAAAAAGTAACCATTTTGCAAATGGGTGATTGACCCCTCCCATTGCCAAATGCCATATGACCCTGCAATCCCACTTTTGGGTATAAGTATTACATCTACCCTTGAATGTGCTCTTATAATAAGACTCCAGTTTAACAGCTTTCTGTCTCTGGCCAGGGGTGACATACAGTGCCCATCAACATGGAGTGAAGGGCATTGCAGGAGCAGCAAAACTGCAAAAGAAAATCAACGAACCACTATCCAGAACTTCAGAGACTATCAACCACCTAGAACTAGGCCAGCCTAATCTCTCTCCATCCTGAAGCTCAGGGACATTTGTGGAAGAGGGGGCGGTAAGAGTGTAAGAGCAAAAGGATGGGAGGAGCAATGATTTGCAAGATACTCCACACAAGTTAGGGCCGAAGCAATCATAATTGGACATTGCATGCCCCACGCAATGTCCAACACACTATTGACCTCACAAAGTCTAGCATCTGCTAAAGGCACCAAGATCCTTGCAGGCAAGGGATTGACAGCCACAGTAGTATTCCTATGCTTAAGGGGAACACAGGAAAGGGTTCAGGGAAAGGCCGCTGGGTCCTTGTACATCATCAGAGAGGAGGGCCCAGAGGAGAGTCAGGCATGCACAAGAAAGGACTCTGGGAATTGGGGCGGGAGGCACGGGGGGATGGGGTGGGAGGGGTGAAGGGAGGGAGAACAGGGGGTTTGGGGGGAGGAGGAGGGAGGAAACTGGTGTACCTATTAAGTTTGTATGACCTGAAATAATAATAAAATATATATTAAAATAAAAAAATAATAATTGCTAGAGAACTAGTTTCTGGTGAAATGCCTAGATTGCAAGTACCTGAAAAGATACAGTAGAAATTAAGTGATCTGTCCATATAATTGGAATAAATATTTCTTTCTGAGAAGAAAACAAAGCTATTAAATTTTATCATCTAAAATTTGTAGTTCTCCTACAAAGTTTTGATAATAGTTTTCATGAGTGATACTGAACACGTTGTTTCATAGCCTGATAAGAAATGAGTAAAAGGCCAACAAGATTATCCGGGGGTAAAGATGCTTGTGCACAAATCTGCTGGCCTGAGTTTGACTTCAGGAGTCCACATGGTGAAGGTGAAAGGAGAGAATCAATTTTCTGAAAGTTTCCCTTAACTTCTGAATGTGAGCTATGATGTCTAACATTCCTCTCTCTCTCTGTCTCTCTTTCTCTCTCTTTCTCTCTCACTTGCTCTCTTGCTCTCTCACTATCTTTCTCTGTCTCTCTGTCTCTATCTTCATCTTTTATTTGCTCTTACTCTTGTTTTCATTCATTCTGTCTCCATGTATAAATAAAATAAAAATATTCTTTAGTTTTGTTTAAAAAGAAATGAAGGTTGATTCCATGACTTTGCTGTTGTAAACAGTGCTGCTATGAACATGGTCGTGCTTGTGCTATCGAGATGAATTTTTTGCTGTATGGAGGGTTATTCCCAAAAGTGGAATAGCTGGGTCATATGGCATTTCAATCTTTAACTTTTTTAAGAATCGCCAGATGGCTGGAGAGAGTGGCTGTATAAGCTTGCATTCCCACCAGCAATGTAGGAGCGTTCCTTTCTCGCCACATCCTCTCCAGCATTTGCTGTTGTTTGTATTGTGGATTTTTGCCATCCTGACCGGAGTGAGATGATATCTCCCCAAGTGCCCAACAGTTGAAGAGTGGATAAGGAAAATGTGGTATATTCATACAATGGAATACTACTCAGCCATCAAAAATTATGAATTAATGAAATTTGCCTGGAAATGGATGGAATTAGAAACAATTATATTGAGTGAAGTATCCCAGACACAGAAAATTAAGAACCATATGTATTCCCTAACAGGATCTTAGTAACAAACCCACTTGGTGACACACTCAAAGATAAATCTCTAAAATACTTACAGTAATTGCAAAGATTATAAACAGGAGAGATGGGGAAGGAAGGCCCTGCCAGAAATAAGAAGAGAGGGGATCGTGCTATAGCAGAGAAAATAGGCCACCATCAAGGCCTGCAAGTAAGTAATGAGACATCTGGTTAAGCTCACTCACTTTCCTTCCTGGTCACTTGCAACTGATGGGGTTTGGTCTCACCAGACAGGGAGGGCATAGAGTCTGGCAGATAGAAGGTAACCATCCTGCAAATGAGAGACTGACCCCCCCACCTACTCCTACTCTTATTCCATGTACCTTTGAATCTACTCTTATAATAAGACTCTATTTTAATAGCCTTTTATCTCTGGCTAGGAGGAGACATCCAATACTCATCAGGATGCAGCCAAGGGTGGTGCAGGAACAGCAAAACTGGAGAAAAAAAAAAAGAAAAAACAACAGACCATGATTCTGAATGTCAGAGGCCCTACATTAATCACCAGAAACCAGGCCAACCTAATCTCTCCCCATCCCAAAGCTCAGGGAAATTTGCGGAAGAGGGGGCAGTAAGATTGTAAGAGCCTAAAGATGGGGAGGAGCAATGATATGCAAGATACTCCACACAAGTTAGGGCCGAAGTAATCATAATAGGACTTTGCATGACCTGCGCAATGACCAACATATCATTGACCCCCAAAGTCTAGCATGGATCACAGGCACTACAATCCTTAGAGGCAAGGGATTAACAGCCACAATAATGTTCCTATACTAAAGGGGAACACAAAAAAGAGCTCTAGGCAATGCTACTGAGTCTTTACATCTCATCAGAAGAGGAGGACTCAGAGGAAAGCTTGGCATACATAGTAAAGGATGTTCCAGGAAGGGGGGAGGGGCACTGGGAGAAAGTGAGGGAGGGGGGAAAGGAAAGGGAAAAGGGGGGAGGAAGTAAGGGGATCCAAGGAGGGGTGAAGGGAGGGAGGGGAATGGGGTACCTATCAAGTTTGTATGAGTGGAAAAAATAAAAAATAAAAATAAAGTAAATAAAAAGAAATGAAGTTAAATGTTATTGTCCACTCCTCAATGTACATTTGTAACAGGTTATAACTATGAAAAGCTCGAAGATAAGGAAGGTGCTTTAAATCACAACTTATTTTATTTTTTTCCTTTTCTTTAGAGTTCAAATTTCATACACATCATGATCAGATTATGATCAGTCACAGCTTATCAACTTACCTTCACTGTGAAAGGGAAAGCTTCTTCCAGAGAAGCCTCTACAACAGAATGTCAGGAACATCTATCACCCCAACATTTCCATTTTATCACAAATAAACTTTGTTCACTAACAAACCTGTTTGCATTTCTAAGATCTGACACAGAGCAGAACAGATTCCAAGGTGAAAACTAACATTTAGGGAGTGTTTTTCTGGCTGTGCAGAAGAGAAAAGAGGAACTTACACTGCTTTTAAAAGAGACTGCAGTATGATATCTACAGGCTTTCTCTATACTGGAGCTATTAATAGAAGGATCAGTCAAAAAAGGAAATGTAATATCTTCATTTACATGAATAATAGGAAGTGAAATGAATTAAAGAAATGACAATTTGTTGTAAACAAAAATGACAGAGGGCTGACCTTTTACCCTCTGACCCTTTGTGAAATTAATTCCTACCTTTCTTCAGCCAGTAAAAAGTGCTACTTTGTACTTTTTATAAAAATCTTCTCTTTTATATCAAAGTCTCTGAAGAAGCTTTCATACATGTGCAGGTCTAAATAAAGGTATCTGGAGAAGACATGCTTTCTAGATCACCTTTCAAAGCAATGAGCTGTCACTTGCTTTCTTCTGAGCTTTTTCATAGCTGTCTTCATCTCTGCATTTCTGAGTGTGTAAATGAGGGGGTTCAGCATAGGGGTGATCACTGTGTAAAACACAGAGAAGATTTTATCCACAGAGAAGCTACAGAATGGCCTCAAGTAGATGAATACACATGGCCCAAAGATCAGGCTGACCACTGTCAGGTGAGAGGCACAGGTGGACAGTGCCCTGCTCTGGCCCTGGCATAGGCGAGTTCTCAGGGTGATCAAGATGACAGCGTAGGAAAAGAGAAGGACCAGGAAGCAGACAAGAGACAACAGCCCACTGTTGAAGACCATTAGCACCTCGATCACATAGGTGTCCATGCAGGCCAGCTTGATGACCTGGGGGACATCACAGTAGAAGTTGTCCAGTTCATTGGGGCCACAGAAAGGCAGTTGGATGACAAGTATGACCTGCATAATAGAGTGGATGAAACCCCCACACCAACAGGCAAACACCAGCTGAAAACACAGGTGGCGGTGCATGACTGTCAGGTAGTGCAGAGGATTGCAAATGGCAACATACCTATCATACGCCATAACTGTCAGCAGAAACATCTCACTGGCTCCCAGGAAGTGGAGGAAGTAGATCTGGGCCAGGCATCCTGAAAAGGATATGGTCTTGTCCTGATGTAGAAAATCCACTAACATCTTGGGCACAGCAACACAGCTTAGGCACAGATCGATGAAGGAGAGATGGCTCAGAAAATAGTACATGGGAGACTGGAGCAAGTACTCATCAGCCCACACCGTGACCACTATTGAGAGGTTTCCCAGGAAAATAATAATGTAAACCAACAAAAATGTAAAAAAAAGAAAGATCTGTAGCTCCCAGGAGGATGACAAACCCAAAAGTACAAATCCTGTCACCTCAGAGGCATTGTCATTTTTCTTCCATCCAAGAATAGCAAGAGACCTAGAGAAAGAAGAATTAAGTTGAAACAAGAGAGTCAAGTTGAAGCAGATACAAGAATCCACTGTGTCCCTTTTTGTGAAAAATAATAACAGTAAAAGTCACAATCATGCTTCTTTCAGGATTCTCAACAGTTATAGATACATATAAGAAAATAATTTTTTTTTCAGAACACCAAAGGCTGAATATTATTCATCTAGAACCAGACCAGCCAAATCTCTCCCCATCCTAAAGCCCAGAGAACCTTAAGGAAGAGGGGGCGGCAAGATTGTAAGAGCCTAAAGATTGGGAGGAGCAATGATATGCAAGATGCTCCACACAAGTTAGAGTTGCAACAGCCAGAATTAGACTTTGGATGACTTGCACAATGGCTGACATGTCAACAACCCCCAAAGTCTAGCATGGGAGAAGGCTCCAGGCTCCTTAGAGGCAAGAGATTAACAGTCATAATAGAGTTACTATTCTAATGGGAAGCCCAAGAAGGGACTTCAAGCTATGCTGCTGAGTCCTTACCCCTCATTAGGATGGAGGGCTCAAATTGCTCAACATGGTCTGATGGTAAAATACTATTGATGAAGGCATTACACAGTCTGGTCACAGGACTTTGAGAAATCAAGTAAGAAATAACCTGGAGGCTTCCTCCTCACTAGCTAGCATGAGCAAATACTGTGAGGACTACTGGGGGAAAAAAGCTATCAATAGTTTTACCTACCAATAAATGCTATAAGCTACAATAGGAGCCTGGCAAGATGAAGCCATTGGTGTGACAGAGGCATAAATATTACAGGGGCAACCAACCACTTTCTAGTTGCATTTAAGCCCCATTTCATAGGTGGGAATGCAAGCCTTTTAATCATCCTAATTAGAAGATTCATGGATGATAGAAAAAATATCCATTTTGTACCTACAGGGAAATCAAGGACAGTAAGAAAAGGTAGAGGAAAAAATAATTCGAATGCAGTGTGTGTGTGTGTATGTGTGTGTGTGTGTGCGTGTGTGTGTGTGTGAGACAGAGAGAGAGAGAGAGAGAGAGAGAGAGAGAGAGAGAGAGAAATTGTCAAAGAGTAAAATCCATCAGTAAAGAAAACTTGCACAAAAAATAAAAGCTACTATGGACAGTATGACAACTACAGGAGTGGCAACTCTAGCCTCACAGCAAAGTTCTCAGGTTCTTCCAAGTTACTGAAGTTAATCAACCTGGAATTCTGGGTGACATCTAATATTTTGTCTTCATTATCCACTCAGATAAATACAATTATTTTAGAAGTTTTCTTAAAACTGCTGGCTTCCCTCCAGCTGGCCACCCTCACTCTCCAGCCTCATTAAAGCAACCATCTTAGTATCTCTTAGTATTGTTGCAGCTCCCCACTTTTTTGGGTTTTTTCCTTCAGGAAACATGATTTCCTTTACTTTTATACACTTTTTAATTTAAATAAGCAGAGTTCTTTCATATGGAAAGAGCTAGTATAATCACATATTTGAAAAAAGAAACAACAGGTACTGAACTGGAGGGAAGAGAAGGTAAGGGAGCAACCAATATGCAAATGAATCCATGATTCCATTTTCCATCTGAAGTAAGAGGCTTTGGTAAAGAGTTTTCAAAAATCACAAACATATAAAATTCTTCAAATAGCTCCTTATTGCTCTGATGGTCCAAGCAAAACTGATCATATGTTTTACTTTCTGCCATAAAGGCATTTACATTTATTTGAATCAAGTATTAAATATAAACAAGGATAAAGTAATATTATTTTCAGGAATATGGATGGAATGTTTATGGACTCAATCTTGTGCGGGTCTTTTGCAGAAAGCTACAGCTGCAATGAATTCATAACACTAATGATTATAACACATCCAGAAGATAGCATTTCATAGCACTTGTCTCCATCTTTCCACTCTTGGCCTTTCTTTCACAGTGTTCCTGAACTTTGGATACCTTAATTATCTACTTCCTTAAAGTATTGTACATATTTGAACAACTTCTATGGCTTATTGTATAAGATTTTGGCTAACAACATCAAAATTTTGTACTTGCATAAGCAAAACATTCCACATTCCTTAGTTATTTGAGTTATTATCTAGGTAGACACTGGGATATGTTTTCTATAGATTTCTGATACAAAACATGTGTTGCCATTATATAATATAAAATACAATGCCAACAATTGTAAAGTTTGCTGCCAACATTTTATATAATTAATATTCTTAGAAGATGCGTTGATGAGCTTCCACATTTCTAAAATCTCCAGGCACAGAAAGAAACTCAGCCTCTTACTGTTTTATGAACAATAAAAAGTACACCCTTTTGCATAAAGTCTCCATCATTAAGGAAGCATTCCTTAAATAAAGCATAATTTGCCTTTTAATGAATGAAAATTTGTTCACCCATTGTGAAAAAGAATATGAAGTTTCTTCAAAATGTTAAGATTAGAACTCTCATGTATGTGATCCAATTGCTTCTGCCCTTACTATGTATATATACAAAGGGAATGAAATTAGCATGTTGAGGAGATGTATGCAGTCCCATGTTCACAAAAGACAGGAAATGGAAACAACCAAACTCTTCACCAACAGATGAATGAATAAAGAAGATATAGAACATACACACGATGGATGTCATTTTCAAAAAATATGGAATTCTGTTATTTCCAAAAATATGGTAGACCTGAAGATCATTATGTAACTGAAATAAATCAAGTAAAAAAAAAAAAACACAGGTGTCTCATGATCTTAACCATAAGTGGAATATAAAAAAAAAAGCTCAAAAATGTTGAGAGTAAAATATTGGTTACCAGAAGCAGAGGAAAGATGAGAGTGATGGGGAAGTTTGATCAATGTATACTAAACTGTAGTTATATTGGAGAAATAAGTTCTGGATAACAAAAATGTACTGAACATCTCATCCAGGTATAAGAAAACACCTCCAAAGTTTTCACCCGAGAAAATAAATGTTTTATAAAATCATATGTTCGTTTGATCTGAGCATTGCACACTGTATACACACATGGAACATCATGTCACCCACCAATGAGAATCATTTATGTGTTATACACAAGTTAAAAATAAATGGATTTTAAATTGCTCTACTTGCCAAATTTCTGCAGGACAAGGAGTATAACATACAAAAATATCAGTTTTGCTATTCTTTGTTTAGCAACAGGATCAAATTCTTACAAGCACTTCATATTTCATATTCTAATAATAACATGAATTTGCAAAGGTTAACAAAAATGTTTTTAGTTCACAAGACATGCCAAAGAATTAAGAATTGGGAAAGAGTTCTATTACAAGAAGGAAGAAAGCAAAAAAGATCTTAAAATGATCAAACTTCGGGGGGAGGAGGAGGGAGGGAGGGAACTAGTGTACCTATTAAGTTTGTATGAGCTGAAATAATAATAAAAAATGTATCAAAAATGATCAAACTATTTATTAACAATGGAGCAACTGGTCCCTGATCTTTCTACATGAGATCTAGAGATTCTCTGAGGAAAATATTAAGAAAATATTAAGAAAATATTAAGAAAGATACTATAATATACTATATTTTGTAATTAGTCTATTTTGTGTGCATTCTGATTGAAGCATCATTAAAAGGGGAAACAACAGGAAATAATATTCTAATTGGGATTGTAAAATGTCATCTGAACTCCTATCATCATTTTTGAAAATTTCCATTTATGTTTCCTAATTCCTCCCAAAAATTAAAAAATGGTCAGTTGGGTAAGGGGGGTTATATTTCATATTGAAAAGAGCATCATCTTTGTATTCTAAAAAATTTGTGTCCTCGCTTAAAATTTTTCATTTTAAAAAAAAATTTAGAGGAGTAAAAAAGATTTAGCAAAACCAACTGAAATAATTAAAGAAATAGAAATTAGGATTGAAAAGGTTATAGAACTAGGTAGACTTAAAACAATTTAACCATTAATCTTACATCTTTAGGTATCTGAAAATAAGTCCTATGTTATCCAAACCTTGTAATTACTCTCCAAGGCACCACCAGTGCTGGAATCCCTTGATGCTAAAGAAATTTTGTTTTCTGTGAATATTTCTAAGTGTATAAGCCTACAGCCAAAACTCAAATGGTGTTCTGTATTTAAGTGACAGATATAGAAAGAAAAAAAAAAAAAAAAGGAAGCCACAGCAAGATCAAAAGCATCAAAGACAGAAAGGAGACTAGAGAGATTAATTCAGTTTAAATAAACACATTTGAGGAACTTACACCATTGTTGATTGGAAGCTAAGTCCTTTAAAAAGAATATTATATCTTGCTATATATTCATCACACCTGTTTCTCTTCCCACAATTTCAAGTTAGAAAACTGACTTATCTTCTGTTGACGATCATACTAGTGCAGCCTATGCCTTATCTGCTTCTTTATAAGCCAAGCTACAGTTATAAAATGACTGTGTAGGCCAGAAACATCTCCTGTCCCCTAAGGCTCTGACTGTATATGAGGTTCCTGTGGTCATTATCCCACTACTCAGTCTAATCAGCCCTGGGATTCCCTAGGCCACTGTTGTATGAGTTGGCAGCATCTCAGCTCTTGCTAGAAAACTGACCTGCTATGCCCTGAGGTATAGCACAACCTATCCTTTGGCTTACTCTGGATTGGTTAATTTGGGATTTCATCTGTCACCCAACTTCCATGCATCAATCTAAACTTGAATAAAAATATTCTTGACTGGTTTTATCTTAAAAGTGTTCCCAAAGTGACAGAAGCTAAGATACCAAAACCAGCGTACTTCTGAAACCTGTAAAACAGATGCCTGACACATAACTGAGTTTCTGATAACACTCAGAAGCTAATATAGAAATACTTGTGTATGAACCTTATCCAGAAACCAGCTGTTGTCCTTTGTAACTGAATAGTTTGATAGTTTATATCAAAGTATAAATTTAATATCATAATATTCAATTTCCAAACGACTGACAAACACATGTATTTGATTCATCAGGGAGAGGCAGTAGGATAAAAGAGGCATTTCAAAAGAAAAAAAAGTCATTTTAAAAAATCAGAGCACATAAAAATGAAATGAAATTTCTGAGTTAGATGACATCCAGTTATTATCTTGAAAGGCAAAAAAACCTTGACTCCATTCTACCACACATAGCAAATGAGAAAAATTTACTCTATATATCATCTAATTAAACAAGACCACACAATGCCTGAAGACCTCCTGAAATAAGATAAGCAATTGTATATCACCAGGAATGCAGAGTATCTTTAGTCAGGCTGTCAGTGCCTGAATAAGACTGTGAGAGGTCATGTCACATTATTGCTTATTTACTTGTTTTAGAATTTTTTTCTATTTAAATTATCATAATATCCAAAAATCATAATTCACAATTTAATTCATTGAATTTATATTTTATTTGCCTTAATTTGTGTGTACATGTGTCATAATATTGTACATTAATTTAAGTAAGTTTCCCTGTTATACAGATATCAAATCATATTTACTGTCTTCTTTTTTTCCACTCATACAAACTTGATAGGTACCCCCTTCCCCTCCCTCCCTCCACCCTTCCCTGGATCCACATTTATTATCTAAGGCCAGAGACACACCATGTCTGGGAAGCTTAGAAAATGTTCAGGACTAGAATTTAGATTAAATTTATAATCTTAAACTAGCAGATAGATGGTAGCCATCCTGCAAATGGAACACTGATCCCTCCCCCCCTTCACTGTGGTCTCCTACTCCTATTCCACCTACCTTTGAATCTCCTCTTACAGTAAGATCTTCATTTAAACAGCCTTTTATCTTTGGTTAGAGGTGACCTCCAATACCAATCAGGATGGAGCCAAGGGCAGTACAGGAACAGCAAAATTGAAAACAACAACAAACCATAATTCAGAACACCAAAGATTCTACATTAATCACCTGGAACCAGACCAGCCAAATCTGTTTCCATCCTAAAGCTTGGAAAACCTTACAGAAGAGGGTACCACAATATTGTGAGAGCCTGAAGATGGGGAGGAACAATGGTATGCAAGATACTCCACACAAGTGAGGGCCACAGTAGCCATAATAAGACTTTGCATGACCTGTATAATGGCTGATATGTCAATGACCCCCCAAAGTCTAGCATGGATCACAGGCACTAGGATTCTTAGAGGGCAAGGGATTAACAGTCATGCTAACCATGGAAGTCCCTCACCAAGCACAAGACATTTGGGTCTGATACATAGCTTGTCTCATCTGTCCCTCTTTTTTTTTTTTTTTATATATCCACTCATACAACAAACTTAAGAGGTACACCGGTCTCCTCCCTCCCTCCAACCTCCCACTGTCCTGTGCCTCCCTCCCCTCCCCCCTCCCTCCTCATCCCTCAGAGCCTCCCCCTCCCATCCCCGGAGCATCCTTTAAGGTGTATGCCAGACTCTCCTTGGGTCTTCCTCTCCGATGAAGTGCAAGGACCCATTGGCATTTCCCAGACGACTTTCTTGTGTTACCCTTAAGCATAGGAACACTACTGTGCTGTCAATCCCTTGCCTCCAAGGATCTTAGTGCCTTTAGCAAATGCTAGACTTTGTGTTGGACATTGCGCAGGGCATGCAAAGTCCAATTATGATTGCTTCGGCCCTAACTTGTGTGGAGTATCTTGCATATCATTGCTCCTCCCATCCTTGTGCTCTTACACTCTTATCGCCCCCTCTTCCGCAAATTTCCCTGAGCTTCTGGCTGGCCTAGTTCCAGGTGGTTGATATAGAGTCTCTGAAGTTCTGGATTATGGTTTGTTGACTTTTTTTCCAGTTTTGCTGCTTCTGCAATGCCCTTGGCTCCATCCTGATGGGTATTGGATGTCACCCCCTGGCCAGAGATAAAAAGCTGTTAAACTAGAGTCTTATTATAAGAGTATATTCAAAGGTAGATGTAATAAAAGTAGGAAACTGCAGTGAGGGAGGGGTCAATCATCCATTTGCAAAATGATTACTTTCTATCTGCCAGACTATATGCCCTCCCCTTCTGGTGAGATCATACCCCATCAGTTGTAAGTGATCAGAAATGAAAGTCTGTGAACTTAACCAGATGTCTCATTACTTACTTGCAGTCCTTGATGGTGGCCTATTTTCTCTGCTGTAACATGGTCCCCTCTCTCCTTGTTTCTGGTGTGGCCCGCCTACCCCATTCCTCCTGTTCATAATCCTTGCAATTACTGTAGGTATTACAGAGATTTATCTTTGAGTGTCTCTAGGTGGGTTTGGTACTAGGAGCCATCTATTAGGGAGCACATATGGCACTTAATTTTCTGGGTCTGGGATACTTCACTCAATATAATTGTTTCTAATGACATCCATTTCCCAGCAAATTCCAGTAATTCATCATTTTTGATGGCTGAGTAGTACTCCATTGTATAGATATACCACGGTTTCCTTATCCACTCGTCAACTGTTGGACATTTAGGTTGATTCCATGACTTTGCTATTGTAAACAGTACTGCTATGAACATGGTAGTGCTTGTGCTATCGAGGCGAACTTCTGCTGCATGGGGGATTGTTCCCAAAAGTTGAGTAGCAGGGTCACATGGCATTTCAATCTTTAATTTCTTTAAGAATCTCCAGACGGCTCGCCAGAGTGGTTATATAAGCCTCCATTCCCACCAGCAGTGTAGGAGAGTTCCCTTCTCTCCACATCCTCTCCAGCAGTTGATATTGTTTGTATTGTGGATTTTTGCCATCCTAACCGGGGTGAGATAATATCTCAGGGAAGTTTTGATTTGCATTTCCCTGATGGCTAAGGAAGTGGAGCATTTTTGAAGATATTTGTTAGACATTTTAATTTCATCCCTAGTAAAGTTTCTTTTAAGTTCCAGGGCCCATTTTTTAATTGGGCCATTAGTTTCCTTGGTGTTTAGTTTTCTAAGTTCTTTGTGCACTCTGGATAATAGAGCTCTATCAGATATGTGGTTAGTGAAGATTTCCTCCAATTCTGTGGGTTGCCTTTGAGCTCGTGTTACAATCTCTTTATCTGAACAGAAGCTCTTTAATTTCACAAGATCCCATCTGTTGAGAGTTGGTTGCAGTGACTGTGCTATTGGATGCCTGTTTAGGAACTGTTGGCCTAGCCCAATCAGCTCGAGGGAGTTCCCTACCCTTTCAAGTATGATTTTTATAGTCTCTGGCCTGATATCAAGGTCCTTGATCCATTTGGAGTTAATTCTTGTACATGGTGACAAGTACGGGTCCAGTTTAACCTTCTGCGTGTGGATATCCAGTTTTGCCAGCACCATTTGTTGAAGATGCTGTTCTTTTTCCATTGGATTCTTTGGGCCCCTTTGTCAAAGATCAAATAGCTGTAGTTGTATGGGCTTATATCTGGGTCTTCAACGCTTATCCATTGATCTGCGTGTCTATTTTGGAGCCAGTACCAGGCTGTTTTTATAACTATGGATTTGTAGTATAGACTAAGGTTTGGTATGGTGATATCTCCAGCAGTGTCCTTTGTGCTTCCATATGAATTTTGAAATTGATTGGTTAACCTCTTTAAAGAATTGCTTTGGGATTTTAATTGGTGTAGCATTGCATTTGAATATTGCCGTTGGTAGGATGGTCATTTTTATGATGTTGATTCTGCCAATCCAGGAACACAGGAGGTCTTTCCATAAATCTTTGTTTTCTATAAAAGGCATTGAAACATTCAGCATTACAAGTTAGTGATCGCAGCTAATGTAATTGAACTGGCAGGGTTGAAAATATTCTGAACAATACTTGTCTCTCACTTTTGCTATCTGGATTAAAATAAGTCACCCAAGAATTTGGAATTTCCCCCAGAAGTTTTATACTGGGATCAGGAAAAGGCTGAAGTTGGTGCCAGAAAAGAGGGGGGAGGGATTTCACGAAATGCTAAAACTTCATCTGACCACCTTGCAGGAAATGTCTGAGCCAAGACTGATAAGAGAACGTGCCTTGGTCAGAGCTGCTTAATTTCGCATATCTCTTGCCTTCTACTTAAACCTGTCCTTATGTTTGAACACCAAAAAATGGGAGGGGGGAGTAACAAGACCTCTGTATCTCTTTCCAATGTGGTCACATGAGTAAATATCCTTGTCTGCTTTTTACTGTTAATTGGGCTCTTTTAATTGACTTATCAAGGGCAAGCGGCCAAACCTGGCCACTCTGGAACATTAACTATCAGCTTCAGGTCTTGCAATAGTAACACTATAAAGCTGTATTTTTCTAATACTGGTTTATGACAACAGCAGTATAAATTCAGCAATACTAACTTTTTGAGTCATTACTACCAAATTACTGGAAAATATTTCCTCTTTCTAAGCTTTTAATCAGGTTACAAGTACAGTTTTGGAGAAGAGATCAATAGACTCATGAAGTAGTACTTTCATGCTGAGTGGTTCCCAGAAGCTATCATAGATCATCACTGTTAAAAGTAATCAGCTTCTAAAATTAGTTTATCTAATTCTATAATGGTCACAACCAAACAGAAGAAAAATATTTAAAAGCAGGCAAAAGGTTTATCTCTGTATAAAGACAAACTATTTTCTTATTATCTGCTATATGTAAAACTCAAAGTATATAGCTGTAATTACTAATTTAATAGTCAACCTGATCCCTAGAAAGCAACCCCTAGGCACACATGAAAAGAATTTTCCCCAGGTTAAGTTTAGCCACTGCACATGCCTGTGAAGGATCTTAATTGCTTTAATTAATGTGATAAAGACCAGTTCACTGTGGCCTGGATGTTCCCTCAGTCAAGGATCCAAGATTGTATAAAGATGGAGAAAGCTAACTGAGCACTAGCAAGCGAGCAAGCATCTTCTTTCTCTCTGTTCCTTGAGTAGATATGATGCTATCAGCTGCTTCAGGTTCGTGACCTGTCATCTACCCATAGTCATGAACCATAACCTGAAATTGTGAGCCTAATAAGTCCTTTTCATTTAAATTGCTTTTGTCGGGTTATTTATCACAACAACTGGAGAAGAAACTAAAATAATCAGGAAAAAATTCAGGTATGCTGTCTACCTAACTGATGATTCTTTTGAAAAAATAATTAATGATAATTTTCTTTTTCTTGACTTTAGTGAAAAAAATAACATATCTAAAATTAGTCCTAACTGGTTTCAATATGTCTGTTATCTTTGCAGGTTATAACCCAATGAATGTCTTTGAGCCAGATTCCAACTTTACTTCCATAAAGGAATTTATACTCCAAGGTTTCTTGTGTGAGTGGAGGATTCAAATCCTTCTCTTCTTGCTCTTTACTACAACATATGCTCTGACCATAATGGGTAACGGAGCCATCATTTGTGCCATATTATGTGACCAGAGACTTCATACCCCCATGTATATGTTCCTAGGAAATTTTTCCTTTCTAGAAATCTGGTATGTTTCTTCTACAGTCCCCAAGATGTTGGTCAACTTCTTCTCAGAGAAAAAAAATATCTCCTTTGCTGGATGTTTCCTCCAATTTTATTTCTTTTTCTCTTTGGGTACATCTGAATGCTTTCTTTTGACTGTCATGGCCTTTGATCGGTACCTGGCTATCTGCCGTCCCCTGCACTACCCTAATATCATGACTGGGAATTTCTGCACTAACTTGGTCATCATCTGCTGGGTTTTCGGATTTCTATGGTTTTTAATCCCCATTGTTCTCATGTCTCAGATGACCTACTGTGGTTCAAACATTATTGACCATGTTGTGTGTGACCCAGGGCCACTGTTTGCATTGTTATGTGTTTCTGCTCAGAGAACTCAACTACTTTGCTACACTCTAAGCTCATTAGTTATCTTCGGCAACTTTTTCTTCATCCTTGGATCCTATACAATTGTCCTAATAGCTGTATTGAACATGCATTCAGCCACTGGGAGACGTAAAGCTTTCTCCACTTGTGGGTCTCATTTGGCTGTGGTATCATTGTTCTATGGTTCTCTCATGGTTATGTATGTAAGCCCAGGACTCCAGCACTCTGCTGTTATGCAGAAAGTTGCAACACTGTTCTATGCTATGGTGACCCCTCTTTTTAACCCCCTCATCTACAGCCTTAGAAATAAGGAAATAAAATCAGCCCTGATGAAAGTTCTAGGGAATAGCAACAAAATCTAAAGCATATGAGATGATATCTACATGATCAAGTTATTATAGAGAAACAAAATGAGTCAGAATTATGTAATAATCTGTCTACAATTTTAAGTCATGATACTGACTATACTGTCCTATAAATTTAAGCACTGTGGGGTCCTTTATAAAATTGCAATGATCAGGTTGCATAGATAAATGAAAGTATTTGGTTACTCTTTGAAATTTGGATACGATTTTTGTGTTTTCTATATAGTGTACATGTGCTTTTTATGATTTATCTGTGATTTTTTAAGAACTATATTCTATTTAACAAATTCAAACTAAAACTGTAGGCTAACTAAAATCATAGTCTTGCTAGACATGAGAAAACATATATTTTCTGATTGTGATTCTTATTATGGCTACTTCTAAAGAACAATAATTATATTCTGGCCTCACAGCCTCTAGATAAACATTACTTTATTTCCTTTCCTCTTAAAGTCTCTAATATGCCATTTCTCTTTCATGCATTGTAACATCAGTAAAAATATTCAGGAACACTATGTAGTGGACACATGACATTCAATTAAATAGGTTGTCACAAAATACTTGATAGGTCAGTTAATTGAGTTTTACATAATAGATTATCTCCTCCTAAAAATCAAAGAGGAAAAATGGTAATGTTAAAAAATGATAATTCTGACCAAATTTTTGCCCTTACTAAGGTGGAGGACTCAGACGGAGGTTTGACATTCACACAAAAGACTGCTCCAGAAGGTGGGATAGAGGAAGGGGGAGGCACTAGGACGGGGAGAGGGAGGGAGAGGACAGGGGTACCTATGGCACTTGTAAGATTAGGAAAAAAATAAAATGTGGGAGAAAAATATATATAGTAAAAAATGATAATTCACTGTTATTAATGAAACTGTGTAGGAAAAGCAGATTTAGAGAAAACTTTTAAAAGATACCTAGAATTCAATAAGCCCAATGTGACTATTTCCAATTACATTTTTGTTTAATATAATATTCTAAATTTATTTATTCCCATGTTATAGAAGGTTTTATTCTTATGTTTCAGAATAAATTATTGTATTGAACTGATATAACATGTACAATTATTTTATATGACAAAGTGAACATTTTCCAAGAGAAAAGGACTTCTTTCCAAATATCAATGAGATACTCAGAAGAGAATTAGGAGAAAATGAATACCCTCACTACACAAGTTTGATCTCTAGTTGAAATGACACTGCAGTAATCAGGAGTAAGGTTAGTGACCACTCTAAAACCCTCTTTCCATTGACTATCAATCATTCTGTTATATAGTGATTTCAATAAATTCTGAATCAATATTTGCCACCATAAGACTTTGCAAACTCAAATTAAGGCCTGTAATCTAATCCAAAACATAACGGTACATGAAATTCACAAAATAAGAATAATATATCCTATGACAAAGAGTCCTACACATTCATATTCACCACTCTTCTATTTGCAACAGCTAGAAAATGTAATCAATCTAGATGTCCATCAGCTGATGAATGGATAACAAACACGTGGTTTATTTGGACAATGGAACTTTAGATATGAAAATCAAATTTGCAAGAAGGTGGGCAAAACTGAAAAGTATTGTATTGAGTGGTAATCCAGCTCACAAAGATAGTTACTTTATGCTCCCTCTATTACACAGATTGTAGCCTTGAAGTTTACATTGCGTTTACATTGCAGTGAGTATCTACAGAGGCCAAGAAACAAGAAAAGAATCATGGAGGAGTCATAAAAAGGAAAGCTACTATTCAATAGTGTAACACATAGGTTATGAAAGCAGAGGGTAAATACTAAGTATGAAAAAATTTCAACAAGGTTGAAGACAGGGGAATGGAGAAATTCAATAGTGGAAGAGAGATTTCAAGATTATGATAAAGCTTTATAGAGACCTGATACTATATAATTAAAAAGAAAACTTGGAATGGAGTTGTCCTGTGTGGGGTGAATAATTCTGGTTTCTAGAAGTTGGGTTTTTAAACAAAACTCCCAGTGCTACTTCAGGGGATACTGACTTATGAAATTCCAGTAGCTCCAAAAACAATATAGGCTATCATGTTCTATACCATTGTTCTTGATTGACTATCAGAATAAGATAGCAAAACTTTACTGATGAAGCATCATACACTTTGGTTGTAGAACAAGAGAAATCCAGCAGGAACCAAGCTGGAAAGTTCCTCCCTGCTGACTAAATTTTATGGTTTTAGAAAGTGCTATAATAGGCTGCTGGTGGAGAGAACTGATTAACAGTCTTCAACAGGCGTGAACACCTAGTACCACAATACCAACTTGCTATAATACTGGTACAATACTAGTACAACTGGTTCTGGGGTAATCAGCAGCTTTCTGATTGAATTTAAGGCCTTGTCAAAAAGGAATGCATGCCTGGTACTGTAAACCTGATCAAAAGCTTATGATTGGGAAGCTCATGGACCTTAGAGGTAAACTGCTACTGTTATTTTGCTAAATGGACGTGTTGTCAAAAATGCCTTCTCAATATTTATGTATACATCTTTAGTCCAGTGCTGCTCTCAGCCTTTTGCTTCTTTTGCAGTGGGAATCAGTTAATACAGAAACACGTTAATTTTTCAAAATGGTTGAAAATATTTGACAGATGAGTGTTCAGCTCTAAATATCATCTTCAAAGCCCAGGGAGCATCTCAGAAGAGGAAATTAAAAGAATGTAAGAACCAGAAGATGAGGAAGAGTACTATGAAGCACTGCCTTCCAGATATAGCAGGGTCCTTACACTCATAAGCACACAACGGCTATGGAAACCTACACAAAGGACTGAACAAGACTGTGCCCTTTAACATTGCATTATGGATGGTGGTGGGGCTTATGAAGTCTTACCACTTTCTGACAAGCTATTAGCAGTTCATGGTTTCTAGGGCAGTGGGTGTCATTTTCATCAGTCGTACAGCTACTGTCAAATGGCTTGTGATACAGGAAATAACCCTTTAGGCAAGCTTTACCAAGTAACCATCATCAAGTTCAATGGGAAAACAGAGAAAAAATTCTTTTAAAATTGGAGAGACTAGTTAGAAAGAGGTTCTAAAGGAGAGAGGGGATAACTGTGATGAGGATGAATATAATGACAAGACATATGTAAGAGACTGTCAAAAATAAATTTTAAGAGAAAACCTCAAAAAATAGCAAAAATAAATTTAAAAGTACTATTTCCATGAAGCAATTTTCTTTTTAAGGACTTTTTATCTTCCAACAGATTCCTGGGAATAAGAGACTAACTCAGTTCAAAATGTCAAGTGTATTTGAAAATTTTTAAATAGGAAGACAATTATTGTCGTCCTATCTAAAATTGTCAAGCTCCTTAGTCATCTTACTTGTGAAAATTCTGCCATGTACCTTCCACTTATACCACCCAAGAAGGATTTTTCTTATAACCCTTTCCGATATAAGTACTTTAAATTATCTGAGACTGATTAGCAGAAAGCTTATGAACAAATGTTAAGACAGGCCATTCCCACCACAATATTAAGACCTTTTATGATGATTTTCTAAGTCAATATACAGCAGCTACATACAAATCTGAACAGTATGATTTGTTCTAAGCTGTTTCTTTAATATTAACTCATTTATACTACAATTTACTTAGTATTATATATTTCCAATCAAAACTCCACCTAAAAAGACAGAGAGAAAGAAGAATGAGTACTGGGAATAATAAGAGGAGAGAGGCTTCTACCTCTGAACATTTTCAGTTTGGCATTTTTTATTTATTTATTTTTCCCCAATCATACAAGCTTAATAGGTACCCTGGTCCCCTCCCTCCCTCCACCCCTCCCCAGTTCCCCTTGCACTCTCTCCTCTTTTCCCCTTCCTTTCACCTCCTCCCTCCCCTTCTCCCAGTGCCTCCCCCTTCTCCCCTCCCTTCCCTGGAGCAACCTTTTGTGTGAATGCCCAATTACCCTCTGAGTCCTCCACTCTAGATTTTTAAATAGGTGTAAGGACTCTGGCATTGCCCAGAGCCCATTTTTGTGCTCCCCTTTAGTATGGGAACACTATTATGACGATTAATCCCTTGCCTTTAAGGATCCTAGTGCCTGTGATCCATATTAGACTTTAGGGGGTCATTGACATGTCAGTCATTGCGCAGGTCATGCAAAGTCCAATTATGGTTACTGTGGCCCTAATTTGTGTGGAGTATCTTGCATATTGTTGGTCTTTCCCATCTTTAGGTTCTTATAATCTTGCCGCTCCCCTCTTCCCTGAGCTTTAGGATGGGAAGAGATTTGGCTGGTCTGGTTCCAGGTGATTGACGCAGGGTCTCTGGTGTTCTGAATTATGGTTTGTTGTTGTTTTCAGTTTTGCTGTTCCTGCACCGCCCTTGGCGCCATCCTGATTGGTATTGGAGGTCGCCTCCTAACCAAAGATAAAAGGCTGTTTAAATGGAATCTTACTGTAAGAGTAGATTCAAAGGTAAATGGAATAGGAGTAGGAGACCACAGTGGGGGAGGGGGGTCAGTCTCCCATTTGCAGGATGATTACCATCTATCTGCCAGACTCTATACCCTCCCTGATTGGTGATATCAAACCCGCTCAGTTGCAAATGACCAGGAAGGAAAGTGAGAGTGAGCTTAACCAGATGTCTCTCTATTTACTTGCAATACTTGATGGTGATGTATTTTCTCTATTGTAGCATGAGCCCCTCTCTCCTTATTTCTGGGGGTGGGCCTCCTTCCACTTCCCTCCTGTTTATAACTCTATTTTATTGATTAAACATTGATACAGAAAGCTTGGCTGGAAACCAACCTACTTGATTATACAGAGCTATCCTGGAAAGAACATATAGCACAGAAATAACTAAGTGGTTTCTACTGAAGGATATGAAAACTTAAGACAATTAGCACTTCTACTTTCAAAGTCATAGTGTTTACTAGTTTTCTTTAAAAGACTGTTACATTTAACTTCCTCTCAATTACAGCTAATTCTCTCACAAAGAAAAAGTTATTTGTGCAGCTATTATATACGCTCAATTTTACTGGAAAGGTTAGGACATGCAGAGCATGAATAAATAATATTATAAAAACAGAATATGAAGAAATGTATTCCTTTGACAATAATGAAAAATAAACAATATTAACAGTTTGAGTCACTTCGTGTATGCCTTGAACTGTCCAAAGTTAATTCTGTATATTGTTTTATTTATTTCTAATTATGATCCAAAAGAGTTAGGTCAGTAGAATTTTGTATCCCAATTACTGAGGATAAAGCCTGCACAAAGAAGTTACTTTCTGGGAATGGTATCTGACTAAAAGTCTCTATCTGTTATTACTAAAGAAGAAAGAGGATAGCTCTGTATAATCAAGTAGGTTGGTTTCCAGCCAAGCTTTCTGTATCAATGTTTAATCAATAAAATAGAATTATAATCATAATTCAGTCAGAGAATGACTGTGATACATGAATAATTCATGATGCCATCTTATATATAATATATATTGGGTCCATTCCATTGAATATTGTCACTGTCTTTCATTCTTTTGATACCTCTTTGGTTTTAGACAAAGTCATTTATAATAGACTTTCTCTAAGTTTCCTCACATTTCCTCACAGTTTCTATCACATAGTAAAGAGAGATATTTCCAAACTTATTCCAATTATAAGCAAATGTATCTTCTGATGTCACATATAGGAACTAACTCTGCTGACCTTAAGTTCTGTAAAGAATTTGCCAGACACACATCCTGTCTGTGGCTGAGGCCTTTGCAACTAGTTTCAGAGCTACAAAGTCAAGCCCATTACACAGCTGGATTTATCACAGAAGCAATTACAGAAGTAAGTATGGGAAAAACATTGAGGACTATGATCTTTTCAATTGTTTAGGATGGTAACTACACAATGATATAAGGATTAATGTAAAATATTTAATATGTGAATTCTTGAGTGAAAAAGACAAACCATTGGATATTATTATATAGCATTACATAAATATAATTGTGATATGAGTGATTTAGATTACTATGTTAATATGCAATTGCTTCATGATAATGGATGTTTCATCTGTTTTTGCAAAAATAATATATATTAAAGCAGTGCTCTTACTTTCATTTTAATTTTTTGATGGTATGTGGATATATGTGTATGTTGTGTGAGCTCATATATACATGTGCATATGCTGGTGCACACAAGTGCCATGGTGTGTGTAAGTCAGAGGACAACCTTCAGGTGCCAGTGCTCAGTCTTCCCACTTTGCTTGAGCTAGGATCTCTTTTTCACTGTGCAAGCTATGATCATGAGTTTCTAGATATTGTTCTGATCCTGCCTCACATTTCTTAAAGTGGAGCATGAATTACACACACTTGCTCCATGACTTGAGCCTTTTAGATGGGTTCTGGATATCCATACTAGAGTCTGCAGGTTTATTGGCAAATGGTTGATCCATTGAGCTGTATCTCTGATCCTAAAACAATGGTTTTAGACAAACTACTAACTAAAATTTCCCCACTACTCTATACCCTGGGTATTTAGGCTTAAACAGGGCTGATCGAGCCCTGGGCACGGTGGAATAGTCAAGGGCTGTGGTCAATTCAAAATGCAAAGAACCTGAATATTGTGTCACTGGACACCTTGCAGCCCCCTCCCCAGAGGTCTATAGTAAGAGTCTGGGGTCAAGAAAAGATACAAATAAAAATATTGAGGCTTTCTCATTTTAAGGGAGAAAACTGTATGGGGAAATGAAGACTTGCTCTTTCAGATGTCAGTAGGATGTGACACAAAATAACTGAGAACTGAAACTTCCAAACTAGACTGTGAAAGAGAAAACCATGAATTAGTTATTGGGGAAAAAGAGAATGAGTTTAGGTAAGGTAGTTAAGAGGTTAACTAAGTTCTTTCCTTCCCACCCTCACTAACAACATGGGCATCTTCCTTCTGTGTGACAGAGTAGATGCTGCTGAAGAGGAAAGAATCACAAAGAGAAAGTTTTACCTCCTGTGCTATAGGAGATAATAAGAAAAAAATTATTCTAAAAATTTCAACTCCATCTCCACTGCCCCCCCTTTGTCAAGCTCAAAGACAAATAAACTGTGTCCCTAATACCAGATGAGTTTGTGGATAAGGTGGATGAACATTCATGTAATTAATAGAAAGAAAGCCAATATGGAGGATCACCCCTCACAGAGACTATTTCAGAGGATGCCAGAGATGGGAGTGGGCAGAGACCAGGCAAAAGGAACTGAAACTTATATTTTGACCAATTGAGGGGCTGCCAATCATAGGCAAACAAGTATGCTTCAGGGTAATTCTATCAAACCTAATTTTCTGAGGATAAAAAGACTACTCTGCAGATCAGTCTTCTACATTATTAGAATCTTAGTCCCAAGGCCATTGTGTACGAGATCTCTGTCAATCCCTGACATTCTACTAGATGTACTAAAATGAAGGAGTAAGTCAATGAACAACAGAGCACATGTTGTAACTTATCAAGGAGCAAGAAACAGATTTTCAAAAAGGTAAGGGAATAACCACAGAGTAGAATGGGGGAGCATCACAAGGCTGTATCTCTTTGATAATGAGTTCCCACACTCTACTCCTTAGGCTTCCTATGAAATTTTACTGAAAAAGTAAGACACATACAGTGATAGTCCATTCATTGAGGGATATTATTGGAGGAAATGCACATACAGTGTTTCCAA
Source organism: Typhlomys cinereus (assembly GCA_023101885.1). Lineage (NCBI taxonomy): Eukaryota > Metazoa > Chordata > Mammalia > Rodentia > Platacanthomyidae > Typhlomys > Typhlomys cinereus. The sequence continues at coordinate 236,746 of JALPQD010000136.1, read as the reverse complement.
AGTTAGCCTTCTGTCATCACTTAGACTCACCAACTTATGGTGACTCAAAGGAAAATCAAAGAAGCCCACAGTATTCAATGTTAAATCTTCCTTTGCTCAGCTACTCAGGGTAAAGCCCTTCACTTGTGACTAGCTGATATTCATCATCACCTGAGCAATCGTTTGCTCCCAACCCTTCAGGGACTTCCATGAGCAACACATGGTTGCCATTCACTTCACAATGTTAATTTGGAGATCTTTCTATAAAGAATAAATAAAAAGTGAGATTCAACTTCCTAACTCTAGCCTTGTATTCTGAACTCCATAATGTCTTGATACTTATTATAGATCCTTCAACAGTTTTTTAATACTTCATCACCCTGCTTTCTTCATCAGCTTTCCTAATGTTTTTGCTAGAAAAAATCTTTTTATATTTTCTATTTCCTGTAAAATTTAATCCCAGAGTTTTCCTAAAATATTTCTTTATTCCTATGAGAGGACCCATGTCAGAGACACCAACCCTACCAGAAGTAAACCTGAACTATAATCCCAACTCTTCCACTTTCTACATCTTGGCTAAGGCAATTCGCAGTACCACCACCTCATCAATAAAAAAGGGTGATAGCCCATATGTGCCATGTGTCACAGATCTAGCAAAATGTTCTCTTTCTGTGTGCTATCACCACAACAATTTAAATATCAATTAGACATATGCATTTGCTGTCTTAGAATGAGAATTCTCCAAAGAACTTAGAAGCCTGAGTTATGCCTAGAAATAAGACTGTCTTTTCTGTTTCAGTCTCCTCTGACTTTCCATCTAACCTGGCATGAAGTCACACATGAGTAAGTACCACTTGAATTCCCTTGTTGAGCAAATGTAATGGATATTACATGTAATATATATTAGATATAGACTTTAATATATTAGAAGACCTGGGCTGGGATTGTTTATTACTGTAATATCCAATATCTTATTCTTTCCCCCCATTTTTTCCTAGAAGCAATGCCCAGGATGGGAAGACTTTGGTTCTCCTCTGCTCTCCTTTTACTAGCTGTCCTTGGTAAGCCTTGCTGTGATGAGCTGGGCGTGGACTGCCCCGGATTGCATCATAGCAGACAGCTTGCTGTTTCCTAACCTCTCCTACTACATCCCATTTTGTAACTTGGCCCCAGGACTACACCTTTATGCATCTTGCTCCAATGTTAAAGACATGACTCTGACTCTGGAAAGAGTACCCCAGGATACAGAGGTGCTTTGTCTGCAGGGTATGGTTCCTATTCTACCTGCCAATACCTTTGGTCGCTTCCTCTCCTTACAAGTTCTGAGGTTACAGTTAGGTACCCTCAATGTTACTTCTGGGGCTTTTCAAGAACTGGACCAGTTAAAGTACCTTTCTTTTGAGCATCATGCTCCATGTTGCCTGAATCTGTTCCTCCCTCCAGATGCTCTGAAACCTCTCAGGTTCCTTAGTAGCCTTTCTTTTCAAGGTTACTGTGTGAGTTATAGCCAGAGCATCTACTTGCCCACCAGCCTCAAGCATTTGACCCTTAAGCACAGCTGTCTGACAGAGTTGCAGGAACTGCAAGGACTCTTCCTAAACTTTATGCCTGATGCCTCTCCTATACACAGTTCCAAACCATGGTCACCCTTGCTAGAGGTTTTGGATTTGTCTTACAACCTACAGCTGAATCAAACAGGTAGCAGAGCCTTGCACGGTCTCAAGCTCCATTCCCTAAGATTGGACAGCACCCCACTAAATGCATTTGACCTCCTAGGCTCAGGGCTTCTGCATCTGGACTTTCTTTCCCTCATGGGTATAGGCATAGAAAAACTGCCTGGAAATGTAACTGGCTACTTTGAGCTTCGTGCACTTGACCTCGGAAGAAACCAAATCCAAAACATAGAGAATGGAGATCTTCCAAGCTGCTGGTCCCTGGAATTCCTCAGTCTTCATGATAATCATCTGCAATCACTTCCCATTAGTTTCCTGACTACTCTGCCCCAACTTCAGAAGCTCAACTTGTCTATGAATAACCTAGGTCCAACTTTGGTCCTCCCAGAAGGACTGAATAGCACAAACCTGAAAGTGTTGGATCTGTCCCACAATCAGCTCTGTGCTATCCCCAATAGAGCCTTTTCATTTCTTCCACAACTCCAGGAACTCTGGCTGAATGGCAATAACATCTCCAGTTTATTCAGTGACAGTCTGCAAGGACTGAGGTGGCTGAAGAACCTAGACCTCAGTTGGAACAAAATTAAAGTGCTTGAGGCAGGGTGGCTCTCTTCTCTTCCTGCCCTCACTTCCTTGAACCTTCTGGGGACCTATTTAGAGCATATATCAGGCAAGCGACTCCAGGGTCCTCAGATGTTGAGGCATCTGCAATTGGGTTCCCTTATGATGCTGGATATCTATCCTCCCTGGCCTCCAACACTGGTCAGCTTAGAAATACAAGTGGAAACTTGTGTCCAGTTTATGAACTCCAGTGGAGACTCTTTCTTACTCTTGGAAAACCTTACCATACAGACTTCCTATGTGGTACTACAGCCGTACAACACAATTAATTTCCCTTCCCTTCGTTACCTCACTCTGAGAGGCTGCAGCCCCTCCATATTCTCAACCCATCGACACCAGGGGTTCTTCCCACAGCAACTTCCTCTCCTGGAGCACTTGAACTTCTGGTCTGATAATGATTACCTAACAAATCTGAGTCTATTTGGGATGCCCAGACTGCGTGTGCTGGAGTTGGGAGATCTAAATTTCTTCTATGAATCAAGTACTGCAAGGTTACAGATGATACTAAAGGAACTACCCCAGTTACAGGTACTGACACTGACCCATATGAATCTTGGGAATCTCTCTCAATCCAGTTTCAAGGGTTTGGGTCATCTCCACCTCCTGCTGATTAACTCTGAATGGGCTCTGGAGTTGGACAGCGACCTCCAGGAGTTAGTTCCCCAAATGCCTCAGTATGTGTATTTTTCAGATGTCACTTTCAGCTGCCAGTGTGAAACCTCTTGGGTGAAACCTTGGGCTACACGGGCTCCAAACACCCTTGTGTATGGGCTGGAGAAATCCATCTGTGTGGCCAATGCTTCTGATTACTCCAAAACTCTACTGTTCTCCTTCATTTCTGATCAGTGTCTACATGAGACTGAATTCTGGGGCTTTCTAATTAGTTTTACTCTAGTTCTCCTGCTGATCATGTTTGCACTGCTTGGCTGTCCCAAATGGCCCTGCCTTCACCAACTCCAGACAATTTTTCACACTTGTTGGTGGAAACTGGGTGGCCATGGCCCCAGAGGCCAATTTCACTTCGATGTCTTTATATCCTATTGTGAGCAAGATCAAGCCTGGGTGCTGGAAGAACTGGTTCCTGCCCTAGAGAAGCCTCCTCCTGAAGGTGAAGGTTTGAGGCTGTGCTTGCCCGTAAGAGACTTTGGGATTGGACAGGACAGGATGGATGCAATGATTGCCAGCATGGACAGCAGCAAAGCCATCCTCTGTGTGCTCAGCTACCAGGCCCTGGTAAGTCCCTGGTGTAATCTGGAATTAAGGCTTGCCACTTACTACTTGGTGGCCAAGCTTGGGAAAACTCGCCTCCTACTGCTGTTTCTGGAGCCCATTGAGAGACAGAAGCTTCACAGTTACCATCGACTCTCTCGGTGGCTCCAGAAGGAGGACTATTTTGATTTGCCCCGAGGGAGGGTGGAGTGGAACACTTTCTGTGAGCAACTTCAGAGACAACTCAGGAAAGCTGGACAAGAAAGGAAAGACTGAGATTTGCCAGGGAAAAACTTCTTCTGGAGGCCCTCCCATCACTGGACGACATGCTTACAAATGCAGTAATTTGTGATGTAGGTGACACTCACTTCAAGGCTGAAAAGGATGCACATGGAAGTACAGAATTCTACTGGGAAAGCATATTTTAAAATATTGAAAGTGGGCTGGGGAGATGCCTTTGGAGTTAAAGCCTTAGCCTCATAAGCAAAAGGATTTGAGTCTGATTCACCAGATCCCATATAAAAATGCCTAATGAGCTTTGCGCAGTGGCAGTATCGTAGCCAATGAGGTTTATCCGAGGCGCGATTATTGCTAATTGAAAACTTTTCCCAATACCCTGCCATGACGACTTGAAATATAGTCAGCACTGGCAAAAAAAAAAAAAATGCTTAATGGCAATGGTGGCAGCATGCACTTTGGGAAAGATAGAGCTTGGTAAGCCCCAAAGCAAAGCAATAAGGAGGTACAGCAATTCAGGATGATTCACACTTGGGTCTCCATAGCCACCCACACTTAAGTGCCCTCTGTACACACACACACACACACACACACACACACACACACACACACTTAAAAAGTAAATAGATAAGTAAATAAATAAATAAAATACTGGGGTTAGCAAAATGGTTCAGTAGAGAAGGCATTCACTATGTAAGTCTGAGGAACTGAATCTAATCCCAGAAATCGACATTACGGAAGGAGAGAACCAACTCTGAAAGTTGCACTCTCAACTACACAATACTGAGTAAGTTTCTTAATTTAAAAAGCATGGTGTTCTTAAAAAAACAGTTCTAAACCATAATTCAAAACATCAGAGACCCTACATTAATCACCTGGAACCAGACTAGCCAAATCTCTCCCCATCCTAAGCTCAGAGAAATTTGTTAAAGAGGGGGAAGTAAGATTGTAAGATCCTAAAGATGGAGAAGAGCAATGATACGTAAGATACTCCACACAAGTATGGCCACAGTAGCCATAATAGGATTTTGTATGACCTGAGCAATGACTGATATGTCAATGACCCCCCAAATTCTAGCATGGGTTATAGGCATTAGAATCCTTAGAGGTAAGGGATTAAAAGTCACAATAATGTTCCCATACTAAAGGGGAGCACAAGAAAGGTTGCTGGGCAATGCCGCTGAGTTGTTACACCTCATTAGAGTGGAGAATGCAGAGGGAAGTTTGACATTCACACTAAAGGATGTTCCAGAAAACGGGAGGGGGAAAGAGCAGGGACACTGGGAAGAAAGGAAAGGAGGGGGATAAAAGGAAGGGGAAAAGGGGGGAGGGAGCAAGGGGAACTGAGGAAGGGTGGAGGGGGGAGGGAACTGGGGTAGCTATTAAGTTTGTATGCCTGGGAAAAAAATAAGTAAGCATAATAAAAAAAATTCGGTCGCCTACTAATTCTTTCACCGCACAAGATATTGTCACAAAAGACACACAAATTGTTGATGCAATTCCATTTTTCAAAATGTATTTATTCGGTCACTGTTAAAAACAAAATATTCACTTGTTTTGTAAAAGGCTGTAGTATTTTTTTCTAGGAGAATGGATCAAGAAACAATAAGCATTTTCCATAGCTCTGAAACTAAACCGAAACTATATTTGCAGTTCCCCAAACATTCAACACTGTTATTTATTCTTATTCTTGTGGTGCTAACAATTACAGCATTATACAAGAAAGATCAATTGTTTTATCCAAATTCCATAGGTTAAATGATTCATAGCCCTGTCTCAGCCATGCATCACAAATTCGGGATAAAGTATGTGTTCCTTGGAATTACTATCTGGAACTGTGCTCTCTGTCTTCCGCTTATCTTCTCACAAATGACAAAAGTGGGGTAAACATCAAAAAGCATACTGGTCTTCCTGAAAATTTCTCATGGAATCTTAAAAATTTTTCATAAAATTATATTTTCCCCAAAGAGATGATTAAAGTACTATGACCGAAACAGAATATCATATACCCATTAAAAATCATATTCCTGGGGCTGGAGAGGTGGCTCAGGGGTTAAGCCTCTGCCTTGCAGGCAGAAGGTCCTGAGTTCGGATCCTAGACCCCATATATAGATGCCGGGAGGAAGAGGGGGCAGCCTGCATTTGTGGTCCTGGTAAGGCGGAGCCAGTGAATCCCAGGGCAGAGTAAACAAGGAGGAGGTGGAGGTGGTCCATGGTGGTTCCTGAATTCATCCGTGCTTTTACACATACGCACATAATACATACACGCACATACATACACACATACGCACAATTGAATAAAAAATCATATTCCAATGATAGTTAATAATCTAAGAGAAGACTCAGTATATAATATTAAAACAAACTATTGAAAATGGCACACAACATAGTTCCAGAGAGAAGGGGTTGAACAGTCATAATAGAGTTACCATACTAGTAGGCAACCCAAGAAGGGGCCTTAGGCTATGCCACTGAGTCTTGAACCCTCACTAGTATAGATGACTCAATAAAATTCAGTGCCCACAAAAACAGATGTTCTGAAGAGTGGGAGGGAGAAGGCAGGAAGCACCAAGAGAGGAGGAGAGAAGGAAAAAGGGTGAGAGGGAGGGGAAATTTGGAAACAATATGCACATGTTACAGTGGAAGAATAGTGAAATAGACACCTACAATCAACCAGAATAGAGTATTGGCACCCTTTAAGTGCTCTTCCTAAATCACCAACCAATCCTTTACCCTTCCTAAGGCTCCAGAAATCTTGTGGAAGAGAGGACAGAAAAATTGTAAGAAAGGTGGAGAAATATACTGCTAACCAGGCTACAGCTAGGTTGGTTCCATTTCTTTACTATTGTGAAAATAGCTGCTATGCATCTTCAACAAATGGTGCTGGCAAAATTGGATCTCCACATGCAGATTAAAGCTGGACCCATACTTGTCACCATGTACAAGACTTAATTCCAAATGGATCAAGGACTTTGATATAAGGCCAGAGACTATAAAAACCACAATTGAAAGGATAGGGAGCTCCCTCGAGCTGATTGGGATAGGCCAACATTTCCTAAACAGACATCCAATGGCACAGTCACTGCTACCAACTCTCAACAGTTGGGATCTGGTGAAATTAAAGAGCTTCTGTTCAGATAAAGAGATTGTCACACGAGCTCAAAGGCAACCCACAGAATGGGAGAAAATCTTCACTAAGCACATATCTGATAGAGCTCTACTGTCCAGAGTGCACAAAGAACTTAGAAAACTAAACACCAAGGAAACCAATGGCCCAATTAAAAAATGGGCCTGGTCACCGCCCGCTGCCCAAGGTGAGTGAGAGAGAGAGCCCAGCCCAGCCCAACCACCCCGGAGCCCCACGCGTCCCAGCCGCGAGCAGCCAGGCCAACTCTGGCTTAGCCGGGGCCCCACCCGGACCCAAGCCTCTCGCATCCTCCCGCCCCGTGAGCCTCGCCACCCCCCTAGGTCCCAGGTGAAGAATTCTGCCATTGAGCAAGGGATCGAAAGAGCCCAGCCCCGCCCCCCACCCGGTAGCCGCCAGGCCAGCAGCACCAGGCCCCGCGGCGGCCTGCTTAGCCCCCGGGGCCCTGCCCTGGACCCCAGCCCCTCGCACCCTCCGCCCCCGCGCGCCTCCGCCCCCCCCCCAGGTCGCAGGTGAAGAATTCTGCCATCAACATCAGACCCTCTGCCTCTCTGGCCCACCAGGGACCTACGCATGGGGACATTCCATGGAAGACACACTGCTACTCAGAATTCAATAGAACCCAAAGGAAACTCAAGCAAAATTCTAAGGAACAAAGGGAACACAGGCCGTATATCTGGACTCCACTACAATCATTATATCACGTGGGCGAGTTTCTTCTCATCCAGCCCAAAGATTAGTAAACTTTTTCTTTTCACCTTACTGATCCTTTAAAGTATCAATGCTGTAGATCAACTTTCTCATACAGCCACCCCTCAACATACAACTCCAGGGAGTACACCACTCACCCCCATATTTCACCAAGATACTAAATCGTAAAAGTGCACTACCAAACTAATATTCACCCCCTGGTAACATAACCTGACTTAACTGACCTACTAACAGCCTAGTAGCCTCATCTAGGATATAACAATAACAATACACAAACATACCCAATCCAAGGCAAGCACTAGTAATAACTGGCAAGCGTAACAATACCAACTACGTCCATTCAGTGAAAAACACACAGAAACTTAAAGGTCCTAAAAAACAAAACAACAATGTACAAGTCAAAGTGCAGATCCATGAGAAACAAAACCCAAGAAAGAACTCCTGCCGAATGAATCAATCCTATAATGAGGGATTCCAACCAGAACAAATCCACAGAAAATAGCCATGAAAGCCAGACCCAACATAACGACTTTCAGAGTATGATCATTACCATGATTAATACTATGAAAGAGGAAATCTGAGAAGAGTTAAACAACCGTATCAACCACTTTGAACAGGAACACAACAGGCACTTGGAGGAGTTGAGAAAAGCAGTTCAAGAAACAAAAATAGGTATGCAGCGATTAAAACAGTCTCAGGCAGAGTTTAAAATTGAACTAAAAAACAAGTTATTTTCAACCCAAAACTCAACAGAGACTCTTATCAGCAGAACAAATGAGGCAGAAAATAGAATTTCAGATCTTGAAGACAAAGTGGGAGAATTAACCAGCTCAATGGAAGAGATTGTTAAAGCCAAAAAGATACTGGAGAGGAACATTCAAGAGATATGGGAAACCCTGAAGAAGCCTAACATGCGCTTTCATGGAATACCAGAACAAGAATCCCAAAATACGACACTGGAGGAAATATTTTAATTCATCATAAATGAAAACTTCCCACAACTAAAGAATGAGAGGCCTATCCAAATACAAGAGGCATTTCGCACTCCAAACAGATATGACCAAAACAGAAGCTCGCCATGGCACATAATAGTCAAAACACTCCACATTCAAGACAAAGAAAAGATGCTGAAAGCTTCAAGAGAAAAAAAGCAACTCACTTTTAAAGGTAAACCTATTAGAATAATAAATGACTACTCAATGGAAACAATAAAAGCAAGAAGAGCTTGGAGAGACATACTTCAAGTATTAAATGAGCAAAAATGCCAACCTAGACTGATATACCCGGCAAAACTATCTGTCATGATTGAGGGAGAAATAAAAGTTTTCCAGCACAAAGACAACTTGAAGGGATACATGTCTACCAAACCAGGCCTTCAAAAAATCCTAGAAATGATACTCAAGCTTGAAGAAAAGAACAAGTGTATCCAGGAGGACAGAAGGGAAGTATAATACCACCAAAACATAAATATCAAACAACATGCTTACAAAGTCTACTAAACATAAAAAATGTCCAGAATTAAAAATAATTTCTCCATTATAACATTAAATGTCAATGGTATTAACTTGCCGATTAAGAGACACAGATTACAAACGGATTAAAAACCACAATCCAGCCCCTTTCGCCACCCCCCCACCCCACCCCCCGTCCGCCGGTGGGGACGCATATGCGAGATCCAGCCGGGCTCTCACCACGTGCTCTAGGACCCCAGGTCAGCCCACAGGGACCCGGCTCCGACTCCCACCATCCAGCCGGAGCCGCGCGGGGGCCGAGGGACGAGGAGGACCTCCCCCTGCACCCGGGCCCCGCCCCAGCTGCCCTCGGGTTACCCCAGGCCAAATAATTCAGTTTAGTGAAATTGAGAGATCTTAAGAGTTAAAATGACAATGCCAAAGTCAAAGTGCAAATCCATGAGAAGCAACACTCAAGTAAACAAATTTCCCACTGAAGAAATTAATCCCATAATGTTAGACTCCAACAAGAACAAACCCGCGGAAAAAGGCCAAGAAAGCCTGACCCAGGATAACGACTTTCAAAATATGATCATTACCATGTTCAATACTATGAAAGAGGAAATCCGGGAGGAATTACATAATCGAATCAATCGCTTTGAAGAGGAACACAACAGACATCTGGAGGAGTTGAGAAAAACAGTGCAAGAAACAAAAAGTGGCATAGAGCAGTTAAAACAAACTGAAGCAGAGTTTAAAACTGAGCTAAAAGACAAGTTATCTTCAACCCAAAACGCCACAGAGAGTCTTATCAACAGAACTAATGAAGCAGAAAACAGAATTTCAGACCTTGAAGATAAAGTGGGAGTACTAACCAGCTCAATGGAAGAGGTTGTTAAAGCCAAAAAGATACTTGAGAGAAATATCCAAGAGATATGGGACACCCTGAAGAAGCCTAACATGCGTATTCATGGAATACTGGAGCAAGAATCTCAAAATACCACCCCTGAGGAAATTTTTCAAACGATCATCAAGGAAAACTTTCCTCATCTAAAAAAAGAGAGGCCCATTCATATACAAGAGGCATTCCGCACCCCAAACAGATACGAGCAAAATAGAAGCACACCGCGGCAAATAATAGTTAAAACACTCCACATTCAAGATAAAGAACTGGTGCTGAGAGCTTCAAGGGAGAAAAAACAAGTCACTTTTAAAGGCAAACCTATTAAAATAACAAATGACTTCTCAGTCGAAACAGTAAAAGCAAGAAGAGCTTGGAGAGACATACTTCAAGTATTGAATGAGCAAAAATGTCAACCCAGGCTGATTTACCCTGCAAAACTATCAGTCATGATCGAGGGAGAAAGAAAAATTTTCCAGGAAAAAGACAACTTTAAGGGATACATGGCCACCAAACCAGGCCTTCAAAAACTGCTAGAAATGATACTCAAGCGTGAAGAAAAAAACAGGCATATCCAGGAGAACAGAAGGCAAATATAACACCATTAAAAGCGAAGCAATATACTTATAAAAGCTACTAAACATAATAAATGTCTGGAATTAACAATAGTTTCTCCATTATAACACTAAATGTTAATGGACTTAATTCACCAATCAAGAGACAAAGATTACAAACTTGGATAAAAAATCACAATCCATCAATCTGTTGCCTGCAGGAAACCCATCTCACCACAAAAGATAGGCACGCTCTAAAAATAAAAGGTTGGTCAACAATTCTACAAGCAAATGGAAGCAGAAAACAGGCAGGGGTAGCCATTATGCTATCAGACAAAGTGGATTTCAAACCAAAAAAAATTATAAGAGACACGGATGGATACTACATTTTAGTCACAGGTACAATTCACCAGGAAGATTTCACAATACTGAACATATATGCACCCAATACGGGCCCCTCCACATTCATTAAGAAAACCCTACAGCGTCTAAAGCATGAAATCAACCCCCAAACGATAATTCTTGGGGACTTCAACACCGCCCTCTCTACATGGGATAGATCAACAGGTCAAAAGCTTAACAGAGACACTTTGGAACTTAATCAAACCCTGAAAGAAATGGACCTCACAGATCTCTATCGAACTTTTCCCCCACGCACCAAAGAATACACATTTTTCTCAGCAGCACACGGAACGTTCTCCAAAATAGATCACATACTGGGCCACAAAATGAATCTGCACATATACAAGAAAGTTGAAATTCTAACCTGTGCCCTATCAGACCACCACGGCCTAAAGCTGGACATCCACAACACATCAAACAAGAGAAAATACACTAACTCCTGGAAACTTAACACTATGATGCTGAATGAGAACTGGATTCAGGAAGAAATTAAAAAGGAAATTCAAGATTTCCTGAAAGTGAATAATAACGAAAATACAAATTACCAAAATCTCTGGGACACAATGAAAGCTGTTCTAAGAGGTAAGTTCATAGCTCTTAATGCCCACATCAAAAAAATGGAAACATCAGAAATAAACAACTTAACAATGCAGCTTAAAGCTTTAGAGAAACTAGAGCAATCTGATCCCAAAAGCAGTAGAAGAGAAGAGATTAGCAAAATAAGGGGAGAAATATCTGAAATCGAGACTAAGAAAACGATAGAAAAAATCAACCAATCAAAAAGCTGGTTCTTTGAAAAAATCAACAACATTGATACACCCCTAGCTAAACTAACCAAAAGCAAGAGAGAGAAAACCCAAATTAACAAAATTAGAAATGAACATGGAGTTATCACTACTGATACCCAAGAAATCCAGAGAATTATAACATCATATTTCAAAAACTTATACTCTGTGAAGTTTGACAACACAAAAGAGATGGATGAATTTCTAAGTAAACACAACTTACCTAAATTGAATCAGGAAGTTGTGAATTATTTAAATAGTCCTATAACATATAAGGAAATTGAGGAAGTAATCTCGAATCTTCCCACCAAAAAATGTCCTGGACCAGATGGATTCAGCACAGAGTTCTACCAGACACTTAAGGAGTTAATAACACCAATACTCCTTAAACTGTTCCATCAAATAGCAAAGGAAGGAACACTACCAAATTCCTTCTATGAAGCTAATATCGTTTTAATCCCAAAACCTAATAAAGATTCACTTAAAAAAGAAAACTATAGGCCGATCTCCCTGATGAACACAGACGCAAAGATTCTCAACAAAGTCTTAGCAAATCGGATTCAAAAACATATTAAAAAGATCATTCATGGGGACCAAGTAGGCTTCATCCCCGGCACACAAGGTTGGTTCAACATACGCAAATCAATAAATGTAATTCATCATGTAAACCAGTCCAAAGTCCAAGACCACATGATACTCTCGATAGATGCAGAAAAAGCTTTTGACAAGATCCAACAGCCTTTTATGATCAAAACGCTAGAGACAGTAGGAATGGAAGGAACCTTTATCAATATAAAAAAAGCTGTATACAACAAGCCCACAGCAAGGATTTTATGCTCAATGGGGAAAAATTGGAAGCATTCCCACTTCGATCAGGAACTAGACAAGGCTGTCCACTCTCACCACTTCTATTCAATATTGTACTTGAAGTCTTAGCTGAAGCCATAAGACAAGAAAGGGACAGAAGAGGGATTCAAATCGGCAAGGAAGAAGTCAAGCTATCCCTATTTGCAGATGACATGATCTTATACCTGAGTGATCCCAAAAACTCCACCAGGAAGCTCCTGGAACTAATTGAGAAGTTCAACAGGGTAGCAGGATACAAAATAAATGTGCAAAAATCAGAGGCCTTCCTATATGCCCAGAATGAAAGAAGTGAAAAAGCCTTCAGAGAAACAATACCATTTACTATAGCCCCTAAAAAAATGAAATACCTTGGTATAAACCTAACTAAGGAGGTAAAAGACCTTTACAATGAAAACTTTAAAACCCTAAAGAAAGAAATTGCAGAAGACACCAGAAGGTGGAAAGACCTCCCTTGTTCCTGGATTGGCAGAATCAACATTGTAAAAATGACCATCCTACCAAAGGCAATATACAGATTCAATGCTATACCAATCAAAATCCCAAAGCAATTCTTCAAAGAAGTTGACCAAATAATCTCAAAGTTCATATGGAGACACAAAAGACCCAGGATAGCAAAAACAATCCTGAGTAACAAAAACACAGCTGGAGGTATTACCATACCAAACCTAAGTCTATACTACAAATCCATAGTTATAAAGACAGCCTGGTACTGGCTCCAAAATAGACACACAGATCAATGGATAAGGATTGAAGACCCAGATATAAGCCCACAAAGTTACAGCCATTTGGTCTTTGACAAAGGGGCCCAAAGAATCCAATGGAAAAAGAACAGCATCTTCAACAAATGGTGCTGGCAAAACTGGATCTCCACATGCAGAAGATTAAAGCTGGACCCGTACTTGTCACCATGTACAAGACTTAATTCTAAATGGATCAAGACCTTGATATCAGGCCAGAGACTTTAAAAACCATAGTTGAAAGGATAGGGAACTCCCTCGAGCTGATTGGGGTAGGCCAACACTTCCTAAACAGACATCCAATGGCACAATCACTGCTACCAACTCTCAACAGTTGGGAACTTGTGAAATTAAAGAGCTTCTGTTCAGATAAAGAGATTGTCACACGAGCTCAAAGGCAACCCACAGAATGGGAGAAAATCTTCACTAACCACATATCTGACAGAGCTCTACTGTCCAGAGTGCACAAAGAACTTAGAAAATTAAACTCCAAGGAAAACACTGGCCCAATTAAAAAATGGGCCCTGGAACTTCAAAGAAACTTTACCAGGGATGAAATTAAAATGTCTAACAATTATCTTAAAAAATGCTCCACTTCCTTAGCCATCAGGGAAATGCAAGTCAAAACTTCCCTGAGATATCATCTCACCCCGGTCAGGATGGCAAAAATCCACAATACAAACAACGACAAATGCTGGTGAGGATGTGGAGAGAGGGGAACTCTCCTACATTTTTGGTGGGAATGCAGGCTCATACAGCCACTCTGGCGAGCCGTCTGGAGATTCTTAAAGAAATTAAAGATTGAAATGCCATATGACCCTGCTATCCCACTTTTGGGAATAACTCCCCATGCAGCAGAGGTTCGCCTCGATAGCACAAGCTCGACCATGTTCATAGCAGCACTGTTTACAATAGCAAAGTCATGGAATCAACCTAAATGTCCAACAGTTGACGAGTGGATAAGGAAAAGGTGGTATATCTATACAATGGAGTACTACTCAGCCATCAAAAATGATGAATTACTGGAATTTGCTGGCAAATGGATGTCATTAGAAAGAATTATATTAAGTGAAGTATCCCAAACCCAGAAAATTAAGCGCCGTATGTACTCCCTAATAGGTGGCTCCTAGTACCAAACTCACCCTGCCCACATTGAGACACTCAAAAGTAAACCTATGAAACACAGTAATTGCAAGGATTATGAACAAGAGAGATGGGTTAGGAGGGCCACACCAGAAACAAGGAGAGAGGGGACCATGTTACAGCAGAGAAAATAGGCTTCCATCAAGGTCTGCAAGTAAGTAATGAGAAACCTGGTTAAGTTCACAGACATTCTTTCCTGATCTCACCAGAAGGGGAGGGCATATAGTCCAGCAGATAAAAAGTAATCATTTTGCAAATGGGTGATGGACCCCACCCTCAGGGAGGTTTCCTACTCTTATTACATCTACCCTTGAATGTGCTATTATAACAAGACTCCAGTTTAACAGCTTTTTGTCTCTGGCCAGGGGGTGACATACAGTGCCCAGCAGAATGGAGTGAAGGGAATTGCAGGAGCAGCAAAACTGCAAAAGAAAATCAACAAACCACAATCCAGAACTTCAGAGACTATATCAATCACATAGAACTAGGACAGCCTAATCTCTCCCCATCCTGGAGCTCAGGGACATTTGCGGAAGAGGGGGCGGTAAGATTGTAAGAGCAAAAGGATGGGAGGAGCAACAATTTGCAAGATTCTCAACAATAGTTGGGGCCAAAGCAATCGTAATGGGACTTTGCATGCCCTGCGCAATGTCCAGCGCACTGTTGCCCTCATAAAGTCTAGCATCTGTTAAGGGCACCGAGACCCCTGGAGGCAAGGGATTGACAGCCATAGTAGTGATCTTATGCTTAAGGGGAACAAGAGAAAGGGCTTATGGAAATGCCACTGGGTCCTTATATGTCATCGGAGAGGAGGACCCAATGGAGAGTTAGGCGTATACAATAAAGGACTCTCTGGGAATTGGGGGGGAGGCACTGGGGGAAGGGGAGGGGGAGGAGGGGGGAGGGAGGGAACTGGTAAAAAATTTTAAAATGTATAATTAAATTTTTAATAAAAAAAAAAACACAATCCAACAATCTGCTGCTTTCAGGAAACTCATCTCACCACAAAAGATAGGCACATCCTAAGAATGAAAGGCTGGTCCAAAATCTTGCAAGCTAATGGAACCAGGAAACAGGCAGGGGTAGCAATTATGCTTTCAGACAAAGTGGACTTCAAACCAAAGAAAATCATAAGAGACATAGATGGATACTACATTTTAGTCACAGGTACAATTCACCAGGAAGACTTCACAATACTGAACATTTATGCACCCAATACGGGCCCCTCCACATTCATTAAGAAAACCCTACAGCGCCTAAAGCAAGAAATCAACCCCCAAACAATAATTCTTGGGGACTTCAACACCACCCTCTCCACATGGGAGAGATCAACAGGTCAAAAGCTTAACAGAGACACTTTGGAACTTAATCAAACCCTTAAAGAAATGGACCTTACAGATCTCTATCGAACTTTTCACCTGCGCACAAAAGAATACACATTTTTCTCAGCAGCACACGGAACTTTCTCCAAAATAGATCACATATTGAGCCACAAAATGAATCTACACATGTACAAAAAAGTTGAAATTCTAACCTGTGCCCTATCAGACCACCACGGCCTAAAGCTGGACATCCACAACACAACAAACAAGAGAAAATACACTAACTCCTGGAAACTTAACAATATGATGCTGAATGAGAACTGGATTCAGGAAATATTAAAAAGGAAATTCAAGATTTCCTGAAAGTGAATGATAACGAAAATACAACTTACCAAAATCTCTGGGACACAATGAAAGCTGTCTTAAGAGGTAAGTTCATAGCTCTTAATGCCTAGATCAAAAAAATGGAAACATTAGAAATAAATAACTTAACGATGCAGCTTAAGGCTTTAGAGAAACTAGAGCAATCTGATCCCAAAATTAGTAGAAGAGTGGAGATTAGCAAAATAAGGGGAGAAATATCTGAAATCGAGATTAAGAAAACAATAGAAAAAATCAACCAGTCAAAAAGCTGGTTCTTTGAAAAAATCAATAAGATAGATACACCCCTAGCTAAATTAACCAAAAACAAGAGAGAGAAAACCCAAATTAACAAAATTAGAAATGAGCATGGAGTAATCACTACTGATACCCAAGAAATCCAGAGAATTAAAACATCATATTTCAAAAACTTATACTCAGTGAAGTTTGACAACACACAAGAGATGGATGAATTTCTAAGTAAACACATCTTACCTAAATTGGATCAGAAAGTTGTGAATTACTTAAATGGCCTTATAACATATAAGGAAATTGAAAAAGTAATCTCGAATCTTCCCACCAAAAAATGTCCTGGACCAGATGGATTAAGCACAGAATTCTACCAGACACTTAAGGAGTTAATAACACCAATACTCCTTAAACTGTTCCATCAAATAGCAAAGGAAGGAACACTACCAAATTCCTTCTATGGAGCTAATATCGTCTTAATTCCAAAACCTAATAAAGATTCACTTAAAAAAGAAAACTATAGGCCGATCTCTCTGATGAACACAGACGCAAAGATTCTCAACAATGTCGTAGCAAATAAGATTCAAAAACATATCAAAAAGATCATTCACAGGGACCAAGTAGGCTTCATCCCTGGCACGCAAGGTTGGTTCAACATATGAAAATCAATAAATGTAATTCATCATGTAAACCAGTCCAAAGTCCAAGACCACATGATACTCTCGATAGACACAGAAAAAACCTTTGACAAGATCCAACAGCCTTTTATGATCAAAACGCTAGAGACAGTAGGAATGGAAGGAACCTTTATCAATGTAATAAAAGCTGTATACAACAAGCCCACAGCAAGGATTATGCTCAATGGGGAACAATTGGAAGCATTCCCACTTCGATCAGGAACTAGACAAGGCTGTCCACTCTCACCACTTCTATTCAATATTGTACTTGAAGTCTTAGCTGAAGCCATAAGACAAGAAAGGGACAGAAGAGGGATTCAAATCAGCAAGGAAGAAGTCAAGCTATCCCTATTTGCAGATGACATGATCTTATACCTGAGGGAATCCCAAAAACTCCACCAGGAAGCTCCTGGAACTAATTGAGAAGTTCAACAGCGTAGCAGGATACAAAATAAATGTGCAAAAATCAGAGGCCTTCCTATATGCCCAGAATGAAAGAAGTGAAAAAGCCCTGAGAGAACAATCCCATTTACTGTAGCCCCTAAAAAATGAAATACCTTGGTATAAACCTAACCAAGGAGGTAAAAGACCTGTACAATGAAAACTTTAAAACCCTAAAGAAAGAAATTGCTGAAGACATCAGAAGGTGGAAAGACCTCCCATGCTCCTGGATTGGCAACATTGTAAAAATGACCATCCTACCAAAGGCAATACACAAATTCAATGCTATACCAATTAAAATCCCAAAGGAATTCTTTAAAGAAGTTGACCAAATAATCTCAAAATTCATATGGAGGAACAAAAGACCCAGGATAGCAAAGACAATCCTGATTAACAAAAACACTGCTGGAGGTATTATCATACCAAACCTTAGTCTATACTACAAATCCATAGTTATAAAAACAGCCTGGTACTGGCTCCAAAATAGACACACAGATCAATGGATAAGGGTTGAAGACCCAGATATAAGCCCACAAAAATACAGCCATTTGGTCTTTGACAAAGGGGCCCAAAGAATCCAATGGAAAAAGAACAGCATCTTCAACAAATGGTGCTGGCAAAACTGGATCCCAACATGCAGAAGATTAAAGCTGGACCCGTACTTGTCACCATGTACAAGACTTAATTCCAAATAGATCAAGGACCTTGATATCAGGCCAGAGACTATAAAAATCATAACTGAATGGATAGGGAACTCCCTTGAACTGATTGGGCTAGGCCAACATTTCCTAAACAGACATCCAATGGCACAGTCACTGCTACCAACTCTCAACAATTGGGATCTTGTGACATTAAAGAGCTTCTGTTCAGATAAAGAGATTGTCACACAAGCTCAAAGGCAACCCACAGAATGGGAGAAAATCTTCATTAAGCACATATCTGATAGAGCTCTACTGTTCAGAGTACACAAAGAACTTAGAAAACTAAACACCAAGGAAACCAATGACCCAATTAAAAAATGGGCCCTGGAACTTAAGTTTTACCAGAGATGAAATTAAAATGTCTAACAAATATCTTTAAAAATGCTCCACTTCTTTAGCCAACAGGGAAATGCAAATCAAAACCTCCCTGAGATATCATCTCACCCCGGTCATGATGGCAAAAATCCACAATACAAACAACAACTAGTGCTGGAGAGGATGTGGAGAGAGGGGAACTCTCCTACATTGCTGGTGGGAATGCAGGCTCATACAGCCATTCTGATGAGCCGCCTGGAGATTCTTAAAGAAATTAAAGATTGAAATGCCACATGACCCTGCTATTCCACTTTTGGGAATAACCCCCCATGCAGCAGAAGTTCGCCTCGATAGCACAAGCACTACCATGTTCATAGCAGCACTGTTTACAATAGCAAAGACATGGAATCAACCTAAATGTCCAACAGTTGACGAGTGGATAAGGAAACTGTGGTACATCTATACAATGGAGTACTACTCAGCCATCAAAAATGATGAATTACTGGAATTTGCTGGGAAGTGGATGTCATTAGAAACAATTATATTAAGTGAAGTATCCCAAACCCAGAAAGTTAAGCGCCGTATGTATTCCCTAATAGGTGGCTCCTAGTACCAAACTCACCCAGCCCACATTGAGACACTGATAAACCTATGTAATACGGTAATTGCAAGGATTGTGAACAGGAGGGTTAGGGTTGGAGGGCCACACCAGACACAAGGAGAGAGGGGACCATGTTACAGCAGAGAAAATCGGCCTCCAAGGAATGCAAGTAAGTAATGTGACACCTGGTTAAGTTCACAGACGTTTGTTCCTGATCATGTACAACTGAGGGGGTATGATCTCACCAGAAGGGGAGGGCATATAGTCTGGCAGATGAAAAGTGATCATTTTGCAAATGGGTGACTGATCCCTCCCTCACCGTGGTTTCCTGCTTTTATTACATCTACCCTTGAATGTGCTATTATAACAAGACTCCAGTTTAACAGTTTTTTGTCTCTGACCAGGGGGTGACATACAGTGCCCATCACGATGGAGTGAAGGGCATTGCAGGAGCAGCAAAATTGCAAAAGAAAATCAACAAACCAGTGTCCAGAACTTCAGAGACTCTATATCATACACATAGAACTAAGCCAGCCTAATCTCCCCCCATCCTGAAGCTCAGGGACATTTGCGGAAGAGGGGACGGTAAGATTGTAAAAGCAAATGGATGGGGGGAGCAATGATTTGAAGAGTCTCCACACTAGTTAGGGCTGAAGCAATCATAATAGGACTTTGCATGCCCTGCGCAATGTCCATCACACTATTGACCCCACAAAGTCTAATATCAGCTAAAGTCACCAAGATCGTTGGAGGCAAGGGATTGACAGCCACAGTAGTGTTCCTATGCTTAAGGGGAACACGAGAAAGGGTTCAGGGAAATGCCACTGGGTCCTTGTACGTCATCGGAAAGGAGGGCCAAGAAGAGAGTTAGGCATACACAATAAAGGACTCTCTGAGAATTGGGGGGGAGGCACTGGGAGATGGGGAGGGAGGGAGGGGGAGCAGGTGCTTCAGGGGGAGGAGGGGGGGAGGGAACTGGTCTACCTATTAAGTTTGTATGAGGGGAAGTAATAGTAAAAAATGTTTAAAAAAAAATGGGCCCTGGAACTTAAAAAAAATTTTACCAGGGATGAAATTATAATGTCTAACAAATACCTTAAAAAATGCTCCACTTCTTTAGCCAACAGGGAAATGCAAATGAAAACTTCCCTGAAATATCATCTCACCCCGGTCAGGATGACAAAAATCCACAATACAGACAACAACAAATGCTGGAGAGGATGTGGAGAGAGGGGAACTCTCCTACATTGCTGGTGGGCATGCAGGCTCAGACTCTGGCGAGCCGTCTGGAGATTCTTAAAGAAATTAAAGATTGAAATGCCATATGACCCTGCGATTCCACTTTTGGATATAACCCCCCATACAGCAGAGGTTCACCTCGATAGCACAAGCACAACCATGTTCATAGCAGCACTGTTTACAATATCAAAGACATGGAATCAACCCAAAAGTCCAACAGTTGACGAGTGGATAAGGAAAAGGTGGTACATCTATACAATGGAGTACTACTCAGCCATCAAAAATGATGAATTACTGGAATTTGCCAGGAAATGGATGTCATTAGAAACAATTATATTAAGTGAAGTATCCCAGACCTAGAAAATTAAATGCCATATGTACTCTCTAATAGGTGGCTCCTAGTACCAAACCCACCCACCCACCTTGAGGCACACATAGGTAAATCTATGTATTACTTACAGTAATTGCAAGATTATGAACAGGAGGGATGGGGTTGGAGGGCCGCACCAGGAACAAGGAGAGAAGTGACCATGTTACAGTAGATAAAATAGGCCTCCATCAAGGACTGCAAGAAAGTAATGTGACACCTGGTTAAGTTCACAGACATTCGTTCCTGATCATTTACAAGTAAGGGGGTATGAAATCACCAGAAGGGGAGGGCATATAGTCCGGCAGATTAAAAAGTAACCATTTTGCAAATGGGTGATTGACCCCTCCCATTGCCAAATGCCATATGACCCTGCAATCCCACTTTTGGGTATAAGTATTACATCTACCCTTGAATGTGCTCTTATAATAAGACTCCAGTTTAACAGCTTTCTGTCTCTGGCCAGGGGGTGACATACAGTGCCCATCACGATGGAGTGAAGGGCATTGCAGGAGCAACAAAACTGCAAAAGAAAATCAACGAACCACTATCCAGAACTTCAAAGACTCTATATCAACCACCTAGAACTAGGCCAGAGTAATCTCTCCCCATCCTGAAGCTCAGGGACATTTGCGAAAGAGAGGGCGGTAAGAGTGTAAGAGCAAAAGGATGGGAGGAGCAATGATTTGCAAGATACTCCACACAAGTTAGGGCCGAAGCAATCATAATTAGACATTGCATGCCCGGCGCAATGTCCAATACACTATTAACCCCACAAAGTCTAGCATTTGCTAAAGGCACCAAGATCCTTGGAGGCAAGGGATTGACAGCCACAGTAGTGTTCCTATGCTTAAGGGGAACGTCATCAGAGAGGAGGGCCCAGAGGAGAGTCAGGCATGCACAAGAAAGGACTCTGGGAATTGGGGCGGGAGGCATGGGGGGATGGGGCGGGAGGGGTGAGGGGAGGGGGAGCAAGGGGTTCGGGGGGAGGAGGAGGGAGGGAGAGAACTGGTGTACCTATTAAGTTTGTATGAGCTGAAATAATAAAAAATGTAAATAAAAAAAGAAAAAAGAAAATACCTGCTATGAACATGATTGTATATGTGACTTTGTTACAGGAGTGATATAGCCAGGTCATATGGAATTTCAATTTTTAATCTTTTTAGGAACCTCCAAATTGATCTCTTAAGAGGTTTTATGAGTTTACAATCCCACCAGCAGTGTATGAGGGTCTCCTTGTTCCTGAATCTATGCCAGCATTTGCTGTTGTTTGTGTTTTGGATCTTAGACATTCTGGCTGGAATGAGATTATATCTCAGAGTGGTTTCAATTTGCATTTCCCTAATGTCTAGGGACATAGAACATGTTTTAAGATGTTTGTATGACTTTTTCTTTAATCTTTATAATCTTTATATTTTTCTCCCACATTTTTTTCCTAATCACACAAGTTCAATAGATACCCAGTCCTCTCCCTTCCTTCTCCCCTCCTCTGTCATCCCCTTCCTTTCACCCCCACCCTCCCTTCCCCTCAACCAGTGCCTCCCCCTTCCTCCCTCCCATCTACTGAAGCATCCATTTATGTGGGCACCTAACCTCCCTGTGAGTTCTTCACCCCAATGAGGGTTCAGGACTCAGTGGCATGCACTGGGCCCCTTCTTGGCCTCCTTAGTTAGCATGGGAACTCTATTATGACTGTTTAATCCCTAAGAATCCTACTGCCTGAAGCCTTCTCCCTTGTGATATATGCTAGACTTTGGGGGTCACTGGCATGTCAGCCATTGTACAGGTCAGGCAAAGACCAATCCTGCTGCAGCCCTGACTTGTGCAGAGTATCTTGCATATTATTGGTCCTCCCCATCTTTACGCTCTTACAATCTTGCTATCCTCTCTTCTGCAAGGTTCCCTGAGCTTTAGGATGGGGAGAAATTTGGCTGTTCTGGTTCCAGGTGAATAATGTGGGATCTTTGGTGTTCTGAATTATGTTTTGTTATTGTTTTAAGTTTTTCTGCACTACCCTTGGCTGCATCCTGATTGGTATTGAAGGTCATCTCCTAACCAAAGATAAAAGACTGTGTAAATGAAGATCTTAATATAAGAGGAGACTCAAAGGTAGATGGAAAAATAGGAAAATTATCAGTGTCCCATTTGCCAGATGGTTACTGTCTATACCCTGAGATACCATCCACCCCTGTCAGGATAGCAAAAATCCATAATACAAACAACACCAAATGCTGGAGAGGATGTAGAGAGAAGGGGACTCTCATATACTACTGGTGGAAATCAGGATTATACAACCACTCCAGAGATCAGTGTGGTGATTTCTAAAAAAGTTCAGGATTAAAATGCCATATGACCCTGCTATGCCACTACTAGGAATAATCCCCCATAATACAGCAATTCACTATAGTAACACAAGCACAACCATGTTCATTGCAGCACTATTTACAATAGCAAAGTCATGGAGTCAACCCAAATGCCTGACAGTTGACAAATGGATAATGAAAATGTGGTACATTTGTTAGACATTTTAATTTCAACTTGTGAGAAGTTTCTTTTCAGTTATATAATAAATTTTAATGGGTTTGTTTATTTCCTTGGTATTTATTTAATTTTTACAGTTCACTATGCCCTCTGGACAGTAGACCTCTATTGTATATGTAATTAGTAAAGATACTCTTCCATTCCATAGGTTTCCATTTTGCTTGATTAATAGTTTCTTTCACTGAAAGAAAGCTTTTTTTTTTTTTTTTACTTTTTTTTACATTTTTTAATGATTATTTCTGCTCATACAAACTTAATAGGTACACCGGTTCCCTCCCTCCCTCTTCCTCCCCTCACTCCTCTGTTCACCCTCCACTCACCCCTCCCTCCCCACCCCCCAGTGCCTCCCCTCCCCCAATCCCTGGAGAATCCTTTAATGTGCATGCCTGACTGTCATCTAGGCCCTCCTCTCCGATGACGTACAAGGACCCAGTGGTATTTCCCTGAACCCTTTCCCATGTTCCCCTTAAGCATAGGAACACTACTATGGCTGTCAATTCCTTGCCTCCAAGGATCTTGGTGCCTTTAGCAAATGCTAGACTTTATGGAGTCAATAGTGTGTGGGACATTGCGCAGGGCATGCAAAGTCCTATTATGATTGCTTCAGCCCTAACTTGTGTGGAGTATCTCGCATATTATTGCTCCTCCCATCCTTTTGCTCTTACAATCTTACCGCTCCCTCTTCCACAAATTTCCCTGAGCTTCAGTATGGGGAGAGATTAGGCTGGCCTAGTCCTAGGTGGTTGATATAGAGTCTCTGAAGTTCTGGATTATGGTTTGTTGATTTTTCTTTTGCAGTTTTGCTGCTCCTGTAATGCCCTTCACTCCATCCTGATGAGTATTGTATTTCACCCCCTGGCCAGAGATAAAAAGTTGTTAAACCAGAGTCTTGTGATAAGAGTATATATAAAGGTAGATGTAATAAAAGTAGGAAACCGCAGTGAGGGAGGGGTTAATCACCCATTTGCAAAATGGTTACTTTTTCTCTGTCAGACTATATGCCCTCCCCTTCTGGTGAGATCACACCCCGTCAGTTGTAAATGATCAGGAACGAAAGTCTGTGAACATAATCAAATGTCTCATTACTTACTTGCAGTCCTTGATGGAGGCCTATTTTCTCTGCTGTAACATGGTCCCCTCTCTCCTTGTTTCTGATGGGGCCCTCCTACCCCATCCCTCCTGTTCATAATCCTTGCAATTACTGTAGGTATTACAGAGATTTATCTTTGAGTGTCTCTAGATGAGCTGGGTGGGTTTGGTACTAGGAGCCACCTATTAGGGAGTACATATGGCACTTAATTTTCTGGGTATGGGATACTTCACTCAATATAATGGTTTCTAATTCCATCCATTTCCAGCAAATTCCATTAATTCATCATTTTTGATGGCTGAGTAGTACTCCATTGTATAGATGTACCACAGTTTCCTTATCCACTCGTCAACTGTTGGACGTCAACTGTTTGAGTTGATTCCATGACTTTGCTATTGTAAACAGTGCTGCTATGAACATGGTTGTGCTTCTGCTATCAATGTAAATTTTTGCTGTATGTGGGGTTATTCCCAAAAGTGGAATAGCAGGGTCATATGGCATTTCAATCTTTAATCTCTTTAAGAATCTGCAGACGGCTCGCCAGAGTGGTTGTATGAGTCTGCATTCCCACCAACAATGTAGGAGAGTTCCCCTCTCTCCACATCCTCTCCAGCATTTGTTGTTGTTAGTATTGTGGATTTTTGCCATCCTGACCGGAGTGAGATGATATCTCAGGGAGGTTTTGATTTGCATTTCCCTGATGGCTAAGGAAGTGGAGCATTTTTTAAGATATTTGTTAGACATTTTAATTTCATCCCTGGTAAAGTTTCTTTTAAGTCCCTGGGCCCATTTTTTAATTGGGCCATTAGTTTCCTTGGTGTTTAGTTTTCTAAGTTCTTTGTGCACTCTGGATAGTAGAGCTCTATCAGATATGTGCTTAGTGAAGATTTTCTCCCATTCTGTGGTTTGCCTTTGAGCTCATGTTACAATCTCTTTATCTGAACAGAAGCTTTAATTTCACCAGATCCTGACTGTTGAGAGTTGGTAGCAGTGACTGTGCCATTGGATGTCTGTTTAGGAAATGTTGGTCTAGCCCAATCAGCTCCAGGGAGTTCCCTATCCTTTCAACTATGGTTTTTTCAGTTTCTGGCCTTATATCAAGGTCCTTGATCCATTTGAAATTAAGTCTTGTACATGGTGACAAGTATGGGTCCAGCTTTAATCTTCTGCATGTTGGGATCCAGTTTTGCCAGCACCATTTGTTGAAGATGCTGTTCTTTTTCCATTGGATTTTTTGGGCCCCTTTGTCAAAGACCAAATGGCTGTAATTTTGTGGGCTTATATCTGGGTCTTCAATCCTTATCCATTGATCTGTGTGTCTATTTTGGATCCAGTACCAAGCTGTTTTTATAACTATGGATTTGTAGTATAGACTAAGGTTTGGTATGGTGATACCTCCAGCAGTGTTTTTGTTACTCAGGATTGAATTTGCTATCCTGGGTCTTTTGTGCCTCCATATGAACTTTGAGATTGTTTGGTCAACTTCTTTAAAGAATTGCTTTGGGATTTTAATTGGTATAGCATTGAATTTGTATATTGCCTTTGGTAGGATGGTCATTTTTACGATGTTAATTCTGCCAATCCAGGACCATGGGAGGTTTTTCCATCTTCTGGTGTCTTCTGCAATTTCTGAAAGAAAGCTTTTTAATTTCATGTAGTCCTATTTGTTTAGCGTTGGATTTATTCTCTGTGCCTTTGGAGTTCTATTTAGCATATGCTGGTTGAGGCTAATCAATTCAAAGGTGTTACCTCTTTTTCTTCTATGCCTTTTAGAGTTTCTGGTCTAAAATTGAGGTCTTTGATCCATTTGGTGTTGATATTTTCACAGGGAAAAAAATAAGGATCCAGCTTCATTCTTTTGCATGTAGATATACAATTTTGACAGCACCATTAATTGAAGATGTTGTCCTTTTTCCAGTGGGCACCTATGTCAAAAATCAGTTTATTATAGGTGAGTGTACGTATATTTGGATCATCGCTTCTAATCCATTGGTCTATAGTTCTTGGGGGGAGGCAGCACCATGCTGCTTTTATTACTATGGATTTATAGTATAGTTCAAGTATATGTAGTGATACCTCCCACAGAGTTTTTATTTCTCAGGATTGTTTTGCTATCCTGGGTCTTTTATGTTTCCATATGAAAGGTGAGGTTGTTTAACCAACTTCTGTAAAGAATTGGGTTGGAATTTTAATTGGAATTGTATTAAATTGGTATCTTGCTTTAGGTGGAATGGTCATTTTGGCTATATTAATTTTGCTGATCCAGAAGCATGGGAAGTCTTTCTATCTCCTGGTGCCTTCTGTAATCTGTTTTGTTGTTGTTGTTTAGAGTTATTGCAGAGATCTTTCACGAGCTATTTCTTTTCTTAGGGGCAATGGTAACTGGCATTGTTTCTTTCTGTCTTTTTCACTTGCTTATCTTTAGTGTATAGAAAAGTCACTGATTTTGAACATTAATTTTTTATCCTGCCACTTTACTGAACTTATCTCTTTCTAACTAGTATTTTTATATTATTTGTGTGTGTGTGTGTGTGTGTGTGTGTGTATGTGTGTGTTAGAGGGAACTGTGTGTCCCTGTGGAGAACCAAGGGTGACTTTGTGAGTCATCCTGAATTGCTTCTATCTCCTTTCTTCTTCACTCAGGGATTTTTCAGGCTCTGCCCACCAGAGTGGGAAATGCAGGCCACACTGTCTTTTCCTGTCATTTTTACATAGGACCTGAGATTTGAACTCAGGTACTTCTGCTTGTGAGGCAGAGTCTTAAGTTCATCTGAATAAATCAAAAGAAATAAAATACCAAGAAATGTAGCCCAAATTGGTGAGTTATAGATCAAGCAATAGAACTCTTAACTACCATTAGTTAATTAGCATTAACACCAAAAAAAGAAAAGAAAGGAAGAAAAGAAAAGAAAAGAAAAGAAAAGAAAAGAAAAGAAAAGAAAAGAAAAGAAAAGAAAAGAAAGAAAAGACCTAGTCAAGGATTTGAAAGATTAGTAATTTAAAACTACAAAACACTGATGAGAAAAATTGAAGAGACAAATAGAAATCCCGTATTTGTGGATTAGAGGACAATATTGCTAAAGTAGCCATTCTACTGGAAGTAATCCACATAATTGGTTACAATTCTTATCAAAACCTCAATGGCTTTAAACACAAGTAGGAAAACATTATTAATCATATTTAAAAAGTACAAGAATACCTATGTAGGACTAGAAATATGGTTCATTAGTTAATACTTTGCCTCACAAGCAGAAAAAACCTAGATTCCACATTAAAAAAAAAAAAAGACAAGTGGAAATGATGGGGTCTATACTTCCAGCTCTGGAAGGACATTCCTGGGAAATCCCAGAGCAAAGCAGAAACAATCCAAGATGTGCCCTCTGATACACACAGATACAGACACAGATGGGCATTGGCACAGGCACACACACACACACACACATACACACACACACACACACACAATAAATAAATAAGAACATTTAAAAATCCCTATACAGTCATAGCAATGTTAAGAAAAATAAGATCATCAGGGAAATTTGCAGAAGAGGGGGCAGTAAGATTGTAAGAGCACAAGGATGGGAGGAGCAATGATATGCAAGATACTCCACACAAGTTAGGGCCGGAGCAATCATAACTGGACTTTGCATGCCATGCACAATGTCCAATACACTATTAACCCTAAAAAGTCTACCATTTGCTAAAGGCACCAAGATCCTTGGAGGCAATGGATTGACAGCCACAATAGTGTTCTTATGCTTAAGGGGAACACAGGATAGGATTCGGGGGAATGCCACTAGGTCTTTGTACGTCATCCGAGAGGATAGCCCAGAGGAGAGATTGGCAGGCACATTAAAGGATTCTCCGGGGATTGGGGGGGCACTAGGGGATGGGGAGGGAGGGGTGAGGAGAGGCGGAGCAGGGGGGTAGGGGGAGGAGGAGGGAGAGAGGGAACCGGTGTATCTACTAAGTTTGTATGAGCGGAAATAATGATAAAAAATGTTTAAAAATAAAAATAAGATCAAACCTAATAAATCAAATATCTAGAACAATGAAACAAGATGTCAAAGAAATCTCCTTACATACAGTCAACTAAACTCCAGACATGGTTGCAATACTCAATGATGAAAGGATAATCTCTTCAACAGTAATGTGAGTAAACATCTACACATAAAAAAATGTTATTGAAAATTTGCCTCATATGTTTCCCAGATAGCTTCTTGACATGAACTAAGGAAAGATGGAAGACTTGAATATGTAAAATTTCTGGAAGAAAAGAACATATGGGAAAACGTTAGTGACTTTGGTTTGCATTAATTTCACAGATATGATTTTTAAAGAAACATGGGAAAAATAATCAAAAGAAAAACAAGTGAACTTAACATATAGATGCTATGGAAAGAATAAAAGTTTCAAGGTAACTGGGTTCCACATACAGACACAAGTCTCTTTGCTTTCCATTTGCTATGCAAATATACTCCTCCCTCCGGTTTCTCAGATGAACTTCTCTTTCTGTCTGAAATGCTTTGTCAGTTTCCTCATGGTCTGCTCTTCCACTTGCAAAGGCTAACATCCTTTTAGACTTTCCTGAAACAGGCTGAGAGATCACAACCACAAATGAAGAAAAGTCTAGAGACTTTAAATAAATAAATAAATAAATAAATAAATAAATAAAATAAATAAATAAATAAATAAATAAATATTAAGCCTAAAAAATTATATATTTGATGTATGCTGCTATATGGAGGAATATCAACCTCATTATGATAAATGAAATTAACTAGTCTAAAAAGTAAATAAACAAATAAATAAATAAATAGACTTGCCTCAAAACTCCAATCCCATACCCTAATCTACACATTTACATATCATTTTTTCAAATAAAAATATTTTACTGACTCAAAAAATTTATTTTTAAAAATGATATGCATGCATGTATGCATGTGCATACACACACACACACACACACACAGATATACACGCACCCATTTAAAAAAATGACAGTGATGAGAAAACATCTTTATTTTTTTCAAAGTAAAAATAGGAAACCTAAAGGTAGGTCTTCCTGTTGCAACTATTACGATATTTTGTAGCAGTCTCAGAGACCCATGGAGACCCTTGGGGGTGGGGGTAAGCAGGCACAAAGTCAACAACACAGACTCCAGAAGTCAGGCGAATGGCAAAGCAAGCTCTCAGGCTTGCAGGTTTGTTTATTGTAAATATCAGGCTGCTTATATACCCCACCCAACATCCCATAAGTCCCAGCATGAGTTTTTGCTGCTTTGTCCTGTTTGGGTTGGTCCTCTCAGTCAGACAGTTTGACATCAGCACCAGGCACAGCAGCAGGTTCTAGCTTGGGGAAGTTGCATTTGTGCATCACCCCATACAAACAATACAGGCCTGCCTGGTCCATTCCTCCTACATATCCATCCTTTTTACTTATTTTGACAGCCAGAAGGAGCCAGAGTTCTTTGCTCTGACCTTGTTGACCCCACCTCAGAGGGCATCCAGCATGATGGACCATGCCTGTCTTAGGTTGTCCTGTCTCACAGGATCTTACCTGTCATTGACTACTGGCCCTCAAAAGACCTCACCTCTGGAAGACATGTCAGGAAATGTGGATAGTAGATTAGACTAAGGCCTCACAAATCTCTGCAATCCAAGCTCAAACCACAGCTCTAGGGGGGCCATGGCTTAGATGCTCTAGAGCCATAAGGGCCAGTAGGATGGTCTTGTTGATGGAGCACTGCTGAGAGATGTGCTGAACGAAACACTTAAGCAATATAATTAATAAAAGAACAATTCCTCCTATGATAACATAAATTACAATCCAAGAGGGATCAAACAGCCTTTTTAAAGTTGTTCCAGATTCTGGTTACAAACCCAGTATCTATAAGCAGGGGAGCCACATGCATCATGTTAATATGTTCTATCTGTTGGCTCAAAGCCAATGAGTAATTAAGGAAGGCCTGAGACCAAGGCCTCTTTTGATGTACTGAGAAAGTTATTAGAGCCTTGGAAATGTTGAAGACCCAATAAGGTGTTAAGCATATGAAGGCATATCAAGGGTCACACTAGTCAAGAGTAAGTTTTTAGGGCCTTGAAGATCAGGTCAGACGCCTGTTGAAAATATATAGCCAATCAGTATATTGTCCATAACCCATGAGCATATCCAATGCTCAATGGATGTTAAGACCATAATGAAGGTTGAGGCAGGCTTGTGCTTCTGCCTGATCATTATATACAGAGCACCAATTCAGGAAAACAGCTGACTCCAAGGCCGCCTTAAGGAGATGATACCAATCATAATGGGTTTGGAGCTATATGGCCCACTGGCGCAGAACCTATTCAAAATGAGGGGAGTTAGGGCCTGATTCATTGGCCACCTTACAAATCAGGAAAATATTAGCAAGCAGGGTAGGCATCCAAGGCTGTCATCTTGTCAGGGAGACTGCCTATGATTTTCCACTGGGCAAATAAACATTTGGAAATCCACAGGGGAGAGCCTGCTGATGGAGAAACACAAAGACACCTGTGACTCCAATGGAGCCCTGGGTCTGGTTAGGACAGGTATATGTCAAGTCATTCTGTCACTGTAAAGCCATTAAACTGTATAAAATGGAGGATAGAATTAAATGAGGTGTATCTGAGGAAGTCTTAAATCTAGTTGGAGGATGCTATTAGAAAGGTCTTCTGGGGGGGGGCATTTCTTATCTAAGATGTATAGAGGCCATGTCTGAGAAAATGTAAGTTGACTCTTTTATATCAAAATTTAAGATTTTGTAGTTTTTATCTAGGCCCATTACCAAAATTTTTGTCTTTAAAGTATATGGCCCTTATAATATAAATATAACAGCTAGACTCTATAAGATCCTAAACATGGCGATCTAGCCCCTCATGGCCCTCTAATGCCTTGAGTCCATTCCAGCTGCCTACTTCTCTTGGAGGCAATCTAGCCCCTCATGGCACTCCAGTGCCATGAGTCTGTTTCTTGTTCCTTGCTCCTCATGAATTCCATGCCTCAGCACTGTGAGTTCTCATGGGCTCCCTAGCCCTTCATGGCACTTTCATGCCATGAGCTCTGTTTCATTTCTGCTTCTCATTGGAGGCACCCTAGCTCCTCATGGCACTCCATGTCTGGAGTCTGTGAGTTCCAACCTTTCTCTTCTCTAATAAACTCTACCTTAATCCTCTACATGTCTCCTGGTTTCAATCTTTGACTCCGGAACACAAGAACCCTACAACATTGGGATGGTCGAGACTGTTTTCCCTGCAACATTTGGCGACCATGAAGGGACTCAAGAAAAAGAAAGGGGCATCGAAAATCCAAGAAGGAGGTCATGGAATTCTCCACCAAGATTTCAGAAACTGGCAGAAGCCAGGCAATGTGTGGCAGGAAGCCTACACCTTAGAGACCCAAGAGAGGCAGTTTGTGTTGTGGAGTCAAAGATGCTTAAGATGCTAAAGCCAATGTGGGACATCTGCCAAGGAGAGCTGTACACCTGGGAGAAGCCAACCCAAGAGAAAAATGTGTAATATGGGCAACTCTGCTGGGGAGATAGAACCAAAGCCCTTTGTAACTGAGATGATTAAAACAAGTTTATTTGTTGGACACAGAGCTGCAGGATTTGGAGTTTGTGTTGCTGCTTTTCAGTCTTGTTATGGTCTTACCTGGCTGGATATGCCCCCATTCCTCTCTTTTATAATGGGAATGATCACTCTGTGCCATTTTATGTTGGAAGTATGTAATTTGTTTTTTGATTTTACACAAGGCTTTGGAGTTTGGACTTTTAGACTGTGTTGGGACTATTGATATAGTCTGTGTGACTTTTAAAGTTGGACTAAGTATGGTTGCATTTCCATTTGCACAATGAGATGGCAATGAGCCTGTGGAGGCAAGAGGTGAAATGTCATGATTTGAAATATGTCCCCCATAAACTAATGTGTTTGAAAAGGTCATGGCACCTTTAAGAGGTGGAGCCTTGTGGGAGGAAGGCAGACACAGGAGGAAGGTGGATTAGCTTCATTCTAGCCATGTTAGAACAACAGTGATAACAAAATCAGTAAGTAAATTTAAAGATATTTAAAATGTGAAATAATGAAATAATAAAGCAATGTCATACAAGACTTAAAAAAAAATCCTAAGCAGTTATGCCCTTTAGGAATTAGGATTTAATTAGTAACCAAATCTCTGTTTAATTAAGATGGAGACAATTGAAAAACACTTGAATACATGAAGCTTAATTCTTAATTTCTAATTTATGAGGTTCAATGTCTTTTCTTCTATAGCATGGAAGAAGTATAACACATGACATTTCTTTAACCATCATCTCTAATTTTCAATCTTCTCATTAACCTAACATTCCACAAACCTTCACAACACACTTTAACATTCTTTTAAAGTAAACAACTCATAAGCCTCCTGTACACACTTTAACTTTCTAAGTAACATATTTATTTTTTTCATCTCTCTTTTTTTTTACTTGATGGTTCCCTGCTGTTTTCACATTAACTATCCCTCAAGAAATGTCTTTTAAAGGCAGTGATAACAGTAGATCTCATCTTTAAAGGAAATTAAGAGTTGAGTCTGATTTGGCAATTGTGTAGGCAAAATACATTTGTATATAATCATTTATAAATGTATACTTTGAAATCTAAGATATTGTAGCTCTCAATTTACTCATCTACTTTAGCATTAAGCAACCACAAAATTTGTATCTTTAAAATACATGAAACTTATAAACACAAAAGAAAACTTTTGATTTAAGATAAACAGCCTTAAATCTCATTTTGAAATGAAAATGTTAAATAAATTGTAGTACTTTAATATCTTTTGGACCAAATGCATAACACAAGTTAGTAAAAGTTGTTTAAATTTTGTAGAGACCAAGACATTAAATATGGAATAAACAAGTAGCACATGGTCATAGAATACCTGTATGTCTGTTTAGATAAACAATCTTTAAAAAAATAAAGCCTCTGCAGTTAACCAATGAATAGAGCCTCCCCCAAATCCATAAGCTATATTGTTGTTGTATAGAGCCTTTACTAGTCCATTAATGTTTTTAACCTTCTAATTTCTGTCACAAGAAAGTCCCCAATATCTGTAGGTTATCTTCAAAAATTTGTCTTTTAAGACAACTAACTTATGAGAAGCAGGCAGCTAGGAAAAAACACCCATGGAATCCATGAGAAACAGGCATGGAACTAAAAATGGACTCATAGCACTAGAGGACCATGAGAGGCTAGGACACCAAAGATGGCTGTCAGGGCCAGATATATCTGTACACCTAGGCAAGCCCAGAGAAACTGGCTTTTTCTCCTTGGTTAACTCCCATTGGGCCCAACCCAGTTGCCTGTAAGCCCAGGTGGGGCTAGAGATCAAGTTATTTGTTGGATAAAGAGAGCTCATCTCCTTAATCCCTTCAAAGAGAAGTTGGCTATCTTATCTCTTGGAGGATTAGAGTCAGTTCTTCAGCAGGACTGTTCCCTCAGGGTGATTCCAGTAGTGGCGGATGATCTTCAGGAATTCCAAGGACCTTCAAAGACCTTGAGGAATTCCAAGGACCTTCAAAGACCTTGAGAGACCCAGCATGGCTGCTCTAATCCTGCCTCATTCCCCCATAAACCTATTGAGGACTCAGACTGCTCTAGGGATATAGGGTGATGACCGCTCTGGCTACTTCCTGCTGAGTTGGGGCGATAGAAGTGAGAGCAGTCTGATGTCCTCATCTATGAAATGCTAGGATAGATAGTATAGAGGTCTTATATAGATAGTATAGAGATCTTATATAGAGGTCTGATCTAAAAGAGGCAAAATGGATAAATTAAGTTTAAAAGATCTACCTGTTATCTTGCCTGAAATAGGCACTACCTTTGTCTGGTGTAAAAGCTAAGAGCTGTAAATAAGTGATTTATGTATTGGAGACCTTTCTCCTCTGGCTATTGTAAATCTCCAAGATCACATTTTTAAAATCTGTCCAAAACAATGTGAACTGTCTGATTCTTTGTACAGAACAATCTAAATTAGTCTTCCTTTTTGGGTTCTGAAAAGCAAAGTGACACAAGTCTTTTTAAGATGACACATGTAGGGGACATTATTTCCTCACATGGAAAGTTCTATTGGTCTCTAAGCACTATCACATCTTTAGGGTAGGACCACTCCTCAGATATAAATGAAAAGTCAGCATTGATTTGCTAATGGAGCCTCTACTCTGTTCCTTTTGTTTGTTTGAAAAATAAATGTATCTGGATCCTCAGAGAAATTCCTTAAGTAACTTAGGCCAAAATATTGCAAGGAAAAGGCAAACATGAGCCTGAGTTAACCCAAATGCACTTATAATCTCCTGAAAACAGACTACTCTGGGTCGAGATTACATTGATCCTGTTGGGCTCTGGCTAAGGTGGAGGCTTGAAATTCCTGTTCCACTTTAGTAAGAGGACACATGGGAGCATGGAATTAGAAAGCAGATTTGTCCCCAAGAAAGCGAGCTCATACATACCAGGAGAAGGGAGAGAAATTCCAATGAATTTTTTAGAAGACAATTATATTTTCTTGGTCATTAGGTTCGATGAGATAAAATTCTGTAAAAGAAGTCAGAGAAATGAGCAAGTTTGATCAAGCAATATCATAGTGGCTTTGTTATTTTGGGAACACATGGAAAAACCTGTAAGAACACAATGGCATTTTCATTTGTAGTCCTATTAAATATCAAAATCAAACAAGATAATCTTTCATGAGAGAAAATTTATAATCTATCAGAAAAACAGTTGTGATTGATATAAAACATAAGTAGTTATGGCCTTAGATGTCATTAAAATTATTTGTTCTTATTTTTAAGTACACATACATGTATTTAAAAATAGCATGTCAAAATTTTTATATTAGCGTGCAACAGAAATGAAAAAAAAATTGAAGTGGCCTCAGATTTTTTGTTGAAACAGAAGACACACAACATGTAAACACAGAACATACAAACAAACAAACACATGAACAACAATTTACTGGCAACTGGCAACTGTACAACTTACCCAACAACTGTCTTAAAATTATTCTTGAAAGCTTTATCAAAGGCAGATTAACATTAGGAAAACATTTAAACATTTAAAACAAGATCTCATATTAGTTAAGTCCAGCAGCTTAGCTTAATTATGAAAAACATTAAAAGCAGATTAAACTTTATAACATTTAGCACCAAAACCAAATTACTATTTAAAAAACGTTATATTTAATAGATAAATATATTTGTCTAATTCTCTCTCTCTCTCTCTCTCTCTCTCTAGCAAGAAAAAGACTTTCATCCATAGGTCCAGTTCCTCCATATTCTCTGGGAGATCCAAGGTGCTAAAAACCATGGCCTCATTCCAAAATTCTTCTAGGCCAGCAGTCTTAACCTTGAGGTCTCTAGTCACTAAGAGAGATTTTAAGGCACATTTCTGGGACTCCTTAGAGTGTGAGGGGAGGTTGCCCATTTTTCTAAAGAACAGAGATGAGATTAAAGAGAGACAGATTACTGGCAGATAAAAAGTAACCATTTTGCAAATGGGTGATTGATCCCTCCCTCACTGCAGTTTCCTACTTTTATTATATCTACCTTTGAATATACTCTTATAACAAGACTCTAATTCATCAGGTTTTTATCTTTGGCCAGGGGGTGACATCCAATACCCATCAGGATGGAGCCAAGGGCATTGCAGGAGCAGCAAAACAACAACAACAAAAAAAATCAACAAACCATAATTCAGAAAATCAGAAACTCTACATCAACCACCTGGAACCAGGCCAGCCTAATCTCTCCCCATCCTGAAGCTCAGGGAAATTTGCGGAAGAGGGGGCAGTAAGATTGTAAGAGCACAAAGATGGGAGGAGCAATGATATGCGAGATACTCCACACAAGTTAGGGCCGAAGCAATCATAATTGGACTTTGCATGCCCCGCGCAATGTCCAACACACTATTGACCCCACAAAGTCTAGCATTTGCTAAAGGCACTAGGATCCTTGGAGGCAAGGGATTGACAGCCACAGTAGTGTTTCTATGCTTAAGGAGAACACAGAAAAGGGTTCTGAGAAATGCCACTGGGGTCCTTGCACCTCATCAGAGAGGAGGACCCAGAGGAGAGTTTGGCATGCAGATTAAAGGATGCTCTGGGGATGGGAGGAAGAGGCACTGGGGGATGAGGAAGGAAGGGGAAGGGGAGGGGGGCACAGGGTGGTGGGAGATTGGAGGGAGGGAGGGGACTGGTGTACCTGTTAAATTTGTATGAGTAGAATTTAAAAAAATTAAAATTAAAATTAAAAAAAAATAGAGACAGATGAGACAAGGAATGTATCAGACCCAAATGTCTTGTGCTTGGTGAGGGCCTTCCATGGTTCTTAGGCCATGGCCATATGCCCACATGGTGTCTCTGGAGGAGGAGGGTCAGCCGGGAGACCACTCCTGGGTTCCCTCTCCTGGGGGGTCAACCTTTATGTGGAGACGCCAGGTGAACCAGAACCAAAATGTGTACCTTCCTATCTGTGGACAGGCAAACATAGAGAAAGGAAAGGGACCTTCATGCTCACCTCTCATGAAGGTAAAGAATATTAAACACAAAGGGGCCAACTTACCAAAGAATGCCGATGGAGGCACAGTACTCGACACTGGTGCCACAAGGAGGAAAGGGCTGCTGTGGAAGCCCTATGTTGGAGCGCCAGATGTAGCAGTCTCAGGGACCCATGGAGACCCTTGGGGAGGGGAGGAAGCAGGCGCAAAGTCAAGGACACTGACTCCAGAAGTCAGGCAAGAGGCAAAGCAAGCTCTCAGGCTTGCAGGCTCGTTTATTGTAAATATCAGGCTGCTTATATACCCCACCCAACATCTCATAAGTCCCAGCATGAGTTTTTGCTGCATTGCCCTGTTTGGTCCTCTCAGCCAGGCAGTTTGACATCAGCAGCAGGTTCTAGCTTGGGGAATTTGCATTGGTGCTTGCAGCCCATACAGACAATACAGGCCTGGCTGGTCCATTCTTCCTACAATATTTAATTATTCCCCAACCAGGAACTTTTTGATTTGTCTGGATATTTCAGGTACAAGGGAAAGTAAGAGCCTAGATCCACAAGTTTCCTATTCCTTAGAGAATGACTTGGCATAGGATTTAACTGTATATACACAGATTTCCAAAATTATCCTGTTGAACAAATATGACGAAAATGTGAAAAAAAGAGTATCAAATCTCTAAAGATAAAGGGAGATAAACAGAAATGACACTATAATTTTGAATTTTTGTCTTCACCATAAAATTTTGATGCAAACAGAAAAATTATGAAACATTTACTCATTTGAATGAGGAAAAATCATAAACTATGCTAGCCAAATTCTTCAGGAGTTCCTCATGTGCTCTTCACCTTTGGGGTGATATTGTATTTCCTCTTGGAACTTCTCAGAACATAATCATCGAGTTAAAATATTACATACTGCATTGCCACAAATACTATATGTTGTCCATAAATGAATTTATTGCCTCCTTTCTTCTTTTTTTGAATATACATTCATGTGGAATGTGATTCAGAAGTTGAGAAATAATAATTTTCTCTTAATCACTGAATATTTATGAATATATTTATCTAGTGCCTTCATCCTTTTTTAAATTAATGATTCTTGCTAAAGAACATTATGGATTCTGTGTGAAAATGCATAACTTATAAATTGATGGAGGCTGATTTATTTTCAATGTAATATGCAATATTCATTTTGTTGCTTCTACAGTTAATAAATAATGACAAATAATTTATCCTATCTGAGATATCTCAGATCCATACTCTTCTATTACGCTCACTAGCTTAACATCTGTATTTTTTTTCATTTTTTATTATTACTTTCACTCATACAAACATAATACGCATACCGGTTCCCTCCCTCCCTCTTCCTCCCCCCAACCCTCCTGTTCCCCCTCCCCTCACCCCTCCCTCCCCATCCCCCAGTGCCTCCCCACAATCCTCAGAGAATCCTTTAATGTGCATGCCAGACTCTCCTCTGGGAGCCTCCTCTCTGATGACGTACAAGGACCCAGTGACTTTTCCCTGAATGCTTTCCTGTATTCCCCTTAAGCATAGGAACACTACTATGGCTGTCAATCTCTTGCCTCCAAGGATATTGGTGCCTTTAGCAAATGCTAGACTTTGTGGGGTCAATAGTGTGTTGGACATTGTGCAGGGCATGCAAAGTCCAATTATGATTGCTTCAGCCCTAACTTGTGTGGAGTATCTCACATATCATTGCTCCTCCCAAACTTGTGATCTTACAATCTTACTGCCCCCTCTTCCACAAATTTCCCTGAGCTTCAGGATGGGGAGAGATTAGGCTGGCCTAGTCCTAGGTGGTTGACATAGAGTCTCTGAAGTCCTGGATTATGATTCGTTGATTTTCCTTTGCAGTTTTGCTGCTCCTGCAATGCCCTTCACTCCATCCTGATGGGTATTGGATGTCACCCCCTGACCAAAGATAAAAAGCTGTTAAACTAGAGTCTTGTTATAAGAGTATATTCAAAGGTAGATGTAATAAAAGTAGGAAACCACAGTGAGGGAGGGGTCAATCACCCATTTGCAAAATGGTTACTTTTTATCTGCCAGACTATATGCCCTCCCCTTCTGGTGAGATCATACCACTCAGTTGTAAATGATCAGGAAGGAAAGTCTGTGAACTTAACCAGATGTCTCATTACATACTTGCAGTCCTTAAAGGAAGCCTATTTTCTCTGCTGTACATGATTCCCTCTCTCCTTGTTTCTGGTGTGGCCCTCATACCCTATCCCTCCTGTTCATAATCCTTGCAATTACTGTAGATATTACAGAGATTAATCTTTGAGTGTCTCTAAGTGGGCTGGATGGTTTGGTACTAGGAGCCACCTATTAGGGAATAGGTGGCTTAATTTTCTGGGTCTAGGATACTTCACTTAATATAATTGTTTCTAATAACATCCATTTCCCGGCAAATTCCAGTAATTCATCATTTTTGATGGCTGAGTAGTACTCCATTGTACAGATGTACCACAGTCTCCTTATCCACTCATCAACTGTTGGACATTTGGGTTGATTCCATGACTTTGCTATTGTAAACAGTGCTGCTATGAACATGGTCAGTGCTTCTGCTATCGAGGTAAATTATTGCTGTATGGGGGGTTATTCCCAAAAGTGGAATAGCAGGGTCATATGGCATTTCAAACTTTAATTTCTTTAAGAATCTCCAGATGGCTCGCCAGGAGTGGCTGTATGAGCCTGCATTCCCACCAGCAATGTAGGAGAGTTCCCCTCTCTCCACATCCTCTCCAGCATTTGTTGTTATTTGTATTGTGGATTTTTGCCATCCTAACAGGGTGAGATGATATCTCAGGGAAGTTTTGACTTGCATTTCCCTGATGGCTAAGGAAGTGGAGCATTTTTTCAGATATTTGTTAGACATTTTAATTTCATCCCTATTAAAGTTTCTTTTAAGCTCCAGAGCCCATTTTTTAATTGGCCCACTTGTTGCCTTGGTGTTTAGTTTTCTAAGTTCTTTGTGCACTCTGGATAATAGGGCTCTATCAGATATGTGGTTAGTGAAGATTTTCTCCCATTCTGTGGGTTGCCATGGAGCTCGTGTTACAATCTCTTTATCTGAACAGAAGCTCTTCAATTTCACCAGATCCCAACTGTTGAGAGTTGGTAGCAGTGACTGTGCCATTGGATGTCTGTTTAGGAAATGTTGGCCTATTCCAATCAGCTCGAGGGAGTTCCCTATCCTTTCAAGTATGGTTTTTATAGTCTCTGGCCTTATATCAAGGTCCTTGATCCATTTGAAATTAAGTCTTGTACATGGTGACAAGTACGGGTCCAGTTTTAATCTTCTGCATGTGGATATCCCCTTTTGCCAGCACTATTTGTTGAAGATGCTGTTCTTTTTCCATTGGATTCTTTGGGCTCCTTTGTCAAAGACCAAATAGATGTAATTATGTGGGCTTATATCTGAGTCTTCAACCCTTATCCATTGATTTGTATGTCTATTTTGGAGCCAGTACCAAGCTGTTTTTATAACTATGGATTTGTAGTATAGACTAAGGTTTGCTATGGTGATACCTCCAGCAGTGTTTTTGTTACTCAGGATTGTCTTGGCTATCCTGGGTCTTTTGTGCCTCCATATGAACTTTAGGATTGTTTGGTCAACTTCTTTAAAGAATTGCTTTGGGATTTTAATTGGTATAGTGTTGAATTTGTATATTGCCTTTCGTAGGATGGTCATTTTTATGATGTTGATTCTGCCAATCCAGGACCATGGGAGGTCTTTCCATCTTCTGGTGTCTTCTGCAATTTCTTTCTTTAGGGTTTTAAAGTTTTCATTGTAAAGGTCTTTAACCTCTTTGGTTAGGTTTATACCAATGTATTTCATTATTTTAGGGGCTATAGTAAATTGGATTGTTTCTCTCAGGGCATTTTCACTTCTTTCATTCTGAGCATATAGGAAGGCCACTGATTTTTTTACATTTATTTTATATCCTGCCATCCTGCTGAACTTCTCAATTAGTTCCAGGAGCTTCCTGGTGGAGTTTTTGGGATCACTCAGGTATAGGATCATATCATCTGCAAATAGAGATAACTTGACTTCTTCCTTGCCGATTTGAATCCCTTTTATCTCCCTTTCTTGTCTTATGGCCTCAGCTAAGACTTCAAGTACAATATTGAATAGAAGCGGCGAGAGTAGACAGCCTTGTCTAGTTCCTGATCAAAGCGGGAATGCTTCAAGTTTTTCCCCATTGAGTATAATCCTTGCTGTTGGCTTGTTGTATACAGCTTCTACTATATTGATAAAGATTCCTTCCATTCCAACCTTCTCTAGGGTTTTGATCATAAAGGGCTGTTGGATCTTGTCAAAAGCTTTTTGTGCATCTATCGAGAGTATCATGTGGTCTAGAACATTGGACTGGTTTATATGGGGAATTACATTTATTGATTTGCGTATGTTGAACCAACCTTGTGTGCCGGGGATAAAGCCATGAATGATCTTTTTGATATGTTTTTGAATCCAATTTGCTAAGACTTCATTGAGAATTTTTGCATCTGTGTTCATCAGAGAGATTGGCCTATAGTTTTCTTTTTTAAGTGTATCTTTACTAGGTTTTGGGATTAAGACGATATTAGCTTCATAGAAGGAATTTGGTAGTGTTCCTTCCTTTGCTATTTGATGGAGCAGTTTAAGGAGTATTGGTGTTATTAACTCCTTAAATGTCTGGTAGAACTCTGTGCTGAATCCATCTGGTCCAGGACATTTTTTGGTGGGAAGATTTGAGATTACTTTCTCAATTTCCTCATATGTTATAGGACTATTCAAATAATTCACAACTTCCTGATTAAATTTAGGTAAGTTGTGTTTACTTAGGAATTCATCCATCTCTTTTGTGTTGTCAAATTTCACTGAGTATAAGATTTTGAAATATGATGTTATAATTCTCTGGATTTCTTGGGTATCAGTAGTGATTACTCCATTTTCATTTCTAATTTTGTTAATTTGGGTTTTCTCTCTCTTGCTTTTAGTTAATTTAGCTAGGGGTGTATCAATCTTATTGATTTTTTCAAAGAACCAGCTTTTTGACCAGTTGATTTTCTCTATTGTTTTCCTAATCTCGATTTCAG
This sequence comes from Typhlomys cinereus, assembly GCA_023101885.1. Taxonomy (NCBI): domain Eukaryota; kingdom Metazoa; phylum Chordata; class Mammalia; order Rodentia; family Platacanthomyidae; genus Typhlomys; species Typhlomys cinereus. Next base: position 194,786 of record JALPQD010000136.1, on the reverse strand, counting down.
ATATTTCTCCCCTTATTTTGCTAATCTCCTCTCTTCTACTACTTTTGGGATCAGATTGCTCAAGTTTCTCTAAAGCCTTATGCTGCATCGTTAAGTTATTTATTTCTGATGTTTCCGTTTTTTTGATGTAGGCATTAAGAGCTATGAACTTACCTCTTAGGACAGCTTTCATTGTGTCCCAGAGATTTCGGTAAGTTGTATTTTCGTTATCATTCACTTTCAGGAAATCTTGAATTTCCTTTGTATTTTCTTCCTGAATCCAATTCTCATTCAGCATCATAGTGTTAAGTTTCCAGGAGTTAGTGTAGAGTAGTGTAGGTGAGATGGGTTTCCTGCAGGCAGCAGATTGATCGATTGTGATTTTTAATCCATTTGTAATCTGTGTCTCTTGATCGGTGAGTTGTGTTGTGGATGTCAAGCATTAAGCCGTGGTGGTCTGATAAGGTGCAGGCTAGAATTTCAACATTCCTGTATATGTGAAAATTCCTTTTGTGGCCCAATATGTGATCTATTTTGGAGAAAGTTCCATGTGCTGCTGAAAAAATGTGTATTCTTTGTTGTGTGGATGAAATGTACAATAGAGATCTGTAAGGTCCATTTCAGTAAGGGTTTGGTTAAGCTCCAAAGTTTCTCTGTTAAGTTTTTTACCTGTAGATCTATCCCATATTGAGAGAGCGGTGTTGAAATCCCCAAGAATTATCATTTTGGGATTGATTTCTCGCTTTAGACGTTGTAGGATTTTCTTAATGAATGTGAGAGGGGCTGTGTTGGGTGCATATATGTTCAGTATTGTGAAGTCTTCCTGGTGAATTGTACCTGTGACTAACATGTAGTCTCCATCCGTGTCTCTTATGATTTTCTTTGGTTTGAAGTCCACTTTGTCTGATATCATAATGGCTACCCCTGCCTGTTTCCTGCTTCCATTAGCTTGTAGAATTGTTGACCAGCCTTTTATTTTTAGGGCGTTCCTATCTTTTGTGGTGAGATGGGTTTCCTGCAGGCAGTAGATTGATGGATTGTGATTTTTAATCCAAATTTGTAATCTGTGTCTCTTGATTGGTGAGTTAATTCCATTAACATTTAGTATTATAATGGAGAAACTATTTTTAATTCCAGACATTTATTATGGTTAGTAGTTTTTATAAGTATATTGCTTCACTTTTAATGGTGTTATACTTGCCTTCTGTTCTCCTGGATATGCCTGTTTTTTTCTTCAAGCTTGAGTATCATTTCTAGTATTTTTTGAAGGCCTGGTTTGGTGGACATGTATCCCTTTAAGTTGTCTTTGTGCTGGAAGATTTTTCTTTCTCCCTCAATCATGACTGATAGCTTTGCAGGGTAAATCAGCCTGGGTTGACATTTTTGCTCATTCAATACTTGAAGTATGTCTCTTCAAACTCTTCTTGCTTTTACTGTTTCGATTGAGAAGTCATTTGTTCTTTTAATAGGTTTACCTTTAAAAGTGACTTGTTTTTTTCTCCCTTGAAGCTCTCAACACCAGTTCTTTATCTTGATTTTTAATCCAAGTTTTAACTATTATGTGCCATGGCGAGCTTCTGTTTTGGTCATATCTGTTTGGGGTGCGGAATGCCTCTTGTATATGGATGGGCCTGTCTTTTTTTAGATGAGGAAAGTTTTTCTTGATGATCATTTGAAAAATTTCCTCAGGGGTGGTATTTTGAGATTCTTGCTCTGGTATTCCATGAATACACATGTTAGGCTTCTTCAGGGTGTCCCATATCTCTTGGATATTTCTCTCAAGTATCTTTTTGGCTTTAACAACCTCTTCCATTGAGCTGGTTAATACTCCCACTTTATCTTCAGGGTCTGAAATTCTGTTTTCTGTTTCCTTAGTTCTGCTGATAAGACTCTCTGTGGAGTTCTGGGTTGAAGATAACTTGTCTTTTAGCTCAGTTTTAAACTCTGCTTGAGTCTGTTTTAACTGCTCTATACCAGTTTTTCTCAACTCCAAGTGTCTGTTGTGTTCCTCTTCAAAGCGATTGATTCGATTATTTAATTCCTCCCGGATTTCTCTTTCATAGTATTGAACATGGTAATAATAATCATATTTTGAAAGTCGTTATCCTGGGTCAGGCTTTCTTGGCCATTTTCCGTGGGTTTGTTCTAGTTGGAGTCTAAACATTATGGGATTAATTCCTTCAGTGGGAGATTTGTTTACTTGAGTGTTGTTTCTCATGGATTTGCACTTTGACTTTGGCATTGTTGTTTTAACTCTTAAGATCTTCTTTCATTTTCTGTGCGTTTTTCACTAAACTGAATTATTTGGCCTGGGCTTCTGGGGGTGGGCAGGGACGGAGCTTACCTAGGTCGCAGTGAGGCCAGGCTGGACCTGGGAGTGTACAGGGTGGGCGAGTGGGGAAAGGGCAACATCTGTCTTTTTATGTAAAGCAAATTTCCTCAGATGATCAATCCAGTCATCTTCTGAAATATTGCTGCATTAGTAAGAGTTTCTTCAGATTGTGACTTTGTAAAATTAATATCTCCAATTTACTGTAAGAGAAGAGTCAACCAAGGTACAATATATGTACCTTGATCCCATGTATGTCAGCTAGGTTCAACTCTTCATCAAATGACTAAAAGAAATGTCCTGAGATAGCCAAGAATTTTCTTAAATGAATTTATGATTTATTATTAGTGAAAAAATTAGTGTTTTTCTTGCATTTGCAAGACTCAAACAAGATTCAAGTCCCAGCACCAAGAGAAAAAAATACTTCACTGAAATGAAAGAACAGTAAACACACAAACCAACACATACACACGCACACACATACACACACACACACCACCATCACCATCACCTTCAAAAAAAAAAGAAATGTCCTGAGAAATTTTGGATATTAATCAGAGTATAAAGCACTAAAAATGAGTTTGAGAATATATTTAAATGAGTTTTGGAGAAATTAAATAGCTACCAAGACTGTCTTAAGTAGCCAAAGGAATGTTTTCTCTAATAAAAGAATACAACTCTGGGATATTGAGATAGTTTTATGGGATAAGTACATTCTATACAAACATGACAAACCTGAGTTTGAATCCCTAGAACTTACACAAAAAGCCAGGCATGGCAATATTTGCCCAAGAACCAGGAGACTGGGAAAGAGACAGGTTGATTATAAGGACTCACTGACAAGTTAGTCTATCTGAAAATCATAAACTCCAGATTTGGTGAGAGACACTGTCTCAAAAAAAAATGAAGTGGAGAAGAGGAACACTTGTTCTCTCTCTATCCCTCCTATCTCTCTCTCTCTCTCTCTCTCTCTCTCTCTCTCTCTCTCTCTCCCTCTCTCTCTCTTTCTCACTCTCTCATTCTCTCTCTCTCCTCTCTCCCCCCTTTCTCTCACATACATTCTTTTTTGATACTTTTTTAGCCCACGCATAAAAATTTATTAGATACCACAGTCCCCTCCCTCTCTCTGCCCCTTTCCAGTCTCCCCTTGCTCCCTCCTCCCTTTTCCCCTTCTTTTCACTGCCTTCCCAACCCTTTTTCCCAATGCCCCCCTCATCTCCCCATGCCAATCCCTGGAGCATCCTTTAGTGTGAATGTCAAACTTCCCTCTGTGTCCTCCACTCTAATGAGGTGTATGGACCCAGTAGCATTGCCTCGAGCCCTTTCTTGTGTTCCCCTTTAGCATGGGAACATTGTGACTGTTAATCCCTTGCCTCTAAGGATCCTAGTGCCTTGATCCATGCTAGACTTTGGGGGAGTCATTGATATGTCAGTCATTGCACAGGTCATGCAAAGTCCTATTATGGTTACTTCGGCCCTAACTTGTGTGGAGTGTCTTGTTTATCATTGCTCCTCTCCATCTTTAAGCTGTTACAATCTTACTGCCTCCTCTTCTGCAAATTTCCCTGAGCTTTGGGATGGGGAGAGATTAGGCTGGTCTGATTCCAGGTGATTAATGTAGGGTCTCTGATGTTCTGAATTATGGTTCATTGTTATTTTCAGTTTTGCTGTTCTGGCACTGCCCTTGGCTCTATTCTTATGGGTATTGGATGTCATCTAGCCAGAAATAAAAAACTGTTAAAATAGATTCTTACTATAAGAGTAGATTCAAAGGTAGATGGAATAGGAATAGAAGACCTCAGTGGGGGGGGGGGTGTCAGTCTCCCATTTGCAGGATGGTTACCATTTATCTGCAAGACTCTATGCTCTCTATGTCTGGTGAGATCAAACCCCCTCAGTTGCATGTGACCAGGAAGGATAGTCTGTGAGTTTAACCAGATGTCTCATTACTTACTTGCAGTACTTGATGGTGACCCATTTTCTCTGCTGTAGCATCATCCCTTCTTTCCTTGTTTCTGGCGGGGCCCTCTTTCTCCTTCCCTCCTGTTTATAATCTTTGCAATTACTGTAGGTATTACAGAGATTTATCTTTGAGTGTGTCACTAAGTGGGTTTGGTACTAGGATCCACCTATTAGAAAGTACATATGGTGCTTAATTTTCTGTGTCTGGCATCCTTAGCCATCAGGGAAATGCAAATCAAAACTTCCCTGAGATATCATCTCACCCTGGTCAGGATGGCAAAAATCCACAATACAAACAACACCAGCTGGGGGCTGGAGAGGTGGCTCAGGGGTTCGGATCCTAGACCCCACGTATAGATAGACATCCGGCGGAAGGGGGGGCTGCCTGCATTTCTGGTCCTGGTAGGGTGGACCCTGTGAATCCCCGGGCAGAATAAACGAGGAGGTGGAGGCAGTCCATGGTGGTTCCCAAATTCGTCCGTGGTTCTACACACACACACATATGTGCGCACACACGCATACACACACAATTGAATAAATAATAAATAACAAAATTAAAAAAAAAGAAACACCACCAGCTGCTGGAGAGGATGTGGAGAGAGGGGAACTCTCCTACATTGCTGGTGGGAATGCAGGCTCATACAGCCACTCTGGTGAGCCGTCTGGAGATTCTTAAAGAAATTAAAGATTGAAATGCCATATGACCCTGCTATTTCACTTTTGGGAATAACCCCACATACAGCAAAATTCACCTCGATACCACAAGCACGACCACATTCATAGCAGCACTGTTTACAATAGCAAAGTCAGGGAATCAACCCAAATGTCCAACAGTTGATGAGTGGATAAGGAAAATGTGGTACTACTCAGCCATCAAAAATGATGAATTACTGGAATTTGCCAGGAAATGGAAGGAATTAGAAACAATGTTAGGCGAAGTATCCCAGACCCAGAAAATTAAGCACCGTATATACTCCCTAATAGGGGGCTCCTAGTACCAAACCCACTTAGAGACACTCAAGGATAAATCTCTATAATACAGTAATTGCAAGGATTATGAACAGGAGGGATTGGGTAGGAGGGCCACACCAAAAACAAGCAGAGAGGGGACCATATTACAGCAGAGAAAATAGGCCTCCATCAAGTACTGCAAATCAGTAATGAGACATCTGGCTAAGTTCACAGACTTTCCTTCCTGATCATTTGCAACTAATGGGGTATGACCTCACCAGAAAGGGAAGGCATATAATTTGGCAGATAAAAAGTAACCATTTTGCAAATGAGTGATTGACCCCTCCCTCACTGCGGTTTCCAACTTTTATAACATCTACCTTTGAATATATTCTTATAACAAGACTCTAGTTTAACAGCTTTTTATCTTTGGCCAGAGGGTGACATCCAATACCCATCAGAATGGAGCCAAGGGCATTGCAGGAGCAGCAAAACTGGAAAAAAAAATCAACAAACCATAATCCAGAACTTCAGAGACTCCATATCAACCACCTGGAACTAGGCCAGCCTAATCTCTCCCTATCCTGAAGCTCAGGGAAATTTGTGGAAGAGGGGGCAGTAAGATTGTAAGAGCACAAGGATGGGAGGAGCAATGATATGCAAGATACTCCACACAAGTTAGGGCCATAGCAATCATAATTGGACTTCGCATGTCTTGCACAATAGTGTCCAACACACTATTGACCCCACAAAGTCTAGCATGGACTAAAGGCACTAGTATCCTTGGAGGCAAGGAATTGACAGCCACAGTAGTGTTCCTATGCTTAAGTGGGACAGTGGGACACAGGAAAGGGTTCTGGGAAATGTCACTGGGTCCTTGCACCTCATCAGAGAGTAGGACCCAGAGGAGAGTTTGGCATGCACATTTAAGGATGCTTCGGTGATGGGAGGGGGAGGCACTGAGGGATGGGAGGAGGTGAGGGGCACAGGGCAGTGGGAGGTTGGAGGGAGGGAAGGGACAGGTGTAAATGTTAAGTCTGTATGAGTGGAAATAAAAAAATGCAAAAAAAATTTCTGTGTCTGGGATACTTCACTCAATATGATTTTTCTAATTCCATTCATTTCCTGGCAAATTTCATTAATTCGTCATTTTTGATGGCTGAGTAGTACTCCATTGTATAAATGTATCACATTTTCCTTATCCACTCGTCAACTGTTGGGCATTTGGGTTGATTCCATGACTTTGCTATTGTAAACAGTGCTGATATAAACACTACCAGAGTGGTTGCATAAGCCTGCATTCCCACCAGCAATGTAGGAGAGTTCCCTTCTTGCCACATCCTCGCCAGAATTTGGTGTTGTTTCTATTGTGGATTTTTGCCATCCTGACCTGGGTGAGATGATATCTCAGGGAGATTTTGATTTGCATTTCCCTAATGGCTAAGGATGTGGTGCATTTTTTAAGATATTTGTTAGACATTTCAATTTCTTTCCTGGTAAAGTTTCTTTTAAGTTCCAAAGCCCATTTTTTTAATTGGGCCATTTGTTTCCTTCGTGTTTAGTTTTCTAGTTCTTTGTGCACTCTGGATAATAGAGCTCTATCAGATTTAGTGAAGATTATCTTCCATTCTGTGGGTTGCCTTTGTGCTTGAGTTACAATCTCTTTATCTGAGCAGAAGCTCTTTAATTTCATTAGATTCCATCTATTGAGTGTTGGTTATAGTGACTGTAGTACCACTACTTCTTAAACTATTCCATAAAACAGTGAAGGAAGGAAAAATTTCAAATTCTTTCTATGAAGAAAATATATTAATCCCTAAACCTAATAAAGATATACTTAAGAAAGAAAACTATAGGCCAATCTCTTTGATGAACACAGACACAAAGATTCTCAACAAAATCTTAGCGAATCGGATTCAAAAACATTATTCACTGTGATCAAGTAGGATTTATCTCAGGCACACAACGATGGTTCAAAATGCTCAAAGCAATAAATAATCTGTCATATAAACCAATCCAAAGTCCAAGACCAATGATACTCTCGATAGATCCAGAAAAAGCTTTTGACAAGATCCAACATCTTTCTACAATCAAAACCCTAGAGACAGTTGGAATGTAAGGAGCTTATATCAACATAATAAAAGCTGTATACAACAACCCAACAGCAAGAATTTATATTCAAAGGGGAAAACTGGAAACATTCCTGCTTCGATCAGGAAATGGACAAGGCTGTCTACTCCCACCACTTCTATTCAATATTGTACTTGAAGTCTTAGCTAGAGCTATAAGACAACAGAGGGAGATAAAATGGATTCAAATTGGCAAGGAAGAAGTCAAGATATCTCTATTTGCAGACGACATGATCATATATACCTAAATGATCCTAAAAACTCCAGCAAGAAACTCATGGAATTAATACATAAGATAAGCAAAGTGGCAGATTACAAAATAAGCATGCAAAAACAGTGACCTTCCTACACACCAAGGATGACAAAAGTGAAAAAGTCTTAAGAGAAAAAGTCCCGTTTAGTATAGCCCCTAAAAAAATGAAATACCTTGGTATAAATCTAAGCAAAGAAGAAAGAGACCTTTATAATGAAAACTAAAAACCTAAAGAAAGAAATTACAGAAGTCTTTAGAAGGTAGAAAGACCTCCCATGTTCCTGGATTGGCAGATTCAACATCATAAACATGACCATCCTACCAAAAGCAATATACAGATTCAATGCTATACCAATCAAAATCCCAAAGGAATTCTTTAAAGAGGTTGACCAACCAATCTCAAAATTCATAGGGAGGCACAAAAGACCCAGGATAGCAAAGACAATCCTGAGTAACAAAAACACTGCTGGAGGTATCACCATACCAAACCTTAGTCTATACTACAAATCCATAGTTATAAAAACAGCCTGGTACTAGCTCCAAAACAGACACACAGATCAATGGATAAGTGTTGAAGACCCAGATATAAGCCCACAAAATTACAGCCATTTGATCTTTGACAAAGGAGCCCAAAGAATCCAATGGAAAAAGAACAGTATCTTCAACAAATGGTGCTGGCAAAACTGGATCTCCACATGCAGAACATTAAAACTGGGCCCATATTTGTCACCATACACAAAAATTAATAACAAATGGATCAACGACTTTAATATTAGGCCAGAGAGTGTAAAAACCTTAGTTAAAAGGGTATGGAACTTCCTTGAGCTGATTGGGCTAGGACATTTCCTAAACAGAAATCCAATAGCACAGGCACTAGAACAGCCACAATAGTGTTCCTATACTAAAGGAGAACATAAGAAAGAGCTCTAGGCAATGCTACTGAGTCCTTACAACTCATCAGAGAGGAGGAACCAGAGGGAAGTTTGACATGCACATTAAAGGATGCTCCAGGAATGGAGGTGAGGGGCACTGGGAGAAAGGGAGGGAGAGGGGGAAGGGAGGGGAAAAGGAGGGAGGGAGCATGGGGATCCAGAGAGGGGTGGAAGGAGGGAGAGGAATGGGGTACATATCAAATTTGTGTAAGTGGAAAAAAATATATAAATAAAAATATATTTTGACATCTGTCTGTTTGCATAATTATTTTATACATAAGTGCAAATTTAATATATTAATACATTACAACTTTTTACATTTTTTAAATTTTATTTTTTCTACTTTTATAAATGTAATGAGTAGTTGTCTCTGCTACTCCTCCCTCCCTGCTTTGCAATTGTGAAAAAGGCTGTTATGAATATGGTTGTACATGTCTCTGACATATCAAAGTGATTATTCAGGTGAAAGTTTAAAATTATGATAAAATATATTTAAAATACATCTTTTTTTATTTCCACTCATACAAACTTAACAGGTACACCGGCCCCCCCCAACTCCCTATCCCTCTGTGCCCCCCCTTCGCTCCCCTTCCTTCCTCATCCCCCAGTGCCTCCCCCTCCCATCCCCAGAGCATCCTTTAATCTGCATGCCAAACTCTCCTCTGGGTCCTCCTCTCAGATGAAGTGCAAGGACTCACTGGTATTTCCCAGAACCCTTTCCTGTGTTCCCATTAAGCATAGGAACACTACTGTGGCTGTCAATCTCTTGCCTCCAAGGATATTGGTGCCTTTAGCAAATGCTAGACTTTGTGGGGTCAATACTGTGTTGAACATTGCGCAGAGCATGTAAAGTCCAAATATGATTGCTTCGGCCCTAACTTGTGTGGAGTATCTTGCTTATCATTGCTCCTCCCATCTTTGTGCTCTTACAATCTTACCGCCCCCTCTTCCACAAATTTCCCTGAGCTTCAGGATGGGGAGAGATTAGGCTGGCCTAGTTCCAGGTGATTGATATAGAGTCTCTGATGTTCTGGATTGTGGTTTGTTGATTTTCTTTTGCAGTTTTGCTGCTCCTGCAATGCCCTTCACTCCATCCTGGTGGGCATTGGATGTCACCCCCTGGGCAGAGATAAAAAGCTGTTAAACCAGAGTCTTGTTATAAGAGTATATTCAAAGGTAGATGTAATAAAAGTAGGAAACTGCGGTGAGGGAGGGGTCAGTCACCCATCTGCGAGATGGTTACTTTCTATCTGCCAGACTATACGCCCTCCCCTTCTGGTAAGATCATACCACATCAGCTGTAATGATCAGGAAGGAAAGTCTGTGAACTTAACCAGATGTATAAACCTAACCAAAGAGGTAAAAGACCTTTACAACGAAAACTTTAAAACCCTAAAGAAAGAAATTGCAGAAGACACCAGAAGGTGGAAAGATCTCCCATGTTCCTGGATTGGCAGAATCAACATCGTAAAAATGACCATCCTACGAAAGGCAATATACAAATTCAATGCTATACCAATTAAAGTCCCAAAGCAATTCTTTAATGAAGTTGACCAAACAATCTCAAAATTCATATGGCGGCACAAAAGACCCAGGATAGCCAAGACAATCCTGAATAACAAAAACACTGCTGGAGGTATCACTATCCCAAATCTTAGTCTGTACTACAAATCCATAGTTGTAAAAACAGCCTGGTACTGGCTCCAAAATAGACACACAGATCAATGGATAAGGATTGAAGACCCAGATATAAGCCCACAAAATTACAGCCATTTGGACTTTGACAAAGGGGCCCAAAAAATCCAATGGAAAAAGAACAGCATCTTCAACAAATGGTGCTGGCAAAACTGGATCTCCACATGCAGAAGATTAAAACTGGACCCATACTTGTCACCATGTATAAGAATTAATTCCAAATGGATCAAGGACTTGATATAAGGCCAGAAACTATAAAAACCATAAGTGGAAGGGTAGGGAACTCCCTCGACCTGATTGGGCTAGGCCAACAGTTCCTAAACAGACATCCAATAGCCCAGTCACTGCTACCAACTCTCAACAGTTGGGATCTGGTGAAATTGAAGAGCTTCTGTTCAGATAAAGAGATTGTAACATGAGCTCAAAGGCCACCCACAGAATGGGAGAAAATCTTCACTAACCACATATCTGATAGAGCTCTATTATCCAGAGTGCACAAAGAACTAGAAAACTAAACACCAAGGAAACAAATGGCCAATTAAAAAAATGGGCCCTGGGGCTGGAGAGGTGGCTCAGGGGTTAAGCCTCTGCCTTGCAGGCAGAAGGTGCTGAGTTCAGATCCTAGACCCCATGTATAGACGCCGGAAGCGCGGGGGGGGGGGGGGGGGGGGGCTGCGTTAACGGTCCTGGTAGGGCAGAGTAAACGAGGAGGTGGTCCATGGCGGTTCACGAATTTGTCCGTAGTTTTACACACACATACACGAATACATGCATACACGCACACATACACGCTCACACACACATACACGGACACAATTGAATAAAAAATAAATAAAAATAAAATTTAAAAAATGGGCCCTGGAACTTAAAAGAAGCTTTACTAAGGATGAAATTAAAATGTCTAACAAATATCTTAAAAAATGCTCCACCACGACCTAGGTAAGCTCCGCCCAGGCCCACTCCCAGAACCCCAGGCAGCCCAAGGGACCCAGCTCCTCCCACCAGCAAGCCGAAGCCGCGCAGGGCCTGGGAGGAGGACACCCGCTCTGCACCCAGCCCGCCCCAGGCTCACACAGGTTAAATAGCACTCCCCGCCAGTGCCCCATTCCTCTCTTCCCTCACTCCACCACCCTAGACACGTACGGTCCATCCTGGACTCATCTTGACCTAGGTAAGCTCCGTCCCTGCCCACCCCCAGAAGCCCAGGCCAAATAATTCAGTTTAGTGAAAAACGCACAGAAACTGAAAGAAGATCTTAAGAGTTTAAACGACAATGCCAAAGTCAAAGTGCAAATCCATGAGAAACAACACTCAAGTAAACAAATCTCCCACTGAAGGAATTAATCCCATAATATTAGACTCCAACCAGAACAAACCCATGGAAAATGGCAATGACAGCCTGACCCAGGATAAGGACTTTCAAAATATGATCATTACCATGTTCAATACTATGAAAGAGGAAATCCGGGAGGAATTAAATAATCAAATCAATCGCTTTGAAGAGGAACAAAACAGACACTTGGAGTTGAGAAAAACTGGCACTAGAGCAGTTAAAACAGACTCAAGCAGAGTTTAAAACTGAGCTAAAAGACAAGTTATCTTCAACCCAGAACTCCACAGAGAGTCTTATCAGCAGAACTAAGGAAACAGAAAACAGAATTTCAGACCTTGAAGATAAAGTGGGAGTATTAACCAGCTCAATGGAAGAGGTTGTTAAAGCCAAAAAGATACTTGAAAGAAATATCCAAGAGATATGGCACACCCTGAAGAAGCCTAACATGTGTATTCATGGAATACCAGAGCAAGAATCTCAAAATACCACCCCTGAGGAAATTTTTCAAATGATCATGAAGAAAAACTTTCCTCACCTAAAAAAAGAGAGGCCCATCCATATACAAGAGGCATTCCGCACCCCAAACAGATATGACCAAAACAGAAGCTCGCCATGGCACATAATAGTTAAAACTTGGATTAAAAATCAAGATAAAGAACTGGTGTTGAGAGCTTCAAGGGAGAAAAAACAAATCACTTTTAAAGGTAAACCTATTAAAAGAACAAATGACTTCTCAATCGAAACAGTAAAAGCAAGAAGAGCTTGAGGAGACATACTTCAAGTATTGAATGAGCAAAAATGTAAACCCAGGCTGATTCACCCTGCAAAACTATCGGTCATGATCGAGGGAGAAAGAAAAATCTTCCAGCACAAAGACAACTTAAAGGGATACATGTCCAACAAACCAGGCCTTCAAAAAAATTCTAGAAATGATACTCAAGCTTGAAGAAAAAAACAGGCATATCCAGGAGAACAGAAGGCAAGTATAACACCATTAAAAGTGAAGCAATATACTTACAAAAACTACTAACCATAATAAATGTCTGGAATTAAAAATAGTTTCTCCATTATAACACTAAATGTTAATGGAATTAACTCACCAATCAAGAGACACAGATTACAAATTTGGAATAAAAATCACAATCCACCAATCTGCTGCCTGCAGGAAACCCATCTCACCACAAAAGATAGGCATGCCCTAAAAATAAAAGGCAGGTCAACAATTCTACAAGCTAATGGAAGCAGAAAACAGGCAGGGGTAGCCATTATATCACACAAAGTGGACTTCAAACCAAAGAAAATTATAAGAGACACGGATGGATACTACATTTTAGTCACAGGTACAATTCACCAGGAAGACTTCACAATACTGAACATATATGCACCCAATACGGGCTCCTCCACATTCATTAAGAAAACCCTACAGCGTCTAAAGCAAGAAATCAACCCCCAAACGATAATTCTTGGGGACTTCAACACCGCCCTCTCAACATGGATAAATCAACAATGGTCAAAAGCTTAACAGAGGGGCTGGAGAGGTGGCTCAGGGATTAAGCCTCCGTCTTGCAGGCGGAAGGTCCTGAGGTCAGATCCCAGATCCCATGTATAGACGCCAGGCGGAAGCGGGGGCAGGTGCGCTTCTGGTCCTGGTAGGGTGGAGCCTGTGAATCCCAGGGCTGAAGGAGGTGGAGGCGTCCATGGTGGTTCGCGAATTCGTACGTGGTTCTACACATACACAGACACACACACACACACAGACACGCGCACGCACATACACACGCACATGCGCACAGTTGAATAAATAATAAAAATAAATAAAAAAATTTAAAAAGCTTAACAGAGACACTTTGAACTTAATAAAACCCTTAAAGAAATGGACCTTACAGATCTCTATTGAACTTTTCACCTACGCACCAAAGAATACACATTTTTCTCAGCAGCACACGGAACTTTCTCCAAAATAGATCACATACTGGGCCACAAAATGAATCTGCACATATACAAAAAAGTTGAAATTCTAACCTGTGCTCTATCAAACCACCGCGGCCTAAAGCTGGACATCCACAACAAAACAAACAATATAAAATACACTAACTCCTGGAAACTTAACACTATGATGCTGAATGAGAACTGGATTCAGAAAGAAATTAAAAAGGAAATTCAAGATTTCCTGAAAGCGAATGATAATGAAAATACAACTTACCAAAATCTCTGGGACACAATGAAAGCTGTCCTAAGAGGTAAGTTCATAGCTCTTAATGCCTACGTCAAAAAAATGGAAACATCAGAAACAAACAACTTAACAATGCAGCTTAAAGCTTTAGAGAAACTAGAGCAAACTAATCCCAAAAGCAGAAGGGAGGAGATTACCAAAATAAGGGGAGAAATATCTGAAATCAAGATTAAGAAAATGATAGAGAAAATCAACCAGTCAAAAAGCTGGTTCTTTGAAAAAATCAATAAGATAGATACACCCCTAGCTAAATTAACCAAAAGCAAGAGAGAGAAAACCCAAATTAACAAAATTAGAAATGAACATGCAGTTATCACTACTGATACCCAAGAAATCCAGAGAATTATAACATCATATTTCAAAAACTTATACTCTGTGAAATTTGACAACACAAAAGAGATGGATGAATTTCTAAGTAAACACAACTTACCTAAATTGAATCAGGAAGTTGTGAATTATTTGAATAGTCCTATAACATATGAGGAAATTGAGAAGTAATCTCAAATCTTCCCACCAAAAAATGTCCTGGACCAGATGGATTCAGCACAGAGTTCTACCAGACATTTAAGGAGTTAATAACACCAATACTCCTTAAACTGCTCCATCAAATAGCAAAGGAAGGAACACTACCAAATTCCTTCTATGAAGCTAATATCATCTTAATCCCAAAACCTAGTAAAGATACACTTAAAAAAGAAAACTATAGGCCGATCTCCCTGATGAACACAGATGCAAAGATTCTCAACAAAGTCTTAGCAAATCGGATTCAAAAATATATTAAAAAGATCATTCACGGGGACCAAGTAGGCTTCATCCCCGGCACACAAGGTTGGTTCAACATATGCAAATCAATAAATGTAATTCCCCATATAAACCAGTCCAAAGTCCAAGACCACATGATACTCTCGATAGACAGAGAAAAAACCTTTGACAAGATCCAACAGCCTTTTATGATCAAAACGCTAGAGACAGTAGGAATGGAAGGAACCTTATCAATATAATAAAAGCTGTATACAACAAGCCCACAGCAAGGATTATGCTCAATGGGGAACAATTGGAAGCATTCCCACTTCGATCAGGAACTAGACAAGGCTGTCCACTCTCACCACTTCTATTCAATATGGCACTTGAAGTCTTAGCTGAAGCCATAAGACAAGAAAGGGACAGAAGAGGGATTCAAATTGGCAAGGAAGAAGTCAAGCTATCCCTATTTGCAGATGACATGATCTTATACCTGAGTGACCCCAAAAACTCCACCAGGAAGCTCCTGGAACTAATTGAGAAGTTCAGCAGGGTGGCAGGATACAAAATAAATGTGCAAAAATCAGAGGCCTTCCTATATGCTCAGAATGAAAGAAGTGAAAAAGCCTTGAGAGAAACAAGCCCATTTACTATAACCATAAAAAAATGAAATACATTGGTATAAACCTAACCAAGGAGGTAAAAGACCTTTACAATGAAAACTTTAAAACCTGAAAGAAAGAAATTGCAGAAGACACCAGAAGGTGGAAAGACCTCCCATGTTCCTGGATTGGCAGATTCAACATCGTAAAAATGACCATCCTACCAAAGGCAATATACAAATTCAATGCTATACCAATTAAAATCCCAAAGCAATTCTTTAAAAAGTTGACCAAATAATCTCAAAATTCATATGGCGGCACAAAAGACCCAGGATAGCCAAGACAATCCTGAATAACAAAAACACTGCTGGAGGTATCACCATACCAAACCTAAGTCTATACTACAAATCCATAGTCATAAAGACAGCCTGGTACTGGCTCCAAAGTAGACACACAGATCAATGGATAAGGGTTGAAGACCTACAAAAGCCCACAAATTTACAGCCATTTGGTCTTTGACAAAAGGGCCCAAAAAATCCAATGGAAAAAGAACAGCATCTTCAACAAATGGTGCTGGCAAAACTGGATCCCAACATGCAGAAGATTAAAGCTGGACCCGTACTTGTCACCATGTACAAGACTTAATTCCAAATGAATCAAGGACCTTGATTTAAGGCCAGAGACTATAAAAACCATAGTTGAAAGGATAGGGAACTCCCTCGAGCTGATTGGGCTAGGCCAACATTTCCTAAACAGACATCCAATGGCACAGTCACTGCTACCAACTCTCAACAGTTGGGATCTGGTGAAATTAAAGAGCTTCTGTTCAGATAAAGAGATTGTAACATGAGCTCAAAGGCAACCCACAGAATGGGAGAAAATCTTCACTAATCACATATCTGATAGAGCTCTACTGTCCAGAGTGCACAAAGAACTTAGAAAACTAAACACCAAGGAAACCAATGGCCCAATTAAAAAATGGGCCCTGGAACTTAAAAGAAATTTTACCAGGGATGAAATTAAAATGTCTAACAAATATCTTAAAAAATGCTCCACTTCCTTAGCCATCAGGGAAATGCAAATCAAAACTTCCCTGAGATATCATCTCACCCCTGTCAGGATGGCAAAAATCCACAATATAAACAACAACAAATGCTGGAGAGGATGTGGAGAGAGGGGAACTCTGCTACATTGCTGGTGGGAATGTAGTCTCCAAGGATCTTTGTGCCTTTAGGGCTGAAGCAATCATAATAGGACTTTGCATGCCCTGCGCCATGTCCATCACACTATTGACCTCACAAAGTCTAATATCAGCTAAAGGCACCAAGATCCTTGGAGGCAAGGGATTGACAGCCACAGTAGTGTTCCTATGCTTAAGGGGAACACGAGAAAGGGTTCAGGGAAATGCCACTGGGTCCTTGTACATCATCGGAAAGGAGGACCAAGAGGAGAGTTAGGCATACACAATAAAGGACTCTCTGGGAATTGGGGGGGAGGCACTGGGAGATGGGGAGGGAGTTAGGGGGAGCAGGGGGTTCGGGGGGAGGAAGAGGGAGGGAGGGAACTGGTGTACCTAATAAGTTTGTATGAGCTGAAATAATAATAAAAAATGTATTAAAATTTTTTTTAAATGTATAAAAAATGTTCCACATCCTTAGCCATCAGGGAAATGCAAATCAAAACTTCCCTGAGATATCATCTCACCCGGGTTAAAATGGCAAAAATCCACAATACAAACAACACCAAATGCTGGAGAGGATGTGACGAGAAGGGAACTCTCCTACATTGCTGGTGGAAATCCAGGCTCATACAGCCACTCTGGCGAGCCGTCTGGAGATTCTTAAAGAAATTAAAGATTGAAATGCCATATGACCCTGCGATTCCACTTTTGGGAATAACCCCCATACAGCAAAAATTCACCTTGATAGCACAAGCACGACCACGTTCATAGCAGCACTGTTTACAATAGCAAAATCATGGAAAAATACATCTTAAGTGTTATATTAAATGTTTCTTTGGAATAAACCTGGCTAAAAAATATAAATTACTCTACAATGAAAACTTCAAAACATTCAAAAAAGAAATCGAAAAAGACACTAGAAAATGAAATGACCTCCCATGTTCTCATGAATTGGAAGAATTAATATTGCAGAAATGCCAATACCCACATAAAAAATCTGGAGAGATAATGCACTCTCATTCAATATTGAAGTATCATTCTTCACAGAAATAAAATAAACAATTTATTTATATAGAAGAATAGAAGACACCAAACAGGCATGGCAATCCTGAACAGAAAGAATGTTAGAGCTGTACCCTATTTGGTTTAAAGTTATGCTACAGTGTCATAGTAATATAAACAGCATAATTCTTTCACATTAAAGATTTGTAGACTAGTGTAATAGATCAGAGGACCTAAATATATTTCCAAACAAAGATATCAAAAGTACACACTGGAGAAAAGATATCTTTGACAACTGAATATCTATATATAGAAGAATTAAATTAGATCCTTCTGGGTTTTTTTTATTTCTTCCATTCATCACCCTGTACAAAAATAACCTTCATTTAGATTAAAGACCTTACTATAAGACCTGATTCTGATAAACAGAAAAGGCAGAAAAAAAATTTCCAAATATAAGCTTAAGTAAGGACTCTCTGAATAAGACTCTGCTCCAAAAATAAAGGCAACAACTGACAATGGAACCTCATAAAAGAGGTCAAGCAAAGAAGCAACCTATAGAATGGGACAAAAATCCTTTTCAGCTATATATCACAGAAAGTTAATATTTTGAATGTGCAAAGAATTAATTCAAGTAAACATCAAGAAAACAAATCACTAATCAAGAATGGTCTATGGTGGCTAGAGAGATGACTCAGAAGTTAAGTTTCTGCTTCACAAGCAGAAGGACCTAAGTTTGGATCCCAGATCCCATATTAACAATTCCAGGCAGAAATGGAAGTGACCTGCACTTCCAGCCCTGGAAGATAGAGCTTAGGAAACCCCAGATCAATGCAAAAAGAAGATAAAACGATACAGGATGACTCCTGAAGTCACCTGTGTGCATCCATAAGCACACATGCATGTACACACATGCGTGCGCGCGCACACACACACACACACACACACACACACATGCACACACACAACGCATGTACATACACATGCACATACACACACTAAAATTAAAAAAAAAAAGTCTGTGGAGTTGAACAGTTCTCAAAAGAAGAAATACAAATGGTTAATCCAATTTGAAAAAGTGTTCAATCTCCTTCCCATCAGGGAAATGCAAATTAAACTACTTTGAGATTTCACTTCACTCCACTGAGAATGGTTAAAAGCAAAAAGACAAAGTACAACAAATGGTGGTTAGAAAATGGGGAAAGAAGAACACTTTATCCATCACTGGTGAGAGTAGCTGTATCATTGTTGGTCATATACCCAAAGGCTCTATATCCTACTACACAGACATTTTCATAGCCATGTTTACCAATGTTTTATTCATAATAGCTTGAAAATGGAACAAGTCTTGATGCTTATCAAATGATGAACATATAAGGAAATAAGATTCACAATGAAATTTTATTCAGTCATAAACAAAAATGAAATTTTAAAATTTGAAGGAAATTGATGGACCTGAAAAATAGTATACTGAGTGAGACAGTTCAGATCCAGAAAGACAAACATTTTCATATGCACATTCCAGCTTTTAATTTTGAGATTTCTATTTTTAATTTGGAGGTCAGTAGAGCCAAGAAGCTAGGAAAGGGGCTATAAGAGTGGAAAGGGGAAGAATACTTAAAAGAGGAAGGGGAAAGCTTTCTGCAATATAAATTTATCTTTTCAATTTTTTAAAAAAGTCTATGAGCAGACATGCCCTACTCAGGGAAAAAACAAAGTGATAAAGATAAGATACAATGGAAACTAACCTGAACTACTCCTACCAGAAGCCATAGACAAATTAACAAAATTTTCAGTACCAGATATGTGATATCTTCTAATGAGATGTTGGTCAAAGAGATCTCAAAGGCCCCCAAAACAATAAGCTTCTGTCACTGCTCTATTGCCCACCAGAAACTGAAAATAAATCCCTATTCCTGAAGTCACTTAACTTATCAATCACAGGACACATAAAAAGCAGTAACTATCTGAATGCTTCCTCCTTTCTGGCTGGTGAAATTTCATAGTACCAAAAAGTACTATTCAACCTTCTGGGGAGAAAAACAGTCAAGAGTTTCATATATCTGTGAATGCTGCAACAGTGAACCACTCTGGCAAGAGGTGACCACCAGCGCGATAGTGGTATGAATGTTATGGAGTGTAACCAACTGCTCTCTGTTTAGATGTTAGGTCCATTCTTCAGCAGAGAATACATTCCTAGAACCATAAGAATTTCTGCAAGGGGAAACAATAGTCCTTGAAGTAGAAAGAAGGGGACAATCTACTACAGTTTAGCTATAAAGGCTTCATATTAAACTTTCTTCTAAACATTTATCATTCTAGCCATAGATTAGAAGAGTTTCCAGCACTCAACCTAAAAGCTTCCTTTTGTAAAGAAGGTGTTCGATACAGGGAATCATACCTTATCAAATTTGATAGAATAAGTGACTGTAGACTACTTGGCCCAAGTCACCTCCAATCCAGGACTCAGATAGCAACATGCAAGAAGGAGTGGCGAGAATGTAAGCACTTGAAGATGGGGAGGCATGGTGCCAAATGACGGCGTCTAGACATAGTAGAGCTGTTGTACCTATGAACTCAATGCAGTTATGTCTACTCATGAGACCTCCACAAGGTTTGGCCAGTCAACATTTCAACAAAAAGGAGGAAAGATCTCAAGAGGCACCACATTTCCCTGGGAGATCAATGAAAATTAATAGCAGATGGGGAGAAAAGGGGAAGAGGAGCTACTTTTCCCAATGGTATAATCTCTAATATTTCATCCTTGCTCCAGCAACTACCCAGGCATATGCCATTAATGGCAATCCAGATGAAATTTAGTAAGTCATTCATAAAAGGATGTTTATGTAGGAAGAAATATTGTTGGAATGAATGTTTGAAGGGGGAAATAGGGGGGAATTTGGATTCAGGAATAAGGAGTAAAGTTGACAGAAGTTCATTATATTTGTATATGAAACCCTAAAAAATATAAATAAAAAGAGAGTGAGAGGATAGAGCATATGCAATATGAAAACAGAATGGGGAATACTGAAATCAGAGATCTCAGTGTTAACGGTGGTGGGGCTGCAAGGGAAATGGGGATGGGATTTCAAGAAAACTGAAGGCACATAAAAAAATCCTAATATGCGTCCATCAAGCTCAGGAGTTACTCTGCACAGGTAATTAATTGTGTTCCCACAAGCTATAGGTTTATTGAGCCAAAATCCCAGTGCTAATATGACATAACCTCTCTATAAGTTATTAGTCAAGGAAACTCCATCAGACTCCAAGATGATGCAAGTTATTGGCATTGTTCTTGGTTGCTATAGTAGTCAGGGTTCTTTAGAGGAATAGAACAGATAGAATGGACTGGAGAGATAGATTAATGGGTAAGGTCCCTGCTTGAATCTCAGGAAGTTCAATCTCAGGAAGTCTACATGGTGCATGAAGCACTTTTCTTTCTCTCTTTGTTTCTCTTTCTCCCTCTCTGTCTCTCTCAACTAAAAATAATATTAAATATATATAGAAATATTTATTAAATTAACATACAAAATAAAATCAGTGTGCCCCAACAGTTGCCACCTGTAGCTGCTCAGTTTTTGAGCTGAATGTCTCATAAGATTGAAGGACCCTGGGAAAATCAGGAGCCTCGTATATATCCCACGTCAGCAAGGAACAGCAGCAAATCTGAACCTGCTGAGCTCCAACATCGGCAATGAGCAGCAGCAATGTCTATGAGGCTGGGCACCGGTATCAGTAGTGAGGCCAAAAAAACTGACCTCTGATGTCAGCCAAGAACACAGCAGCAGAAGCAGCAGGGGTGGAAAAGGCAGCAACACACCAGTAGTGGACTCACATAGCTAGTCCATACAAGTCCCTTGCCCTTGTACTTCTATTTATTCAGTCCACCACTGGAATGCACTACCCACTGTGGTCTTCCATTTCAATTAAATAATCTCTCATAGGTTTATTCACAACTATGTCCCAAACAGCTTGCAACTTTCAAGTAGACACCAAATCTAGCTATCACAGTCATCCTCCAGGACCACATAGTAAGATCTTACTCCTAAAGCTATCATACACTTTGGTTGCAGAACATAGAGCAATCAAGTTGAAACTGGGATGGAAACTTCCACACTGCTGGGCAGTTTTCACAATTCTAAATGGTGCTGTGCAGACTGCCAAAAGAGAAAGGTCATCCAAGATCTTACCCAGAGGTAGACACTGTGCATATCAATACTGACCTGCCAGGCAACATGTGTCCATTGGTGTAATAGAGACATGACTCTTATGGAAGTAAGAAACTGCTTTCTGATTGGATTTGAGAATCGCTCCACATTAGAGGATTTGTGACTGTTACTGAAACCTGATTTAAAAAAAGCATGGCTGGAGATGGTTTAGACCCTAGGGGGAGCGTATTACTATTGTTTTGCTAAATGGATAAGTTGTCAAGTTACCATCTAAACATTTTCATTTATACTCAGATTAGTTCTACTCTGAACGTGGATCAGAGACCCTTTCATTTGCAGTGGACAATGGTTAATGAAGAGACTTATCACAGATATGAGAATTAGGTGACTACCTACACTTAAATGGCTTAAAGTACATCACAGAAGATAAGACAAAAAGAATTCAAAGCAAAAAGCTTAGAAGGAGTTGTTTTCTGGGTCTCCTATGGCCTTAGCAACTCATGAATTCACGCTATTATTGACTGCATAAGACTAGCACAAGATCAAGCCTTTAGCATTCCAGGATGGATTGGGAATGGACTCATGAGGTCACATCCTTAGCTGAGGATCAATTGGCAAGAAATCACTTCTGGGAGAAAGGAAGTCATTTTTCTTCAGTAGTGTAACCACATAAGTCGTCCATTTTCCAGTAAATAAATCCACACCCCTACAGTCAGGCGACTCTGATTAAACTCATGGGATTATTAAAAAAGACATGCATCAAAACCTATTGGATTTGTTGGAAAAAAGGTGTCCAGAGGAATTGTGAGAGGGATAAGAGAAAGTAGTGATGAGGTTAATATGATCAAATGCATTATATACGTGTACAAAATTGTAAAAATGTAAATAAATAAATTTCAATTTAAGATGGTAGCTATTTCTACTTAAATGCTCATGTTTCCATATTTACACTACTCTAAACCTTCATCAGAGACATTTCCTATTGCAACAGGTACTGGTTAATATAGAGACTCATAACTGGTTGAAGTGCTAAGAATAAGGGACAGTGAAGTGTTTGACCCTAAACGAGTCATCTATATCACTTCAAGGCTCAGGAAACATTGTTGAAGAGGGTAAGTATGATTGGAAGAGCCAGAAGATAAGAAGGTATATCATAGAATGACATCTGGTTACTACATAGGCATGGCATTCATAAACACACAGCAGCTCTCATTAGGCACATTAGACAAGCACAAGAAGACTGGGTATATCAGCATTTCTTCATGGAAGTGGAAGGATCTCATAAGATCTCACCTCTCCCTGAGGGAATATTGATAGTTCATGCCCCAATAAATAATCTCCTACTTATGACCATACAAGAAATTATAATTAAATTCAGTTGATCACACAAAAGACATGAATGTGGAATGGGTGCTTATGGAAAGGAGAATTTCAGAAAAGGCCTTGAGAAGGAACATTGGGAGAATGACTAAAATTCATCATATACATGTATTAAATTGTCAAAGAATTAAAAAGATAATAATTATTATGATTTTATAGCATAGTAGTTTTTTTTACATGCACAATAGCTCATGTAGATTCTGTAAGCTCATCTAGATTGTGAATAATACTTTTGGGATTCAATCTCTTGCAATTTTCACTGTGAAAAAGAAATTTAGCATATGACCTTTGGCAATCATATAAAAAGAAAAATAGCAGTTGAAATGTAAGTTGAATTATGCAATGCATCCAAATAGGTATGTTGTTCAAAGTTCTGAAACATAGCACAGAAGAAGAAAGATTGCAAATGGCATACAGATACCATGTGTTAAAACTTCCAGAAAAATAATAGGAACCACTAGCTAACAGATATCAGAAGAATAGATAATGACTGATTAACCTCTGTCTTTAATCATATAACAATATCTGGAACTTTACAAATAAGAAAGTCCAAAGTCTGCCCTAGCCAGATTGGCAAAGTTAAAAGATCTCTCTCACAGTTCCTTGGTTCATTGTTCTCTGCTTTTGTGGTGGATACAATATGACCAGCTGCTTCACCTTCAAGTTCATCACACTGAAACTTCACCACAATAATCAATTAAACCCTTTTCCCCTAAGTTGCTTGGGTCAGTTGTTTTGTTGTAGTGATGTGCAATGAAACTAATATGCTACTTTAGAGTAAAATAATTAAAAGGTAGTCCAAGCAAACTGAGCTAGAAAACAAGCAGGTGTCATTGTTCTTGTGACAGAATAATCTTTTTTGTTTTGTTTTTTTTTCTTCTTTGTTCGTAGTTTCTTTTTTTATTATTATTTCTGCTTATACAAACTTAACAGGTACACCGGTCCCCTCCCTCCATCCAACCTCTCCTGACCCCTCTGCCCCTCCCCTTCCCTCCCCCTCCCTCCCCAAGAGGGTGTCATTGTTCTTGTAAGTGACAAAATAATCTTTTTTTTTGTTTTTTTTCTTTGTTCATAGTTTCTTTTTTATTATTATTATTTCTGCTCATACAAACTTAACAGATACACCGGTCCCCTCCCTCTCTCCACCCCCTCCCAACCTCCCTGCTCCGTCCCTCCCCTCCCCATGCCCCAGTGCCCTCCCCCCACCCATCGCCGGAGCATCCTTTAATGTGCATGCCAAACTCTCCTCTGGGTCTTCCTCTCCGATGAGATGCAAGGACCCAGCGGCATTTCCCAGAACTCTTTCCTGTGTTCCCCTTCAGCATAGGAACACTACTGTGGCTGTCAATCCTTAGCCTCCAAGGACCCTAGTGCCTTTAGTCCATGCTAGACTTTGTGAGATCAATAATGTGTTGGACATTGCGCAGGTCATGCAAAGTCCTATTATGATTGCTTCAGACCTAACTTGTGTGGAGTATCTCACATATCATTATTCCCTCCATCCTTGTGCTCTTGCAATCTTACTGCCCCCTCTTTCGCAAATTTCCCTGAGCTTCAGGATGGGGAGAGATTAGGCTGGCCCAGTTCCAGGTGATTGATATAGAGTCTCTGATGTTCTGAATTATGGTTTGTTGATTTTTTTTTTCAGTTTTGCTGCTCCTGCAATGCCCTTGGCTCCATCCTGTTGGGTATTGGATGTCACCCCCCTGGCCAGAGATAAAAACCTGTTAAATTAGAGTCTTGTTATGAGTATATTCAAAGGTAGATGGAATAAAAGTAGGAGACTACGGTGAGGGGGAGAGTCAGTCTCCCATTGCAAAATGGTTATTTTCTATCTGCCAGACTATATGCCCTCCCCTTCTGGTGAGATCATACCCCCTCAGTTGCAAATGATCAGGAAGGAAAGTCTGTGAACTTAATCAGATGTCTCATTACTTACTTGCAGTCCTTGATGGTGGCCTATTTTTTCTGCTGTAACATGGTTCCCTCTCTCCTTGTTTCTGGTGGGTCTCTCCTTCCCCATCCCTCCTGTTTATAATCTTTGACAAAATAATCTTGAGACTAAAACTATTCAAAAGAGATAAATAAATTCACATAATACTGATTAAGGAAAGAGGATGCTGCAATTCTAAACATGCATGCCCTATACTGATTATGACTCTCTGTTGCTACAAGACAACACTCAGGCTCAAACAATTTAAGGGGAGAAAGAGATTTATTTAGCTTGTAGTTCCAGAGGAGAGAGATTACAGTCCGTTAATGGTGGAAAAGGTATGGCTAGCTGGCAGAAGCTGGAGAAGGCTTAAGTCACATCTACCATGAAGGCTGAGCTGCAAATTACAAACCACAAGAGCAGACTAACTACCTGAAGCAGGACTGTTCTAACCAGTCTCAAAGCCCACCCTTTATAATGCGTCTTTTTGGTTCCACTTCTTTAAGGTGCCATGACTTCCCAACATCAACTAAGGATTCAAACACATGAACGGGCAGGGGACAAGTCACATTCAAATTATGATATGACCTAAGTATAGATACATCTAATTTCTTAAATATTGCCAAATTGAAAATCACACATGGTCCCACAATAATAAAGAGACATATTGACAGGCCCCCAATTACACATCATCACAATAAAAAAAACAAAGAGACATCTACCTTTAATTAAATTTTAGATCAAATGCAACTGTAGAACATTCCATACAGATGCTGTAGTATACACTTTCTTCACAGTAGCCCAGATAATATCTCTGACACAAAAATAAGATCATGAAGCAAATCTTAACAAACACAGGAAACCTGAAATAATTTATTACTCTATCTGAACATAGCACAATAGAACTGGAAATCAACAATAAAAGAATCAAAAAAATACACAAACTCAAGTATATGAAATAATGCACTTGAGAGTTGGTAGTAGTGACTGTGCCACTGGATGTCTGTTTAGGAAATGTTGGCCTAGCCCAATCAGCTCGAGGGAGTTCCCTACCCTTTCAAGTATGGTTTTTATAGTCTCTGGCCTGATATCAAGGTCCTTGATCCAAGGTCCTTGGAATTAAGTCTTGTACATGGTGACAAGTATGGGTCCAGCTTTAATCTTCTGCATGTGGAGATCCAGTTTTGCCAGCACCATTTGTTGAAGATGCTGTTCTTTTTCCATGGATTCTTTGGGCCCCTTTGTCAAAGACCAAATGGCTGTAATTTTGTGGCCTTATATCTGGGTCTTCAATCCTTATCCATTGATCTCTGTGTCTATTTTGGAGCCAGTACCAGGCTGTTTTTATAACTATGGATTTGTAATATAGACTAAGGTTCGGTATGGTAATACCTCCAGCAGTGTTTTTGTTACTCAGGATTGTCTTTGCTATCCTGGGTCTTTTGTGCCTCCATATGAATTTTGAGATTGTTTGGTCAACTTCTTTAAAGAATTGCTTTGGGATTTTAATTGGTATAGCATTGAATTTGTATATTGCTTTTGGTAGGATGGTCATTTTTACGATGTTGATTCTGCCAATCCAGGAACATGGGAGGTCTTTCCACCTTCTGGTGTCTTCTGAAATTTCTTTCACTTTTGGGTATACGTATTACATCTACCCTTGAATGTGCTCTTATAATAAGACTCCAGTTTAACAACTTTTTGTCTCTGGCCAGGGGGTGACATACAGTGCCCATCACGATGGAGTGAAGGGCATTACAGGAGCAACAAAACTGCAAAACAAAATCAACAAACCACTATCCAGAACTTCAGAGACTCTATATCAACCACCTAGAACTAGGCCAGAGTGATCTCTCCCCATCCTGAAGCTCAGGGACATTTGCAGAAGAGGGGACGGTAAGAGTGTAAGAGCAAAAGGATGGGAGGAACAATGATATGCAAGATACTCCACACAAGTTAGGGCCGAAGCAATCATAATTGGACATTGCATGCCCGGTGCAATGTCCAACACACTATTGACCTCACAAAGTCTAGCATCTGCTAAAGGCACCAAGATCCTTGGAGGCAAGGGATTGACAGCCACAGTAGTGTTCCTATACTTAAGGGGAACACAGGAAAGGGTTCAGGGAAAGGCCACTGGGTCCTTGTACATCATCGGAGAGGAGGGCCCAGAAGAGAGTCAGGCATGCACAAGAAAGGACTCTGGGAATTGGGGCGGGAGGCACGGGGGGGGGGGGGAGGGAGGGGTGAGTGGAGGGGGAGCAGGGGGTTGGGGGGGAGGGAGGGAGGGAACTGCTGTACCTATTAAGTTTGTGTGGGCTGAAATAATAATAAAAATGTATTATATAAAAAAAGAAATAATGCACTTTGCTGAAGGAAATCAAAAGATTCCTAGAATCAAACAAAAATGGAAGCACAATGTGCAAAATGTGTGAAACACAATGAAAGCAATCCTAAGAGGAAAAACCATAGATGTAGGTGTGGACATTAAGAAATCAGAGAGGGCTGGAGAGATGCTCCAGAGTTAAAACTTTGCCTCAAAAGCAAAAGGACCTGAGTTTGGATTCCAGAGCCCATGTAAAAATGCCAAATATAAATGTCATGGGCCTGCTCTTCTGGTCTTGAAAGGTGAAGCCAAGAAGGTCCCAGAGCAAAGCAATAAGGAGGGAAAGCAATCCAGGGTGATTCCTGAAGTCACCCTTAGGACTCCAAAGACACACACATTATACACATTTTTCTTTTTTTTTTTTCTTGTCTCATTTTTTTTATTTACTTATTTCTGCTCATACAAACTTAATAGGTACACCAGTCCCCTCCTTCCCTCCACCCCTCCCTGGAACCCTTTGCTCCCTACCCCTTTTTCCCCCTTCCTTCCCCCTCCTTCCCTATCTCCCAGTGCCTCCTACCACCCATCCCTAGAGCATCCTTTAATATGTATGTCAAACTTTCCTCTGGGTCCTCCTCTCTGATGAGGTGTAAGGACTCAGTGGCATTTCATAGAACTCGTTCTTGTGTTCCCCTTATGTATAGGAATACTATTGTGGCTGTTAATCCCTAGTTTCTAAGGATCCTAGTGCCTTTAGTCCATACTAGACTTTGAGGGGTCA
This sequence comes from Typhlomys cinereus, assembly GCA_023101885.1. Classification (NCBI taxonomy): domain Eukaryota; kingdom Metazoa; phylum Chordata; class Mammalia; order Rodentia; family Platacanthomyidae; genus Typhlomys; species Typhlomys cinereus. The sequence goes on along the minus strand of JALPQD010000136.1, from coordinate 166,876 downwards.
ATAATGTGTTGGTCATTGCACAAGTCATGCAAAGTCCTATTATGATTGCTTTAGCCCTAACTTGTGTGGAGTATCTTGCATATTATTACTCCTCCCATCCTTGTGCTCTTACAATCTTACTGCCCCCTCTTCTGCAAATTTCCCTGAGCTTCAGGATGGGGAGAGATTAGGCTGGCCTAGTTCCAGGTGCATTATACCCATTTTTCTATACTCACTCACACCTACACGCCCCCATACACCTACAAACCTATACCTACCCACATGGAAAGAAAGAAAGGAAGGAAGGAAGGAAGGAAGGAAGGAAGGAAGGAAGGAAGGAAGGAAGGAAGGAAGGAAGGAAGGAAGGAAGGAAGGAAGGAAGGAAGGAAGGAAGGAAGGAAGGAAGGAAGGAAAAGAAAGAAAAAGAAAAAGAATTCATGGAGATTGCAGACAAATAATACTGTGTGTCATAGTTAAGCACAGTTGTCAACTTGATTGTTGAGGGTTTGAGCTCTGGGCACAGTTGTAGAGAGAGTTGATAGCTGAGTTAAGCCCAGAGCAAACCTGAAGGAGATTGTCTAGCTGATGGGAAAGGTCCAGCCCACGATGGTTGGGTAGGCCCTGGATAAATCACACAGAGAACTGGTTGAGAGAGTTTGCATCCTTCTGTTCACTTGGCCAGACATGCTGGTCTGGCAAGTAAGGATTGTCTATCTCTCAGCTGTTATGTGGTGATAGTCTGGCTAGTTCCCTCGGCCCCTGTATTGGTGTGTGCTCTTCCATCAAGCTGGACTGAGAACTGTAACCGGACTATCGTAAGGAAATAAACCCCTTGTTCCCTTAAGCAATTTGATGGTCATTTATCAGCAAACATGCAAGCAGACTGCAACACTGTGTTTTGGAACCTTGGAAAAATAAGAAGTTCACACTTCTAATCCCAAACTTGGAAACCTGAGGCAGGGATATCATGAGTTTCACTTAAGTCTGGGCTACAGAATGAGATCCTCTGTATTAACTAAGGTTCCCTAGAGGTGCAGAACCAAAGAATAAATCAATAATAACAGAAAGGAATCTATTAGAAAGAGACTGAATAGTCTAACAATGTCTCTTCACACACTGACAGGCTAAGAACCCAGAGGCTCTGTGCACAAAATCTGCATATCTCACCAATCCCAATCTGACATTGAAAGCCTAGAAGATTTCTGGACAGCCTGTAGTGTTTAATCCACATTGTAAAACCAAAGAACCTGAGTTCCAATATCTGTGAAGGATGGCAGCAGAAACAGCAGCAACAACAGGATGAATGTACTCACCTGCAAGAAGAAAAGGTGAAACGCACAATGGCTCTGCTTTTCCCTCTGACTTCTTTTTTTTAACCTGTTTCCATATGACATTTTTTAATTAATTTATTTTTTCCACTCATACAAACTTAATAGGTACCCAGGTCCCCTCCCTCCCTCCACCCTTCCCTGGATCCCCTTGTTCCCTCCCCCCTTTTCCCCTTTCTTTCCCCTCTCCTTCCCTTTCTCCCAGTTCCCCCTCCCCCCATCCCTGGAGCATCCTTTAGTGTGCATGTCAAACTTCCCTCTGGGTCCTCCTCTCTGATGAGGTGTAAGAACTCAAGCTTTAGGCAATGCTACTGAGTCCCTCTGACTTCTTGATGTCTGGTCCTCTGTCATAAGTACATCCACTCTGGGGGACAGTCTTTTCCCCTTACTCAGCCTTTCTGGAAATGCTATCACAGATCTTCCCAGAGATGTCTCTCTCTGAGACAACTCCAGATCAAAAGCATTTGATAATCAAGATTAACCATCATATTCTTTTTCAAAACAAATAAATATCATTGTCTTTTTCTTCCAATTTTAAAGTTAAGATAAACTGCTTAATGTCTAAGAATTAAATTCTGCATGAAAGGTGAAAACATAGACTATGAAAGGGAAGTGCAAGCTATGAAGGTTTAGTTATAAAGACACTACAACAAACTGCCTTTCAAATAATTGTGATTAAACCCATGGATTAAAGGAACACTCATAACTCAACTTAAAAGCTTTCTTCTGCGATGGAAGATGTTTATTACAGAAAAGCACAACCGGCCATAGTGCAGAAAATAAGCAACTACAGGCTGCTAGACCCTAAACAGGGTATCTAAGCCACTACTTACCCTTACCCCAAGGCTCAAGGAACATTGTGAAGAGGAAGCAGTAAGATTTAAGAGCCTAAATGGCAGGAATATGGCAAAACAGTATCTTCTGGACATGACAGGGCTATTGTATCCATAATTTCACTGCAGCTATATATATTTCCACAAGACCTGCATGGGAATTGTCTTATCAACATTTCACCATAGAAAAGGGAAAAAATTTCAAGAGGCTCCACATCTTCTGAGACTGATGAAGGCTAATGCTGATGAGGAGGAAATGCTTTCCTCAATGGTATACCCACTAGTGTATGATTTATGTGCTGACAACGACTGAGGCACATGTCATCAATGGAAAACCAGACGAAACCCAGGGGATCACACATGTGAAAAGACCTGAAAATAGGAGGGAGTCTGACAGGGAAAAAAGGTTGTAAAGGGAAAAGGAAAGGAAAGGATTGGGGATTAAGGTATGAAAATACCATAAATTCATTGCATTCACTAAAAGAATTTAAAAGGAATTCAGAGTCTTCTCTCAAGTGGAAACAGAGTCAGTTACTGATCTTTCCGTTTATTAAATGCAAAGTAAATGATTGTGTCAGCAAGTTATTGAACTTACCTAATCATCAATGGCTTCGTTTATAAAATAAGATAAAAAGTTACAGACTAGCTCACTGGATTATTAGGCAAATTGTGTGTGTTTATTCATAAAAGTTCTCAATGTAGGATATATAAGAAGCTTTCAATAAGAATCAACTGTTAATATTTGTATAGCACATAGGTCAGTTATGGACAGGAATAGACTTTTGTGTCTATGTAATGCATTGAAACAATTAACAAAATGTGCTTCCCTTTGGTTGGAGAAAATGGCTCAGAATTACGTGCCAATGATAGTGTCAATAGATTTTAAAAAAAAAAAAAAGAGTCCTTGTTCGCATGTGAAAATAAGTGTATCAGATAAGAGAGACGAATTTACCAAAGGATGGGTCCTTGGAATACTGTCCATTCTGGTAAGAGAATCTCAGAAAAAAAGAATCTCCACTTAAGGAAGTTGGCTTTGGTCCAGCAATAACTTCTTCAGGGAGAAGTAAAAAATTTAAGTTTTCATTTTTAGCACTGCTGGCAGAGGTTGGGGAACATCTCCACTTGAAGGGGAAAAAAAGTAATTCCCAAATGCATTCAAGAAATAAACACATGGGATAGAACTCTCAGATCCAGAAGAAATGAAGAGGAGGGATAGGCTTATCTGAAGACATTTTTCCCTGTTCTCTGTTACTATCTGAACCAATTTCTTCAACAAAGAAAAGATGCCAAGAATTTCATAACGTGGAAAGAATGTGCTATCATTTCAACAGGAAAATGTGAGTTTAAGAAAGTACCTTCCTTTTTTTAATTTCTAGCTTTAAAAAAAAGCATTTACAGAATGTATCAATTGGAAAGGCAAAAGAAAAAATTAAAATACTTCATTGCTTTCACTTAATCCTTTCAACTGTTGTCACAGTCTGTGGGCTTTAGTCTCAACTTCAGCATTCTCCTTAAAATTGGATTTGGATTAAAACAAAACTCCATATGTAAGCTAATGTCATTTTCATTCTGTTTCCTTTAAGGAAGAAAACTGGAACAGAGAGAATATATAACCATTTTTAGTGAGAAGAATAACTAAAATATTCCAGAAATCAATTATTATCCCTCTTCATAACATTGTATTTTAGTTTTCAAGTTTGACTTCTAACCCCCAAATATGTTTATGAAATGGTACTAGTCATCCAAAAGTAAAATACAGCCTCAAAAGACCAGTTGATACACTTTCACCTCAACCTGACTGACACAAAAATCTGAATTTATTGACTTTAAATCCAAGCAGAGAATTGAAAGAAGATAAACTTACTTCATGGTAAGTCAAACAGGGCACAAATAAAGTTTTCCTACCAATTAAAAACACTGCTAGAAAGAGAAAAGATCACAAAGGGTGCTTAGAAAGAGCAGGAGCTTTCAAAATCAGCATTCTGCAGTGACTTTATTCAGGTTATGAAAATAACATGTGCTCAGTGAAAACTTGAGAAGTTTAGACATGAATGAAAACATTATCTGATTTGTAATACAGCCATTCATTTTCACTTTTCTTTCATTACATAATTTTCTATAATTTTGTATCATTTATTATTTCCATAAAAATGGATTTAAAGAACTAAATGAATTCTTAATTTGCAAAGAACTCCGTGAAGTATAAAGAACTACAGAAACCATTGCCACACAATCAGCATTATCTCGTTGAATCCTTCTAATGTAGAATCTACATGTTAGCATACTTTTAGGAAATTATTATGTACTTCTACTAACAATCCATTTGTGAATTTTATCTTTAATTTGTTTGATGAGTATAAATATATATTCATAATTGGTTTAAAATTTATATTACCATTTATATTCCCTCCAACACTTTTCTGTTGTGCACTTTCAACACACTGATTACTCATTTGTCATAATTGTTCAGATTTGCTGATTTAAAAGTCAAGATGAAAGTCATGCTTTTCATATTTCAATTAATAACTTTCATACATATATGCGGAGATTAGTAATTCAAATACCACAATATGTAGTGAAATTTCCCTCTTATGATGCCCTTTTTTTAAAAAAAGCAAATTTTCTGATTTTAAAATATTTTTCCGTGTAGGCATATAGTCTTCATATTGAAAAACATACAAGAAGGTAGGCACTCAATAAGTCTTGCTGAAGTTTGGAAATGCTCTAAGCAAAATAGAATTTAAAGAATGAGCCTTAAATTATTACCCCACCATGACCAAGATCATTGAAAGGTGATCTCCATCGCAAGGAAGAACAAAGTAGAAACCTGAGAGAGAACTGACACATGTTCCTAACACCCAGGAGGCAGAGGTAAAGGGTTACAACGAGCTCAAGGCCTCAAGGCCACCTGTTCTACACAGCAAGATTCTACCTCAAAAAAAAATTTTGACGTTAAATCAACAAACAAAAGCTCATATAAAATAAAGCAATATTAAATTATTTAAGTATCGTAAGCTCCCAGAAATAAATAAATTACACCCCAGAGTACCAAAAGAATTTTCAATTCTGTGGTTGAAAAACATTATTGATTTCTCTAAAGAATATTAAAGGATGAAAGAAAATTGAATAAAACACTTAATTGGATCAAAAGCAGTAATTTTGAATGCCATCAAGATGAGATGTAAAAGTTGTTTCTACACAATATTCCTAAGCCAGTTGCTTAAAAAGATAAAAAATATTTTCTAGAGATGGACACAAAATGTTCTCTAACCATCATTCTACTATTATTTCATTAGCTATTCTAAACAATTGCTGATGACATTAAATATTAAAATAAAAAATTGTTAATTAAAAAACATTTTCATGTTCTAAATATTTTAATCAGACACATAAAAACAAAATTTATCAAATTTATATATAATAAAAAGAGAATGTTAGAGTGTATGCTAAAAGAATTTGATAAACTAAAATACTCCATGAAATTGAATAATTAGTTTCCTTTACACAAAAAAACTCACTAAACAAGCATCAGATGGAGTCATTATAGTTCTGAAGAAGTTCTTGTGAACAAACTCTAACAGCTTTAGCAAACCACAAATATAATAAAATCAGAAGGGTAAAATAACTCCCGCCCCCCCCAAAAAATAATAGCAACTGAAGTCACCCAGAGTTTCAAAAGCAAATGAAATTATAGCAACCTTGAAGTAGTTTCAGATGTCAGGTCTTCTGCAAAGTCCCATGAAGAAATAGCAGCAATGCTATAGGACTCTTTCTTGCACCCACCCATGACCCTTATTGAGGACACTCTTGCCAGCAGTTTTATCATTCCTTGTAGCTGCAGCTGTAAAGCTTGAGCCACAACCCCAACCCCCAGCATATTAGGAAAGAGGTGGTAATCCCTTTCCCATAATCACAAACTCTGAACCAGAAAATAGGACTTCAGGCAAGTTTTCTTTTCTGGATAGTGTATGTTGAGCATATCAAGACAGCAGTTAGCATGTGTTCAATCATTTAGAATTAAAAAAAAAACATATGGTCCAAAGGTTAGGTTGCCCTTGGAATTTAATGTCCTATATTTTTTATGCCATCATAATTATAATAAGCAAAGAAACTTGCAACCCTGACTCTAAACCTGGGTCTTCAGTAAGTGCTGCTCCAGTAAATGTGTTGTACATGCCACTGTATAAATACTAACATAAAAGATGAAAGCTGCTGAAATCTTTATAGACATTAAGTGCTAATTCATTCATGAAATTTTTTTTTCAAGAGAACTGATGTCATTAAGCAAAGTTGAAAGATGAACAGTGCATTTGATTTCTGGGCTAACGTAGTTTTTAAAAATGAAGGAAAGGTGAGGCAGGGATAATAGATCATACACCAGACTTTGGGTTAAATTTTAGATTAGCTCCTATCTTTTCTTTCAATAACCAAAAGAATAAAGTTACATCCAAACAAGGCTTCCAAAAGCCTGCTGTTTTCTGTGATGTTTTGGTGTGACTCTACTATGGCTTTTGGAAATAGCCTCGTTATCCTTCCACAGGAACTCTGAAAAGACAGGTGAGGGCGAGAGGATTGAGTTGTGGAAAAGGAACAATTAAGAAGTTTTGTTTCTGAAACTTAGGTATTCTTAAAATAAATCACAAGGAGACAACAGAAATAATACTCTTGTAAGGAAGGACAGCTAGTAAAGAAGAAAATGGGAACTCAACTGTCTTTAGTCTATGTATGGGAAGGTCTTTTGTTTTTGTTTTCTTGGAGATCAAATCTAAGGTCTTGTGCACAATAGGTAAACAATCTACAACTAAACTTTGGTTTGTTTTGATTTGGTTCATTTTGGTCTTCTCTGATTTTATTTTCTTTTTGATTCAGAATCTCATTCTATTCTAGACCTGCCTAGAATTTATTATGTATGGCAGACTGTCTTCATCCTCTTGGTAATCCTCCTGACTCATTCTCCCAGCTATTTGGATTACAGGGTATACACATACCTGGCTATCAAAATATTTTAAGCAATTTTAATTGGGATTTAAATCTGTGACATGATCTGATGATCCTGAGGTGTGTGTATGAAAACATAAACACAATCATGTGGCTAAAATTCTAGGGGCAAACTTTCTTTTTAAAATCAGTGAATCAGTATAACAAAACAGTATAATCAGATAATTTCTGAACAGTATATACTAAGTTATATTTCCACAACATTTTATAATCTGTAAAGAATTATTTTAATCTTGTTGAGTGTGGGTGGTGGGATGTGGGTGTGAGTGTTGGTGTACGAGTGAAGGTGCACACTACTATGATAAGTGTGTGGACATCAGATAACCTCAGGTGTCAGTCCTCACTCTCTAACCCTGTTTGAGATAGGGTCTCTTGATGTTCATCGCTGAATACACCAGAGACTCCAGCTTCCATCTTACCATAGGATTCCAGTGTGCTACCATGCCCAGCTTTATGTAAGTTCTGGGGATCTAAACTCAGGTCATCACTCTTGCATGGTAAACACTTTCACACACTGAGACATCTTCCCAGCCCTTCATCTGAGTATACTTTCTAATGTAAGTCTCATGATCAGCCTAGGTATTGTTATTCATGTTACAGAGAAAGTAATGTTGCTATAGGGCAAGTGAGTGCTTCCTGAGAAAGCACTCCTTCTGAAACGCAAGACCTAGATTCAAGTTTAAATGTGTATTTATGGAAGACCATACCTTGCCTTTGACATGTCTCAACGCAAATTGCAGTCATTTTCTTCCAAGGCTTCTCCATGTGATGCTTATAATATCAAAGTCTTGAGTTTTTCAGACAGAATACATACTGATAAAGCCTTAGAAATGGCTACTTAATGCAGATAAGTTATAACTTGTATAAAGTCTTTTCCCATGTAACATTAGTTTCATATCTGAGTTCTCATACCTAGTATTCTTTCTTTCATACTGCTTTTATCTTAAAACTGCTTTACCCAGCAAAACTGCCAATTCTCATTTTTGTCCGTGAAATAAGTCAAGAGTTAAGATCCCAGTTTAACTCCGGTTGCACATCTATCTGTATTGTCTAGACCGGTATTCTCTAAAGTCATGTGCACACTGAGGAATAAAGAAAGGAAATATTGTCAGTTTTACCTTGATTTTGATTCCAGAAAACTTTTCCAAAAAGCTTTCAAAGACTACTGATATTTACTATGCTGATTAGCCAGAGGTTTACATAAAATAATGAATAGAAATATATAAAATGAATGAATAGAAATGTATAGATGGACTCAACAACTATATTTTGGGATGCCAGATCAAAACACAACTAGAAGAGAAGTCAGGAAGTATAACTTTCTCTGGTATATAATCCTCACAGAATGGAAGAAGATGACCTCAGAAGACAGAAACACCTCCCACACTGTAAGCAACTTCATCCTCTTAGGCTTCCCTTGCCGCAGAGAAATACAAATCTTCCTTTTCTCCATATTCTTTGTGACTTACATCCTGACTCTGCTTGGAAACATGGCTATTGTGTGTGCGGTGCACTGGGATCAGCGGCTCCACACCCCCATGTACATTTTACTGGCCAATTTCTCCTTCCTGGAAATATGCTACATCAACTCCGATGTCCCCAATATGCTGGTCAACTTCCTCTCCAGTAGCAAAGCCATCTCTTTCACTGGATGCCTCCTCCAGCTGTATTTTTTCTTCTCTCTGGGTACCACTGAATGCTTATTTCTCTCCATCATGGCTTATGACCGGTACCTGGCAATCTGCCACCCACTGCATTACGCCACCATCATGACTACTAAATTTTGTACCAGCCTGATTATCTTCTGCTGGATCTATGGATTTCTCTGGTTTCTGATCCCAGTGATACTCATCACTCAACTACCATTTTGTGGTCCAAATGTGATTGATGATTTTCTGTGTGACCTCGGTCCCCTGCTGGCCCTGGCTTCAGCCTGTGTCCCCATCCCAGGGACTGTTCTCATATGTGGAACTATGAGCTCCCTCCTCATTTTTGCCACCTTTTTCTACATTGTTGGATCATATACCTTAGTGCTGAGGGCTGTTGTGCAAGTGCCCTCTGCTGCTGGCCGAAAGAAGGCCTTCTCTACCTGCTCTTCACACCTCGCAGTTGTATTTCTGTTCTATGGTTCGGTCATGATGACATACGTAAGCCCAGGGTCAGGACAAGCAGAAGGAATGCAGAAGTTCACAACTTTATTCTACTCTGTTTTTACCCCTTTTTTCAACCCCATGATCTACAGCCTCCGCAATAAAGAAATGAAGGATGCCTTGAAAAAAGTTCTAGGATGTTCCTAAACTGCTCTGTTATAAGCAAATTATTTCCAGTGAGTTTAGAGACCCTGTATATTCAACTCATTACCATGGGCCACATATCTCACAGGACAGATATAAATGTAGACCAACACATTTGTAGACTATTGCGTCTACAACATATCTATCAAAAAATTGGAATTTTTGTCAATAATGAGATCTGAAATTGACAAACATATGCAAACTTTTGAAGAGAAACCTTTCAAATTACAAATGCCCTGCCTTTGGAGAAGCCTTTTTCTGAGACAGAATGAACTCTTACAAAGTGGGTGACTTGTATTTTCATTATTATTTGTAGTACAAATAGTTGCTCATAATCTGTTTCCATGTGACTCTCCAACTTTATTATATTGTGAATTCCTTGAACCACATTACATTAATTTTGTAACTTCAGAACCGAATGCAGGCATGTAGTTATCAATAATGTCAACTTAAATAGAAACTAAACCTATTGGCTCACATCTCCTCTCTAGATTTCTTGTGTGATCAGGACTACATGGAACTAAGTGTCTATTTCAATGATAGAGGACTCACCTAGCATGTGTGTATCCCTGGGTATAAGCCCCATTAAATGATGGCCAAATCAATGGGAAAAATGTCACCAAATAAAAATTAGTGTCTACACATCTGAGTATATTCTGTCATAGTATTGCATTATCATGGTGATAGTTTTGATAAATTTCATTTCTAACAGTTTAGTTAGTGTATGTCACTATTAGGGATGTGACTTTGTCCCACCTCTTATTTTCTTTTTTATTTTTTAACATTTTTAATTATTATTTCCGCTCATACAAACTTAGTAGGTACACAGGTTCCCTCCCTCCCTCCTCCTCCTCCCGACCCCCCTGCTCCCCCTCCCCCATCCCTCCCTCCCTATCCTCCAGTGTCTCCCCCCCCCCAATTCCCAGAGAATCCTTTAAGGTGCATGCCAGACTCTGCTCTGGGCCCTCCTCTCCAATGACATACAAGGACCCAGTGGCATTTCCCTGAACCCTTTCCTGTGTTCCCCTTAAGTACAGGAACACTACTGTGGCTGTCAATCCCTTGCCTCCAAGGACCTTGGTGCCTTTAGCAAATGCTAGACTTTGTGGGGTCAATAGTGTGTTGGACATTGCGTGGGGCATGCAAAGCCCAATTATGATTGCTTCGGCTCTAACTTGTGTGGAGTATCTTGCATATCATTGCTCCTCCCATCCTTGTGCTCTTACAATCTTACTGCCCCCTCTTCCGCAAATTTCCCTGAGCTTCAGGATGGGGAGAGATTAGGCTGGCCTAGTTCTAGGTGGTCGTTATAGAGTCACTGAAGTTCTGGATTGTGGTTTGTTGATTTTCTTTTGCAGTTTTGCTGCTCCTGCAATGTCCTTCACTCCATCCTGATGTATGTATTGTATGTCACCCCCTGGCCAGAGACAAAAAGTTGTTAAACTGGAGTCTTATTATAAGAGCACATTCAAAGGTAGATGCAATGAAAGTAGGAAACCACAGTGAGGAAGGGGTAAATCACCCATTTTCAAAATGGTTACTTTTTATCTGCCAGACTATATGCCCTTCCCTTCTGGTGAGATCATACCCCCTCAGTTGTAAATGATCAGGAACGAAAGTCTGTGAACTTAACCAGGCGTCTCATTGCTTACTTGAAGTCCTTGATGGAGGCCTATTTTCTCTTCTGTAACATGGTCCCCTCTCTCCTTGCTTCTGGTGTGGCCCACTTCCCCATCCCTCCTATTCATAATCCTTGCAATTACTGTAGGTATTACAGAGATTTATATTTAAGTGTCTCTAGGTGGGCTGGGTGGGTTTGGTACTAGGAGCCACCTATTAGGGAGTACATTCGGCACTTAATTTTCTGGGTCTGGGATACTTCACTTAATATAATTGTTTCTAATTCCATCCATTTTCCAGCAAATTCCAGTAATTCATCATTTTTGATGGCTGAGTAGTACTCCATTGTATAGATGTACCACAGTTTCCTTATCCACTCATCAACTGTTGGCACATTTGGGTTGATTCCATGACTTTGCTATTGTAAACAGTGCTGCTATGAACATGGTCATGCTTGTGCTATCGAGGTGAATTTTTGCTGTATGGGGGGTTATTCCCAGAAGTGGGATAGTAGGGTCATATGGTATTTCGATCCTTAATTTCTTTAAGAATCTCCAGACAGCTCACCAGAGTGGTTGTATGAGCCTGCATTCCCACCAGCAATGTAGGAGAGTTTCCCTCTCTCCACATCCTCTCCAGCATTTGTTGTTGTTTGTAGTGTGGATTTTTACTATCCTGACCCGGCTGATGATATCTCAGGGAAGTTTTGATTTGCATTTCCCTGATACTAAGGATGTGGAATATTTTTTCAGATATTTGTTAGATATTTTAATTTCATCCCTGGTAAAGTTTCTTTTAAGTTCCAGGGCCCATTTTTTAATTGGGCCAGTGGTTTCCATGGTGTTTAGTTTTCTAAGTTCTTTGTGCACTCTGGACAGCAGAGTTCTATCAGATGTGTGCTTAGTGAAGATTTTCTCCCATTCTGTGGGTTGCCTTTGAGCTCGTGTTACAATCTCTTTATCTGAACAGAAGCTCTTTAATTTCACAAGGTCCCAACTGTTGAGAGTTGGTAGCAGTGACTGTGCCATTGGATGTCTGTTTAGGAAGGGTTGGCCTAGCCCAATCAGCTCAAGGGAGTTCCCTATCCTTTCAACTATGGTTTTTATAGTCTCTGGCCTTAAATCAAGGTCTTGATCCATTTGGAATTAAGTCTTGTACATGGTGACAAGTACAGGTCCAGCTTTAATCTTCTGCATGTGGAGATCCAGTTTTGCCAGCACATAATTTTAAAATTGTAGTCTCTGTCCTTAAATGAACCCAACTGGGTTAATCAATCTCTTAGCAGCAGTCCACTTCTCAGCTTTCCAGAGAATCTGACCAACTGCAGATTAAACAAATGGGAGGATTATATGCTTGTTCTCTACCAATCCTTCTTTCTCTTCCAGGCAAGATGTAAACAGGAGTCACCATATATACATGAGTTGTTCACATCTTTAGCTCTTAAGCTCAGAGAGCAAAACTTCTCTTGCTCTCTTTTCTGTGCTTTTGTCTAAACACATAAGATAAAGCATATTTTTCCTCATATTCGGGGCTTTTTCATTGCTTTTCCAGATGGTTATTTGTCTACCTCTAAAGTCATGACTTCCTGTTTCCTCTTCCTTCATCCTGTTCCCAGCAGCTGCCAGGATTCCATGTTCGAATCTTTTTTTTCTTTTTCCGTGTGTGTGTCTGTCTGTCTGTCTGTCTGTCTGTCTGTCTGTGTCTGTCTGTGTCTGTGTGTCTGTGTACAAGTGCACTTAAGTATGTGTGCCTGTGGCTCCAAGGATGATATTGAGAATTATCCAAGATCTTTCTTCCACCTTATTGTTGTGAGCCCAGTTCTCTAATTAAATCCAGAGCACACCACTGGGCTGGAATTACAGGCAAGCAAACATACCTGCCAGTGTTCTCACGTGGGATATGGGTGCTGTCATTTTTCAAGGCAAAGGATGTAACCACTTTGCCATCTCCCCAGCCCCTCCCTTCTTATCCTCCCCACTGATCCTGTTTTTCTGTTTTATAATAAACATAAATATTCTCAACTGTTTTCCCACTTAATAATTCATTATCCTGTGGTGAAAGTGAAACCCTCATACCCAAATGATTTGCTTTGTTTATACAGTGCCTGAAGGCATTTGCCAATGATGCAGTGAACATCATCAGATTGGTAGATTTCAACTGCCCTATGGTTTTCTATTTAACATATCCTTTGTAAGAATTTTGTGTCATTAAAACAACAAATTTGTAAAACTGTTTTTGGAAAGGATTTTCTTCCTTTCAATATTATGAGATGTTATGATGTGACAGAAATAAGCATGAAAGGATCAGAGTAAAAAATATTCTAGAAATTATCTTATTTCCTCTCTTTGCCACTTCCTTTGTCTAATAATGTTTCTTTTTCTGATTTTGTTCTTCATTTACTTTTACTGCTGCACATTGTAAAATCTATATATAGCCCTTACTACTGAAAGTGTAGTGTTTCATTCATTACATAGAAATTATTGGAGGCAATATTCCAGGATTTTGTTTCCAGCCTGTTGACCTAGAATTTGCAGTGTTATGATATCCTGAATCTATTTATACTAACACTTTTCTGCCCTGGAGCTTCTAAAACAGTCACAATAATAAGCATCATAGTTATAACATTGACAGCAATGTCTGTCTCAGCATTGACTCTTCACAGGTTAACTCAGACTGATGTGGAACTTGGCACAGACATTTTGAAAACTTCTCCCACACGTTTCTAATATATACAGAAGGTTTAAAACTACCACATTTGAAATTAGGAAACACTAAACTCTGCTTTCACCCATGGTTAAAGAAAACCAATACCCTGTTTCTTTTATAAAAGCTACCCTGACTTTCTGTATCAGACCCAGACTAGTACGGACTCCCTGTTCCTTAGGTAAGCCCCCTAGACCACGCCCCAGGTCTCAGGTCATTGCACAATCCCACTAGCCACTCTGACTTTCCGCCCTGGACTAGGAACAGGATGGATTTCTTGATCCTCAGGTAAGGCCCATAGACCACGCCCAGACCCTAGGTTCTCTCTGCACCCCCTAACCACTCTGCCTTTCTCCTCTGGACCCAGACTCAGACCCCGACCTAGAACAGGGTGGATTTGCTGCTCCGCAGAATTCAACAGAGTCCAGAGAAAACTCAAGCAAAGTTCTAGGGGACAAACACATTCATGATTTTTCTAAAATCATCCCATCATATGGGAGAGAATCTTCACACCCAGCTCTAAAATAAATAAACCCTTTTTACCATCTTCTTCTTCTCAATTATTAGTCACCCAAAAACCATATACTATATATATACCATATATCATATACCCTCACATGTCACCAAGGAAGTAAACCTAAAAAGTGCACTATCATATTAATCTTCAATCCCTGTCTACTAAACCTGCCTTATTTGATGTACAAACAGTCCAATAGCCTCATCTAGAAAAAAACACCAACACCAGACAAGCATACCCAACTCCAAGGCAAACACTAGCAATAATTGCTCAAGTGTTGTAATACTGTCTAATTCAGTTCAACCAAAAACACACAAAAACAAAAAGAAGGATATAAGAGATAAAATAAAAATGCCAAGATCACAGCACAAATCCATGAGAAACAAAAGCCAAGACAACAAATCTCCCACAAAAATAATAGAGTTCATAATGATGGAATCCAACCAGAACAAACTCACAGCAAATAGCCAAGAAAGCCATACCCAAGATAACGATTTTCAAAGCCTGATTTTACTATGATCCAAACAATGAAAGAGGAAATCCAGAAGGGGTTAAAATAACTGCATCAACCACTTTGAACAGAAAAAAAAACAAGCACTTGGAAGAGATGAGAAAAAAAAGTTGAAGAAACAAAAATAAGAATAGAGCAGTTAAAACAATCTCAAGCAGAGTTTAAAATTGAACTAAAAGTTATCTTCAACCCAGAACTCAAGAGAGATTATCGCAGAACTAATGAAGCAGAAAATAGAATATCAGAACTTGAAGACAAAGTAGAAGAACTAACCAGTTTAATGAAAGATTTTGTTCACCTGGAACTAGGCCAGCTTAATCTCTCCCCATCCTGAAGCTCAGGGAAATTTGCGAAACAGGGGGTAGTAAGATTGTAAGAGCACAAGGATGGGAGGAGCAATGATATGCAAGATACTCCACACAAGTCAGGGCCAAAGCAATCATAACTGGACTTTGCATGCCCCACGCAATGTCCAACACACTATTGACCCCACAAAGTCTAGCATTTGCTAAAGGCACTAGAATCCTTGGAGGCAAGGGATTGACAGCTACAGTAGTGTTCTTATGCTTAAGGGGAACACAGGAAAGGGTTCTGGGAAATGCCACTGGGTCCTTGCACCTCATCGGAGAGGAGGACCCAGAGGAGAGTTTGGCATACACATTAAAGGATGCTCCGGGGATGGGAGGGGGAGGCACTGGGGGAATGGGGAGAGAGGGGAGAGGGGAAGGGGGCACAGGGTGGTGGGAGGTTGGAGGGAGCAAGGGGACCGGTGTACCTGTTAAGTTTGTATGAGTGGAAATAAAAAAAAAAAAAAGAGGTTGTTAATGCCAAAGAGATACTTGAGAGGAATATTCAAGAGTAATGGGACACCTTGAAAAAAACCTAACATGCACATTCATGGAATACCAGAACAAGAAACCCAAAAGAACACACTCAAGCAAACTATTCAAATTAGCATAAAGGAAAACTCTCCATATTTAAAGAAAGAGAGGCCCATCCAAATATAAGATCTACATCCCACATAGATATGACCAAAATAGAAGCTGCTCAAGGAAAGTAATAATCAAAACAATACACGTACAAGACAAATGTGCTGACAGCTTCAATAGAACAAAGGTAATAGGTTTAAAGGTAAACCTATTAAAATAACAAAGGATTTTCCAATGGAAATGGTAAAACCCAGAAGAGCTTGGAGAGACTTATTTCAATACTGAATGAGCACAAATGTCAACCCAGCCTGATATACCCATCAAAACTTTCAGTCATGACCAACTGAAAGAAAAATTTTCCACCATAATAACAACTTGAAGGCTTACATGACCACCAAACCAAACCTTTAAAAATGCTAGAAAAGATACTCAAACTTGAAGAAAAGAACAAGCATATCCAGGAGGACAAAAGGAAATATAAGACCACCACAACCTACAAGCTAAATAATACACTTATGAAAGCCACTAAGCACAAAAAATGTCAGCAATTAAAAGTAATTTCTCCATTATAATGCTAAATGTCAATGGTATTAACTCACCAATCAAAAGACACAGATTACAAACATGGATTAGAATTCAAAACCCATCCATCTGCTGCCTTCAGGAAATACATCTCACCATGAAAGATAGGCACAGTCTAAAAGTAAAAGGTTGGTCAAAAATTCTTCAAGCTAATGGAACCAAGAAATAAGCAGAGGTAGCAATTATGCTATCAGACAAAGTAGATTTCAAGCTAAAGAAAATCATAAGAGATACAGAAGGACACTACATTTCAGTCACAGGAATTCAACAGGAAGACTTCACAATATTGAACATATACTCACCCAAAACAAGAAATCCTAAAACAATAACACTTGGGGATTTCAATACTACACTCTCAACATGGGATAGGTCAACAGGCAAAAAACTCAACAGAGACACATCAGAACTAAATCAAGCCCTTACTGAAATGGGCCTAACAGATCTCTATCAAACCTTCCATCCAAGCACAAAGGAATACACATTTTTCTCAGCAGCCCACAAAACTTTCTCCAAAATAGACGCATATTGGACCACAAAGCAAATCTCCACATATACAGGAAAGTTGAAATTATAGCCTGTGCCCTGTCAGATCACCATCATTTAAAGCTTGACATCCACAACACAATAAATAGCAGAAAATATACTATTTCTTGGAAACTAAACACTATGACGCTGAATGAGAAGTGGGTTCAGGAAGAAATCAAAAAGGATTTTCAAGATTTCCTCAAAGCAAACACTAATGAAAATACAACATATTAAAATCTCTGGGAAACAATGAAAGCTGTCTTCAGAGATGAGTTCTTAATACCTATATCCAAAAAATGGAAACATCACAAGTAAATAACAATACAACTTAAAGCTTTCGAGACACAACAGTAATCCAATCCCAAAAGCAGGAGAGAGATTAGCAAAATCAGGGGAGAAATATCCGAAATTGAGATAAGGAAAATGATACAAAGAATTAACCTGATGAAAAGCTGGTTCTTCAAAAAAATCAATAAGATTGATACATCCCTACCTAAATTAACCAAAAGCAAGAAAGAGAAAAACCAAATTAACAAAATTAAAAATAAAAATGGAGTTATCACAATTGATACCCAAGAAATTCAGAGAATTACAAGATAATATCTCAAAAACTTATACTCCATGAAATTTGATAACACAAAAGAAATGGATGACTGAAGCTCAGGGAAATTTGCGGAAGAAGGGGTGGTAAGATTGTAAGAGCACAAGGATGGGAGGAGTCACAATATGCAAGATACTCCACACAAGTTAGGACCGAAGCAATTATAATAGGACTCTGAATGATCTGCACAATGACCAACATATCATTGACCCCTCCAAGTCTAGCATGGACTAAAGGCACTAGGATCCTTAGAAGCAAGGGATTAACAGTCACAATAGTGTTCCTATACTTAAGGGGAACACAAGAAAGAGTCCTAGGAAATGCCACTGAGTTCTTACACCTCATCAGAGAGGAGGACCCACATGAAAGTTTGATATACACATTAAAGAATGCTTCAGAGATGAGGAGAGGGGGCACTGGGAGAAAGGAAGGGAGGGGGGAAAGGAAGGGAAAAAGGGGGAAGGGAGCAGGGAAGTCCAGGGAGGGGTGGAGGGAGGGAAGGGACCAGAGTAGCTATTTTGTATGAGTGGAAAAATAAATAAATAAATAAATAGATAGATAGATAAATAGATAGATAGATAGATAGATAGATAGATAAAAACCTGAAGAAAAAAAAGAAATGGATGAATTCCTGAGTAAGCACAACTTACCTAAATTGAATCAGGAAATTTTGAAATATTTAAATAGTTGTTTAACAAATGAGGAAATTTATGAAGTAACCTTGAACCTTTGCACCAAAAACTGTCCTGTATCTGATGGATTCATCACAGAATTGTACCAGACATTTAAAGAACAACTAACACCAATACTCCTCAAACTGTTCCATAACATAGCAAAGGAAAGAACACTTCCAAATTCTTTCTATGAAGCTAATATCATAATAATCCCAAAACCTAATAAAGATACACTTAAAGAAAACTATAGGCCATTCTCTTTGATGAACACAGATGCAAAGATTCTCAACAAAGTCTTAGCAAATTAGATTCAAAAATATATCAAAAAGATCATTCACTGTGACCAGGTAGGCTTTATCCCAGGCATACAAGGTTGGTTCAACATATGCAAATCAATAAATGTAATACCCCATAAATGTAATCCATCATATAAACCAATCCAAAGTCCAAGACCACATGATACTCTCAATAGATGCATAAAAAGTTTTTGACAAGATCCAACATCCTTTTATGATCAAAATCCTAGAGACAGTTGGAATGGAAGGAACTTATATCAACATTAAAAAAGCTGCATACAACAACCCAACAGCAAGGATTATACTCAATGGGGAAAAACTTGAAGCATTCCCGCTTCAATAGGAAATGGACAAGGCTGTCTACTCTCACTCACTACTTCTATTCAATATTGTACTTGAAGTCTTAGATAGAGCCATGAGACAACAGAGAGAGATAAAAGGGATTTGAATCAGCAAGGAAGAAGTCAAGATATCACTATTTGCAGATGACATGATCATGAGTGATCCTTAAAACTCCACCAGGAAACTCCTGGAACTAACACATAGGATCAGCAAAGTGGCAGGTTACAAATTAAATATGCAAAAATCAGTGGCATTCCTATACACCAAGGATGAAAAAAGTAAAAAAAAAAAAAAAAAAAAACGTCCTAAGAAAAATAATCCCATTTACTCTAGCCCCTAAAAAAATGAAATACCTTAATATAAATGTTACCAAAGAAGTGAGAGACCTTTATAATGAAAACTTTAAGACCCGAAAGGAAGAAGTTACAGAAGACACCAGAAGGTGGAAAGACCTCCCATGTTCCTGGATTGGCAGAATCAATATCATAAAATGACCATCCTACCAAGAGCAATACACAGATTCAATGCTATACCAATCAAATTCCCAAAACAATTCTTTAAAGAAACTAACCAATCTCAAAATTCATATGAAAGTACAAAGGCCCAGGATACCAAAAACAATCCTGAGTAACAAAAACACTGTTGGAGGTATCATCATACCAAACCTTAGTCTATATTACAAATCCATAGTAATAAAAACAGCCTGGTACTGGCTCCAAAATAGACACGTAGA
This sequence comes from Typhlomys cinereus, assembly GCA_023101885.1. NCBI lineage: Eukaryota > Metazoa > Chordata > Mammalia > Rodentia > Platacanthomyidae > Typhlomys > Typhlomys cinereus. The sequence goes on along the minus strand of JALPQD010000136.1, from coordinate 147,411 downwards.
TCAATGGATAAGGGGTGAAGACTCAGATATAAGCCCACACAATTACAGCCATTTGATCTTTGACAAAGGGGCCCAAAAAATTCAATGGAAAAAGAACAGCATCTTCAACAAATGATGCTGAATTATCTGCATGTAGAAAATTAAAACTGGACCCATACTTATCACCATGCACAAAAATTAATTCCAAATGGATCAAGGACCTTAAAATTAGGTCAGAGACTATAAAAACCCTAGTTGAAAGTGTAGAGAACTTCCTTGAGCTGATTGGACTAGGCCAACAGTTCCTACAGAAATCCAATAGCACAGTCAATACAACCAACTCTCCACAGATGGGATCTTATGAAATTAAAGAGCTTCTGTTCAGATAAAGAGATTGTAACTCAAGCAAAAAGGCAACCCACAGAATGGGAGAAAATCTTCACTAACCACATATCTGATAGAACTCTATTATCCAGAGTGCACACAGTACTTAGAAAACTAAACACCAATGAAACAAATGGGCCAATTAAAAAATGGGCCTTGGAAGTTAAAAGAACCTTTACCAGAGACAAAATTGAAATGTCTAACAAATATCTTAAAAATGCTCCACATCCTTAGCCATCAGGGAAATGCAAATCAAAATGTCCCTCAGATATCATCTCACCCCAGTCAGGATGGCAAAATTCCACAATACAAACACCAAATGGTAGAGAGGATGTGGAGAAAAGAGAACTCTCATACATTGCTGGTGGGAATGCAGGCTTATACAATCACTCTGGCAATCAGTATGGCGATTTCTAAAGTTGAAGATTGACACTATAATACCTACTGTAATCACAAAGATTATAAACAGGAGGGAAGGGGAAGGAGAGCCCCCCAGAAATAAAGAGAGAGGGGATCATGCTTCAATAGAGAAAACAGATCACCATCAAGTATTGCATGTACGTAGCGAGACACCTGGTGAAGCTCACTCTCACTTCCCTTCCTGGTCACTTGTGATTGAACAGGTCGCACCAATCAAGGAGCGTATGGGACTGGCAGGTAGATGATAACCATCCTGCAAATGGAACACTAACCCCCCACACACACTGCTGTGTCCTACTCCTATTTTTCCATCTACTTTTGAACTACTCTTACATTTTGAATCCTACTCCTATTTTTCCATCTACTTTTGAATCTCCTCTTACATTAAGATCTTCATTTAAACAGTCTTTTATTAGGTTATGAAGTGACCTTTGATACCAACTAGGATGCAGCCAAGTGCAAGAAAAGCAAAACTAAAACAACAACACAAATCCATAGTAACCTTAGGATGTGGAGAGAGGGGAACTCTCCTACATTGCTGGTGGGAATGCAGGCTCGAACAACCACTCTGGCGAGCCATCTGGAGAGGGGGGAGGGAGGGAACTGGTTAAAAAATTTTTTAAATGTATAATTACATTTTTAATAAATAAAAAAACAATTATATTGAGTGAAGTATCCCAGACCCAGAAAATTAAGTGTCGTATGTACTCCCTAATAAGTGCCTCCTAGTACCAAACCCACCCAGCCCACCTAGAGACACTCGATGATAAATCTCTGTAATACAGTAGCTGCAAGGAGTATGAATAGGAGGGATGTGGTAGGAGGGCCGCACCAGAAACAAGGAGAGAGGAGACCATGTTACAGCAGAGAAAATAGGCCTCCATCAAGGACTGCAAGTAAGCAATGAGACATCTGGTTAAGTTCACAGAATTTTCGTTCCTGATCACTTACAACCGAGGGGTGTGATCTCACCAGAAGGGGAGGGCATATAGTCTGGAAGATAAGAAGTAACCATTTTGCAAATGGGTGATTGACCCTCCCTCACTGTGGTTTAATATTTTTATTACATCTACCTTTGAATATACTCTTATAACAAGACTGTAATTTAAGAGCTTTTTATCTCTGGCCAGGGGGTGAAATAAAATACCCATCAGGATGGAGTGAAGGGCATTGCAGGAGCAGCAAAACTGCAAAAAAAAAAAAAAATCAACAAACAATAATCCAGAACTTCAGAGACTCTATATCAACCACCTAGAACTAGGCCAGCCTAATCTCTCCCCATGCTGAAGCTCAGGGAAATTTGCGGAAGAGGGGACAGTAAGATTGTAAGAGCCCAAGGATGGGAGGAGCAATGATATGCGTGATACTCCACACAAGTTAGGGCCGAAGCAATCATAATTGGACTTTACATGCCCTGCACAATGTCCCACACACTATTGAACCCACGAAGTCTAGCATTTGCTAAAAGCACGAAGATCCTTGGAGGCTGCATTCCCACCAGCAATGTAGCAGAGTTCCCCTCTCTCCACATCCTCACCAGCATTTGTTGTTGTTTGTATTGTGGATTTTTGCCATCTTGACTGGGGTGAGATGATATCTCAGGGAAGTTTTGATTTGCATTTCCCTGATGGCTAAGGAAGTGGAGCATTTTTTCAGATATTTGTTAGACATTTTAATTTCATCCCTGGTAAAGTTTCTTTTAAGTTCCAGGGCCCATTTTTTAATTGGGCCATTGGTTTCCTTGGTGTTTAGTTTTCTAAGTTCTTTGTGCACTCTGGACAGTAGAGCTCTATCAGATATGTGCTTAGTGAAAATTTTCTCCCATTCTGTGGGTTGCCTTTGAGCTCATGTTACAATCTCTTTATCTGAACAGAAGCTCTTTAATTTCACAAGATCCCAACTATTGAGAGTTGGTAGCAGTGACTGTGCCATTGGATGTCTGTTTAGGAAATGTTGGCCTAGCCCAATCAGCTCGAGGGAGTTCCCTATCCTTTCAACTATGGTTTTTATAGTCTCTGGCCTTAAATCAAGGTCCTTGATCCATTTGGATTTAAGTCTTGTACATGGTGACAAGTACGGGTCCAGCTTTAATCTTCTGCATTTGGAGATCCAGTTTTGCCAGCACCATTTGTTGAAGATACTGTTCTTTTTCCATTGGATTTTTTGGGCCCCTTTGTCAAAGACCAAATGGCTTATATCTGGGTCTTCAATCCTTATCCATTGATCTGTGTGTCCATTTTGGAGCCAGTACCAGGCTGTTTTTACAACTATGGATTTGTAGTATAGACTAAGGTTTGGTATGATGATACCTCCAGCAGTGTTTTTGTTACTCAGGATTGTCTTTGCTATCCTGGGTCTTTTGTGCCTCCCTATGAATTTTGAGATTGTTTGGTCAACTTCTTTGAAGAATTGCTTTGGGATTTTAATTGGTATAGCATTGAATTTGTATATTGCCTTTGGTAGGATGGTCATTTTTACGATGTTGATTCTGCCAATCCAGGAACATGGGAGGTCTTTCCACCTTCTGGTGTCTTCTGCTATTTCTTTCTTTAGGGTTTTAAAGTTCATTATAAAGGTCTTTTACTTCCTTGGTATTTCCTTTTTTTAAGGGCTATAGTAATTGGGCTTGTTTCTCTCAAGGCTTTTTCACTTCTTTCATTCTGGGCATATAGGAAGGCCTCTGGTTTTTGCACATTTATTTTTTATCCTGCCATCCTGCTGAACTTCTCAATTAGTTCCAGGAACTTCCTGGTGGAGTTTTTGGGATCACTCAGGTATAAGATCATGTCATCTGCAAATAGGGATAGCTTGACTTCTTCCTTGCCGATTTGAATCCCTCTTATGTCCCTTTCTTGTCTTATGGCTTCGTCTGGAGATTCTTAAAGAAATTAAAGATTGAAATGCCATATGACCCTGCTATTCCTCTTTTGGGAATAACCCCCCATACAGCAGAGGTTCACCTCGATAGCACAAGCTCAACCATGTTCATAGCAGCACTGTTTACAATAGCAAAGTCATAGGATCAACCCAAATGTCCAACAGTTGACGAGTGGATAAGGAAACTGTGGTACATCTATACAATGGAGTACTACCTAGCCATCAAAAATGATGAATTAGTGGAATTTGCTGGGAAATGGATGTCATTAGAAACAATTATATTAAGTGAAGTATCCCAAACCCAGAAAATTAAGCACCATATGTACTCCCTAATAGGTGGCTCCTAGTACCAAACCCACCCAGCCCACCTTGAGACATTCATAGGTAAATCTATGTATTACCTACAGTAATTGCAAGGACTATGAACAGGAGGGATGGGGTTGGAGGGCCACACCAGAAACAAGGAGAGAAGTTACCATGTTACAGTAGAGAAAATAGTCCACCATCAAGGACTGCAAGTAAGTAATGTGACACCTGGTTAAGTTCATAGACTTTCGTTCCTTATCATTTACAACTAAGGGGGTATGATCTCACCAGAAGGAGAGGGCATATAGTCTGGCAGATAAAAAGTAATCATTTTGCAAATGGGTGACTGACCCCTCCTTCACTGAGGTTTACTACTTTTATTACATCTACTCTTGAATGTGCTTTTATAATAAGACTCTGGTTTAACAGCTTTTTGTCTCTGGCCAGGGGGGTGACATACAGTGCCCAGCAGGATGGAGTAAAGGGCATTGCAGGAGCAGCAAAACTGCAAAAGAAAATCAACAAACCACATCCAGAACTTCAGAGACTCTATATCAACCACCTAGAACTAGGCCAGCCTAATCTCTCCCCATCCTGAAGCTCAGGGACATTTGCAGAAGAGGGGGCAGTAAGAGTGTAAGAGCAAAAAGATTGGAGGAGCAATGATTTCCAAGATACTCCACACAAGTTAGGGCCGAAGCAATCATAATTGTACTTTGCATGCCCTGAGCAATGTCCAACACACTATTGACCTCACAAAGTCTAGCATCTGCTAAAGGCACCAAGATCCTTGGAGGCAAGGGGTTGACAGCCACAGTAGTGTTCCTGTGCTTAAGGGGAACAGCAGAAAGGGTTCAGGGAAATGCCATTGGGTCCTTGTACGTCATCGGAGAGGAGGACCCAGAGGAGAGTTAGGCATACACAATAAAGGACTCTCTGGGAATTGGGGGGGGAGGCACTGAGGGATGGGGAGGGAGGGAGGGGGAGCAGGAGGGTCGGCGGGGAGGAGGAGGGAGGGAGGGAACTTGTCTACCTATTAAGTTTGTATGAGCGGAAATAATAAAAAATGTATTTAAAAAAAAAAAGAAAAAAACATTAAAAAAAGAATATCTCAGGAAAAACAACTACACTCAGTGAGAATCCTAGAGGCAAGTGCCGAGAAGTGAAGTGGCGCTTCCCCACCTGTGGTTTTACCCACTGAAGGGCCACTTACACTATATAGAGCTCTGGTTCCTTACCAGTACAGGCACCCTGAAGGGAACCCTGTGTCCCACACATGCAGATGAGTGAAGGGAGAAGATAGTGGAAGAGTGGGAAGTTAGAGGAGAAGGAGAAAGGGAATGGACAGAAACTCCTTTTACTCGTAAATTTTAAAAATTCTTAATAAAAAAAGAAATCGTTTGCTTAACCAAAGCAAGAAATTTCCAACATCATCGCAACATTTATGTTCATTTGTTTTTCTTTTCTTCATGTTTTGCTGTTTTCATCTTTCCTTTCTTTTTTAATCGTGTGTGTGTGTGCGTGTGCGTGTGCGTGTGTGCGTGCACACGTGCACGCACATAGGAGGGTTCATGCCAGGGTATGCATTTAGACTTCAGAAAACACCTTTTCACAAGTTGTTCCTTGCCTTCCACCTTGCTTATGAGGCAGGGTCTCTCTCCTTTCTGCTGCCTTGCACAGTGTACTCTAAGCTAAGTGGTCTGTGAGCTTCCTGTAGATTTACCTGTCTCCACTTCCAATCTCATCAAAGAAGTGCTAACACGGAAGTTTCTGTGTGGGTTTCAAGGATGGAACTCAAGTTGTCAGGCTTACAAGGTTAAGTGTTTCTACCTTCTGAGTCATCTTTATAGACCTTGTTTTCTTTCATTTGCTTTGCTTTTTTATCTTGTTTGGCTTGACTGACTTGGTTTGGAATGGCTTCTGAGATTGGATCTTGCATATATCCTATTCATTTGTGAAACGATGTATGTACCTAGTGTCACAGTTAGACTTCATAGGTGCTGATAAATTCATGACAAACCAGCTTAAGGGAACAAGTGGTTCATTTTCTCTTATGATAGTCTGGTTACAATTTCTTGTCCAGTTAGTAAGAACAAATTCACCAACACCAAGGGTCATAGTAACTGGCCACACTACATATATTTAGTGGCTAAGAGAGAAGCAAGCCTTACTTGCCAGACCAGCATGTCTAACCAAGTATATAGAAGGATGCCAACATTCTCAAACAGTTCCCTTCATTTTATTCACCTGGCCAGGGACTAGTCCCACCTACCATGGGCTGGGCCTTCTCCACCAACTAGATAATCTCTTCAGGTTTGCTCTGGACTTAACTCAAACTAATTCTCTACAAATGTGCCCAAAGCTCAAACTCTTAACAATCAAGTTGACACCTGTATGCAACTATGACAACTAGCAATCTTGCTTCAGTTTTCTATGTGATGAGATCATAGGCATGTATGTTTCAGCTTAATCATGCCAAATTTTTAGTCCATCAACTGAAAATGTTGAAGTAACAGAAAACCATAAAGAAGATGTATGTTCTAGATTCAAGTTTTCCTGCACATCTCTACAGCCTATGTTTTTTTGTTGTTGTTGTTTTTTAAATTTTTTTATTATTATTTATTACTTATTCAATTGTGCATGTATGCGTGTATGTGCATGTGTGTATGTACGTGTGTGTGTGTAGAACCATGGACGAATTCGGGAACCACCATGGACACCTCCACCTCCTCCTTGTTTACTCTGCCCCGGGATTCACAGGCTCTGCCCTACCAGGACCAGAAACACAGGCCGCCCCTGCTTCAGCCCGTACAGCCTGTGTTTTATTCGTGCTCACAGTGATAAGATACTTAATATTGCTACTATATAATAACATGAAGATGGCCAGAGAAAAATAATATCAAAATTAAAACAAAAACAGCTCTTCTCAAAACATTGAATGAATGAGAAAATGAATGAGTGAGAGCCTTAATGTTATATGATATTAATGAAAAAGAAGTTCTAAAATTTGAAGCACAATGAAAATGAGATAGAATTTCTGGGAAAAAAAATAAAAATACACAAAAAGTCTTATTCCAGGTAAGCCAGTACTGCCTCAGTATCTGAACCAGAATAACAGTAACATGTTGAATGAAATAAATAAACATATGCACAAAATATAGTGGAAGATGAGATAATCACCACTGGAACTCTGAGTCCCAAGACCTGAGGGAGGGGAACATTGGGGATTAAAAATATTCCCTCCAAAAGTCTCACTGCTGAAACCCATGGGAAGTCACCTCCCTTAGGAAGAATAAGTCATAGATATTAAAGGAACATAGATATCTGTTGTGTGGTAAATAAGCCAACCCTCTCCAAGTCATACCATTGATGCCAAGCTTTTGACTACTGATTGCCAAGTATGTCCTGCTCTCTATCCTATCTGCATTTTGATGCACAGAAAACAGAAAATTGCAAGTTAGGTTTGCTAGTTCAGTGAAGAGATACATTTACAAGAGACACATTGCAAGATGGATCTTAGGTGAACCTTTTGGATCTGCCTTGTTTGGATATGCCTTGCACATAAAGTCACATGAGTGGATGGATAGAGACTCGTCTGTAAAAGTAAGAGAATTGGGGAATTCAGGGAGGGGGGAGATGAGAGTTTAAGGAAGAATCTTAACAGTACAGAACCTTCATGTTTATTAATCAGAGGTTGGACTTGATAGAGCCAGCTCTTCAGGAGAACAAATTTGACTAAAATGACATCTGGAGACAAAAGACTACATAGAACAAAGCTTTTCAGCTCCCACTTATTTTAGAAGTGTTTGGCACTTGATACATCAAAAAAACTAAAAATTATCCATTTGGAAAGGAAGGTAAGAACATAATTGAGATCACCAAATTAATGAATTTCATTCCCATCTAAATTGCAAAACCACTGATATTTCCAGCCACATTGTAATCAAATATTTTTTTACTCTCTCCTCATGACTTTTAGGGTACTCTGAATTCTTGGGAGAGAGGAGTTGCTATATTCAAAAAACTTAAAGGAGCCTAAATTTGAAACATGATGTAAAAAAATTATGAGCATTTTTCAGTCTGTGCAATTGTCAAAACAATCATTAAAGATATGACATACTTTGGAACTAATAAATTAGAAAATATTGTTAATTAGAAAGCCTGCCACAAAAAATGTCTGGGCTGGCATTCTGTATTTACATTTGCTTCAATAACAGTTGTGCCAATATTTCCATTTTGGAATATGTAGGCTTAAAAGATAGCTTTCCCTCCATAACAGAAAAGGTCCAGAAAACAGGTTAACAAACTGAGACAAGAATGTAAGCAGAAGATTCTTAAATATTTTCACTGGCTTTACTATGCCTCTCATAAGGGAAGTTAGTGTCTAGCCCAGGAAAGGAAATTTTCATAAAGACTCTCCTTGATCTTTCTAAACATTTTTCAACCAACCTATGACAGAATTCAAGCTGAAAATTTGAAGCATTGAGAGGGGTTCCTATCCTGTCAAGATAGTTTGTCACTTAACACATTTTCCTTTGTATCCAGAGGACTCTACATGGAGACTAATTGATATTAATATTTGTGATCCACTATATCCATCCCTCAGTCAAAAAATAGAGGCATTGGAGGACTCAGAAGGAGATTTGGCATTCACACAAAAAGATGCTCCAGAGGATAGGAAGGAGGAAGGAGAAGGCACTGGAAAAAGGGGAGAGAGGAAGGAGGATGAAAGGAGGGCAAAAGAGGGAGAGTGCAAGGGGGCACTGGGGAGGGGAGAAGGGAGGGAGAGAATGGGGTGCCTATTGAGCTTGTATGATTGTAAAAAAAAATAAAATGTGGGAGAAAAAAAGAGAGAGACAACACCTAGGACAAAACTCTCAAAAATATTAAAATTGTATAACAAACACACTGTCCACTTATTGCCCGTAGACTTTTACATAGACTATGATGCACAAACATTTTCTGATAAAATTATAAATGATAAAGCACATTGACAGCTATTTACATAGACATTTGGACCATCAAACAAACTTTTCCTGAGTTCAAACTTTTGATGAAGATGAGAAATGGGACTTGTTATTTGATATTCCTTTGTCTTCTAGGCATTTTAAGATAATATTGATAGCTCAACAACTGATCCAGAATAAAGGAAAATAAATAATATATATTTCTATTTATTACCTTTTTCTGTGCTCTCACTGTGATGGTTAACATTTTTGTGTCTCATTCAAAACAGTCATATAATTAGAATTCTGACATCAATATTGAGCCATTTTTATCTAAATCTGCAGACACAAGTAAATGAATTTTATATCTTTTGTACATTTTCAAGTGCTGTTATAATCTTCTCAATATGCCTATTGTGCACAATCCTGTCTTTGACTAAGAGCATTCTGAAAGAAAAGTGAGGCACAGTATAGAAATTCAGAGTATCCATCACGTAAAGTATTACTGAACATTTGGAAATATATTGTTCACTTTAAAGGAATCTAAGGAACATAGGGATTTAAAAGGAAGAAGGGGACTGTCTGTAAAGTCATCTTTGTCACCGTTGTTTTCTTTATTTACCACATAGGAAACCATGAATACCTCAGCAGCCAGCAGAGTGACTGAATTCATACTTCTGAGTTTTTCCTGCTCCAAAGAGATTCAAGTCCTCCTCTTCATGTTGTTCTCTGTGTCCTACATCCTGACACTGATGGGAAACGGAGCCATTGTCTGCGCTGTGAAGGTGGACCGCAGGCTCCACACCCCTATGTACTTCCTGCTGGCTAACTTCTCCTTTCTGGAGATCTGCTACATCAGCACCACTGTTCCTAACATGTTAGGAAACTTCCTGTCTGAGACAAAAGCTATCTCTTTCACGGCCTGCTTCCTCCAGTTCTATTTCTTCTTTTCTTTTGGCATCATGGAGACACTCCTATTGCCCTTAATGGCTTTTGACCGATACCTGGCCATCTGCCGACCCCTCCACTATCCTACCATTATGACCAATAGAGTCTGCTTAAACTTGGTGGCCAGCTGCTGGGTGACAGCTTTCCTCTGCTATCCTCTCCCTATCTATTTTATCACTCAGCTCCCATTTTGTGGTCCCAATATCATCGACCACTTTGTCTGTGACCCTGGTCCTCTTCTGGCCTTATCCTGCTCACCAGCACCTGGAATTCAACTTGCCTGCTCCTTAATAAGCTCACTTATTATTTTCATCACCTTTTTCTTCATCCTTTCATCCTATACTCTGGTTCTCAGGGCAGTGTTCCGTGTCCCTTCAGCAGCTGGCAAACGTAAAGCTTTTTCTACCTGTGGGTCCCATCTAATTGTCATGTCTCTGTTCTATGGAACCATAATGATTATGTACATCAGCCCAAACTCTGGAAACCCAGCCGGGACACAGAAGATTGTGACCTTGATATACTCCTCAGTGACTCCACTTATAAACCCATTGATCTACAGTCTCCGGAATAAGGATGTGAAGGCTGCCTTCAGAAAAATTCATATAAATTCAAGATTAGTCAAAATTAGAGTTCATGAGTAGCTGGTTTCCACATATCTTTCCCCATTTTCTTCATCTAATCTTTAAATAGAGCTTTATTTTTTTGTAGAGACAAAGACTCAAAAATCTTTTCTGTGAAATATTTTTTTAAAATACCTAGTTAAATCAGACATTGAATTCAATATGATTTAATATGTGTTGCTCTGAATTAAATGTCCTGTGTATCTTTACACTCTTCTACCATGGAGATTACTGATGTAGTTTTTCACTTCATAATCTTTTTGAATATCATAAGGCCTCACTTATACTGGGTGTTTCTAGCATAATGGTGTCTACCCTAATGCTAGCAGAGGAACAGAGTATCAAGTTAGCTCAAATAAATGGAATTTACTCCCTCTCATTAAATCATAACAGCCAAAATTTTATTGAAACCCATATGAAGTGACTAACAATTTAGTACCCTGTTTTAAGCATAGATTCTTAGAAATTTTTAGGACTTCTGCCAAATTTCCTGCATCAGAATAAATCTCTATTTTTTTCTGATTCAGCTGCACCAATACTAGTTCAAAGATATGACACCAGCAACCATTTTAAACAAACATATTTTATAGGCAAAAAAAGAGTAGAAAAATTTTCATTCATTTTAACACAAGGGTCAGAAGTGACATCATGAGCGAGCCAAGCGTTCCTGATGCAGCTGCACCCGTCCCTTTTCTTAGGCAACATCCAAGATCACTGTTCTAAAATAAAATCGTCCCACCTATGCAAGATAATTTAAAATACATGCAGTGCCAGGAGGTAGGTCAGTTGGTGGCATGTTTATCTAACATTCACTGAGTTCTGAGTTCTGTCCCTAACATCATACAAACTGAGCGTGCTACAATTCCAGGATTTAGGAAATGTAGGCAGAAGCATCAGAAGTTCAAGGTAAACTACAACTACATATTAAATTCAAAAGCAGCCTAATATAGAACAGACCTTGTCTCAGAAACAAAGGAGTACATGAAAATAAGTTTAACTTTTCAAAGATCAACATGTGATGGAATATTTTGAGGGGTCAATTTGGAAGAAAGGATGTTTGAATCGAATGTTTAATACAAAAGAGGCAATAGTAAAGGAGGAAAACAATCCAATAAGATACCAATAAGATAGAAAATTATGACAATTTTAATGGCTGTTCCAGGAGAATTTGCCCACCTATTTGGGATTGGGGCCCATGTACTTTAGTTGTTTTACAATTGCTGCAGCAACTGCCCAGGCATATGTTATTATAGGCAAACTTTATAAAAATTCTACAGCTCATTCTCTCTCTCTCTCTCTCTCTCTCTCTCTCTCTCTCTCTCTCTCTCTCTCTCTCTCTCACACACACACACACACACACACACACACACACAAAGATATACAAATAAAAGGGACCCTTACTGGAAAGAAGGTTCTCAGTGGGAGAAGGAGGAGGCATGAGATTGGGTAATATGAAGAGAAATGACAAATATTTTATATACATGCACAAAACTTTCAAAGAGTAAAAAAAGAAATTTAAAAATCCAATCACTTTTTTACAAGTGTAAATTTGAATCTGGAGGGTAGCCACTAGAGTTTCCAGACTCTTGTCACCTTTTTTTTGATATTGTATTTTTTTAATTTATTTCTTCCACTCGTATAAAGTTGATAGGTACCCCATTCCCTTCCCTCCCTCCACCCCTCCCTAGATTCCCTTACTCCCTTCCCCTCTTTCCCCTTCCCTTCCCCCCCCCTCCCTCTCCTTCTCCCAGTGCCCTCTCCTCCCCGCCCCCATTCCTGGAGCATCCTTTAGTGTGCATGTCAAACTTCCCTCTGAGTCCTCCTCTCTGATGAGGTGTAAGGACTCAATCTTTGCCTAGAGCTCTTTTTTGTGTTCCCCTTTAGTATAGGAACATTATTGTGGCTGTTTATTGCTTGCCTCTAAGGATCGTAGTGCCTGTGATCCATGCTAGACTTTGGGGGTTCAGTGATATGTTGGTCACTGCACAGGTCATGCAAAGTCCTATTATGATTACTTCGGTCCTAACTTGTGTGTAGTATCTTGCATATCGTTGCTCCTCCCCATCTTTAGGCTCTTACAATCTTACCGCCCCCTCTTCGCAAATTTCCCTGAGCTTTAGGATGGGGAGAGATTAGGTTGGCCTGGTTCCAGGTGGTTGATGTAAAGTCTCTTTACAGAGACATGTGAAAAATTACAGGAAATGAGACAGTTTATTAAAAGAAAGGTACAGACAGCCTTGAGGTGTGCCAGACCTGGCCTGTGGCCCAGCTCTAAGAGGAAAGTGAAGGACTCCGTATGGCTTTCTCCTGACCATTCTATATTACTTGTCTCTAGCTTTTCTTCAGCAAACTTCTTTGAATAAATTAAGCTCCCATAGACTAAGGGCTTCCATCCATCACTTCTCCTGCCATTCATATATTTGTCTCTGGAATCTTCTCTACCCTATTTTCCTCCATCAATTCTTCCCTGGGAACTGTGGTCCCAGACATGTTTGGAGGGACATAATATTTTCTACAGCTGTTTCTATGAATATATTAGACATAAATCTCACCAATAGTGACCACAGAACTTTTCCCTATTCTGTCCATTTGGGTTGGAGTGTCAGCACCTTTACTCGTAATGACTGGTAGTCATCATTAGATTCCAGAAGACACAAGCTAAGTTATTATATTTAGGATACAAGACTCAAATGCACAACTAGAGCCAAAACTATGAGCAATGGAGTTTCCAGGACCATTATACCCTATAGCTAAATCCTCAGATACCCAGACAGCACTGAGTCATGAGTCTTGAGAGATACTAGAGTTCGTTTGAGTATGTCTTAATCGCTTCCTCCAGTTTTATAAGATTTTGTATATTATTAACTCAAAAGCAGCATGTTTTATCAAACATTGCACAAATCCCTCCTGCCTGGGATGCCAGAATAGCTAAGGGACTGCAATTTTGTAGGACCATCTGTGTAAATGTCAAATCTTTCTTGTGTCTACATGGTAATTAAAATGGTCTGCCACAGCTGTTGTAGTGCCAAGGATAAGTTTCAAATTCTCCTTTCCAAAGTGGAAACACTCTCGTGGTATACTCCATCTGATCCTGATCATTACAGTACTGGAATGTCAACATTTAGGCCATTAAACTCAGAAAAATTTGTAACCCTAGGGCTGTATCTCTCTCTTTTTCCTCCTACTATAAGGAGGGTATAAAAAAGAAAGTCTCAAGAAAGGATTCCATTGAAATGTTGGTGGGGGTTACATTTAAATAGGTAGATTACTTTATATAGTGCGCCAGTTGGATCTAGGGCTCAATATGATCATTGAGAACTGAGCCTTTGGGCACACCAATGAAGAATTAGTAGTTAAGTAAAAGGCTGAGCAAGCCTGTGAAAGATTATCTAACTGATGTGTAAAGACCTAGACCATGGTGGGTGAAACCATTCTCTTGGCAGGTGGAGAAACAGGAGAACTGGTTCACTATTTTGGCAGTTTGACATACAGGCATACAAGTAAAAAAGCATGCTCCTTTCTTAGTTCTTGTTATAAGTGTGATATGATGAGTTCCCTTGGTTCTTGATGTTAGTGCAAACTATCCTGCCATACTGATAAAGTACCAAGTATCATAAGTTGGGATAAAGCCCTTTTACTGTTTTGGGTCCTCTATTCATATCAAAAACATAAAAAAAAACTGCAACAAATAGTAGAGTTACTTTCACAACATTAATTCTTTTAGGTAGACCTTCCATCTTCTATCTCGTCCTTTCATAGTTAAGCACAGGTGTCAACTTGACAGTTGAGTGTTTGAGCTCTGGGCACATTTGTAGAGAATTAATGGTAGAGTTAAGCCCTGCAAACCTGCAGGAGATCGTCTAGCTGATGGGGAAGGCCCAGCCCATGGTGGGTGGGACTAGGCCCTGTAATAAAATATAGAGAACTGATTGAGAAAGTTGGCATCCTTGTGTATACTTGGCCAGACATAGTGGTCTAGCAGGTAAGGATTGTCCCTCTCTCAGCCACTATGTGGTAATGGTTTGGGCAGTTCCCTCAGCCCTGGTATTGGTGCATGCTCTCTCATCAAGCTGGACTATAAACTGTAACCAGACTACAGTAAGAAAATAAACCCCTTATTCCCTCAAGCCATTTGATGGTGATTTATCAGCAGCCATGCAGGTAAACTGCAACATGTCCCATTTCTTTTTAGAAGGTTTTAAAACTTTCATTGTAGAAATCCTTCACCTCAGACTTAGTTTTATTCTTAGGTGTTTCATTTTCTAAAAGTCAGGTCTAAAGAATTTTTTACACTCTGGGTCTTTTATTGAGTTAACTTTCACATCTATTAAGCCATGAATTCACAGGGAATGGGTTCCAGCAGCTCAGGCTCCCTTCCATTTGTTCTCACAAAATGTGCTTCTCTAAGTGGGAGCAGGCTGGCGCTTGAGCTGAACGCAGGTTCCTTTCTCTTTGGCTCCTTGTTTTTCTGATCATTCTCTTTCACCCATTTTAGGAAACTATCTCAGCTTTTAGAGTTAATATGTTCAATACGCATATTAATTCTTTTGGCAAGAATCTTGCCCTTAACTTGTTTGTTCACCACAATACCAACAGCACGCTGTGTAACGTTGTAGATTCTTCCAGTTTTGCCATGGTAGCATTTATGAAGCATTCTTTTTTGAACAGTACACATTCCCTTGATGTCCACAATATCACCCTTCTTATAGATGCACATATATGTAGCCAAAGGAACAACTCCATGTTTTCTGAAAGGGCGAGAGAACATATATCTGGTTCCTCTCCTCTTTCCCTTTGTGTTTGTCATTTTGGTAAATTACTGGAAGATGGCAGTCCAGCCGAAAAGAGAGATCTAAAGATTTTAAACAGAGTTTCTGGAGCCTTTTTATGTAATATCATATCATCTTTAAATAAGTATACTCTGATTACTTCATTTTCTATTTGTACCCCTACTACTGTCCTCTTTCTGTTTTACTGCTATAACTAAAACCATATAATAAAGAATAAAGAATAAGAATAAAGAAAGTGGAAACCTTTGTCCTGCTCCTGATTTCAGTGAAAATAATTTTGTTTTTTCTTCAGTCTGTAGCTTTGTTGAATATATTCTTTAATGCGTTGAGGTATTTTTTAATTTTTTTTCTCTGTTAAGTTTTTTTTATTAATACATTTTTATTATTATTTCAGGTCATACAAACTTAATAGGTACACCAGTTCCCTCCCTCCCTCCTCCTCCCCCGTAACCCTACTCTCCCTCCCCACCACTCTCCCTCCCCATCCCCCAGGGCCTCCCGCCCCAATTCCCAGAGAGTCCTTTCTTGTGCATACCTGATTTTCCTCTGGGCCCTCCTCTCCGATGACGTACAAGGACCCAGTGGCCTTTCCCTGAACCCTTTCCCATGTTCCCCTTAGGTACAGGAACACTTCTGTGGCTGCCAATCCTTTGCCTCCAAGGATCTTGGTGCCTTTAGCAGATACTAGACTTTGTGAGGTCAACAGTGTGTTGGACAATGTGCAGGGCATGCAAAGTCCAATTATGATTGCTTCAGCCCTAACTAGTATGGAGTATCTTACATATCATTGCTCCTCCCATCCTTTTGCTCTTACACTCTTACCGCCCCCTCTTCCGCAAATTTCCCTGAGCTTCAAGATGGGGAGAGACTAAGCTGGCCTAGTTCTAGGTGGTTGATATAGAGTCTCTGAAGTTCTGGATTGTGGTTTGTTGATTTTCTTTTGCAGTTTTGCTGCGCCTGCAATGCCCTTCACTCCATCCTGGTGGGCATTGTATGTTACCCCCTGGCCAGAGACAAAAAGCTGTTAAACTAGAGTCTTGTGATAAAAGCACATTCAAAGGTAGATGTAATAAAAGTGGGAAACCACAGTGAGGGAGGGGTCCATCACCCATTTGCAAAATGGTTACTTTTTATCTGCCAGACTATATGCCCTCCTCTTCTGGTGAGATCATACCCCCTCAGTAGTAAATGATCAGGAACAAAAGTCTGTGAACTTAATCAGATGTCTCATTACTTATTTGGGTCCTTGATGGAGGTCTATTTTCTCTGCTGTAACATGGTCCCTTCTCTCCTTGTTTCTGGTGTGGCCCTCCTACCCCATCCCTCCTGTTCATAATCCTTGCAATTACTGTCTCTAGGTGGGCTGGGTGGGTTTGGTACTAGGAGCCACCTATTAGGGAGTACATACGGCGCTTAATTTTCTGGGTCTGGGATACTTCACTTAATATAATTGTTTCTAATGACATCCATTTCCCGGCAAATTCCAGTAATTCATCATTTTTGATGGCTGAGTAGTACTCCATTGTATAGATGTACCACACTTTCCTTATCCACTCGTCAACTGTTGGACATTTGGGCTGATTCCGTGACTTTGTTATTGTAAACAGTGCTGCTATGAACATGGTCGTGCTTGTGCTATCGAGGTGAACCTCTGCTGTATGGGGGGTTATTCCCAAAAGTGGAATAGCAGGGTCATATGGCATTTCAATCTTTAATTTCTTTAAGAATCTCCAGACGGCTCGCCAGAGTGGCTGTATGAGCCTGCATTCCCACCAGCAATGTAGGAGGGTTCCCCTCTCTCCACAGTCTCTCCAACATTTGTTGTTGTTTGTATTGAGGATTTTTGCCATCCTGACTGGGGTGAGATGATATCTCAGGGAAGTTTTGATTTGCATTTCCCTGATGGCTAAGGAAGTGGAGCATTTTTTCAGATATTTGTTAGACATTTTAATTTCATCCCTGGTAAAGTTTCTTTTAAGTTCCAGGGCCCATTTTTTAATTGGGCCATTGGTTTCCTTGGTGTTTAGTTTTCTAAGTTCTTTGTGCACACTGGACAGCAGAGTTCTATCAGATGTGTGGTTAGTGAAGATTTTCTCCCATTCTGTGGGTTGCCTTTGAGCTCGCGTTACAATCTCTTTATCTGAACAGAAGCTCTTTAATTTCACAAGATCCCAACTGTTGAGAGTTGGTAGCAGTGACTGTGCCATTGGATGTCTGTTTAGGAAATGTTGGCCTAGCCCAATCAGCTCGAGGGAGTTCCCTATCCTTTCAACTATGGTTTTTATAGTCTCTGGCCTTAAATCAAGGTCCTTGATCCATTTGGATTTAAGTCTTGTACATGGTGACAAGTACGGGTCCAGCTTTAATCTTCTGCATGTGGAGATCCAGTTTTGCCAGCACCATTTGTTGAAGATGCAGTTCTTTTTCCATTGCATTTTTTGGGCCCCTTTGTCAAAGACCAAATGGCTGTAACTTTGTGGGCTTATATCTGGGTCTTCAAACCTTATCCATTGATCTGTGTGTCTATTTTGGAGCCAGTACCAGGCTGTCTTTATAACTATGGATTTGTAGTGTAGACTTAGGTTTGGTAGGGCAATACCTCCAGCTGTGTTTTTGTTACTCAGGATTGTTTTTGCTATCCTGGGTCTTTTGTGCCTCCATATGAACTTTGAGATTGTTTGGTCAACTTATTTGAAGAATTGCTTTGGGATTTTGATTGGTATAGCATTGAATCTGTATATTGCCTTTGGTAGGATGGTCATTTTTACAATGTCGATTCTGCCAATCCAGGAACAAGGGAGGGCTTTCCACCTTCTGGTGTCTTCTGCTATTTCTTTCTTTAGGGTTTTAAAGTTTTCATTGTAAAGGTCTTTTACCTCCTTAGTTAGGTTTATACCAAGGTATTTCATTTTTTTAGGAGCTATAGTAAATGGGCTTGTTTCTCTCAAGGCTTTTTCACTTCTTTCATTCTGGGCATATAGGAAGGCCTCTGATTTTTGCACATTTATTTTGTATCCTGCCACCCTGCTGAACTTCTCAATTAGTTCCAGGAGCTTCCTGGTGGAGTTTTTGGGATCCCTCAGGTATAAGATCATGTCATCTGCAAATAGGGATAGCTTGACTTCTTCCTTGCTAATTTGAATCCCTCTTCTGTCCCTTTCTTGTCGTATGGCTTCAGCTAAGACTTCAAGTACAATATTGAATAGAAGTGGTGAGAGTAGACACCCTTGTCTAGTTTCTGATCGAAGTGGGAATGCTTCCAATTGTTCCCCATTGAGCATAATCCTTGCTGTGGGCTTGTTGTATACAGCTTTTACTATATTGATAAGGTTCCTTCCATTCCTACTGTCTCTAGCGTTTTGATCATAAAAGGCTGTTGGATCTTGTCAAAAGCTTTTTCTGCATCTATCGAGAGTATCATGTGGTCTTGGACTTTGGACTGGTTTACATGATGAATTACATTTATTGATTTGCGTATGTTGAACCAACCTTGTGTGCCGGGGATGAAGTCTACTTGGTCCCCGTGAATGATCTTTTTGATATGTTTTTGAATCCGATTTGCTAAGACTTTGTTGAGAATCTTTGCGTCTGTGTTCATCAGAGAGATCGGCCTATAGTTATCTTTTTTTAAGTGAATCTTTATTAGGTTTTGGGATTAAAACGATATTAGCTTCATAGAAGGAATTTGGTAGTGTTCCTTCCTTTGCTATTTGATGGAACTGTTTAAGGAATATTGGTATTATTAACTCCTTAAATGTCTGGTAGAACTCTGTGCTGAATCCGTCTGGTCCAGGACATTTTTTGGTGGGAAGATTTGAGATTACTTCTTCAATTTCCTTGTATGTTATAGGACTATTTAAATAATTCACAACTTCCTGATTCAATTTAGGTAGGTTGTGTTTACTTAGAAATTCATCCATCTCTTTTGTGTTGTCAAACTTCACAGAGTACAAGTTTTTGAAATATGATGTTATAATTCTCTGGATTTCTTGGGTATCAGTAGTGATAACTCCATGTTCATTTCTGATTTTGTTAATTTGGGTTTTCTCTCTCCTGCTTTTGGTTAATTTAGCTAGGGGTGTATTATTCTTATTGATTTTTTCAAAGAACCAGCTTTTTGACTGGTTCATTTTTTCTATCGTTTTCTTAATCTCAATTTCAGATATTTCTCCCCTTATTTTGCTAATCTCCTCTCTTCTACTACTTTTGGGATCAGATTGCTCTAGTTTCTCTAAAGCTTTAAGCTGCATTGTTAAGTTGTTTATTTCTGATGTTTCCATTTTTTTGATGTAGGCATTAAGAGCTATGAACTTACCTCTTAGAACAGCTTTCATTGTGTCCCAGAGATTTTGGTAAGTTGTATTTTCGTTATCATTCACTTTCAGGAAATCTTGAATTTCCTTTTTAATTTCTTCCTGAATCCAGTTCTCATTCAGCATCATATTGTTAAGTTTCCAGGAGTTAGTGTATTTTCTCTTGTTTGATGTGTTGTAGATGTCCAGCTTTAGGATGTGGTGGTCTGATAGGGCATAGGTTAGAATTTCAACTTTCTTGTATAGATGTAGATTCGTTTTGTGGCCCAATATGTGATCTATTTTGGAGAAAGTTCCGTGTGCTGCTGAGAAAAATGTGTATTCTTTGGTGCGTGGGTGAAAAGTTCAATAGAGATCTGTAAGGTCCATTTCTTTAAGGGTTTGATTAAGTTCCAAAGTGTCTCTGTTAAGCTTTTGACCTGTTGATCTATCCCATGTTGAGAGGGCGGTGTTGAAGTCCCCAAGAATTATCGTTTGGGGGTTGATTTCTTGCTTTAGACGCTGTAGGGTTTTCTTAATGAATGTGGAGGGGCCCGTATTGGGTGCATATATGTTCAGTATTGTGAAGTCTTCCTGGTGAATTGTACCTGTGACTAAAATGTAGTATCCATCTGTGTCTCTTATAATTTTCTTTGGTTTGAAGTCCACTTTGTCTTGATATCATAATGGCTACCCCTGCCTGTTTTCTGCTTCCATTTGCTTGTAGAATTGTTGACCAGCCTTTTATTTTTAGAGCGTGCCTATCTTTTGTGGTGAGATGGGTTTCCTGCAGGCAGCAGATTGATGGATTGTGATTTTTTAATCCAAGTTTGTAATCTGTGTCTCCTGATCGGTGAGTTAATTCCATTAACATTTAGTGTTATAATTGAGAAACTATTTTTAATTCCAGACATTTATTATGTTTAGTAGTTTTTATAAGTATATTGTTTCGCTTTTAATGGTGTTATATTTGCCTTCTGCTCTCCTGGATATGCCTGTTTTTTCTTCACACTTGAGTATCATTTCTAGTATTTTTTGAAGGCCTGGTTTGGTGGACATGTATCCCTTCTAGTTGTCTTTGTGCTGGAAGATTTTTCTTTCTCCCTCAATCATGACTGATAGCTTTGCAGGGTAAATCAGCCTGGGTTGACATTTTTGCTCATTCAATACTTGAAGTATGTCTCTCCAAGCTCTTCTTGCTTTTACTGTTTCGACTGAGAAGTCATTTGTTATTTTAATAGGTTTACCTTTAAAAGTGACTTTTTTTTCTCCCTTGAAGCTCTCAGCACCAGTTCTTTATCTTGAATGTGGAGTGTTTTAACTATTATTTGCCATGGCGTGCTTCTGTTTTGGTCGTATCTGTTTGGGGTGCGGAATGCCTCTTGTATATGGATGGGCCTCTCTTTTTTTAGATGAGGAAAGTTTTCCTTGATGATCGTTTGAAAATTTCCTCA
Source organism: Typhlomys cinereus (assembly GCA_023101885.1). Classification (NCBI taxonomy): domain Eukaryota; kingdom Metazoa; phylum Chordata; class Mammalia; order Rodentia; family Platacanthomyidae; genus Typhlomys; species Typhlomys cinereus. The sequence goes on along the minus strand of JALPQD010000136.1, from coordinate 126,395 downwards.
GGGGTGGTATTTTGAGATTCTTGCTCTGGTATTCCATGAATACGCATGTTAGACTTCTTCAGGGTGTCCCATATCTCTTGGATATTTCTTTTAAGTATCTTTTTGGCTTTAACAACCTCTTCCATTGAGCTGGTTAGTACTCCTACTTTATCTTCAAGGTCTGAAACTCTGTTTTCTGCTTCATTAGTTCTGTTGATAAGACTCTCTGTGGCGTTCTGGGTTGAAGATAACTTGTCTTGTAGCTCAGTTTTAAACTCTTCTTGAGTCTGTTTTAACTGCTCTATGCCAGTTTTTGTTTCTTGCACTGTTTTTCTCAACTCCTCCAAATGTCTGTTGTGTTCCTCTTCAAAGCGATTGATTCGATTATGTAATTCCTCCCGGATTTCCTCTTTCATAGTATTGAACATGGTAATGATCATATTTTGAAAGTCGTTATCCTGGGTCAGGTTTTCTTGGCCTTTTTCCGTGGGTTTGTTCTGGTTGGAGTCTAACATTATGGGATTAATTTCTTCAGTGGGAAATTTGTTTACTTGAGTGTTGCTTCTCATGGATTTGCACTTTGACTTTGGCATTGTCGTTTTAACTCTTAAGATCTTTCAATTTCACTAAACTGAATTATTTGGCCTGGAGTTCTTGGGGTGAGCAGGGACAGAGCTTACCTACCTAGTTCACGGGATAGGCCCGGCTGGACCCGGAGTGTCCCGACTAACTGAGGGGGTGGGGAATGGGAGGATGGGGGGTTCGGCATGGAGCTATGTAACCCGAGGGCAGCTGGGGCGGGGCCGGGCGCAGGGGGAGGTCCATCCTCTTCCCTTGGCCCTGCGCGAGGCTCCGGCCGGACGGCGGGAGTCGGAGCCGGGTTCCTTTGGGCTGACCTGGGGTTCTGGTGGGCGGGCATGGACGGAGACTTACCTAGGTCGCGGGGTGAGGCCCGGCTGGACTGCGCACGCGCGCCTTAATTTATTTTTTAAATATTTTAAATTCCTAGTTTTACATGTTCCTTGCCTCCCTCTTTCCCCCTCCCTTTCTCCATCCCTTCCCTCCCTTCAAGGGTCCATTCTGCTCCCTCCTACTTTCCTGTCCTTTAGCTTTATGGATCTTAGGGTTCCTTTTGTATCATCTGCTCTAGTGGGAATTCAGGCCTCTGTTATAGACCTTCCTTGGATGGACCACTGATATTGGTAATCCTCTACCTCTGTCTGATCCTTTCCCCTCAGGGTCCTACTGCCTGAAACTTTTTATCCTGAGATCCACACCAGTCCATGGAAGCATGTTGACATGTCAGCCACTGTGCAGGTCTGATAAGGTCAAGTCCCATTGCTATGAATTCCTGGTTGAGTTAAGCCCAGAGCTGCAGCTACCCTATCATGTGTGAAGTGTCCTGTCCAATGAGGGACCTCCCCATCATTAGGCTCTTATAGTCTTATGGCCCCCTCTTCTGAAAAGTTCTCTGAGCCACCAGAGGGAGAGTGATTTGGCTGGTCTGTTTCCAGGTGAACATTGTTGGGTCACCGAGTTCTGTATTCTGGTTGTTTTTTGTTGTCTATTTCAAAACCCAGATAGGATGCAGCCTTGTGCAATACAGGGATACCAAAATGGACAACATAGAGGTATGTTCTTTTTATTCATCATTTTTTTAGGACTTTTTCTTCATCTTTTTTTTAATTTTATTTTTTATTTCTTCCACTCATACAAAGTTGATAAGTACCCCGTTCCCCTCCCTCCCTCCACCCCTCCCTGGATCTCCTTGCTCCCTCCCCACCTGTTCCCTTTCCTTCCCCCCCCTTTCCTCCTTTTCTCCCAGTGTCCCGTCCTCCCCCCATTTCTGGAGCATCCTTTAGTGTGCATGTCAAACTTCCCTCTGAGTCCTCTCTGATGGGGTGTAAGGACTCAGTGGCATTGCTAGAGCTCTTTGTGTGTGTGTGTGTTCCCCTTTAGTATAGGAACACTATTGTGGTTGTTAATCCCTTGCCTCTAAGGAAGCTAGTGCCTGTGATCCATGCTAGACTTTGAGGGTTCAATGATATGTTGGTCATTGCGCAGGTCATGCAAAGTGCTATTATGATTACTTTGGCCCTAACTTGTATGGAGTATCTTGCATATCATTGCTCCTCCCCATCTTTAGGCTCTTCAATCTTACCGCCCCCTCTTCCGCAAATTTCCCTGAGCTTTAGGATGGGGAGAGATTAGACTGGCCTGGTTCCAGGTGGTTGATGTATAGTCTCTGATTTTCCGAAATATGGTTTGATGATTTTTTTTCAGTTTTGCTGCTCCTGCACCGCCCTTGGCCTTGGCTCCATCCTGATGGGTTTTGGATGTCACCCCCTAGCCAGAGATAAAAGGATGTTAAAATAGAATCTTATTATAAGAGTATATTCAAAGATAGAGGTAAGGTCAAGTCCCATTGCTATGAATTCCTGGTTGAGTCAAGCCCAGAGCTGCAGCTACCCTATCATGTGTGAAGTGTCCTGTCCAATGAGGGACCTCCCCATCATTAGGCTCTTATAGTCTTATGGCCCCCTCTTCTGCAAAGTTCCCTGAGCCATCATTTGAAGGAGACCATTTGAAGGATGGTTACCTTCTATCTGCCAGACTCTATGCCCTCCTTTTCTGGTGAGATCATACCCCATCAGATGCAAGTGACCAGTAAGGAAAGTCTGTAAGCCCAACCAGATGTCTCATTACTTAGTTACAGTCCATGATGGTGGCCTATTTTCTCTGTTATAGCATGGGACCCGCCAGAAACAAGGAGAGAGGGGATCATGCTACAACTTTTCTTCATCTATTGAAATAAGATGTGATTTCTGTCCCAAAGTGTGGTGTGTTTATCCATTTACACTGAAAGTTACATTCATTGACTTGTATATGTTGATTTTATCCCTAAATCTTCTAAATGAGACAGACTTCATCTTACTGAATGATATATTGATACAAATTAAGAGTTTTTCCATCTATGTTATCTATGTTCATCAAGGAACTTAGCCTATAATTCCACCTCTGACTCCTACCAGTGTAGAATAGCTGGCATTCTCTCTCTCTCTCTCTCTCTCTCTCTCTCTCTCTCTCTCTCTCACTCTCTCTCTCTCTTTTACTTTCACCCTCACTCTCTCTCAATACTTGTTTCATAAAAAGAGTTGGTAGGGTTTTTTTATCAGTGAATCTATATAGACATAAATTTTATTAAGCCAGATTATTTTTTAACATTTTTATTATTATTTCCGCTCATACAAACTTAATAGGTACACCAGTTCCCTCCCTCCCTCCTCCTCTCCCCGACCCCCCTGCTTCCCCTCCCATCACCCTCCCTCCCATCCCCCAGTGCCTCCCCCCACAATCCCAGGAGAATCTTTAATGTGCATGCCAGACTCTCCTCTGGGCCCTCCTCTCTGATGACGTACAAAGACCCAGTGGCATTTCCCTGAACCCTTTCCTGTGTTCCCCTTAAGCATAGGAACACTACTATGGCTGTCAATTCCTTGCCTCCAAGGATCTTGGTGCCTTTAGCAAATGCTAGACTTTGTGGGTTCAATAGTGTGTGGGACATTCCGCAGGGCATGCAAAGTCCAATTATGATTGCTTCGGCCCTAACTTGTGTGGAGTATCTCGCATATCATTGCTCCTCCCATCCTTGTGCTCTTACAATCTTACTGCCCCCTCTTCCACAAATTTCCCTGAGCTTCAGGATGGGGAGAGATTAGGCTAGCCTAGTTCTCGGTGGTTGATATAGAATCTCTGAAGTTCTAGATTATGGTTCGTTGATTTTCTTTTGCAGTTTTGCTGCTCCTGCAATGCCCTTCACTCCATCCTGATGGGTATTGTATTTCACCCCTTGCAGTCCTTGATGGAGGCCTATTTTCTCTACTGTAACATGGTCCCCTCTCTCCTTGTTTCTGGTGTGACCCTCCTACCCCATCCCTCCTGTTCATAATCCTTCCTGCAATTACTGTAGACATTACTGAGATTTATCTTTCAGTGTCTCTAGGTGGGCTGGGTGGGTTTGGTACTAAGAGCCACCTATTAGGGAGTATATACGGTGCTGAATTTCCTGGGTCTGGGATACTTCACTTAATATAATTGTTTCTAATAACAAGCCAGATTATTTTTATCTCTACTTCAATCTCATTGATTGTTTTGATTCTGTTTAAATTGTTAATCTCATATTGGTTTAATTTTAGTTGGCACCTGAGTCTAGCAATTAATTCATTTCTAGAGATTTTCCAACCTTGTGAAACATAGGTTTTTAGAATGTGTACTAATTTTTTTTAATATCACATATCTGTTATAATGGTCTTTTCATTACTAATTTTGTTAATTAGGGTTTTCATTTCTTTGGTAAGTTTTGATAAGGGTTTATCTAGGTTATCTTTTCAAAGAATCAACTCTTCCTTTCATTTGTTCTTCATTATATTTTTTCATTCCATTTCATTAACTTCTGTGCTGATATTGGTTTGCTTTCCTTCTATTGATTTTGGGTTTGACTTGTTCTTATTTTTCCAACACCTTAAAGTACATCATTAATTTATTTGCGATCACTTTGAGTTCATGAGTGTAAACATTTGGAACTACAAATTTTCCTTTTAGGATTGTCTTCATTGTTTCCCATATATTTTGGTGAGTTGTGTTTTTATTATAATTCAATTTGAAAAATGTTTAAATATCTTTTTATTGTTTGATGACCCATTATTATTCAAGAATGTGTATTTCATCCTCCACGATTTTGTATATATTATGAATTTCTTCTCCTGTTCTCTCTAGATTTATGCCATGTAGTCAGATGGTGAAGTGTTAACCTTCAAGATGTTTTCCTTTTGCATCTTATAACAGTTTCTGCTGCTTTCTGCTTCTGTAACATATTTTGCCCAGCTGCAGCAGCAGGACCCTAAGCCACCTGAAATGGAGGAAGGATTGGGGAATGTTTGGATAAGAATTCTCAAGGTCAAACTGTCACACTGTGCAAAAAAGTGAAATAAAGAACAGCGCTCAGTTTTTGGAGAAAGGAATTCTCCCTAAGCTGCACTAGTGCACAAATAAATATTATTCTGAATCTCCAAGTGCTGTTTGTCACTTTTCTATACCAAAAGAAATGCAAGAAACTATTTCTACTTTTCTATATTTGCCAAGACATGCTTCCTATCCTATTCTATGATGTTTTTAGAGAATGCTACACTCTGCAGTATTTGGATGGACTATTCTGAATAAGTCTAAGTACTGATGCTATTCATCTTAGATTTTTCTCTATCTTTTGTCAGAATACCCATCAATTGGTGAGAGTGGGGTCTTGAGATTAATCTGTATGTTATATCCAAAAGTGTTTGTGTTATGAAATTAAATGTATCAGTACTTGGTGCATTTATGTTTACAATTATAATTTCTTCTTGATAAATCATTTCTTTAATCAATACAATGACTCAGTTTATCTGCTGTGATTGAGACAGCTAATTTCAGATGTCAACTTGGCAATTGATATCTAGGCTTCTGAGCACACCAATGAAGAAATATTTAGTTAACACAGACCTCTGAAGGAAGCCTGTAGCAGAGTGTCTCCATTGCATGATTGATTTAGGAAGATCTAGCTCTTATTGGATGGGACTATTTCCTTATGCAAGTAGCTAAAGTAGAGAGCTAGCCAGAAAATGAAATCAGCCATCATGTCCATCAACAGAGGAATAGGTAAAAAAAATGTGGTACATATACACAATGAAATATTATTCAGCCATCAAGAGGGATGAGATTACAGAATTTGCTGGTAAATGGACAAAACTGTAAAATATAATATTAAGCAAAGTATCTCAGACACCAAAAGACAAATGCCACATGTTCTCTCTTATATATAGATGCTAGCATTAAACTACTGATTTGAAGGGGACCAATGAGTGGGAGGAAGAGGGAAGTTAAGGGTGGAGACTTTGGGGGAAGAGACATAGTATACTACAGGTGGCAGGGTGAGAGATGGAACAATGGGATATAATACTAAAGAGGGTGAAGGGGGGTATAGTAGAAGCTGAGAGAGTAACAGAAAAACCCTTAGTATGTGGGATGCAACAAGATTGGAACCTCCTATGATATTAATGCATCAAAGAATTAGTTTAAAAAAGAATGAATAGTCCCTGTACAGAAATCATAGAGAGAAAGGGCAAAATCAAAAATGACCTGAGATGCTCCATCTAGAACACAGAAGGTAATTAAACAATAGTAGAAGTAACAGGTATGTGATACTTCCTGATAAGTTATTGGTTAGAGAGGTTCCAAAATTCCCACCAAACAGTATAAGCTTTTGCCATAGCTGCCTTCTAGAAACTGATAGCAAGATCCCATTGCTGAAGATACAACACATATGGATCACAGGATATAGATAAAAAAAATGCCTAAAGCAATCTGGAAACTTTTTCCTTTCTGGATAGATTACATAATATCAGAGAGTATTTGCAAGTAAGTAGTGAGGCATCTGGTTAAGCTGACAGACTTTCCTTTCTGGTCACTTGCAACTGATGGTGTTTATCTCACCAGTCAGGAAGGGCATAGAGCCTGGCAGATAGATGGTAACCATCCTGCAAATGGGAGACTGATCCCCCCCCCCAACCGCTGTCTCCTACTCTTATTCCATCTACCTTTGAATCTACTCTTATAGTAAGACTCTATTTTAACAGCCTTTTATCTTTGGCTAGGAGGTACATCCAATACTATCAGGATGGAGCCAAGGGCAGTGCAGGAACAGCAAAACTGCAGGAAAAAAAAAAAGCATAATTGAGAACATCAGAGACCCTACATTAATCACTTGGAATGAGGCCAGCCTAATCGCTCTCCATCCTAAAGCTCAGGAAAATTTGCGAAGAAGGGGCAGTAAGATTGTAAGAGCTTAAAGATGGGAAGGAGCAAAGATATGCAAGATACTGAACACAAGTTAAGGCCGCACATGACCTGTGCAATGACCAAGATAGCATTGACCCTCCATAGTCTAGCATGGATCACAAGCACTAGGATTCTTAAGAGGCAAGGGATTAACAGCCACAATAGTGTTCCCATACTAAGGGGGAACATAAAAAGAGCTCTGAGTCCTTACACCTCATCAGAGAGGAGGACTCAGAGGGAAGTTTGACATGCACACTAAAAGAGGCTCCAGGAATGGAGGAGGGGGCACTGGGAGAAGGGAGGAAGGAAAAGGAAGGGGAAAAGGGAGGAGAAAGCAAAGGGATCCAGGGAGGGATGCAGGGAGGGAGGGGATTGGGGTACCTATTAAGTTTGTATGAGTGGAAAAAATAAATAAAAAAAGAAAAATTATGAGAGTATTATGATAACTACTGTGGGAGAAAAGCAATCAAAAGTGTCATTAGCCTGTGGAAGCTGCAACTTACAATAACAACCACCAGGACAAAAGGTGACCATCCATGTAATACTGACATGGACTATCAAGTAAGCAACCAATAGTTTTCTGATTGGATTTAAGGCCCCATTTTTCAGTAGGGAACACATTCCTGTTACTGTAAACTAGAACAAGAACCCATGAAAGGAAAGGACATAGCTTCCAGAAAAGTGCAGACTAAAAGTGAATGTTTAAATATAAAGACACTACATCAAACTGCCTTTTGAAAGACCTATTATACCCATAGATTGGAGGAGCACTCAGCACTCAATCGCAAAGCCTCCTTCTTCAACAGTAAGTGTCTACTACAGAAAAATTCAACAGGCCAAAATTTAGGAGAAAAGTGATTACAGACATCTTGGTCCTAAACAGAGCTTCTAAAATACATCCACTCCTACTCCAAGATTCAGGCGACATTGTAGAAGAGGGAACAGTAAAAGTATAAGAACCACAGGTGGAATAGTGGTGGGCCGGACATTGTCTACTGGACATGGCAGAGTGGTGGTATTCATGATTTCATGGCAGTACAAGAACTACATGGGAACCGTCCTATTTGACATCTCATCATGAAAGGGGAATGAAGCGAAGAAGCTTCAAGCCTCCCTGAGAGACTTATGAGAATTGATGCTGATAGGGAAGAAAAAGAAGATACTTTCCTCAATGGGATATGTACTCACTGACCTCAAATACTTCCTGGAGTATTAATCATGTCAGATACATGTCATCAAAAGCAAACTAGATGAAACACAGTAAATCACACAAGGGAAAGAACTTATAAATAGGAGGGAGCTTAACAGGGGAGAAGAGAGGCTGCAAGGAGAAAGGGGGGAGTATGGATACTAAGAATTGGGACATAAAAGAATCATAAATTCACTGAATTCATGTATGCAAGACTAAAAAATAAATTTAAAAGCTGGTTGTATTTTAGCAAGATGTAACAGAAGTCTCTTTTTCCTTAAATTGTTTGGGATACATATTTGTTACAGAAATGACATCTAAAATGAAAACATTAACCAATCTTCAATCAAAATCATTTGGTCAGATATTTGAATAAAAATCCCTACTTGTGCTTTTATTCTGTTTTCTTAAATGTATATCTTCATCCTTTTACCATAATATTGAATTTGTCTTTAATGCAAAGGTACATTTTTGGAGGCAACAAATACATGTTTCCTTCTTTTTTGTCTATTCTGCTTTTCTGTATCTTTTAATAGAGTGTTAGTCTATTAATGGGTTATAATTGAAAGCTATGTATTCATTTCTTTCTTTTTGCTTCATTGTGTGTGGTGTCATCCTCTTCTTATTCCTTTACTTCTGTCCCAACTCAGTTTATTTCTCCCTGTGGCCTCTGGAAGTTGTTTATCTTTCTCTTCAGTCTGAAGGAATTCTTCAAGGTTTACCACCATGCTGGCTTAGTTGTCATGAGTACCTTCAGCTTCCATTTTTTACAATGGAAAACTATTCTTTCTCCTTCAATTATGATATATAGTTTTCCTAAGTATAGTGGCTAAGTTGACAACTATTGTCTTTTAGAATTTTGCCATATGCTTGCCTGGCTCTTTTGGTTTCTGTAATTCTGATATGCTTGTCTTTACATGTGACTTGATTCCTCTATCTTGCAATGTTCAGTATTTTACTTTGTTCTCTACATCATTTTAAGTTTTAACTGTATAATATGGGGATATTTTTAATCTTCTTATTTAGTACTCTATGTACCTCCTAAGTATAAATACTTATCTCCTTCAGGAAGTTTTCTGCTATGATTCTATTAACAGTATTGCTTAGGTCTTTAGCCTGAAGTTCTCTTTATGCCTCCATGATTCATGTTTGGCTTTTTCATGAATTCACAAATAAATAACATTTTTTCATATTTTACTATTTTGTCAGTGTCTGTATGTTCTAATTCAACTATTTTAACTTCCAACCATAATATCTGACCCTCCATTTTATCCATGCTACTGATGAAACTTAAATTTTTATTTGATTTAATGAGTTTTTCACTTGTGAAATTTTGGTTTGATTTTTATCAGCTATACTCTTTAAGTTGAAATGTTTTCAACATTCAAGTGATACTATGCTGTAGTACAGTTGAGGTGCATATTTTGGAAGTTAAGCCTTTCTTCCTCCCGCCTGCCTGTCTGCCCGAACGTACTTCCAGTCCTTCATCCCAGGGCCCAGGTGAAGAATTCTGCCATTAACATCAGCCCCTCTGCCTCTCCAGCCCACCAGGGGCCCACACACGTGGTCCACGGAAGACACACTGCTACTCACAATTCAATAGAGTCCAAAGAAAACTCAAGCAAAGGTCTAAGGATCAAAGGCCATACATCTGAAGACCTCTACAATCATCCTAACACATGGAAGAGATTCTTCACATCCAGCCCAAAGATGAGTAAACCTCCATTTTTTTAACCTTACTTTTCCTTTCTAATATTAATCACTGTAGATTAACTTTTCCATACAGCCACCCAAAAACATATACAACTCCAGGGAGTACATCACTCATCCTCATATATCACCAAGATACTAAATCGTAAAAGTGCACTAGCATACTAATATTCACCCCCTGTCTACTTAACCTGACTTAACTGATGTACTAACAGCCTAATAGCCTCTTCTACGAAATTACAATGACAAAAGATAAACTTACCCAACTCCAAGGCAAGCACTAATAATAACTGCCCAAATGTAGTAATACCAACTAAATCAGTTCAGTCAAAACAAAACAACAATGCCCAAGTCAAAGTGCAGATCCATGAGAAACAAAATCCAAGAAGACCAATCTCCCACCAAAAGAATTAACCCCATAATGATGGATTCCAACCAGAACAAATTCACAGAAAATAGCCAAGAAAGCCAGACCCAAGATAACACTTTCAAAGTATGATGATTACCATGGTTAGTACTATGAAAGAGGAAATCCAAGAGGAGTTAAACAACCGCATCAAACACTTTGAACAGGAACACAACAGGCACTTGGAGGAGTTGAGAAAAAGAGTTCAAGAAACAAAACTAGGCATAGAGCAGTTAAAACAGTCTCAGGCAGAGTTTTGTTTTTTTTTTTTTTTTTAGCTAGTTTATCTTTTTTTTTTTTAGTTCAAAGTGCTTTTTTTAACATTTTTTATTATTATTTCCGCTCATACAAACGTAATAGGTAGACCAGTTCCCTCCCCCCTCTTCCTCCACCCGAACCCCCTGCTCCCCTTCCCTCCCTCCCCATCTCCCAGTGCCTCCCCCCCAATTCCCAGAGAGTCCTTTATTGTGTATGCCTAATTCTCCTCTTGGTCCTCCTCTCTGATGACGTACAAGGACCCAGTGGCATTTCCCTGAACCCTTTCTCGTGTTCCCCTTAAGCATAGGAACACTACTGTGGCTGTCAAACCCTTGCCTCCAAGGATCTTGGTGCCTTTAGCCGATGCTAGACTTTGAGAGGTCAATAGTGTGTTGGACATTGCGCATGGCATGCAAAGTCCTATTATGATTGCTTCAGCCCTAACTAGTGTGGAGAATCGTCAAATCATTGCTCCTCCCATCCTTTTGATCTTACAATTTTACCGCCCCCTCTTCTGCAAATGTCCCTGAGCAAAGTGTTTTATTTTTATTTTTTTTTTCTTTTTATTTTTTTCTACTCATACAAACATAATAGGAAACCCTGTCCCCTCCCTCCCCCGAACTCTACCTGGACCTCCCTGGTCCCTCCCCGCTTTGTCCCTTCTTTACCCCCTCCTTTTCTCCCAGTGACACCTCCCCCATCACTGAAGCATCCTTTAATGAGTATATCAAACTTTCCTCTGGGTCCTCCTCTCTGATGAGTTGGAAGGACTCAGTGGCATTTCCTAGAGCTCTTTCTTGTGTTCCCCTTAAGTATAGGAACACTATTGTGACTGTTAATCCCTTGCTTCTAAGGATCCTAGTGCCTTTAGTCCATGCTAGAATTTGAGGGGTCAGTGATATGTTGGTCATTGCACAGATCATGTCAGGCAGAGTTTAAAATTGAACTAAAAGACAAGTTATCTTCAATCCAAAACTCAACAGAGAGTCTTATCAGCACAACTAACGAAGCAGAAAATAGAATTTCAGATCTTGAAGACAAAGTGGGAGAATTAACCAGCTCAATGGAAGAGATTGTTAAAGCCAAAAAGATACTGGAGAGGAACATTCAAGAGATATGGGACACCCTGAAGAAGCCTAACATGTGCATTCATGGAATACCAGAGCAAGAATCACAAAATAACACACCTGAGGAAATTTTTCAAATTATCATAAATGAAAACTTCCCACAACTAAAGAATGAGAGGCCCATCCATATACAAGACACATTTCGCACTCCAAACAGATATGATCAAAATAGAAAATCGCCACGGCAAATAATAGTCAAAACTTTCCACATTCAAGACAAAGAAAAGATGCTGAGAGCTTCAAGAGAAAAAAAAAGTCACTTTTAAAGGTAAACCTATTAAAATAACAAATGACATCTCAATGGAAACAGTAAAAGCAAGAAGAGCTTGGAGAGAGGTACTTCAAGTATTAAATGAGCAAAAATGCCAACCCAGACTTTGATATACCCGGCAACACTATCTGTCATGATCGAGGGAGAAAGAAAAATTTTCCAGCACAAAGAAAACTTGAACGGATACATGTCTACCAAACCAAGCCTTCAAAAAATGCTAGAAATGACACGCAAACCTGAAGGAAAAATCAAACATATCCAGGAGGACAGAAGGGAAGTATAATACCCCCAAAATATACATGTCAAACAATATGCTTACAAAATCCACTAAACATAAAAAATGTCCAGAATTGAAAATAATTTCTCCATTATAACATTAAATGTCAATGGTATTAACTCACCGATTAAGAGACACAGATTACAAACTTGGATTAAAAAGCACAACCCATCAATCTGCTGCCTGCAGGAAACTCAGCTCACCACAAAAGATAGGCACATCCTAAAAATAAAAGGCTGGTCCAAAATTCTGCAAGCTAATGGAACCAGGAAACAGGCAGGGGTAGCCATTATGCTGTCAGACAAAGTGGACTTCAAACCAAAGAAAATCATAAGAGACACATTTTAGTCACAGGTACAATTCAGCAGGAAGACTTCACAATACTGAACATATATGCACCCAATACGGGCCCCTCCACATTCATTAAGAAAATCCTACAGTGTCTAAAGGGAGAAATGAACCCCCAAACGATAATTCCTGGGGATTTTAACACTGCCCTTTCAACATACGATAGATAAACAGGTCAAAATCTTAACAGAGACACTTTGGAACTTAATCAAACCCTTAATGAAATGGACCTTACAGATCTCTATCGAACTTTTCATCCACGCACCAAAAAATACACATTTTTCTCAGCAGCACATGGAACTTCTCTAAAATAAATTACATATTGGGCCACAAAACGAATCTCCACATATACAAGAAAGTTGAAATTCTAACCAGTGCCCTATCAGACCACCATGGCCTAAAGCTGGACATCCACAACACAACAAACAAGAGAAAATACACTAACTCCTGGAAACTTAACAATATGATGCTGAATGAGAACTGGATTCAGGAAGAAATTAAAAATAAATTCAAGATTTCCTAAAAGTGAACGATAACGAAAATACAACTTACCAAAATCTCTGGGACACAATGAAAGCTGTTCTAAGAGGTAAGTACATAGCTCTTAATGCCTACGTCAAAAAAATGGAAACATCAGAAATAAACAACTTAACAATGCAGCTTAAAGCTTTAGAGAAACTAGAGCAATCTGATCCCAAAAGTAGTGAAGAGAGGAGATTAGCAAAATAAGGGGAGAAATATCTGAAATCGAGATTAAGAAAACGATAGAAAAAATCAACCAGTCAAAAAGCTGTTTTTTTTTAAAAAATCATTAAGATTGATATACCCCTAGCTAAATTAACCAAAAGCAAGAGAGAGAAAACCCAAATTAACAAAATTAGAAATAAACATGCAGTTATCACTACTGATACCCAAGAAATCCAGAGAATTATAATGTCATATTTCAAAAACTTATACTCTGTGAAGTTTGACAACACGAAAGAGATGAATGAATTCCTAAGTAAACATAACTTACCTAAATTGAATCAGAAAGTTGTGAATTATTTAAATAGTCCTATAACATATAAGGAAATTGAGGAAGTAATCTCAAATCTTCCCACCAAAAAATGTCCTGGACCAGATGCATTCATAACAGAGTTCTACCAGACATTTAAGGAGCTTACAACACCAATACTCCTTAAACTGTTCCATCAAATAGCAAAGGAAGGAACACTACCAAATTCCTTCTATGAAGCTAATATAGTCTTAATCCCAAAACCTAATAAAGATACACTTAAAAAAAGAAAAACTATAGGCCAATCTCTCTGATGAATACAGACGCAAAGATTCTGAACAAAGTCTTAGCAAATCAGATTCAAAAACATATCAAAAAGATCATTCACGGGGATCAAGTAGGCTTCATCCCCGGCACACAAGGTTGGTTCAACATATGCAAATCAATAAATGTACTTCATCATATAAACCAGTCCAAAGTCCAAGACCACATGATACTCTCGATAGATGCAGAAAGAGCTTTTGACAAGATCCAACAGCCTTTTATGATCAAAACGCTAGAGATGGTAGGAATGGAAGGAACCTTTATCAATATAATAAAAGCTGTATACAAAAAAAAAAAGCTCGGGGGCTGGAGAAGTGGCTCAGGGGTTAAGCCTCTGCCTTGCAGGCATAAGGTCCTGAATTCGGATCTTAGACCCCACGTATAGACGCTGGGCAGAAGCGGGGGTGGCCTGCATTTCTGGGACGGGTAGGGCGGAGCCTGTGAATCCCCGGGCAGAGTAAACAAGGAGGAGACGGTCCATGGTGGTTCCCGACTTCGTCCATGATTCTACACACACACACACACACACACACACACACACACACACGCACAATTGAATAAATAATAAAAAAATAAAAATAAAAATGCTGTATACAACAATCCTACAGCAAGGATTATACTCAATGGGGAAAACTTGTAGCATTCCCACTTCCATCAGGAACTAGACAAGGCTGTCCACTCTCACCACTTCTATGCAATATTGTACTTGAAGTCTTAACTGAAGCCGTAAGACAAGAAAGGGAGACAAAAGGGATTCGAATCGGCAAGGAAGAAGTCAAGCTATCCCTATTTGCAGATGACATGATCTTATACCTCAGTGATCACAAAAATTCCACCAGGAAGCTCCTGGAACTAATACAGAAGTTCAGCAGGGTAGCAGGATACAAAATAAATGTACAAAAATCAGTGGCCTTCCTATATGCCCAGAATGAAAGAAGTGAAAACGCCTTGAGAGAAACAATCCCATTTACTATAGCCCCTAAAAAAATGAAATACCTTGGTATAAACCAAACCAAGGAAGTAACAGACCTTTACAATGAAAACTTTAAAACCCTAAAGAAAGAAATTGCAGAAGACACCAGGAGGTGGAAAGACCTCCCATGTTTCTGGATTGGCAGAATCAACATCATAAAAATAACCATCCTACCAAAGGCAATATACAGATTCAACGCTATACCAATTAAAATCCCAAAGCAATTCTTTAAAGAAGTTGACCAAACAATCCCAAAATTCATATGGAGGCACAAAAGACCCAGGATAGCAAAGACAATCCTGAGTAACAAAAACACTGCTGGAGGTATCACCATACCAAACCTTAGTCTATACTACAAATCCATAGATGTAAAAACAGCCTGGTACTGGCTCCAAAATAGACACACAGATCAATGGATAAGGTTTGAAGACCCACATATAAGCCCACAAAATTACAGCCATTTGGTCTTTGACAAAGGGGCCCAAAGAATCCAACGGAAAAAGAACAGCATCTTCAACAAATGGTGCTGGCAAAACTGGATCTCCACATGCAGAAGATTAAAACTGGACCCATATTTGTCACCATGTACAAGACTTAATTACAAATGAATCAAGGACCTTGATATAAGGCCAGAGACTATCAAAACCATAGTTGAAAGGATAGGGAACTCCCTCGAGATGATTGCGCTAGGCCAACAGTTCCTGAACAGACATCCAACAGCACAGTCACTGGGATCGTGTAAAATTAAAGAGCTTCTGTTCAGATGAAGAGATTGTAACAGGAGCTCAAAGGCAACCCACAGAATGGGAGAAAATCTTCACTAACAATATGTCTGATAGAGCTCTATCATCCAGAGTGCACAAAGAACTAAGAAAACTAAACACCAAGGAAAAAAATGGCCCAATTAAAAAGTGGGCCTTGGAACTTAAAAGAAACTTTACCAGGGATGAAATTAAAATGTTTAACAAATATCTTCAAAAATATTCCACATCCTTAGCATCAGGGAAATGCAAATCGAAACTTCCCTGAGATATCATCTCACCCCAGTCAGGATGGCAAAAATCCACAATACAAACACTACCAAATGTTGGAGAGGATGTGGAGAGAGGGGAAATCTCCTACATTGCTGGTGGAAATGCAGGCTCATACAGCCACTCTGGCGAGCCGTGTGGCAATTCTTAAAGAAGTTAAAGATTGAAATGCCATATGACCCTGCTATTCCACTTTTGGGAATAACCCCCCATACAGCAGAGGTTCACCTCAATAGCACAAGCACGACCATGTTCATAGCAGCACTGTTTACAAGAGCAAAGTCATGGAATCAACCCAAATGTCCAACAGTTGATGAGTGGATGAGGAAACTGTGGTACATCTATACAATGGAGTACTACTCAGCCATCAAAAATGATGAATTACTGGAATTTGCCGGGAAATGGATGTCATTAGAAACAATTATATTAAGTGAAGTATCCCAGACCCAGAAAATTAAGCGCCGTATGTATTCCCTAATAGGTGGCTCCTAGTACCAAACTCACCTAGCCCACCTAGAGAGAGTAATTCCAAGGATTATGAACAGGAGGGATGGGGTAGGAGGGCCACACCAGAAACAAGGAGAGAGGGGACCATGTTACAGCAGAGAAAATAGGCCTCCATCAAGGAGTCAAATAAGTAATGAGACATTAAGTTCACAGACTTTTGTTCCTGATCATTTACTACTGAGGGGGTATGATCTCACCAGAAGAGGAGGCCATATAGTCTGGCAGACAAAAAGTAACCATTTTGCAAATGGGTGATAGACCCCTCCCTCACTGTGGTTTCCCACTTTTATTACATCTACCTTTGAATGTGCTTTTATCACAAGACTCTAGTTTAACAGCTTTTTGTCTCTGGCCATGGGGTGATATACAATGCCCACTAGGATGGAGTGAAGGGCATTGCAGGAGCAGCAAAACTGCAAAAGAAAATCAACAAACCACAATCCAGAACTTCAGAGACTCTATATCAACCACCTAGAACTAGGCCAGACTTATCTCTCCCCATGCTGAAGCTCAGGGACATTTGCGGAAGAGGGGGCGGTAAGAGTGTAAGAGCAAAAGGATGGGAGGAGCAATGATATGCAAGATACTCTATACAAGTTAGGGCTGAAGCAATCATAATTGGACTTTACATGACCTGCGCTTTGTCCAACACACTATTGACCTCACAAAGTCTAGCATCGGCTAAAGGCACCAAGATCCTTGGAGGCAAGGGATTGGCAGCCACAGCAGTATTCCTATACCTAAGGGGAACATGGGAAAGGGTTCAGGGAAAGGCCACTGGGTCGTTGTACATCATCGGAGAGGAGGGCCCAGAGGAAAATCAGGCATGCACAAGAAAGGACTCTGGGAATTGGGGCGGGAGGCACTGGGGGATGGGGAGGGAGGGGAGTGGGGAGGGGCAGCAGGGGGTACGGGGGGAGGAGGAGGGAGGGAGGGAACTGGTGTACCTATTAAGTTTGTATGAGCTGAAATAATAATAAAAAATATATTAATAATAAAAAAAGAAGTTAAAGATTGAAATGCCATATGACCCTGCTATTCCACTTTTGGGAATAAC
This sequence comes from Typhlomys cinereus, assembly GCA_023101885.1. Classification (NCBI taxonomy): domain Eukaryota; kingdom Metazoa; phylum Chordata; class Mammalia; order Rodentia; family Platacanthomyidae; genus Typhlomys; species Typhlomys cinereus. The sequence continues at coordinate 109,074 of JALPQD010000136.1, read as the reverse complement.
CCCCCATACAGCAAAAATTCACCTCGATAGCACAAACACGACCATGTTCATAGCAGCACTGTTTACAATAGCAAAGTCATGGAATCAACCCAAATGTCCAACAGTTGATGAGTGGATAAGGAAACTGTGGTACATCTATACAATGGAGTACTACTCAGCCATCAAAAATGATGAATTAATGCAATTTGCCAGGAAATGGATGGAATTAGAAATAATTATATTGAGTGAAGTATCCCAGACACAGATAATTAAGTGCTGTATGTACTCCCTTATAGGTGGGATCCTAGTACCAAACCCACTTATAGACACTCAAGGATAATCCTCTGTAATGCCTATAGTAATTGCAAAGATTATGAACAGGAGGAATGGGGAAGGAGGGCCACACTAGAAACAAGGAGAGAGGGGACCATGTTACAGCAGAGAAAATAGGCCACCATCAAGGACTGCAAGTAAGAAATGAGACATCTGGTTAAGCTCACAGACTATCTTTCCTGGTCACTTGTAACTGATGGGGTATGACTTTACCAGAAAGGGAGGGCATACAGTTTGGCAGATAGAAGGTAACCCTTTTGCAATGGGAGACTGGCCCACTCCTCACCACAGTCTCCTACTCTTATTCCATCTACCTTTAAATCTATCTTTATAAGAAGACTCTATTTTAACAGCTTTTTATCTCTGGCCAGGGGATGACATCCAATATCCATCAGGTTGGAGCCAAAGAACATTGAAGAAGTAGCAAAACTGAAAAAAAAAATCAACAAACCATAATTCAGAACTTCAGAGACTCTATATTCAACCACCTGGAATTGGGCCAGCCTAATCTCTCCCCATCCTGAAGCTCAGGGAAATTTGCAGAAAAGAGGGTGGTAAGATTTTAAAAGCACAAGGATGGGAGGAGTAATGATATGCAAGATACTCCACACAAGTTAGGGCCGAAGCAATCATAACAGGACTCTGCATGATCTGCACAATGACCAACACACTATTAATACCACAAGGTCTAGCATGGACTAAAAGCACTAGGATCCTTGGAGGCTAGGGACTGACAGCTACAGTAGTGTTCCTAAGCTTAAGGGGAACACAGGAAAGGGTTCTGGGAAATGCCCCTGGGTCCTTGCACCTCATGGGAGAGGAGGACCCAGAGGAGAGTTTGGCATGCACATTAAAGGATGCTCCGGGAATTGGGGGGAGGCACTGGGGGATGGGGAGGAAGGGGGCAGGGGAGGGGCAGCCGGGGAGTCAGGGGTAGGTGGAGGGAGGGAGGGGACCTGTGTACCTCTTAACTTTGTATGAGCGGAAATAATAAAAAATAATTTAACATCGAAAAAAATACTGAAAAAGAAAATCAACAAACCATAATTCAGAACATCAGAGATTCTATATCAACCACCTGGAATCAGGCCTTCCTAATCTCTCCCCATCCTGAAGCTCAGGGAAATTTGCAGAAGAGGGGGCAGTATGATTGTAAGAGCAAAAGGATGGGAGGAGTCATGATATGCAAGATACTCTACACAAGTTAGGACCAAAGCCATTATAATAGGACTCTGCATGATCTGCACAATGACCAACATATCATTGACCCCTCAAAGTCTAACATGGACTAAAGGCACTAGAATCCTTAGAGGCAAGGGATTAACAGTCACAATAGTTTTCCTATACTTAAAGAGAACACAAGAAAGAGTTCTAGGAAATGCCACTGAGTCCTTACACCTCATCAGAGAGGAGGACCCAGAGGAAAGTTTGATATACACATTAAAAGATGCTTCAGAGATGGGGGGAGGGGGCACTGGGAGAAAGAGAGGGAGGGGGGAAAGGAAAGGGAAAAAGAGGAGGGAGCAGGGAGGTTCAGGGAGAGGTGGAGGGAGGAAGGGGACCGGGGTACCTATTACGCTTGTATGAGCAGAAAAATAAAAAAAAAAAACCCACTGGTATGCCACAAAAAAAAAATCATGAGATCCATAATTAGGAATAATTTAAATGTAGATGTGTTTTTCTTTTTCTTTCATAGTTTCCTTATAAGTATTCTAGTACTATACATGAAAAGGTTGGTGAAATGTGTAAACCATCAGGATGTTCCAAAGTATAAGATAAATAAGTCCAGTTCTTTTACTATTTACCATGGTGCTAAAGTGAATACTATATATAGCCTTTGTTCAAATAAGTTCCTTCACCTCACTAGTTTGTAATTTATTGTTAATCTTCATAGAATACTTACTGTCTAGAGCAATTTCTGCATTTGTTATTAAGATCATGTGGATTTTATGCACCACCACAGTTATAAGATATGTTTATTGATTAGCATATATTGAATCAACCCTTGTAGCTGTCAGGGCTGTACAGAGGAACAGAATGAATAGAATGGAGACTTATGTATGTTTCCATTATTATACTTATTATTCCATTTTTTATTAACTCACAAGATATAGTAGCTCAAAAGAATCTTCCAGTAGTTTCTCAGTTCTTAAGTTGAATATGACCACTCCCAGTTTGATACTAAAAACCAAAGATCTCTGAAAATTTTCACAGCAATCTTAGTGAGTTGCTCTTCAGCAACTGAGGATTCAGGCAAAATCTAGAGTCTTCCAGCCCAGTCACGCTGGAGGTCTGCAGAGACAGGGCTCTGAGTCAGCAAAGAACACCAGCAGGACCTCAGGTGCTGGACTCAGCAAAGAATGGCGGCGGCAGCAGCAGCAGCAGCAGCAGCAAAGAAAGCAGAGGAAAAACATTAGTGAACTATACATAGCAAGTTGATACAGGACAAAAGAGAAAAGGAAACCCTCCCCCTTGTGTCATTTTATGAGGTCCACCACTGGAAAGCATCACCCACTTTGGACTGGTCTTCCATATCAATCACCTCCAAGATTATTTAAGAGCTTCCCTTAGCAATTATTCACAGATATGTCCCATATTCAGCCAGCAATTGTTTTTTTTAAATGTTTTCACTGTATGGTTTCATTATAGAATATCAACAGATCTCCTATTGATACAAATTTAAAACTTTTACCAGCCTTCTGTTATTTTTTTTCTTTTTTTTATTAAAAATTTAATTATACATTTTAAAATTTTTTACCAGTTCCCTCCCTCCCCCCTCCTACCCCCGAACCCCCTCCTCTCCCTCCCCATCTCCCAGTGCCTCCCCCCCAATTCCCAGAGAGTCCTTTATTGTGTACCCCTAACTCTCCTCTGGGTCCTCCTCTCCGATGACATATAAGGACCCAGTGGCATTTCCATAAGCCCTTTCTCTTGTTCCCCTTAAGCATAAGATCACTACTATGGCTGTCAATCCCTTGCCTCCAGGGGTCTCGGTGCCCTTAACAGATGCTAGACTTTATGAGGGCAACAGTGCACTGGACATTGCACAGGGCATGCAAAGTCCCATTATGATTGCTTTGGCCCCAACTATTGTTGAGAATCTTGCAAATCGTTGCTCCTCACCCCGCGCCCTAGGACCCCAGGTCAGCCCACAGGGACCCGGCTCCAACTCCCAACATCTAGCAGGAGCCGGGACCCGCGCACGGTCCAGCCGGGCCTCACCTGTTCCGGCCCTGCCCACAAGGACCCCAGGCCAAATAATTCAGTTTAGTGAAAATGAGAGATCTTAAGAGTTAAAATGACAATGCCAAAGTCAAAGTGCAAATCCATGAGAAGCAACACTCAAGTAAAAAAATTTCCCACTGAAGAAATTAATCCCATAATGTTAGACTCCAACCAGAACAAACCCACGGAAAAAGGCCAAGAAAACCTGACCCAGGATAATGACTTTAAAAATATGATCATTACCATGTTCAATACTATGAAAGAGGAAATCCGGGAGGAATTACATAATCGAATCAATCGCTTTAAAGAGGAACACAACAGACATCTGGAGGAGTTGAGAAAAACAGTGCAAGAAACAAAAAGTGGCATAGAACAGTTAAAACAAACTCAAGCAGAGTTTAAAACTGAGCTAAAAGACAAGTTATCTTCAACCCAGAACGCCACAGAGAGTCTTATCAACAGAACTAATGAAGCAGAAAACAGAATTTCAGACCTTGAAGATAAAGTGGGAGTACTAACCAGCTCAATGGAAGAGGTTGTTAAAGCCAAAAAGATACTTGAGAGAAATATCCAAGAGATATGGGACACCCTGAAGAAGCCTAACATGTGTATTCATGGAATACCAAAGCAAGAATCTCAAAATACCACCCCTGAGGAAATTTTTCAAACTATCATCAAGGAAAACTTTCCTCATCTAAAAAAACAGAGGCCCATCCATATAAAAGAGGCATTCCGCACCCCAAACAGATACGACCAAAATAGAAGCACGGCGCAGCAAATAATAGTTAAAACACTCCACATTCAAGATAAAGAACTGGTGCTGAAAGCTTCAAGGGAGAAAAAACAAGTCACTTTTAAAGGTAAACCTATTAAAATAACAAATAACTTCTCAGTCGAAACAGTAAAAGCAAGAAGAGCTTGGAGAGACATACTTCAAGTATTGAATGAGCAAAAATGTCAAGCCAGGCTGATTTACCCTGCAAAACTATCAGTCATGATCGAGGGAGAAAGAAAAATTTTCCAGCACAAAGACAACTTTAAGGGATACATGTCCACCAAACCAGGCCTTCAAAAAATGCTAGAAATGATACTCAAGCGTAAAGAAAAAAACAGGCATATCCAGGAGAGGAGAAGGCAAATATAACACCATTAAAAGCAAAGCAATATACTTATAAAAGCTACTAAACATAATAAATGTCTGGAATTAACAATAGTTTCTCCATTATAACACTTAATGTTAATGGACTTAATTCACCGATCAAGAGACACAGATTACAAACTTGGATTAAAAATCACAATCCATCAATCTGCTGCCTGCGAAACCCATCTCACCACAAAAGACAGACACGCTCTAAAAAGAAAAGGCTGGTCAACAATTCTACAAGCAAATGGAAACAGAAAACAGGCAGGGTTAGCCATTATGATATCACACAAAGTGGACTTCAAACCAAAGAAAATTATAAGAGACACGGATGGATACTACATTTTAGTCACAGGTACAATTCACCAGGAAGACTTCACAATACTGAACATATATGCACCCAATACGGGCCCCTCCACACTCACTAAGAAAACCCTACAGCGTCTAAAGCAAGAAATCAACCCCCAAACGATAATTCTTGGGGACTTCAACACCGCCCTCTCAACATGGGATAGATCAACAGGTCAAAAGCTTAACAGAGACACTTTGGAACTTAATCAAACCCTGAAAGAAATGGACCTTACAGATCTCTATCGAACTTTTCACCCACGCACCAAAGAATACACATTTTTCTCAGCAGCACACGGAACTTTCTCCAAAATAGATCACATATTGGGCCACAAAATGAATCTACACATATACAAGAAAGATGAAATTCTAACCTGTGCCCTATCAGACCACCGTGGCCTAAAGCTGGACATCCACAACACATCAAACAAGAGAAAATATACTAACTCCTGGAAACTTAACACTATGATGCTGAATGAGAACTTAATTCAGGAAGAAATTAAAAAGGAAATTCAAGATTTCCTGAAAGTGAATGATAACGAAAATACAACTTACCAAAATCTCTGGGACACAATGAAAGCTGTTCTAAGAGGTAAGTTCATAGCTCTTAATGCCTACATCAAAAAAATGGAAACATCAGAAATAAACAACTTAACAATGCAGCTTAAAGCTTTAGAGAAACTAGAGCAATCTGATCCCAAAAGCAGTAGAAGAGAAGAGATTAGCAAAATAAGGGGAGAAATATCTGAAATCGAGATTAAGAAAACAATAGAAAAAATCAACCAGTCAAAAAGCTGGTTCTTTGAAAAAATCAACAAGATTGATACACCCCTAGCTAAACTAACCAAAAGCAAGAGAGAGAAAACCCAAATTAACAAAATTAGAAATGAACATGGAGTTATCACTACTGATACCCAAGAAATCCAGAGAATTATAACATCATATTTCAAAAACTTATACTCTGTGAAGTTTGACAACACGAAAGAGATGGATGAATTTCTAAGTAAACACAACTTACCTAAATTGAATCAGGAAGTTGTGAATTATTTAAATAGTCCTATAACATATAAGGAAATTGAGGAAGTAATCTCGAATCTTCCCACCAAAAAATGTCCTGGACCAGATGGATTCAGCACAGAGTTCTACCAGACATTTAAGGAGTTAATAACACCAATACTCCTTAAACTGTTCCATCAAATAGCAAAGGAAGGAACACTACCAAATTCCTTCTATGAAGCTAATATCGTTTTAATCCCAAAACCTAATAAAGATTCACTTAAAAAAGAAAACTATAGGCCGATCTCCCTGATGAACACAGATGCAAAGATTCTCAAAAAAGTCTTAGCAAATCAGATTCAAAAACATATTAAAAAGATCATTCATGGGGACCAAGTAGGCTTCATCCCCGGCACACAAGGTTGGTTCAACATACGCAAATCAATAAATGTAATTCATCATGTAAACCAGTCCAAAGTCCAAGACCACATGATACTCTCAATAGATGCAGAAAAAGCTTTTGACAAGATCCAACAGCCTTTTATGATCAAAACGCTAGAGACAGTGGGAATGGAAGGAACCTTAATCAATATAATAAAAGCTATATACAACAAGCCCACAGCAAGGATTATGCTCAATGGGGAACAATTGGAATCATTCCCACTTCGATCAGGAACTGTAGACAAGGCTGTCCACTATCACCACTTCTATTCAATATTGTACTTGAAGTCTTAGCTGAAGCCATAAGACAAGAAAAGGACATAAGAGGGATTCAAATCGGCAAGGAAGAAGTCAAGCTATCCTTATTTGCAGATGACATGATCTTATACCTGAGTGATCCCAAAAACTCCACCAGGAAGCTCCTGGAACTAATTGAGAAGTTCAGCAGGGTGGCAGGATACAAAATAAATGTGCAAAAATCAGAGGCCTTCCTATATGCCCAGAATGAAAGAAGTGAAAAAGCCTTGAGAGAAACCATACCATTTACTATAACCCCTAAAAAAATGAAATACCTTGGTATAAACCTAACTAAGGAGGTAAAAGACCTTTACAATGAAAACTTTAAAACCCTAAAGAAAGAAATTGCAGAAGACACCAGAAGGTGGAAAGACCTCCCTTGTTCCTGGATTGGCAGAATCAACATCGTAAAAATGACCATCCTACCAAAGGCAATATACAGATTCAATGCTATACCAATCAAAATCCCAAAGCAATTCTTCAAAGAAGTTGACCAAACAATCTCAAAGTTCATATGGAGGCACAAAAGACCCAGGATAGCAAAAACAATCCTGAGTAACAAAAACATTGCTGGAGGTATCACCATACCAAACCTAAGTCTATACTACAAATCCATAGTTATAAAGACAGCCTGGTACTGGCTCCAAAATAGACACAAAGATCAATGGATAAGGTTTGAAGACCCAGATATAAGCCCACAAAGTTGCAGCCATTTGGTCTTTGACAAAGGGGCCCAAAGAATCCAATGGAAAAAGAACAGCATCTTCAACAAATGGTGCTGGCAAAACTGGATCTCCACATGCAGAAGATTAAAGCTGGACCCGTACTTGTCACCATGTACAAGACTTAATTCCAAATGGATCAAGGACCTTGATGTCAGGCAAGAGACTTTAAAAACCATAGTTGAAAGGATAGGGAACTCCCTCGAGCTGATTGGGCTAGGCCAACACTTCCTAAACAGACATCCAATGGCACAGTCTCTGCTACCAACTCTCAACAGTTGGGATCTTGTGAAATTAAAGAGCTTCTGTTCAGATAAAGAGATTGTCACACGAGCTCAAAGGCAACCCACAGAATGGGAGAAAATCTTCACTAACCACATATCTGACAGAGCTCTACTGTCCAGAGTGCACAAAGAACTTAGAAAACTAAACTCCAAGGAAAACACTGGCCCAATTAAAAAATAGGCCCTGGAACTTCAAAGAAACTTTACCAGGGATGAAATTAAAGTTTCTAACAAATATCTTTAAAAATGCTCCACTTCCTTCGCCATCAGGGAAATGCAAATCAAAACTTCCCTGAGATATCATCTCACCCCGGTCAGGATGGCAAAAATCCACAATACAAACAACGACAAATGCTGGAGAGGATGTGGAGAGAGGGGAACTCTCCTACATTGCTGGTGGGAATGCAGGCTCATACAGCCACTCTGGCGAGCCGTCTGGAGATTCTTAAAGAAATTAAAGATTGAAATGCCATATGATCCTGCTATTCCACTTTTGGGAATAACCCCCCATGCAGCAGAGATTCGCCTCGATAGCACAAGCTCGACCATGTTCATAGCAGCACTGTTTACAATAGCAAAGTCATGGAATCAACCTAAATGTCTTTTTCTTATTGGATTGAGCATGTTATGTTATACATATCTCCATTTTTTTCTATTTCTATTTCAATGTTATTGCTCTTGTTTCTAATTTCCAAAAGAAAAAAAGAAAGTATTCTGTTGTTGCACAACAGTAAGTTACATAAAAAGAATTAATATTAGTTTAAAAACTATTCCAATATAGAAATTACCATGTATTCTTCATATTACTCCATATGTTCACCAAATATTCTTATATTTGTTGCTAATTTTAGTGTCATTTGATCATTTAAGGGATTTATTTGACAAAGAAATGCTTAGGATGAACATTATGTTTAAATGTTCAATAGTATTCCACATGCAATGGTACTATGTGAATTAGGCTACATATAACAAAATAGGGTTTTCAAAATATTTACAAGAAAGATAGACAGATAGAGATAGACAGATAGACTTGGAATTTTTTGAACATTTTAGAGAATATATGACATACAGGTAAATATTATATTTATACTGGTAGAGATTTATGCATGTAGTGCATAAGTATATTCTATATAAATGTTATGTCAATGCCTGAACTATGATAAGATGCATATGTACATATTACAAAGAAATGAAATTATTAGATCTTTCTGATTTGTAAAGCAACCAATAAAATTCAGTAATTTCTTCTAACAATAAAAAAGTTTGTATGAGTGGAAATTAATAAATAAAATAAATAAAAAAATAAAGGTTAGAGTGCTCTCAAAAAAAAAAAAACTATTGGTTGTCTCCTTGACATTTGTGCCACTATTATACTGATGATTACCTCTTACCAGGGTGATTGTTACCGCACCTTGCATCTTTCACAGGCAAACTCTCTGTTTTATAATCACTTGACTCAATTTCACATTTGTCAGGGCTTATTAGTGAAGTGGCAGATAAATATAGATCAACAAATTGCACTTATTATTCATTATAACAAGGATAATATATACTATGTAGAAATCTTGAAGCATAAAAAAGTAATTTGTTAGATACCTTCCTGGTTTGGTCCAAATAAGTGTTATCTGAAGCAAGAGAAACTCTGTACCCAGGCATTTTAAATCTTTTTCATAAAGAAAACAGTTACAAAGGAAGGCTGGTTCAAAAAAGAAAATCAGCTGCTCACTTCAGCCAGCATGGGAAAGTGTTTGCTATTTTATGAGCATAGCAGGGTGTTGTTTCTGTCTGTGCTTAGGCAGTGAGGAACTAGGCTTTCTTTGCTTCATCTTAGCACAGCGATTGTATTGCAGCTTTTGGCCACTGTGACAAAATACTTAAACATTTCAGGAGGAAAAAAATTCATGATGCCTTGCAACTTCAAAGGTGCAAACCCACCAACCTTTGCTGTTGAATGTGGACACAGTAGTGGGCATGGCAATGGGAATGAATGTGTGGCAGGAGTCATTCCATGACATGCATTAATCAGGAAAGGAGGAGCCAGATGTGACCTTGAAAGGCATGACTCCATCTCCTACTTCCTCCTAAAGTTTCCACCACCTCCAAAATAGGACCACCAGCTGGGAACAAAGTGTTCAACACGTGAGCCTACTGGATCGTTTGATATTCTAACTGTAGCAATCTCTTAGTGACCTTCAGAGAAATGATGTCCTCTGAAATTAATTCCAAAAAGAAAGTAGCATAGCCTAGCTGAGTGCCAGACCAGCTTAAACAAATCTGAAGCCTGACTGTGAATGCCAGATCAGTTACAGTCAACTAGGACTACATTCCCTTCTCCTCTCAGTTTGAAAGATGTTTTCATTGAAAAAATCATTAATTGATCAGTTTACTAATTCAAACTCCAGTTAAAAGTTTGTAGCAAGCAAAAAATACTATTTTGACTTGCAAAAGAAAAAAAAAACTTAAATGAAGCCATACCCTCAAGGGAAGCGAGTAACAAACACAGAGCTGTCTCTTGACACTCTTATTTTAGAAGCAGTAAATCAGTCCTGCAAGATCAAGAAAAAGGAACAACTCTCTTCCTGACAGGTTATGCTTATAAGATCTGTGTCCTCAATGAACAAAACCCAGGATCCTTCTTACAGCCACCACCTTATTTTTCCCCTCTCTAGCTGTTGAAAGGAAAAAAACCAACACCACTCTCTAAGAAAACAAAAATAAAAAGCAAAATTCTGAGATATTTCAGCTTGGATTCCCTTTGCTGATACAGGTAGTGATACAGTGTTTTGAAAACATATATAAATATATTTATTACAGTTTTATAATCTAATTAATAGCTTCTTTCCACAGCTCTCTGAATTTACTACAAGCAAGTACATACAACCAATGTTTCTTAAGCTTGTTCTGGTCAAACATTGCTCAAGATAATTCCACTGCCTTTTTTTTAATTATGTTTATTTTTTTCCCAATCATACAAACTTAATAGGTACCCCGGTCCTCTCCCTCCCTCCAACACTCCTCAGTCTCCCTTGCTCCCTCTCCCTCTTTTCCTCTTCCCACTGCCTTTTTAAGTAGGAACAATTATGCCTACGTTATAACTAAATGCTGACAGTGTTAATTTCCTATGACTAGTTAAAAAAAAAAACTCAACTTTAAATTCAGACATTTTCCTGTCACAGAACAACTGTCTACCATTTGTCCCAATCCAACCAATTACCCTGATTCTCAAAGCATCTTTTCGTAAATAGCTACCCAGTGTTGCAGAGGTGGTTGCCCACTGGCAGCAACTGTATGAATGAGCAAGAGGAAGAAAGTGAGTTTGGGCAGAGACTGATCTGGACAATAAGGTAAGGTATTAACAGGATTTGTCTTCCTCTCCCACTATTTATGACACAGCCTAGCTTTATCACACATACTTCATATCAGTCTTTCTGGGACTCATTAATTTAATAAGTAAATGAATCCCCACTAGAAACAGTTAATGGGCCAAACAGTCTAGGTTGAAAACACACTGATATGTCTGTGTATACAGCATCCTTTAGAGCTTACAGAAAGTCAACTTACTAGTCTTTATTTTTGAAAGGGATATTTGTTTGGTATGTGTGAAGTCTGATGATCAACCCCTTCCTTTGTCTATGCCAGACACATACTCTACCAATGAGCTGATATTCCCCATTCCTAGATTTTTTTTTTCTCTCTGTTCAGTGCAGTTTGGGTTTGACCATTCCAGCTCACACTTGTGGCAAGTTAAATACATTTTCTTCATGAAGAAGGAAAATAATAAATGATGAGTAACAATTCAGCTAATGAACTACAAAGAGGCAAAAGAAGAAGCAAGGTACCACGAGAGAATGCCATTGTAGAAATTTGAAGGAAAAGGTGATAATTTGACTTTGGGAGATGTCACTGAAGAAGACAAGTGTATGGCTCTTACTTTAGTAGTAGAAATGGATTTGTTATGAAGCTTAAGAAAGAGAAAGAACTATAACATTAAAAAAGACTATTACGAGGGAAAAGGTTGTTAAACATTAAACATAAGCCAGTAATCAAACATAAACCATTCAATGAAGTGTTGAAAATGGTTTGCGATCATACAAAGCAATTTCTTAAGGTATAACTTTTTTAAATAACCTGTAAATACCTTGATTAAAAATATCCAATCATTTGACTTTCAAAGACTTGAGTGACTTGTCTCTGAATTGATGCTAAATCTACAGACCTAGAAGGGATTTTGTTTTAACCTTGTAGAATTTTAAAAATCATTATGTTACTATCATACATTATAACAAAATTTCCTTTGAATCAGCCCTTTCATTCATTAGCAGTTCCTGAGTTCTGTTAGCTCCACAGTTATTAGCAGTCCCGTTCAAAGAGATAGGTATGGTTAAATGATTTTCTCAGAAACAGTCATAGGCATCATTTTTTTATTTTTCTACTTTACAAGCATATTGGGTATTCATCCTAGCTTCTCTCCCTCTCCCTTCCCTTCTCTTCATCATTCTCTCCCACTCCCTCCCATCCTTCTGCCTGTGTGCTTTTATAGACCCCAGGGTCTACTCTGACCTGTCTACTCCTGTGGGTGCTCAGGCCTCCATGGTATATCAACTTACCTCTCTTCAGGCCACCCCATTGATATGCGCATTTCTCTTCACTCATCCAGCCTTAAATCCAAAGGTTTCCATTGCGAGTTCCCATTCTATGGGTATAACCTACAGAGCAACTTATAGGTTTATTGGCTGTCTTCCCTATTGAATATTTTTTCCTTCCCTTTTTTTTAATAAGTTCTTATTCTAGTTATAGTAACAGAGATGTGTACTCTTCTGACAAGCAGGTCTTGAATCCAATCAGAAAGCTGTTGCTTTTCTCCTTGGTACTCATGCCACTGGTGGTCACCTGTTGCCATGGTGATTTATATTGCAACTTACAGATCTCATGTCATTGATGGGTCTTGTGATTATTTCTCGCCCCCAGTAGATTCTAGAGTACTCCATAGTACTGTGTAAGCTTTCCAGCAAGGAGAAAGTCCTCAGACCAGTTCTGGTTGATATATTTTGCCCATGTTGTGACCCATTTGTGTTGCTTCTTCAGTAATATGGTCTTACTGACAGTTTTTGGAGAGCAACCAAAAACAATGGCAAAAGTCTATAATGTAAGACCCCTCTTACCAACATTTTATTAGGAAGTGCCATATTCCTGCTACTTCTAGTATAATTTTGTTTCTGGGTTTTAAGTGGATCAGCTCAGCTTTTCTCCCCCTAAAATCATAGTCATGATATTTTTTATTCTGAATCAGAATAGTATAATACAAGTAGTATTCAAATTTTATGACCTTTAAATGTACCTTAAAAAGAGATAAGACTTTGATATATGAAAAGTAATCTCAGTCCTTAGTCATGTACCTATAAAATCTGAACAGAAAAGACATTTAGAAATGTAAGTTTATGATTCAAAGAGCAGAACTGTTATCTTTAAACAGTGAAGACACTAAAAGAATGTAAGCAAAAATAAACTAAAATAAACCAGCAAAATCTTGGGAAATTTTGTTGGTCACATGAATTCCACTGTATCAGGACTATAGAATTAAATACAGATCAGAGAGGGAAGCTTTCACACAAATTTTATAAAATATGACAAGTCCCCTAAAAATAAAACTACATTGTCATCAACTACTTTTCTGATACTGTCAGCCATTTATCTGTAGAAATCTTATTTTTCTGAAAAATCCAAATATATCACTGTGAGAATCCTTGGGCAATTATGTCAACCTCCAAAAATAAGGATTGACTTATTGATGCTATATGGTACATAATAGAAAACAGATATTCTTCATGTTCCTTATGAAAGTCATATTTACAAAGGATTATAACAACCAACTTCAATAGCAGACTGCAGGATTATTGAGAAAAGGTTTGAGTAGTCTTTCAATCTGTAAAGACACAGATCCATTTTATGGAAGTAAAACCATCCATAGACGGTACTAAGAAGTGTTTTAACCACTAACTGAGAAATTAATAATAATAATAATAATAATGGTTCCTCTTCTAGATTCCTGACAAATGTGCTTTAGCTTTAAATAATAATGGCAACTCCTGTTACTTACAAAACCACATTAGGAAGCTCAGGCACTTGTAAGTGTTCTTTCGAAAAAAAAAAATCAAATGAATGCTGATTTTATTGCTCAGCTGTATCTGTCCTTGATGGCTGGAGAATGTTTTTTAAAAAAGAAGTCATATTTGGCTGCTTTACACATTTAAGTTGAATGTCTTGCTCCAAAAAAAATGATAGATTGAACTATCAGAGTCATCAATTTAGAAAATAATTGTTAGAAGGGTCTCCTCTTCAACATCCCCAAAATATGAGTCAGCTTTGCCCCAAAATAGCTGTAATCCTATGTGAGTAATATCTCTCTCTCTCCCTCTCTTTATTGATTGATTATGAAATTTTGTTGGAGGTTTTCAGCATTCAGATAATTTCCAATGACTTCTAAACAAGTAATTTCTTGGATAAACTTATATTAAGTCATTGACAAAAAGTTTTATTTGAAATACATTGTTTGGAAAGATGCTTTTAAGTGAGCCTGTTTAGAAGGACAACCAAGAGGTACAGTTCAGAAATATCTGGTTTAAATCTAGGCCTAACAAGTCTCATCTCCCTATATAACAAGCTTCATAGAGTTTCTGGAATTCATTTATTGTACTTTAATGTGATCTCATAAAGCAGGCTTGAAACAGTTTTCTCTATCACTTGTGTCATATTTATATCTTTAAAAAAGCAAATGCAAAGTAATAACCTACTCTGGAAATTGCAAGTAAGAGAGAGCCTTAAAAATAAAAAGAGAGTAATTAAAATAGTCTTTTCCTTTATTAGGCTGTGGAAGAACCTAATATCAGAGAAATACTCTGACAAAACTCTCATATGCTGCCAGTTGTTATGAAAACTTAGAGTGCAATTATGAATACTGGTCTAGCGTAATAAAAATGGACCAACTGTAAATGCATACAGTAACATGAAGTTCACAAAGTTACTATTGAAGAAAAAAGATCATGTCAAAGCCTAATGGAACAATTTCATTTGTATAAATTTAAAAAAAAGGGGGGGGACAAGAAAAATTGCTTAGAAGTTCACATTTGGTTATTAAATTCTATTAATTTTGTCAAATTCTAACAAAAAAATCACCACAAGCAGAATGCTATAATTGAAAGACAGAGTGACATAATGGTGACAGAACAGGAGTAGGATAGCCTAAGTAGTTTCTATAGAATTTTCCTTATGGTCATTTATTGAAATACATATTTTCATATTATGCATATTTCCATTCATTTCATAATAAATCATTTGTTTCTGACAAATGTCTCTGACTTTTCCTATATTTTATAGACTAACAACTGTTGTCCAGAATGGTGTCTTAAGATCACACAAAATAGTGATAACTGATATGTAAATTTTTTGCAGGGTCTGACAATGACTTAAAAACATTTCTGTGTTGCAATTTGTTGTGAAAAAAAATTCAGAAGTTTCTGGTGTTTGTCCAGACCACAAACACATGAAGCCCCTCAGCACAGCCAACAACTCCAGCACCATCACTGCCTTCATCCTCCTGGGCTTCCCGTGTCCCAGGCAGGGGCAGATCCTCCTCTTCCTGCTCTTCACTGTCATCTACCTCCTCACCCTCATGGGAAATGCTTCCATCATCTGTGCTGTGCGCTGGGATCAGAGACTCCACACACCCATGTACATCCTGCTGGCCAACTTCTCCTTCCTGGAGATCTGGTATGTCAACTCCACGGTGCCCAACATGTTGGCCAACTTCCTGTCTGACACCAAGGTCATCTCCTTTTCCGGGTGCTTTCTGCAGTTCTATTTCTTCTTCTCCTTGGGGTCTACAGAATGCTTTTTCCTGGCAGTGATGGCATTTGATCGGTACCTTGCCATCTGTAGGCCTCTACATTACCCCACTCTTATGACGGAGCACCTCTGTAACATCCTCGTGGCCAGCTGCTGGGTGCTTGGCTTCCTCTGGTTCCTGGGCCCCATCATCTTCATTTCCCAGATGTCCTTCTGTGGATCTGGCATTATTGATCACTTTCTGTGTGACCCAGGTCCTCTCTTGGCCCTTACTTGTACTAGAAACTCTATAATAGAGTTGACTAGTTCCACTTTAAGTTCCTTACTTTTATTTATTCCCTTTCTCTTTATCATGGGATCTTATGCTCTGGTCTTGAGAGCAGTGTTGAGAGTCCCTTCAGCAGCTGGGCGAAGAAAAGCCTTTTCCTACCTGTGGGTCCCATTTGGCTGTGGTTTCTCTTTTCTATGGATCAGTAATGGTTATGTATGTGAGCCCAACATCAAGCCATGAAGCTGGCTTGCAGAAGATTGTCACTCTCTTTTATTCTGTGGTTACACCACTCATTAATCCTGTAATATACAGTCTGAGGAACAAAGATATGAAACATGCAATGAAGAAACTAATGAAAATAGAAAACTTAGAGTCTTAATTTAAAATATTTTGAGAGATTGAGTCTCATCTTGCTTTCTTGACTAAGAAGAAAAAGAGCTAGGCATGGTGGTATAGGTCCGTCATCCCAGCATCCAGAAAGTTAAAACAGGAGGACTGTGAATTCTATACTTGCCTCCATAACAAAACACTGTCTCAAACTAAGAAAAATAGAAAAAATAGAAAGAAAAGAAACTTACATCAATTTGGAAGGTGTCCTTTTTATTATTTCCTGGAGTTTATAAAGCCATAAGGGATTGTGAACATGTCCTCCATCTCCTTAATTATGAAGCAAATTTTTTAAAGCTGAATTTGTTGGGAAATATAAATAAAAACAAATCTTCTGTCAACACAAAGGTAGAAGAAAAATGTGATTGTGTGACTGTACAAACATTAGACTGAGTAGCATCTTTGCAGACACCCACTAAGTGACTGCAAAGATAGAAACACCATGCTTACATCACAAAGAAAATGCAGTCTGTTACATGCATAGTCTCAAGACAGCGATAACTAATCCTCAGAAGGGGCCGACAGAAGAGTTGGTCAGTACAGTTCAGTCTAGTAACTGGGGTAGACATTTGAATTGCTAACTAGCTTCATACAAAGCAAACATAAGCCCATACCTCAGTGACAAGACATAGCTTTTAAAAATTAACCTACCAATGTCAGGATCCCACCCACTCACAGAGACTGAGAAAGACTGGAAGCTCAGTCTTCCTTGATGTTACATTTCAAAGATATGCTTCCAGGTCCGTAAAAAGGGGGTAGATCATAATGCTGGCCAGGAGCTTGCCAAGCTTTTTAAAAAAGGTTTATAACCTTTCAATGATTAAGAATGTAATTGTAACTTTTTCCCATTTTCTTGCCAAGCTTTTTAAAAAAGGTTTATATACCTTTCAATGATTAAGAATGTAATTGTAACTTTTTCCCATTTTTCAAATGATAATCTTTTATTTATACAGAATTATAAAGCCAAAACCATCTTACCAAGGTATTCCAGATAATACCAAGCTCACTTTACAAGCCAAGAGTAGAAAAGCACTGTTCCTTTACTACTTTTTTGGGGTGTGTACTGCATGTCATACTCCAGGTCTCAACCAAAACAAATGACCAACATCTGTTCCCTCACTTAATGAAACACATATGGGGTTTATGCCCAGACTCTTAAATACCCAGGTTTCTCCATGACTCTGCAATACATCATTTTATTTTCTATTTATTCTTAATATTTCATACATAAATGCACATACATTTTCATCCCTTATTTCCAAGTCCCATCACCCTTCCTTTTCCCTTTACAATCCTTCATTTCCCCTGCCAAACTCCCTCCTATTTTCAAATCTTTTCACTTGTGCAGCCTATTGTTTCATCTAGTTTGTCTTTGATGACATATGCCTGACAGGCTTTATGCTTCAGCAAGTATCATAGATCAGTGAACATACCACTGAAGAAAGCATCCTCCTTTTCTTCCCTATCAGTTTAGTCATCAGTTTCTTAGAGAGTTGTAGATCTTCTTGAGCATTTTCTTCTATCATAGTGAGATATTGAGACAGATCCCATGCAATTCTTGCATAAATATACATATTTGTCGTGAAATCTTGCATATCACAACTCTGTCATGTCCAGAAGATAATGCCTGGTCCACCACTGTCTCACTTCAGGCTCTTACAATCTTACCTGCCCCCTCTTCCATGATGATCCCTGAGCTTTTTTGTGGGAGCGGGGGAGGTAGTTTGATTTATTCATTAAAAAACAAAAACCCAACAGGTTTTATGTATTCAAAAAAAGATGTTTTTGTTTTCAAGGGTTAAAAGCACTGCTTAAAAAGTTGATGTGGGAGCAGGGATGACATGCAGCTGATTCTCCCAGAAGCACTTGAGTGAACACATATGCACATGGAACCTATTAGAGGCAGGTCAAGACTGCTCAGAACAGTGAAGAGATCATAGGCCCTTGGGTCACAGTGCGGAGGCGGCCACCGCTCATGGAGGACGGAGGTGTGAACATTGGCTGCACTGGGCAGAGAGAAGAGACTTACAAAGACCCAGATACACAAAGTCAGAAACCCACTTCATACAACTGAGCCACAGGGCAGAAACATCAGGCGGCCAAATAGCAAACCTCAGGGGCGACAGGAACAGTCAGGATGCAGATGTGTGACCCTGAGGGACAGCAAGGCTTCTGTCACCCGGGATTCACAGGCACCTCAGCATCACCTGGCCCTCTGCCTTCCTCCTGAGGAAGAGACTGCAGAAAATCCCGAGGATGTGCTGGTTGTAGTGTGTCAACAACAGATCTGGGGTCCCACAGAGTGGGCATGGTAAAAGGCTCTGCTTCCATGTCCCCTGGGATGGACTCAACGCAGGTGGCCCAAGCCAGCACAGGACAGTCAAGACACACAAGCCAGCCTAATCTCTCCCAATCCTGAAGCTCAGGGAAATTTGCGGAAGAGGGGGCGGTGAGCTTCTAAGAGCCTAAAGATGGGGAGGAGCAAAGATATGCAAGATACTTCATACAAGTTAGGGCCCAAGTAATCATAATAGGACTTTGCATGACCTGTGCAATTACCAACATATCATCGAACCCCCAAAATCTAGTACGGATCACAGGCACTAGGATTCTTAGAGGCAAGGGATTAACATCCACAATAGTGTTCCTATACTAAAGGGGAACACAAAAAAGAGCTCTAGGCAATGCCACTGAGTCCTTACACCTCATCAGAGAAGAGGACCCAGTGGGAAGTTTGACATGCACACTAAAGGATGCTCCAGGGATGGGGAGGGGGGAGCACTGGGAGAAAGGGAAAGAAGCGGGGAAAGAAAGGGAAAAGGGGGAAGGGAGCAAGGGGATCCAGGGAGGGATGGTGGGGGGGAGAGGAATGGGGTGCTTATCAACTTTGTATGAGTGGAAGAAATAAATAAAGTCACGATTAAATAAAAACAGTCTGTGGCTCCCACAGAGAGAGGCTTATTTGGATGTTAGAATCCTCCAGCCACTCCGCGATGAACTTTACCACTTGATGATCCAGGTTCGGCTGACCACAGTGTCTGCAGCCCATTGATTTCCGCACGTGACAGGGGATGGCCAGTCAGCAGCTCCCTGGCCCTTGTGCTTTGAAGCAGATCGCAGGCCGTGACCGCAGCCTTAGACTGGTCACATTAGCACTGCATGAAGCAGGCAGCCACCGCTGTTCTGGGACCTCAACACAGGCACCACAAATGGCCAGAAGGTAGAGTCCCTTCAGTCTCTGACCCCCTTGAGGACGGTGAGAACCAAAGCATTTGCTAAATCTACCACACACATGTGGACCACGGAGAACTGCAGATAGGAATGCCAGCGAAATCAAACAATATTTTTCAAAAAAAATTATTAATTTATTTAATTGTGCATGTGTGTGCGTGTATGAAGAACCACAGACGAATTCGGGAACCACCATGGACCACCTCCACCTCCTCCTTGTTTACTCTGTCCTGGGATTCACAAGCTCCACCCTACCAGGACCAGAAACGCAGGCCGTCCCCGCTTCTAGCCTGGCATCTATACCTGGGGTCTAGGATCCGAACGCAGGACCTTCTGCCTGCAAGGCAGAGGCTTAACCCTTGAGCCACCTCTCCAGCCCCTCCAAAAATATTTCTGACAGCACTTTAAATAATTTACAAAACGCCACCAAAAAAACTATTTACCAGGACATGTCTGTTAAATAAAAACTTTGTTTGAGGTTAGTGTACACATTATATACAGGAGTGCTGAGAAGGGACCTGGTTTTTGCTAACTACCAGGATCCTACACACGCACACACACACACACGCATGCACACACGCAAATACACAATGCATACACATACAATGTATACATAATGCACAGGCAGTGCACACACACTGGATCCTTAAGCTTTGAGATGGGGGTGAGAATACATCATTTTAAAGATTTCATAATGCTCTACAATTATAATAGCAACATCTACTTCTGACAATCTAACTCTGGAACCAATTACTTCGTAACTAGCCAATAAGAGAGCAATGTTACACCTCTAATTCAATTTCTTTTTTTTAAACGTAATTTTTTTCTTTTTTTATTTCCACTCATACATAAATTTTTTAAACATTTTTATTATTATTATTCAACTCAATTTCATAGCTATGATTTCAAGGGTCTTATGAGCCAAGACGACAGGAAAGCTGACTTGAAAGCTTTCTGGAATGGTAAACATGTTTTCAGTACTCTCTAAGCCTCTCACGTCCTTACTGATTGCTTAGACAGCAAGCTGAAGTGACAAGTAAGCAGGAGAGGGCCTACTTACAGTGCACACTGTTGAAAATGATCTGATCTACTTTTTCAGGACAAGCATCTCTAGGAGTCTTGCTGTAGGATAATGGAGAATATTCATGTAAGGAAAAAGTCCAACTAAGCTACTTCTTCAATACTCACTTCTTCCTTATGTGAGCTTTAAGAGAAGGGAAATCTGTAAAGTCCTCCCTGAAGTCCAGGGGAAAATTTGGTGAGCATTTCCCAGACATGGAAGATACAGGACACAAAGGTCTAGAACTGTATGCTCAACAGGAAACATCCAATTGGAATAGTAAGCTTCAGCCTTTTACAGGGTGTTGAGTGAGAGACCACTTGCAAGGCAGGGCACAGCAGATAAATGCTAGCGAAGCTGCATGCAAAAGGTGTGTGTGTACATGTTGTCCAGGTAAAGAGGTTTTTCCTTTTTTGAATCTGAAGTCACAGGAAGGAAATAAGTTATTTACTGACTAGGATATAAAGCCATCAAATACACTTAGAGACAAGCTGATGCTGAAAACTGCAAGGTGGACTCACAGCTCAGAAAACTGAACACTTTTTTCTAATTGCATTTCTAATCTTTCAAAACAAGGCCCTGACACTGCATGGTGGCGCACATCCATAATCCCAGCCCCTGAGAGACTGAAGCAGGAGTACTGCTACCGAATTCAAAACCAGTCAGAGCTACACAGCTAGACACCATTCCAAACAAATACAACCCCCACGCCCCTATCCACCAAACAACCATATTAAAAAAAAAAAAACTTAATGACTAAAACTCCCAGATTCAAGTATACCTTTGGATCTGGCCCACTGTAGAAAGTTTCAAGGATGTCCTTGAGCACTGGGGCCATTAAACCCCAAGGCAGCAGACAAAGGAAGACTCCTTTCATGGCACAAGTTGATTCAGAGGCACTGGCAGCCAATGTGGAACTTTTCTTTGGAGTGTGATAAGAGCTGCCTGCCATGTTGTTACCCACTCACTGTCTTTCCCTGTTTGAAGGCAGAAATAATCTCTCTGACACTACCTGATAATTCCAAAACACAAAACACTTTTTCCAATGTAGTGTGCTTTTTGACTGCTCTCGATCAAGTTCAGCTGGCCAAGTCCATCCACTTGAGGAATCCCAGTGTATTCTGGGATTGAATGACAGGCCATATAGATGTGGAAAAGGCACAAAAATGAGAAAATATACTGGAAATGCTTACGTGGGAGGGTGATTTCATGAATCTTCCAAGCAAATGACACCAAATCTTCCCAGGTGCCCCTCAATCACTGACAGAAGGACAGAACTCTTTTTGTCCAATTTTCAAGATGAGTTGAAACTCAGAATCTGGAAGATTTCAGAGTTGAAAAATCTCTATTATATGCACCAATTTTACACTTTTCAAGGTAACTCTGATAAACACCACTCAGCAGTTTCTTCAGCAGAAATCCTGAGATGGTCTTCTGTACTAGTAAGCTCACCCAATCAGTCCTTTCTGGATATAGGCCACAAAGGCAAGGAATATTTACTTATAAGGTATTTTGAAAGCATGAGGTTTCTCTTCCAGTTATCAGATTCTCACTGTCATACTACTGCCACCAGAAGTCATGTGTGAATGATTCTAGTTGCTTAAACCTGTAAAACTTTTTTTTACATTTCCTCTCCCACATTGCCAAAAATGCCTGCTTTGCCTAGGTGCTTTTGAGAGATTTTAAATCTTCTTTTTCAGGTATATTTTTCTTCCTTCTTTCTCTGCCATTTTTCTTATGCTGTATCTATGTAATTTTACTTACTTTTTATTCACATTGAAGTTAGCATAGAAAGTAAGAGTTTTGTAACAACATTTTCATATATATATGTTCAGATACTTTATTCTTTTTCATCTTTATCCCCCTTAGTCCATCATATTGGTCTGCTTCCCTACAAATAATCCCTCCTTCTGCTTTCATGTCACAGATATTATAAACTGAGGGGAATTTCAAGTTTTCAGAAATAAACACTTTAAGAAAGGCAGACAAGAAGTCTCTTGTTTAAGGCAGGAATAACTGGACTATTATCATCAAATTTGCCCTTAAAATGACACAAGGCTATAACACTAAGAAAAAGATTAAAGTTTTCCAGTAATCTTTCAACAATAGTACATTGTCTATACTCCTTTAGCAGAACTTATACTCCTGTCCTCCAAAAATATATCATGGTAACATCAAATATAAGCAAAAGATTAGCATCCTTAAAATATGTAAATACCTTCAGATAAATTAGATAAATAGTACTTATGCAATAGAAAAATTGCCAACTATATGAAAAAGTTAACAGAAAAGTGCTTAGACATTTAAAAGAATATTCTTCTTTAGTCACAAGAAAGAAAAATACAAATAAAACTTCAATAATTTACTTTTCCCCCCAAACTGACAAAGGATAATAATCAAATTCAACTATATTAGCCATAAAAACAAACACAGTATGGCACTGGAATGAC
Organism: Typhlomys cinereus; assembly: GCA_023101885.1. Classification (NCBI taxonomy): domain Eukaryota; kingdom Metazoa; phylum Chordata; class Mammalia; order Rodentia; family Platacanthomyidae; genus Typhlomys; species Typhlomys cinereus. The sequence continues at coordinate 86,067 of JALPQD010000136.1, read as the reverse complement.
AGCAGGCATACAGATGAATGGAATATACTAGTGGGTACATATATAAATATTCACTTAATTCTGACAACATTTATTGTAGAAAAGGCAGCTTCTTCAATAAATGGTGCTGGGAAAATTAAATTTTCCAGTACAGAAAAATGAAAATAGACACTATTTCTTACCATGTACAAAAATAATCTTAAAGCACATCAAATACCTTAACATAAAGTATAAAAGAGAAAGGAAGCTAGCAAAATAAGAATAAGCAAGGGTTATCTGTAAAAGACACCAGAGCTCAGGAAATAAAACCAAAAGTTCACAAATGGCATTACATGAAATTAAAAAGCTTCTGCATAAAGAAAGAGATAATTACTCAAGTAATTTTACTAGCTGCATATCTGAAAGAGCATTAATATATAAAATATATAAAGAACTCAAAGCTAAACACCAAATACTTAACAATGCAATCAATAAATAGACTAAAAAAATTAACAGCTCTTAAAACATAGAGTACAAATAGTCAATAAACATAAAAATATTCAATATCATTATCTAAAAGGGAAATGCCAATTAAAACTGCATACATTGAGATTTTTATCATACCCTAATCACAATGGCTGCCTCTAAAAAAATATATAGCAACAAATGCTAGTGAGGATAATGGGAAAAGAGAACCCTTATAACAATAGGAATGTAGCCCCTCCTGCCCACTCGGGACACTCGCTCCCTCACGGTTCTCCTTCCCAGGTAAGTTCCACCAGCCCCCAGGTCACCTGCTCATCCCAGCATCTCCCACCAGCAGATCATAAACAGAAATCCAATAGCACAGTCACTGCAATCAGCACTCAACAGATGGGATCTTGTGAAATTAAAGAGCTTCTGTTCAGATAAAGAGATTGTAACTTGAGGACAAAGGCAACCCACAAAATGGGAGAAAATCTTCACTAACCACATATCTGATAGAGCTCTATTATCCAGAGTGCACAAAGAACTTAGAAAACTAAACACCAAGGAAACTAATAGCCCAATTAAAAAATGAGCCATGGAACTTAAAAGAAACTTTCCCAAGGACGAAATTAAAATGTCTAACAAATATCTTAAAAAATGCTTCACATCCTTAGCCATCAGGGAAATGCAAATCAAAACTTCCCTGAGATATCATCTCACCCCAGTCAGGATGGCAAAAATCCACAATAAAAACAACACCAAATGCGGCAGAGGATGTGGCAAGAAGGGGACTCTCCTACATGGCTGGTAGGAATGCAGGCTCATACAACCACTTTGGCGAGCCGTGTGGCGATTCTTAAAAAAGTTAAAAATTGAAATGCCATATGACCCTGCTATTCCACTTTTGGGAATAACCCCCCATGTAGGAAAAATTCACTTCAATAGCACAAGCACGACCATGTTCATAGCAGCACCGTTTACAATAGCAAAGTCATGGAATCAACCCGAATGTTCAACAGTTGACGAGTGCATAAGGAAAATGTGGTACATCTATACAATGGAGAACTACTCAGCCATCAAAAATGATGAATTAATGCAATTTGCCAGGAAATGGATGGAATTAGAAAAGATTACTTTGAATGAAATATCCCAGACACAGAAAATTAAGCACCGTATGTACTCCCTAATAGGTGGATACTAGTACCAAACCCACTTAGTGACACACTCAAAGATAAATCTCTGTAATACCTACAGTAATTGCAAAGATTATAAACAGGAGAGAAGGGGAAGGAGGGCCCCTCCAGCAACAAGGAGAGAGGGGAATCATGCTACAGGAGAGAAAAAAGGCCACCATCAAGGACTGCAAGTAAGTAATGAGACATCTGGTTAAGCTCACAGACTGTCCTTCCTGGTCACTTGCAACTGATGGGGTATGATCTCACAAAGAAAAACTGAAAAAAAATCAACAAACCATAATTCAGAACATCAGAGACTCTATATCAACCACATGGAACCAGGCCAGCCTAATCTCCTCCCATCCTGAAGCTCATGGAAATTTGCAGAAGAGGGGGCAGTAAGATTGTAAGAGGCCAAAGATGTGGAGGAGCAATGATATGCAAGATACTCCACACAAGTTAGGGCAAAAAGGAGAACACAAGAAAGAGTTCTAGACAATGCCACTGAGTCCTTATACCTCGTCAGAGAGAAGGACCCAGAGGAAAGTTTGATATATACATTAAAGGATGCTTCAGAGATGGGGAGGGGCACTGGGAGAAAGGGAGGGAGGGGGGAAAGGAAAAGGAAAAGGGGAAAGGGAACAGGGAGCTCCAGGGAGGGGTGAGGGAAGGGAGGAGATAGGGGTACCTATTATATTTGTATGAGAAGAAGAATAAAAAAAAAGTTAGGGCCAAAGCAATCATAATAGGACTTTGCATGACCTGCACAACGGCCAACAGATCATTGACCCCTCCAAGTCTAGCATGGATAAAGGCACTAGGATCCTTAGAAGCAAGGAATTAATACCCACAATAGTGTTCCTATACTTAAGGGGAACACAAGAAAGAGTTCTAGGAAATGCTACTGAGTCCTTACACCTCATCAGAGAGGAGGACCCAGAGTAAAGTTTGACATACACATAAGAGGATGCTTCAGGGATGGGGGGAGGAGGCACTGGGAGATAGGGAGGGGGGTAAGGAAAAGGGAAAAAGGGGAGGGAGGAAGGGGGTCCAAGAAGGGGTGGAAAGAGGAAGGGGAATGGGGTACCTATTAAGTTTGTATGAGTAGAAATAAAAAAAATTTTTTAAATAGCATAAAAAAAGGATGTTCCAGGAATGGGGGAGAGAGGGAGAAGGAAAAGAAAAAGAAAAAAGGGGGAAGGATCAAAGGGATCCAGGGAGGAGTGGAGGGAGGAGAGGAATGGGGTACGTAACAACTTCATATAAGTGAAAGAAATAAATGAAAAAAAAATGGTTCTTTGAAAAAATCAATAAGATTGATATACCCTTAGCTAAATTAACCAAAGTAAGATAGAGAAAAGCCAAAGTACAAAATTGGAAATGAAAATGGAGTTATCACAACCGATACCCAAAAAATTCTGAGAATTATAATGTCATATTTCAAAAACTTATACTCCCCAGCTGCCCTCGGGTTAAATAGCCCCACGCCGACGCCCCCATCCTCCGTTTACACCCGACCCCGCTCCACCTGTCGGGACACGCGCGGCGGTCCAGCCGGGCCTCTCCCCGCGCCCTAGGTAAGTCTCGCCCGCGCACGCCCACCAGGACCCCAGGACAAATAACTCAGTTTAGTGAAATTGAGAGATCTTAAAAGTTAAAATGACAATGCCAAAGTCAAAGTGCAAATCCATGAGAAGCAACACTCAAGTAAACAAATTTCCCACTGAAGAAATTAATCCCATAATGTTAGACTGCAACCAGAACAAACCGGCGGAAAAAGGCCAAGAAAGCCTCACCCAGGATAAAGACTTTCAAAATATGATCATTACCATGTTCAATACTATGAAAGAGGAAATCCAGGAGGAATTACATAATCGAATCAATCGCTTTGAAGAGGAACACAACAGACATCTGGAGGAGTTGAGAAAAACAGTGCAAGAAACAAAAAGTGGCATAGAACAGTTAAAACAAACTCAAGCAGAGTTTAAAACTGAGCTAAAAGACAAGTTATCTTCAACCCAGAACGCCACAGAGAGTCTTATCAACAGAACTAATGAAGCAGAAAACAGAATTTCAGACCTTGAAGATAAAGTAGGAGTACTAACCAGCTCAATGGAAGAGGTTGTTAAAGCCAAAAAGATACTTGAGAGAAATATCCAAGAGATATGGGACACCCTGAAAAAGCCTAACATGCGTATTCATGGAATAACAGAGCAAGAATCTCAAAATACCACCCCTGAGGAAATTTTTCAAACGATCATCAAGGAAAACTTTCCTCATCTAAAACAAGAGAGGCCCATCCATATACAAGAGGCATTCCGCACCCCAAACAGATACGACCAAAATAGAAGCACGCCACGGCAAATAATAGTTAAAACACTCCACATTCAAGATAAAGAACTGGTGCTGAAAGCTTCAAGGGAGAAAAAACAAGTCACTTTTAAAGGTAAACCTATTAAAATAACAAATGACTTCTCAGTCGAAACAGTAAAAGCAAGAAGAGACATACTTCAAGTATTGAATGAGCAAAAAGGTCAACCAAGGCTGATTTACCCTGCAAAACTATCCGTCATGATCGAGGGAGAAAGAAAAATTTTCCAGCACAAAGACAACTTTAAGAGATACATGTCCACCAAACCAGGCCTTCAAAAAATGCTATAAATGATACTCAAGCGTGAAGAAAAAAACAGGCATATCCAGGAGAACAGAAGGCAAATATAACACCATTAAAAGCAAAGCAATATACTTATAAAAGCTACTAAACATAATAAATGTCTGGAATTAACAATAGTTTCTCCATTATAACACTAAATGTTAATGGAATTAATTCACCAATCAAGAGACACAGATTACAAACTTGGATTAAAAATCACAATCCATCAATCTGCTGCCTGGAGGAAACCCATCTCACCACAAAAGATAGGCATGCTCTAAAAAGAAAAGGCTGGTCAACAATCCTACAAGCAAATGGAAGCAGAAAACAGGCAGGGTTAGCCATTATGATATCACACAAAGTGGACTTCAAACCAAAGAAAATTATAAGAGACACGGATGGATACTACATTTTAGTCACAGGTACAATTCACCAGGAAGACTTCACAATACTGAACATATATGCACCCAATACGGGCCCCTCCACATTCATTAAGAAAACCCTACAGCGTCTAAAGCAAGAAATCAATGCCCAAACGATAATTCTTGGGGACTTCAACACCGCCCTCTCAACATGGGATAAATCAACAAGTCAAAAGCTTAATAGAGACACTTTCGATCTTAATCAAACCCTTAAAGAAATGGACCTTACAGATCTCTATCAAACTTTTCACCCACGCACCAAAGAATACACATTATTCTCAGCAGCACACGGAACTTTCTCCAAAATAGATCACATATTGGGTCACAAAATGAATCTACACATGTACAAAAAAGTTGAAATTCTAACCTGTGCCCTATCAGACCACCACGGCCTAAAGCTGGACATCCACAACACATCAAACAAGAGAAAATACACTAACTCCTGGAAACTTAACAATATGATGCTGAATGAGAACTGGATTCAGGAAGAAATTAAAAAGGAAATTCAAGATTTCCTGAAAGTGAATGATAACGAAAATACAACTTACCAAAATCTCTGGGACACAATGAAAGCTGTTCTAAGAGGTAAGTTCATAGCTCTTAATGCCTACATCAAAAAAATGGAAACATCAGAAATAAACAACTTAACAATGCAGCTTAAAGCTTTAGAGAAACTAGAGCAATCTGATCCCAACAGTAGTAGAAGAGAGGAGATTAACAAAATAAGGGGAGAAATATCTGAAATCGAGATTGAGAAAACGATAGAAAAAATCAACCAATCAAAAAGCTGGTACTTTGAAAAAATCAACAAGATTGATACACCCCTAGCTAAATTAACCAAAAGCAAGAGAGAGAAAACCCAAATTAACAAAATTAGAAATGAACATGGAGTTATCACTACTGATACCCAAGAAATCCAGAGAATTATAACATCATATTTCAAAAACTTATACTCTGTGAAGTTTGACAACACGAAAGAGATGGATGAATTTCTAAGTAAACACAACTTACCTAAATTGAATCAGGAAGTTGTGAATTATTTAAATAGTCCTATAACATATAAGGAAATTGAGGAAGTCATCTCGAATCTTCCCACCAAAAAATGTCCTGGACCAGATGGATTCAGCACAGAGTTCTACCAGACATTTAAGGAGTTAATAACACCAATACTCCTTAAACTGTTCCATCAAATAGCAAAGGAAGGAACACTACCAAATTCCTTCTATGAAGCTAATATCGTTTTAATCCCAAAACCTAATAAAGATTCACTTAAAAAAGAAAACTATAGGCCGATCTCCCTGATGAACACAGACGCAAAGATTCTCAACAAAGTCTTAGCAAATCGGATTCAAAAACATATTAAAAAGATCATTCATGGGGACCAAGTAGGCTTCATCCCCGGCACACAAGGTTGGTTCAACATACGCAAATCAATAAATGTAATTCATCATGTAAACCAGTCCAAAGTCCAAGACCACATGATACTCTCGATAGATGCAGAAAAAGCTTTTGACAAGATCCAACAGCCTTTTATGATCAAAACGCTAGAGACAGTAGGAATGGAAGAAACCTTTATCAATGTAATAAAAGCTGTATACAACAAGCCCACAGCAAGGATTATGCTCAATGGGGAACAATTGGAAGCATTTCCACTTCGATCAGGAACTAGACAAGGCTGTCTACTATCACCACTTCTATTCAATATTGTACTTAGCTGAAGCCATAAGCCTTAAATCAAGGTCCTTGATCCATTTAGAATTAAGTCTTGAACATGGTGACAAGTACGGGTCCAGCTTTAATCTGCATGTGGAGATCCAGTTTTGCCAGCACCATTTGTTGAAGATGCTGTTCTTTTTCCATTGGATTCTTTGGGCCCCTTTGTCAAAAACCAAATGGCTGCAACTTTGTGGGCTTATATCTGGATCTTCAATCCTTATCCATTGATCTGTGTGTCTATTTTGGAGCCAGTACCGGGTTGTCTTTATAACTATGGATTTGTAGTATAGACTAAGGTTTGGTATGGCAATACCTCCAGCTGTGTTTTTGTTACTCAGGATTGTTTTTGCTATCCTGGGTCTTTTGTGCCTCCATATGAACTTTGAGATTGTTTGGTCAACTTCTTTGAAGAATTGCTTTGGGATTTTGATTGGTATAGCATTGAATTTGTATATTGCCTTTGGTAGGATGGTCATTTTTACAATGTTGATTCTGCCAATCCAGGAACAAGGAAGGTCTTTCCACCTTCTGGTGTCTTCTGCTATTTCTTTCTTTAGGGTTTTAAAGTTTTCGTTGTAAAGGTCTTTTATCTCCTTGGTTAGGTTTATACCAAGGTATTTCATTTTTTTAGGGGCTATAGTAAATGGGATTGTTTCTTTCAAGGCTTTTTCACTTCTTTCATTCTGGGCATATAGGAAGGCCTCTGATTTTTGCACATTTATTTTGTATCCTGCCACCCTGCTGAACTTCTCAATTAGTTCCAGAAGCTTCCTGATGGAGTTTTTGGGATCACTCAGATATAAGATCAAATCATTTGCAAATACAGATAACTTGACTTCTTCCTTGCTGATTTGAATCCCTCTTATGTACCTTTCTTGTCTTATGGCTTCAGCTAAGACTTCAAGTACAATATTGAATAGAAGTGGTGATAGTGGACAGCCTTGTCTAGTTCCTGATCGAAGTGGGAATGCTTCCAATTGTTCCCCATTGAGCATAATCCTTGCTGTGGGATTGTTGTATACAGCTTTTATTATAATGATAAAGGTTCCTTCCATTCCTACTGTCTCTAGCGTTTTGATCATAAAAGGCTGTTGGATCTTGTCAAAAGCTTTTTCTGCATCTATCGAGAGTATCATGTGGTCTTGGACTTTGGACTGGTTTACATGATGAATTACATTTATTGATTTTCATATGTTGAACCAACCTTGTGTGCCAGGGATGAAGCCTACTTGGTCCCCGTGAATGATCTTTTTAGTGTGTTTTTGAATCCGATTTGCTAAGACTTTGTTGAGAATCTTTGCGTCTGTGTTCATCAGAGAGATCGGCCTATAGTTTTCTTTTTTAAGTGAATCTTTACTAGGTTTTGGGATTAAAACGATATTAGCTTCATAGAAGGAATTTGGTAGTGTTCCTTCCTTTGCTATTTGATGGAACAGTTTAAGGAGTATTGGTGTTATTAACTCCTTAAATGTCTGGTAGAACTCTGTCATGAATGCATCCGGTCCAGGACATTTTTTGGTAGGATGATTTGAGATTACTTCTTCAATTTCCTTATATGTTATAGGACTATTTAAATAATTCACAACTTCCTGATTCAATTTAGGTAAGTTGTGTTTACTTAGAAATTCATCCATCTCTTTCGTGTTGTCAAACTTCACAGAGTATAAGTTTTTGAAATATGATGTTATAATTCTCTGGATTTCTTGGGTATCAGTAGTGATAACTCCATGTTCATTTCTAATTTTGTTAATTTGGGTTTTCTCTCTTTTGCTTTTGGTTAATTTAGCTAGGGGTGTATCAATCTTAATGATTTTTTCAAAGAACAAGCTTTTTCACTAGTTGATTTTTTTCTATCGTTTTCTTAATCTCGATTTCAGATATTTCTCCCCTTATTTTGTTAATCTCCTCTCTTCACTACTTTTGGGATCAGATTGCTCTAGTTTCTCTAAAGCTTTAAGCTGCATTGTTAAGTTGTTTATTTCTGATGTTTCCATTTTTTTGATGTAGGCATTAAGAGCTATGAACTTACCTCTTAGAACAGCTTTCATTGTGTCCCAGAGATTTTGGTAAGTTGTATTTTCGTTATCATTCACTTTCAGGAAATCTTGAATTTCCTTTTTAATTTCTTCCTGAATCCAGTTCTCATTCAGCATCATATTGTTAAGTTTCCAGGAGTTAGTGTATTTTCTCTTGTTTGTTGTGTTGTGGATGTCCAGCTTTAGGCCATGGTGGTCTGACAGGGCACAGGTTAGAATTTCAACTTTTTTGTACATGTGTAGATTCGTTTTGTGGCCCAGTATGTGATCTATTTTGGAGAAAGTTCCGTGTGCTGCCGAGAAAAATGTGTATTTTTGGTGCGTGGGTGAAAAGATCGATAGAGATCTATAAGGTCCATTTCTTTAAGGGTTTGATTAAGATCCAAAGTGTCTCTATTAAGCTTTTGACTTGTTGATCTCTCCCATGTTGAGAGGGCGGTGTTGAAGTCCCCAAGAATTATCGTTTGGGCATTGATTTCTTGCTTTAGACGCTGTAGGGTTTTCTTAATGAATGTGGAGGGGCCCGTATTGGGTGCATACATGTTCTGTATTGTGAAGTCTTCCTGGTGAATTGTACCTGTGACTAAAATGTAGTATCCATCCGTGTCTCTTATAATATTCTTTGGTTTGAAGTCCACTTTGTGTGATATTATAATGGCTATCCCTGCCTGTTTTCTGCTTCCATTAGCATGTACAATTGTTTAGCAGCCTTTTCTTTTTAGAGCATGCCTATCTTTTGTGGTGAGATGGGTTTCCTGCAGGCAGCAGATTGATGGATTGTGATTTTTAATCCAAGTTTGTAATCTGTGTCTCTTGATCGGTGAGTTAATTCCATTAACATTTAGTATTATAATGGTGAAACTATTTTTGATTCCAGACATTTATTATGTTTAGTAGCTTTTATAAGTATATTGCTTAGCTTTTAATGGTGTTATACTTGCCTTCTGTTCTCCTGGATATGCCTGTTTTTTTCTTCACGCTTGAGTATCATTTCTAGCATTTTTTGAAGGCCTGGTTTGGTGGACATGTATCCCCTCAAGTTGTCTTTATGCTGGAAGATTTTTCTTTCTCCCTCGATCATGACGGATAGTTTCGCAGGGTAAATCAGCCTGGGTTGACATTTTTGCTCATTCAATACTTGAAGTACATCTCTCCAAGCTCTTCTTGCTTTTAGTGTTTCCATTGAGAAGTCATTTGTTATTTTAAAAGTGACTTGTTTTTTCTCCCTTGAAGCTCTCAGCACCAGTTCTTTATCTTGAATGTGGAGTGTTTTGACTATTATTTGCCATGGTGAGCTTCTGTTTTGGTCATATCTGTTTGGGGTGCGGAATGCCTCTTGTATATGGATGGGCCTGTCTTTTTTTAGATGAGGAAAGTTTTCCTTGATGATCGTTTGAAAAATTTCCTCAGGGGTGGTATTTTGAGATTCTTGCTCTGGTATTCCATGAATACGCATGTTGGGCTTCTTCAGGGTGTCCCATATCTCCTGGATATTTCTCTCAAGCATCTTTTTGGCTTTAACAATTTCTTCCATTGAGCTGGTTAATACTCCCACTTTATCTTCTGTTTTCTGCTTCGTTAGTTCTGCTGATAAGACTCTCTGTGGAGTTCTGGGTTGAAGATAACTTGTCTTGTAGCTCAGTTTTAAACTCTGCTTGAGTCTGCTTTAACTGCTCTATGCCAGTTTTTGATTCTTGCACTGTTTTTCTCAACTCCTGTTGTGTTCCTTCTCAAAGCGATTGATTCGATTATTTAATTCCTCCCGGATTTCCTCTTTCATAGCATTGAACATGGTAATGATCATATTTTGAAGGTCGTTATCCTGGGTCAGGCTTTCTTGGCCATTTTCCATGGGTTTGTTCTGGTTGGAGTGTAACATTACGGGATTAATTCCTTTAGTGGGAGATTTGTTTGAGTGTTGTTTCTCATGGATTTGCACTTAGACTTTGGCATTGTCGTTTGAACTCTTAAGATCTTTTAATTTCTGTGTGTTTTTCACTAAACTGAATTATTTGGCCTGGGGCTCTGGGGGTGGGCGGGGACCGAGCTTACCTGGGTCGCTGCGCGGTGAGGCCTGGTTGGACCCCGCGCGGGTGTGCGCGTGCATCCCGGGCAGCAGAGTGGAGGGGAAGGGGGCATGGGGCGTCGACAGGGCGCTATTTAAACCTGGGGCACCCGAGGGCGGGGCCGGGCGCAGAGGTGGTGCCCTCTCTTCCTCCCAGGCCCTGCACAGGTGGCTCCGGCCCCATGTGGCGATTCTTAAAGAAGTTAAAGATTGAAATGCTATATGACCCTGCTATTCCACTTTTGGGAATAACCCCCCATACAGCAAAAATTCACCTCGATAGCACAAGCACACCATGTTCATAGCAGCACTGTTTACAATAGTAAAGTCATAGAATCAGCCCAAATGTACAAAAGTTGACAAGTGGATAAGGAAACTGTGGTACATCTATACAATGGAATACTACTCAGCCATCAAAAATGATGAATTGATGATATTTGCCTGGAAATGGATGGAATTAGAAACAATTATATTGAGTACAGTATCCCAGACAGGGAAAATTAAGCACCGTATGTACACCCTAATAGGTGGATCCTAGTACCAAACCCACTTAGAGACACTCAAAGACAAATCTCTATAATACCTACAGTAATTGTAAAGATTATAAAGAGGAGGGATGGAGAAGGAAGACCCCATCAGAAACAAGGAGAGAGGGGACTATGTTACAGCAGAGAAAATAGGCCACCATCAAGGACTGCAAGTAAGTAATGAGACATCTGGTTAAGTTCACAGACTTTCCTTCCCGATCATATGCAACCGATGGTGTATGATCTCACCAGAAGTGGTGGGCATATAGGCTACATGATAGAAAGTAACCATTTTGGAAATGGGTGATTGACCCCTCTCTCACCGCAGTCTCCTACTTTTATTCCATCTACCTTTGAATCTACTCTTATAACAAGACTCTAATTTAACAGCTTTTTATCTCTGGCAAGGGGGTGACATCCAATACCCATCAGGATGGAGTGAAGGGCATTGCAGGCGCAGCAAAACTGCAAAAGAAAATCAACAAACCACAATACAGAACTTCAGAGACTCTATATCAACCACCTAGAACTAGGCCAGCTTAGTCTCTCCCCATCCTGAAGCTCAGGGAAATTTGCGGAAGAGGGGGCGGTAAGAGTGTAAGAGCAAAAGGATGGGAGGATCAATGATATGTAAGATACTCTATACTAGTTAGGGCTGAAGCAATCATAATTGGACTTTGCATGCCCTGCGCGTTGCCCAACACACTGTTGACCTCACAAAGTCTAGCATCTGCTAAAGGCACCAAGATCCTTGGAGGCAAAGGATTGGCAGCCACAGCAGTGTTCCTATACCTAAGGGGAACACGGGAAAGGGTTCAGGGAAAGGCCACTGGGTCCTTGTATGTTATCGGAGAAGAGGGCCCAGAGGAAAATCAGACATGCACAAGAAAGGACTCTCTGGGAATTGGGGTGGGAGGCACTGGGGGATGGGGAGGGAGAGGGGTGGGGACGGGGAGCAGGGGGTATGGGGGGAGGAGGAGGGAGGGAGGGAATTGGTGTACCTAATAAAGTTGTATGAGCTGAAATAAAAAAAAAAGATCCACTTCTTTAGCCATCAGGGAAATGCAAATCAAAACTTCCCTGAGATATCATCTCACCCCAGTCAGGATGGCAAAATCCCACAATACAAACAACAACAAATGCTGGAGAGGATGTGGAGAGAGGGGAACTCTCCTACATTGATGGTGGGATTGCAGGCTCATACAACCACTCTGGCAAGCTGTCTGGAGATTCTTAAAGAAATTAAAGATTGAAATGCCATATGACCCTGCCATTCCACTTTTGGTAATAACCCCCCATACAGCAGAGGTTCACCTCGATAGCACAAGCACAACCATGTTCATAGCAGCATTGTTTACAATAGCAAAATCATGGAACCAACCCAAATGTCCAACAGTTGACGAATGGATAAGGAAAATCTATACAATGGGGTACTACTCAGCCATCAAAAATGATGAATTACTGGAATTTGCTGGGAAATGGATGTCATTAGAAACAATTATATTAAGTGAAGTATCCCAAACCCAGAAAATTAAGCGCCGTATGTACTCCCTAATAGGTGGCTCCTAATACCAAACCCACCCAGCCCATTTTGAGACACTCATAGTTAAATCTATGTATTACCTACAGTAATTGCAAGGATTATGAACAGGAGGGATGGGGTTGGAGGGCCACACCAGAAACAAGGAGAGAAGTGACCATGTTACAGTTGAGAAAATAGGCCTCCATCAAGGACTGCAAGAAAGTAATATGACACCTAGTTAAGTTCACAGACATTCGTTCCTGATCATTTACAACTAAGGGGGTATGAAATCACCAGAAGGGGAGTGCATATAGTCCGGCAGATTAAAAAGTAACCATTTTGCAAATGGGTGATTGACCCCTCCTATTGCCAAATGCCATATGACCGTGCGATTCCACTTTTGGGAATAAGTATTACATCTACCCTTGAATGTGCTCTTATAATAAGACTCCAGTTTAACAGCTTTTTGTCTCTGGCCAGGGGGTGACATACAGTGCCCATCACGATGGAGTGAAGGGCATTGCAGGAGCAACAAAACTGCAAAAGAAAATCAACAAACCACAATCCAGAACTTCAGAGACTCTATATCAACCACCTAGAACTAGGCCAGACTAATCTCTCCCCATCCTGAAGCTCAGGGAAATTTGCGGAGGAGGGGGCGGTAAGAGTGTAAGAGCAAAAGGATGGGAGGAGCAATGATTTGCAAGATACTCCACACAAGTTAGGGCCGAAGCAATCATAATTGGACATTGCATGCCGGGCGCAATGTCCAACACACTATTGACCTCACAAAGTCTAGCATCTGCTAAAGGCACCAAGATCCTTGGAGGCAAGGGATTGACAGCCACAGTAGTGTTCCTATGCTTAAGGGGAACACAGGAAAGGTTCAGGGAAATGCCACTGGGTCCTTGTATGTCATCGGAGAGGAGGGCCCAGAGGATAGTCAGGCATGCACAAGAAAGGACTCTGGGAATTGGGGCGGGAGGCACGGGGGGATGGGGAGGGAGGGGTGAGGGGAGGGAGAGCAGGGGGTTCGGGGGGGGGGGGAACCGGTGTACTTATTAAGTTTGTATGAGCTGAAATAATAACAAAAAATGTATTAATAAAAATAATAAAGAAAGAAAGAAAAAAAAAGAAAGAAAGAAAGAAAGAAAATAAAATAAAAAAGAGAGGCCCATACATATACAAGAGGCATTCCGCACCCCAAACAGATACGACCAAAACAGAAGCTCGCCATAGCAAATAATAGTTAAAACACTCCACATTCAAGATAAAGAAATGGTGCTGAGAGCTTCAAGGGAGAAAAAACAAGTCACTTTTAAAGGTAAACCTATTAAAATAACAAATGACTTCTCAGTCGAAACAGTAAAAGCAAGAAGAGACATACTTCAAGTATTGAATGAGCAAAAATGTCAACCCAGGCTGATTTACCCTGCGAAACTATCCATCATGATCAAGGGAGAAAGAAAAATCTTCCAGCACAAAGACAACTTGAAGGGATACATGTCCACCAAACCAGGCCTTCAAAAAATGCTAGAAATGATACTCAAGCATGAAGAAAAAAACAGGCATATCCAGGAGAACAGAAGGCAAGTATAACACCACTAACAGCGAAGCAATATGCTTATAAAAACTACTAAACATACTAAATGTCTGGAATTAAAAATAGTTTCACTACTGTGGTACATCTATACAATGGAGGACTACTCAGCCATCAAAAATGATGAATTACTGGAATTTGCTGGGAAATGGATGTCATTAGAAACAATTATATTAAGTGAAGTATCCCAATCCCAGGAAGTTAAGCACCATATGTACTCCCTAATAGGTGGCTCCTAGTACCAAACTCACCCAGCCCACATTGAGACACTCAAGGGCAAACCTATGTAATACAGTAATTGCAAGGATTGTGAACAGGAGGGATGGGGTTGGAGGGCCACACCAGACACAAGGAGAGAGGGGACCATGTTACAGCAGAGAAAATCGACCTCCAAGGAATGCAAGTAAGTAATGTGACACCTGGTTAGGTTCACAGACGTTCGTTCCTGATCATGCACAACTGAGGGGGTATGATCTCACCAGAAGGGGAGGGCATATAGTCTGGCAGATGAAAAGAGATCATTTTGCAAATGGGGACTGATCCCTCCCTCACCGAGGTTTCCTGCTTTTATTACATCTACCCTTGAATGTGCTATTAAAACAAGACTCCAGTTTAACAGTTTTTTGTCTCTCACCAGGGGGTGATATACAGTGCCCATCAACATGGAGTGAAGGGCATTCATTGCAGGACTAGCAAAACTGCAAAAGAAAATCAACAAATCACAATCCAGAACTTCAGAGACTCTATATCATCCACATAGAACTAAGCCAGCCTAATCTCCCCCCATCCTGAAACTCAGGGACATCTGCGGAAGAGGGGGCAGTAAGATTGTAAGAGCAAAAGGATGGGAGAGCAATGATTTGAAGAGTCTCCACACTAGATAGGGCTGAAGCAATCATAATAGGACTTTGCATGCCCTGCGCCATGTCCGTCACACTATTGACCTCACAAAGTCTAACATCGGCTAAAGGCACCAAGATCCTTCGAGGCAAGGGATTGATGGCCACAGAAGTGTTCCTATGCTTAAGGGGAACATGAGAAAGGGTTCAGGAAAATGTCACTGGGTCCTTTTATGTCATCAGAAAGGAGGACCAAGAGGAGAGTTAGGCATACACAATAAAGGACTCTCTGGGAATTGGGGGGGAGGCACTGGGAGATGGGGAGGGAGGGAGGAAGAGCAGGGGGTTCCGGGGGAGGAGGAGGGGGGAGGGAACTGGTCTACATATTAAGTTTTTATGAGCGGAAATAATAATAAAAAATGTTAAAAAAATAGTTTCACCATTATAACACTAAATGATAGTGGAATTAACTCACCAATCAAGAGACACAGATTACAAACTCGGATTAAAAATCACAATCCATCAATCTGCTGCCTGCAGGAAACCCATCTCACCACAAAAGATAGGCATGCCCTAAAAAGAAAAGGCTGGTCAACAATTCTACAAGCTAATGGAAGCAGAAAACAGGCAGGGGTAGCCATTATATCACACAAAGTGGACTTCAAACCAAAGACAATTATAAGAGAAACAGATGGATACTACATTTTAGTCACAGGTACAATTCACCAGGAAGACTGCACAATACTGAACATATATGCACCCAATATGGGCCCCTCCACATTCATTAAGAAAACCCTACAGCGTCTAAAGCAAGAAATCAAACCCCAAATGATAATTCTTGGGGACTTCAACACCGCCTCTCAACATGGGATAGATCAACAGGTCAAAAGCTTAATGGAGACACTTTGGAACTTAATCAAACCCTGAAAGAAATGGACCTTGCAGATCTCTATCGAACTTTTCACCCACGCACCAAAGAATACACATTTTTCTCAGCAACACACGGAACTTTCTCCAAAATAAGTCATATATCGGGCCACAAAACGAATCTACACATATACAAAAAAGTTGAAATTCTGGGCTGGAGAGGTGGCTCAGGGGTTAAGCCTCCGCCTTGCAGGCGGAAGGTCCTGAGTTCGGATCCCAGATCCCACGTATAGATGCCAGGCAGAAGCTGGGGCGGCCTGCGTTTCCGGTCCTGGTAGGGCGGAGCCTGTGAATCTCTGGGCAGAAGGAGGTGGAGGCGTCCATGGTGGTTCGCGAATTCGTCCGTGGTTCTACACACACACACACACACACACACACACACACACACAGACGCGCGCGCGCGCATACACACGCACATGCGCACAGTTGAATAAATAAAAAAAAAATTTTAAAAAAATTTTTTTAAAAAAAAGTTGAAATTCTAACCAGTGCCCTATCAGACCACCACGGCCTAAAGCCGGACATCCAAAACACAACAAACAAGAGAAAATACACTAACTCCTGGAAACTTAACAATATGATGCTGAATGAGAACTGGATTCAGGAAATATTAAAAAGGAAATTCAAGATTTCCTGAAAGCGAATGATAATGAAAATACAACTTACCAAAATCTCTGGGACACAATGAAAGCTGTTCTAAGAGGTAAGTTCATAGCTCTTAATGCCTACATCAAAAAAATGGAAACATCAGAAATAAACAACTTAACAATGCAGCTTAAAGCTTTAGAGAAACTAGAGCAATCTGATCCCAAAAGTAGTAGAAGAGAGGAGATTAACAAAATAAGGGGAGAAATATCTGAAATCGAGATTGAGAAAACAATAGAAAAAATCAACCAGTCAAAAAGCTTGTTCTTTGAAAAAATCAATAAGATTGATACACCCCTAGCTAAATTAACCAAAAGCAAGAGAGAGAAAACCCAAATTAACAAAATTAGAAATGAACATGGAGTTATCACTACTGATACCCAAGAAATCCAGAGAATTATAACATCATATTTCAAAAACTTATACTCTGTGAAGTTTGACAACACGAAAGAGATGGATGAATTTCTAAGTAAACACAACTTACCTAAATTGAATCAGGAAGTTGTGAATTATTTAAATAGTCCTATAACATATAAGGAAATTGAGAAAGTAATCTCGAATCTTCCCACCAAAAAAATGCCCTGGACCAGATGGATTCAGCACAGAGTTCTACCAGACATTTAAGGAGTTAATAACACCAATACTCCTTAAACTGTTCCATCAAATAGCAAAGGAAGGAACACTACCAAATTCTTTCTATGAAGTTAATATCATCTTAATTCTAAAATCTAATAAAGATTCACTTAAAAAAGAAAACTATAGGCCAAACTCTTTGATGAACACAGATGCAAAGATTCTCAACAAAGTCTTAGCAAATCGGTTTCAAAAACATATTAAAAAGATTATTCACGGGGAGGAGGACCCAGTGGAGAGTTAGGCGTACACAATAAAGGACTCTCTGGGAATTGGGGGGGAGGCACTGGGGGAAGGGGAGGGGGAGGAGGGGGGAGGGAGGGAACTGGTAAAAAATTTTAAAATGTATAATTAAATTTTTAATAAAAAAAAGAGAATAAAAAAAAAAAGATTATTCACGGGGAACAAGTAGGCTTCATCCCCAGCACACAAGGTTGGTTCAACATATGCAAATCAATAAATGTAATTCATCATGTAAACCAGTCCAAAGTCCAAGACCACACGATACTCTCGATAGATGCAGAAAAAGCTTTTGACAAGATCCAACAGCCTTTTATGATCAAAACGCTAGAGACAGTAGGAATGGAAGGAACCTTTTATCAATATAATAAAAGCTGTATACAACAAGCCCACAGCAAGGATTATGCTCAATGGGGAACAATTGGAAGCATTCCCACTTCGATCAGGAACTAGACAAGGCTGTCCACTCTCACCACTTCTATTCAATATGGCACTTGAAGTCTTAGCTGAAGCCATAAGACAAGAAAGGGACATAAGAGGGATTCAAATCGGCAAGGAAGAAGTCAAGTTATCCCTATTTGCAGATGACATGATCTTATACCTGAGTGATCCCAAAAACTCCACCAGGAAGTCTCTGGAACTAATACGGAAGTTCAGCAGGGTGGCAGGATACAAAATAAATGTGCAAAAATCAGAGGCCTTCCCATATGCCCAAAATGAAAGAAGTGAAAAAGCCTTGAGAGGAACAATCCCATTTACTATAGCCTCTAAAAAAATGAAATACCTTGGTATAAACCTAACCAAGGAGGTAAAAGACCTTTACAATGAAAACTTTAAAACCCTAAAAAAAGAAATAGCAGAAGACACCAGAAAGTGGAAAGACTTCCCATGTTCCTGGATTGGCAGAATCAACATCGTAAAAATGACCATCCTACCAAAGGCAATATACAAATTCAATTCTATACCAATTAAAATCCCAAAGCAATTCTTCAAAGAAGTTGACCAAACAATTTCAAAATTCATATGGAGGCACAAAAGACCCAGGATAGCAAAGAAAATCCTGAGTAACAAAAACACTGCTAGAGGTATCACCATACCAAACCTTAGTCTATACTACAAATCCATAGTTGTAAAAACAGCCTGGTACTGGCTCCAAAATAGACATACAGATCAATGGATAAGGATTGAAGACCCACATATAAGCCGACAAAGTTACAGCCATTTGGTCTTTGACAAAGGGGCCCAAAGAATCCAATGGGAAAAGAACAGCATCTTCAACAAATGGTGCTGGCAAAACTGGATCTCCACATGCAGAAGATTAAAACTGGACCCATACTTGTCACCATGTACAAGACGTAATTCCAAATGGATCAAGGACCTTGATATCAGGCCAGAGACTATAAAAACCTTAGTTGAAAGGATAGGGAACTCCCTCGAGCTGATTGGGCTAGGCCAACAGTTCCTAAACAGACATCCAATTGCACAGTCACCGTTACCAACTCTCAACAGTTGGGATCTTGTGAAATTAAAGAGCTTCTGTTCAGATAGATTGTAACACAGGCTCAAAGGCAACCCACAGAATGGGAGAAAATCTTCACTAACCACATATGTGATAGAGCTCTGCACAAAGAGCTTAGAAAACTAAACACCAAGGAAACCGCTGGCCCAATTAAAAAATGGGTCCTGGAACTTAAAAGAAACTTTACCAGGGATGAAATTAAAATGTCTAACAAATATCTTCAAAAATGCTCCACTTCCTTAGCCATCAGGGAAATGCAAATCTAAACTTCCCTGAGATATCATCTCACCCCGGTCAGGATGGCAAAAATCCACAACACAAACAACAACAAATGCTGGAGAGGATGTGGAGAAAGGGGAACTCTCCTACATTGCTGGTGGGAATGCAGACTCATACAGCCACTCTGGCGAGTTGTCTGGAGATTCTTAAAGAAATTAAAGATTAAAATGTCATATGACTCTGCTATTCCACTTTTGGGAATAACCCCCCATACAGCAGAGGTTCACATCAATAGCACAAGCACGACCATGTTCATAGCAGCACTGTTTACAATAGCAAAGTCATGGAATCAACCCAAATGTCCAACAGTTGATGAGTGGATAAGAAAACTGTGGTACATCTATGCAATGGAGTACTACTCAGCCATAAAAAATTGTGAATTACTGGAATTTGCTGGGAAATGGATGTCATTAGAAACAATTATATTAAGTGAAGTATCCCAAACCCAGAAAATTAAGCACTGTATGTACTCCCTAATAGGTGGTTCCTAGTACCAAACCCACCCTGCCCACCTTGAGACATTCATAGGTAAATCTATGTATTACCTACAGTAATTGCAAGGATTATGAACAGGAGGGATTGGGTTGGAGGGTCACACCACAAACAAGGAGAGAAGTGACCATGTTACAGTAGAGAAAATAGGCCTCCATCAAGGACTGCAAGTAAGTAATGTGACACCTGGTTAAGTTCACAGACGTTCATTCCTGATCATTTACAACTAAGGGGGTATGATCTCACCAGAAGGGGAGGGCATATTGTCTGGCAGATAAAAAGTAACCATTTTGCAAATGGGTGATTGACCCCTCCCTCACTGAGGTTTCCAACTTTTATTACATCTACCCTTGAATGTGCTCTTATAAGTCTTTAACACTCCAGTTTAACAGCTTTTTGTCTCTGGCCAGGGGGTGACATACAGTGCCCAGCAGGATGGAGTGAAGGGCATTGCAGGAGCAACAAAACTGCAAAAGAAAATCAACAAACCACAATCCAGAACTTCAGAGACTCTATATCAACCACCTAGAACTAGGCCAGACTAATCTCTCCCCATCCTGAAGCTCAGGGAAATTTGCGGAGGAGGGGGCGGTAAGAGTGTAAGAACAAAAGGATGGGAGGAGCAATGATTTGCAAGATACTGCACACAAGTTAGGGCCGAAGCAATCATAATTGGACATTGCATGCCGGGCGCAATGTCCAACACACTATTGATCTCACAAAGTCTAGCATCGGCTAAAGGCACCAAGATTCTTGGAGGCAAGGGATTGGCAGCCACAGTAGTGTTCCTATGCTTAAGGGGAACACGGGAAAGGGTTCAGGGAAATGCCACTGGGTCCTTGTATGTCATCGGAGAGGAGGGCCCAGAGGAGAGTCAGGGATGCATATTAAAGGACTCTCTGGGAATTGGGGCGGGAGGCACAGGGGGATGGGGAGGGAGGGTTGAGGGGAGGGGGAGCAGGGGGTTTGGGGGGAGGAGGAAGGAGGGAGGGAACCGGTGTACCTATTAAGTTTGTATGAGCGGAAATAATAATAAAAAATGTTTTAAAAAAAAGGAATAAAGGAGAAAACAAGTTGAGTGTCAGAAAAAAAGATAAATTTGACATTTTGTGGCAGCTGTGGCTGTGAGACAGCACACAGACTCAAGCAATTTCAGGGGAGAAAGGGTATTCGTTTCCCTTATAATTACAAAGAAGAGATACAGTCCTTCATGGCAGAAAGGGCACGACTGTCTGGCAGAAGCTGGTGGTGCAGCCATGCCCATCATGGAGGCTGGGAGAGTTAGCTGCAGACTGTAAGAACAGACTACTTAAGGAAGCAAGGCAGGGCTGACCACTTTAAGGCACAACCCCTGTGACATGCCTTCCTCTAGCACAGTTCCACCATGACCTTCCCAAACAACTAAGGATTCAAACTCATGAACCTATGGGGGTCAATCTATATTCACACCATAACACATTTTCTGTCATAAACTAATAAATTTCTGTACTTAAAAAATACACAAAGGGGGTACAATAGCATGAGTATCAAGGAAACAACCAACAACTTTCTGATTGGATTCAAGACTAGAGTGTCAAAATGAAACACATTCTTGTTACTGTTAACTAGAACAAGAACCTATAAAAGAGAAGGGAATAGATCACTAGGGAAGAAGAGACTATGAGCTTATATTGAAACTTCTCTGTAAATACCTGAGTGTCATGAATGTCATGAGGATAACCAACCACTTTCTAATAAGATGTGAGGCTTGCACCATGGAGAGAAATTCATGTCAAGATTGTAAAACTGGTCAGAAGTTCATGGTCAGGGAGCTCAGAGGTCCTAAGAGAGAACCTACTACTCTTGTTTTGCTAAATAAACATGTTTCTAAATATTTATGTTACACCTGTTCATCACTGCTGCTCTCAACCTCAGTCAGAGAAGCTTTTTGCAGTGATGGTCAAAGTAGAAACTCATAACTGGTCAGAGTTCTTTGAATAGATGATTGTTGAATGTTCCATCCTAAATGATGCATCTATAACTTCCCAATCATCCCTAGAGTCAGAGATCATCAATGAAGAATATCAGAGTAAAGGATGGGAGGAGTTGCTATGGAACAGTGTCTTTTATTTATTTGTTTGTTTATTTATTTATTTATTTGTGTGTGATTATCTGTATATGTATGTGTCTGCGTGTCTATGTACGTGTGTGTGTTTCTGTATTTCTATGAATGTGTATGTGTGTGTCTGTGTATGCGTCTGTGTGTTTGTGTGTATTAGGGGGCACTTTGTGTACCTATGGAGACCCAAAAGTGACTTCAGGAATCATTCTATGTACATCTGAAGTCAATGAGTATCCAACTCCTAGAATCTAGACTAGCCAAGAGTTGAGAAATAAGGAAGAATGCTCCAATCAACTCCCCATCCACGACTGATAGTTGACAGGGCAAGTCTTGTGTGGATCCAGTGCAAGCAACCACAACTGCTGTGAGTCATGGTCTCAATGGTTGTGTCTTCCAAAGAGGATGTCATTGCTCAGCACCTCTTAGCTTATCTTCTAGCTATTAAATGCTTCCTTCCCCTTCTTCCACAATGTTTCTTGAGCCATAGAGGAGTGATATATATTTTTTATTTATGGCTGACCCTTCACCCTCACTGAATGTAAGCATCATGGGCAGCATTGAGTCTCTGCATTCACTGACATTCGCTGCAAAGAGCCTCCTCTGGTTAAGGCTGAAAGTAGCTTTTGTCTATGATATTAATGCAGATATTTAAAAAGATCAGTTTAATGCTATGTAAATTGAATTAAACAACAGTTGTAAAGTCTTACCTTATGCTAATGTAGGCTTTTAGACCTGGGAAGAATATCCCAAGACGTAACTTCTTAGAACTCCCAAATTCAAAACTCAAAAAAAAAAAAATTGTAAGAAAGCCATAGGAGTCCTAAAGAAAGACTAATTTCTGCTCTAGCTGTATAGCTACCTATACTGAGGTTTCATCTCAATCCATCTCAGCTCCTTTATGGCTATGCCCCAAAAGCCTATCATTGACATTAATCATGACAGGCACTGCATTAGAGTCCCACCTCTGTGCCTCTTTGATACACTTCATTTTGGACACACAGCAGGTTCTCTGAATGGGCTTTAAATTTGATTATATCTCATTCCATCTCTGTGAAGTATGTGCATAAAGATAAAATATTGTCTTCTCTATTGGAAAATAAGGATGTCAAAGCTCTCCTGAGAAGATGGGCCCCAGAGGAAGAAAGAACTAGCAGAGTTCTTCCTCTCTCTAGAGATGATAAATTGATCCTCCCTGAGCAGAGAAACAACATTCGCTTCTCATAAATGCTGCTTATAAGTCCTGAATTCTCCAGCAAATGATGAGATCTTCACTCTCACTCTACTCTCTGGCTCTTAATTATTATAGACAAGACCATTTCTCCTCTTCAAGAAAACCAGACACTGTCAGAGAAACTTCAGGTTTGGAATCCCTCTTGTCCATTTGAAAGCAGATTATATAATAATTAGTAAAGAAAATAAACAAAAGAGCTAGAAAAAAGACCCTCTGAATAATGCTTATATGTTGCTTTAGCTGCAAGTTATATATACAATAAGCATGATTATGTGTCAGGACATAAATAGTGCTCTGTATGTGTCATTTTGTTCAGATTTCAATGTTTTTGTGAAAGGGTTATGTGGCCATTTTACAATTGAAGGAACTAAAAGATAGTTGGTATAATTGAATGTACAGTTTCTACAATTAATAACATAGACACTAGAAATCAAGCCCTAAGCTTATGAATCCATTGCTTTTCTCCAAAGCCTTCACTCCTTACCATTTCTCATAAATGGGTAAGTTACTTTTACTTTCAAGGGCTTTGTAAAAATGGTTCAGGAATGACAGTTTCCCATCCAAATCAAATGAAGCAGATAGGTTATAGAGATCAGACCAGTACTGGCTTCACAGTGTTGTACATTTTTGGACTAACCTTAGAACAAAAGTGAAATACTAGATAAATGAAGCATATTTCATTATATAAGTCATAACATAAGATCTGACAACTATCCTAAGATACAATAGTGGTGAAAGTGTCAGAGTTGCTGGTTTGCAATGTTATTAATAAGACTAGGCAGCCTATACCCTTAAGCACAGTCCTGAAACCATTGTGCCTATATTCACACTATCTCTCTAGATACTTCAGAAGAATTTGCCTGCCATTTAGTCAGCTCAAGCTTAGCTTTGTCTGGTGAACAACACTACTGCTCTCTGAGCAGAGAAGCCAAACAATGAAAGGTAAGTAATAAATTCTTGTTAGAAGTACCTTTCCACCCATATCAGTTTGACTAGTTAAGTCACATATGAAACTATGCTGGCATACAAGGGACCATTCTCATACCCTTCTTATTTTCTAAGACAACTCAGGCAAGTTCTCATAAATCGAGAATTGCAAAAGTTCTGGTATCGAACTTTTGGATTCATGTTTAAGTAGGAAACTGCCCAACTAGTGTTTATGTCTGAGACATAAATGCAACTCATACACTACTTCTATATCTGTAAAGTATTGATATAATGTATACTTGTGGGATGTTAGAAGTTGACATGTAATAATGAAGAAAATTAAAATCAAGCTTTTCATTCAAATCAACGAAGCTTTTAGATTTTAAAAGACCCTACTGAAGACACTTCATGTTCTTATCTCCTCTCTCCTATTTCTACATTGAAAAGAGTGGGACCAAAATTATTTTTAGCAGCAAAAGGAAACCTCTTGTTTGGGACATGATCTGTCACTTAGAATATTCCATTTCCCTGCACACTCTCTGAATGAAATTCCTCCCTAGTCAAACGTTGGAGAAGCCTCAGCCACAGCTTTTTTATTTCCTCAATTTTCAGCTCATTTTTTTTACATTTAAGTGAAACAACTGGTAAATATGCATCTATGTATCATCTACCTACATTCTCCAGTTGTAAGAGTGTAAGTAATTATTTCAATAAATATTGATAAAAAATATGTACTATCTTCCTCAAACTGCACTAAGCATTTTGGTAAGCTCAAAGATTAAGATTAAAAACTCTGCCTCCTGAAAAATTTTGACTATTTCTCCATACTAAAAGAATCAAGTATTATTTTATTCAAGTTTTATGTGGAATAAGGTACATATCTAATAATGTGTAGAATGTGTATGCTTTCATGCATATAAATAGAAAGAGAAGCAAATCCTAATGGTGTTGGAAAATAATTATTGTGATTTAGCTGAAAGTTGGCTTACAAAACCTTAAGTAATTCTGCAGAGCAGGCTGATTTCAGCTGCTGGCTTCTGGAAGTCCTTCCTCTTCTCACAAAAGCACTAGAAAGGTTCTAACAGAAGATTGTGCTATTCCATGGACATTTTGGTGGCCTTTGCCAACTTTTTCCTATAACTCTAAAGAGAAAGATTTAGCAAGCTACAATCAATGAGCTAAATCTAGTCAATACCTACTATTTTTTTATGATCACCAAGCTAAATCTCCCAGTTTCTCTTCTGTTGATGATATAAACATATGAGCAAGGGGATTATTCCAGCATGGGATCCTTGTTTACACATCAGCATGGCAGGGAGTTCATCCCACCATCAGGAGCCAAAGGATTTGGTCATATTATATCCACAGATAGGGGTAAGACAAGGATACACTTTCCTCTTCCAACTGGGTCTCTCTGTCTTATCCACTTACCCAGGGAGTGATTTCACCACCATAGGCTGAGTCTACACACATTAATAAGGCTTGCTCAGGGGTTTCCTAGTTCTTCACAGACATGCACAAATATTTAGTCTCCAAATGTCAAGTTCTCATCTACAACTGCCATACTAGATATTGTCTATACATCTTTAAATTTAAAAATATCCCTTGTGACACATGAAATTTATTTTTCACTGACTTGGTCTTATTGAAACAGAACTGCTTATATGTGTTTAATTACAATGACTTTTTTTCACTGCAATCACAGAACTGAGATGTTTTCATAGAGATATATTTGCCATCTCCTGTTGTAAAACATTGTATAGGTCTTATTTTTAACTGCTAAAATGTTGGTTAGCATGTGGGAGCCAAAAATGCATACACCTCCATTGAGATAGAGAGAGCTCAGGGGATTATCTATGGAGTATTATATAAGTTTTGTTTAATATGTTTACTGCTTAAGTTACTAGATCATGTGTTTGAACGAAGGAAGGGAAGAAGATTAAAAGAATTGAAGATGAATTCAGTGATGTTAGGAAAAGTCAAACCAAACCATAGTGTGGAAGTTTTATTTTGGTCTGTGTTTTAAGAAGTTAGCTGATTGGGGAGGAAGGGAAGAGGGGAGGGGGATAGCAGGGGGTGGAGGGAAAGAGGGAACCAGTGAACCCATTAAGTTTGTATGAACGGAAAGAAAAAAAAAAAGAAGTTAGCTGAAGTCCATGTGCAAGAGAATGGCCTGATCTGATTTCATTTTCTAAAGAGCCACTGAGGATGTAAAAAATATAGCAGGTTATACAAGGGAAAGCTACTCTACCACGAACATTCACTTCTCCTGGAATGAAAGAAACTCTGCTCTGTACAAATATATATTTTTTCATTCTCTTACGCTCTTGATTACATCTATGTGTTTTCTTTCTCAAGTTCATTTAAATATTAATCTGTGACCTCAACTGGCATTCTGCTGTTATTCAGAAGTTTCTAATGTTTGTCCAGACCACAAACACATGAAGCCCCTCAGCACAGCCAACAACTCCAGCACCATCACTGCCTTCATCCTCCTGGGCTTCCCGTGTCCCAGGCAGGGGCAGATCCTCCTCTTCCTGCTCTTCACTGTCATCTACCTCCTCACCCTCATGGGAAATGCTTCCATCATCTGTGCTGTGCGCTGGGATCAGAGACTCCACACACCCATGTACATCCTGCTGGCCAACTTCTCCTTCCTGGAGATCTGGTATGTCAACTCCACGGTGCCCAACATGTTGGCCAACTTCCTGTCTGACACCAAGGTCATCTCCTTTTCCGGGTGCTTTCTGCAGTTCTATTTCTTCTTCTCCTTGGGGTCTACAGAATGCTTTTTCCTGGCAGTGATGGCATTTGATCGGTACCTTGCCATCTGTAGGCCTCTACATTACCCCACTCTTATGACGGAGCACCTCTGCAACATCCTCGTGGCCAGTTGCTGGGTGCTTGGCTTCCTCTGGTTCCTGGGCCCCATCATCTTCATTTCCCAGATGTCCTTCTGTGGATCTGGCATTATTGATCACTTTCTGTGTGATCCAAGTCCTCTTTTAGCTCTCACTTGCAAAAAAAATCCAGTGATAGAGGTGGTCTTCTCTGCCTTAAGCCCTTTGCCTCTCATTATTCCTTTTCTCTTCATCATGGGGTCTTATACACTGGTCCTGATAGCTGTGTTGAAGATCCCTTCAGCATCTGGAAAAAGAAAGGCCTTCTCTACCTGTGGGTCTCATCTGGCTGTAGTTTCATTGTTCTATGGCTCAGTACTTGTCATGTATGGAAATCCAACATCTGAGCATGATGCTGAAATGCAAAAGATTGTGACTCTGTTTTATTCTGTCTTGACTCCATTCCTAAACCCTATTATATATAGTCTTCGGAACCAACACATGAAGATAGCCCTGAAGAAGTTTCTGAGGCATCACAAAGGACATTGACAGGAATAATGTAAGAGCCTTTAGAAACAGGGGAAAGGACCAAAAATGCTGTCTTCAGGACCCCATATAGCCACACGAACATTATATCATAGCAACTGCAGCTGCTATGCTGGGACAGCACAGAACTGAGAGTATCAGCAGTCAAGGAGGAATTGGGAGAAGCTCTTAGGGTCTTACAACTCCTTGCCAAAGTATTGACTACCAACCAATTCTGAGGAAGGGCAGTCAGTGTCATCACTAGTGTGCTCACTAAGGAGCCCAATAGGCTACAATGGTTGCTTACAAACCCATGCACATATATGTGTATATTTGTGTATCTAGGTACATACATATATCTGTATGTATATATACACATATATGCATATAAGTATGGATTCATATGTGTGTACATATATATGTATATGTGTATTCATGAAAATGTTTGTATGTATAAATAATGTTTCTGTATACATGAGTATATATAATATTGTCAAAGAACAGATTGAACAGTTTTTTAAAAGGCCTTTGGGCCTTTATTTATTTTCAGATTTTATTTTTTTATTTTTCTAGTTTTACAAATATGAGTAGTTCTCCCTGCTACCCTCCTTTTTCTCTCCCTCCCTTTATTTTTCTTCTTCCTCTTTACCTTCCTTTCAACAATCCATCCTTCTGCTTCCCACCCTCCTAAGTGTCTGTTTATGTGGGCCCCAGGGTTCCCGTCGGGTTGTCTGCTCTGGTAGGGATTCAGGGCTCTGTGACAAATTAAGTGGCCTTGAGTAGACCCACTGATGTGGACACTCCCTTTCACCAGTCTAGCCCTAGCACCTGAGGTTCCTCTGCATGTAATTATTTATTCTAAGCTCACTGGTCTATGAGGGATGTTGATATATCAACCACTGTGCAGATCTAATAAGGATAATCCTCATTGTAGTGAGCTCCTGGATAAAGCAATCCTGTCTTGCATGAAATGCCCTGTATGGCAGTGGACCTCCCTGCCTTTAGGCTCTTACAATTTTACTGCACCCTCTTTCACAAGATTCCCTAAGCCTTAGGATGGGATGAGATTGGTTGGCCTGGTGCCAGCTGAGCATTTTAGGGTCAATGGCTACTCTGCACTCTGGTTGGTTGGTGTCTGTTTCATTGCTCTTCCATTGTACAAAGCTGCATCTTGTTTAAGTATTGAGATCTGTTCTTAGCTAAAGATAAAATGAGAGTTGTTTAGATTGAGGTTTATTTGCAGGTATTTATGGTTGATATTGAAACATCTGATCCTGTTTAGTTTCAGTTTTCTCCTTCTCCACTGTTATTTAGACTAGTTTATATTACTGGGTGTGTTGTTGAGGGGGAATTAAGGACTAGAAAGCAGTGGCTGATAACCTGGAGGCTAAACCCGCTTCCTACTTGGGTCCTACTCTAGTTCCTCCTTCCTCTTTGGGACTTTTCTTACAGAAAATCCCTTTTAATTGTTTACCCATGTTCTGTTTCTGCTCTTTTGGAATTTTCCTTCCCCCACGCCCTGGTTTGTGTTCCTTTGCATTTGTGGGTATTATAAGAATTTCTAATTTGACAGGAGGGTGGGAGAGAGTGGGATGGATTGATGAAAGAAAGGGAAGGGGATGAGGAGAGGGGTGGAGGGAAGCAGAGATGAGTACTCAATATGCTTGTAAAACTAGAAAAATAAAATAATATTTTTTAAAAAAAATAAGCTTTGTATATCATAAAGAGGAATTGATAATCTTAGAAAATAAGTAAAGCCTCATTTCCAAAGGGAAAGCATGCTCTTAAAATTTTGAAGTATAGTAACTCTACTGTAACAGTCAAATACTGACTTTGGAGAATGAAAAGTGTAGTTATTAACTGACATAAATTGGACTGTGCCTTAAAAGCCAACCTGTACTTCTACTTAAAGGCATAGCTGTGTAAGTAAGTTTATGTTGTGAATCATTCTCAAAGGAAGTTTGAAATAATTTAAATAAATCTGGTATAGAAAAACAAAGAATCTCTAATTCGACAGTATCAAACTGAAGGCTTAATATTAGGATCCACTTATAAGGGAGAAATACAAATCTATCTTTCTGTGTTTGGGATATTTCATTCAATGTTATTTCTAGGAGTTCCATCCATTTACTGACAAATTTCATTTGGTCATCTCTTCTGACAGCTGAATAGTATTTCATTATATATATGTAACATGTTTTTTAACCATTCATCAACTAACTGTTGGGCATCTAGGTTGGTTCCATTTCTTTGCAATTGTGAAAAGAGCTGCTGTGAATATGGTTGTTCATGTGACTCTGTTACAGGATACAGTGCTCTTTGGGAAAATCTCAGTAGTGGCATATCTAGGTCGTAAGGTATTTCAATATTTAACTTTTTTAGGATTCTCCAAAAAAGGATGGATATATGAGTTTACAGTCCCATTAGCGATGTATGAAGGGTACCCTTCTCCCCTCATCCATGCCAGCATTTGGTGTTATTTGTACTTTGGGTCATAGCAATTTTGTTTTGAGTGAAATGATATCTCAGGGTGGTTTCCTAATAACTAGTCTTTTCCCTAATGACTAGAGAGATAGAACATTAAACTTTAAGATGCTTGTTAGATGTTAGAATATCATCTTGTGAAAAGTTTCTTTTCAGTTCTACAGCACATTTTAATTGGGTTGTTTATTTCCTTCGTATTTAACTTTTCGATTTCTTTGTGTACTTTAGCTGTTAGCCCTCTGTTAGATATGTGGTTAATGAAGATGCTCTCCCATTCTGTAGGTTGCCTGTTGTTTGATCAACAGTCTTTTTGCTATGCAAAAACACATTAATTTCATATAGTCCCAATTGTTTAGTTGGGCTTATTTCTCTATGCCTTTGGGGTCCTATTGAGAAAATGATAATCAAGGTTAATCAATTCAAGGCCATTCCCTATCTTTCTCTTCTAGAAGTTTTATAGTCTCTGGTCTAGCATTGAGATCTTTGATCCATCTGGAGTTGATTTTTGTGAAAGGTGACAAATAAAGATCCAGTTTCATTCTTCTGGATGTAGAAATCCAATTTTGCCAACACCATTTGTTGAAGATGCTGACCTTTTCCCAATAGTTTTTTGGCACCTGTGTCAAAGATTAGTTGACTATAGGTGTCTTCAATTCTAATTCATTGGTCTATATCTCTTTTCTGGAGCTAGTATCATGCTGTTTTTATTACTATGACTTTATAGTACAGTTTAAGGTCTGGTATGGTGATACTTCCCATAAATTTTTTATTACTCAGGATTTTTTATTTTTGCTATCCTGGGTCTTTTATGTTTCCATATGAAATTTGAGATTGTTTTACCAATTTCTGTGAAGGATTGGAGTGGAATTTTAATTGGTAATTACATTGAATCTGTATATTGCTTTTGGTAGGATGGTTATTCTAACAAAGTTCATTCTGCCAATCCAGGAATATGTGAGGAATGTCCATCTTCTGGTGTCTTCTGTATCACTTTTTTAGGTATTTAAATTTTTTATTGGCTAGATCTTTCACATCTTTGATTAGGTTTATTCAAAGGTATTTTATTTTTTTAGGAGCAATGATAGATGGTATTGTTTCTTTCAGGTTTTTATTGCTTTGTTTATCCTTGATATATAGGAAAGTCACTGATTTTTTAATATTAATTTTGTATCCTGCCACTCCACTGAAATATTTACTAGTTTCAGGCAGAACCTTTGGGGTCCTTGAGGCATAGGATCATGTCAACTATGAATAGGGATAACTTGATTTCTTTTTCCAAGTTGTATCCCTCCTATCCCCGTCTCTTGTCTTATGACTCTAGCTAAGATTTCAAGTACAATGTTAATAGAAGTGGTAAGAGTGGACAGCCGTGTCTAGTTCTGTATTTGAGTGAGAATGCTTCCAGTTTTTCACATTTAGAATGATTTTTTTTCTATTGGCTTGTTGTATATGGTCCTTGTTACGTTGATAAATGTTCCTTCCATCCCCATTTTCTTCATGGTCTTTATCATAAAGAATGTTGGAATTTGTCAAAAACTTTTTCAGCATCAATTTAATCATGTGATTTTTGTCTTTGCATTTGCTTATATGGTCAATTATATCTGTAGATTCGTATATATTGAACCAATCTTTTGTTCCTGGAATAAGAACAACCTGCTCCTAGTATCTTTTTTATATGTTTTTTAATCTGATTTGTTAGAATCTTGTTTAAGATCTTTGTGTCTGTATTTATCAGTGAGACTAGCCTATTGTTTTCTTTTTTACTGTCTATATTTGTTTTGGAGATCAGTGTAATATTGGCTTCATGGAAAGATTTTAGAAGTGTTCCTTCCTTTTGTATTTTATGAAATAATTTAAGGTGTATTGGTGTTAATTGTTCTTTAAATATCTGGTAGATACACCCCTAGAGGCACTGCACATGTAGCTGCTGTGTCCCATGTGTGTCAGATGGTGGTAGAGAAGAGATGAGACTATTTATACATCCAGTGTTCTGCCCCACGGACAACTGAATGACTAGTAGCCTAACATACCACACTGCCTGCCAAAACTCTGAATTCCATATCTATGTACTCACAACATGAAGACCTCTCACGGTGAAGGGAAGAGAGGGGATGGAGGAGATGGGGGTAGAGAGGAAAGCTAGGATGAATACTCAATATGCTTGTAAAAGTAGAAAAAATAATTAAAATTTTAAAAATGACTAATAAGAATATGAGCACTTGTTTGCTCAACACTGACAATGAGGAAATGTCCATATCCATATCCATCTGGGTGTCCATTACCCACTATACTAGTTACTCTTGAGTTGCTGTGAGACAGAACACCCAAAGTCAAGCAACTTAAGGAAGAAAGGGAGATTATTCAGTTTATAGTTCCAGAGGGGAGATGTAGTCTTTTATGGAAAAATAGCATGACTGGAGGCAGAAGCTGGAGACAGTCTAAGTCACATCCATCCAGGAGAAGCCAACTGCAAGAGCAGGTTTCTCCTGCAAGGAAGGCAGAGCTATATAGCTCAAGGCTCATCCCCTGTGACTGCCTTCTTCTAGCAAGGCTCCAGCTCCTAAAGGTACCATGACCTTCCCAAACACATGAGCCTATGGGAGACACATTTCAAGTCATGACACTCACCGCCTAAACTGCTACCCACACTATAAGGATAAATCTTGAGGACACCATGTAAGATGAAAAAAGCCAGTTGCCAATGAACAAATGGTATGTGGCTCACTAATATAAACTACCTAAAATAGTTACATTCATGGAAACAAAAAGTAGAATACCTGGAATGCAACAGGAAATTACAGGTTAATGAGTCAAAGTATCAGACTGAGACAATAAAGACATTCACGGATGTATAGAGATGGTAACTACCTAATAGCATAATTGTCACTGAACTGTACTCTGAAAATGGCTACAATCATAACTTTGTATTCATGTGTATTATGTTTATGTATAGTCATGTCTTACTGCAAGAAATTAGTTTAACACCTATAAGAAAGACTAATAGAATAAAATGAAACATGGAAACATTTGAATAATCTTAAAGGAAACAAGAAGTAAAAAAACAATAACAAAACAGTTTTTAAAATGTCTACTTATATTTAAGTTTGGAGATTGGCAGGGAAAAAGGATTTAATGGGACAAGAGAGAGGATAGGATTGGGGATTAAAGTATAAAAGTATATATTCACTATAGTCATGTATAAAACACTTTAAAGGATTTTTATAAGTTTAAAAAAAGATTGGACATCCATCTAAGATGGCGACTGTGGAATCAGAAACCCTAATCCCCCACCTACAGAAGAGGAAAAGACAGATTCTAATCAGGAGGTTGCTAACCCAGAACACTATATTAAACATCCTCTACAGAACAGGTGGGCACTCTGGTTTTTTAAAAATGACAAAAGCAAAACTTGGCAAGCTAACCTTGGACTGATCTCTAACTTTGATACTGTTGAAG
This sequence comes from Typhlomys cinereus, assembly GCA_023101885.1. Classification (NCBI taxonomy): domain Eukaryota; kingdom Metazoa; phylum Chordata; class Mammalia; order Rodentia; family Platacanthomyidae; genus Typhlomys; species Typhlomys cinereus. Next base: position 52,787 of record JALPQD010000136.1, on the reverse strand, counting down.
ACTTTTGGGCCCTATACAACCATATCTAGTTATCTAGTAATTTAATGCCTGGCTGTGACTACTCACTTTTTAAGGATGGTATTGAACCTATGTGAGCAGATGAGAAAAATAAACGAGGAGGATGATGGCTAATTACATTGAACAAACAGTAGAGACAAAGTGATCTCGATTGCTTCTGGCTAGAGACACTGCTGTGCCTTATTGGAGAATCTTTTTTTTTTTTTTTTTTTTTATTAAAAATTTAATTATACATTTTAAAATTTTGTACCAGTTCCCTCCCTCCCCCCTCCCCTTCCCCCAGTGTCTCCCCCCCAATTCCCAGAGAGTCCTTTATTGTGTGCGCCTAACTCTCCACTGGGTCCTCCTCTCCGATGACATATAAGGACCCAGTGGCATTTCCATAAGCCCTTTCTCTTGTTCCCCTTAATCATAAGATTACTACTATGGCTGTCAATCCCTTGCCTCCAGGGGTCTCGGTGCCCTTAACAGATGCTAGACTTTATGAGGGCAACAGTGCGCTGGACATTGCGCAGGGCATGCAAAGTTCCATTATGATTGCTTTGGCCCCAACTATTGTTGAGAATCTTGCAAATCGTTGCTCCTCCCATCCTTTTGCTCTTACAATCTTACCGCCCCCTCTTCCGCAAATGTCCCTGAGCTCCAGGATGGGGAGAGATTAGGCTGTCCTAGTTCTATGTGATTGATATAGAGTCTCTGAAGTTCTGGATTGTGGTTTGTTGATTTTCTTTTGCAGTTTTTCTGCTCCTGCAATTCCCTTCACTCCATTCTGCTGGGCACTGTATGTCACCCCCTGGCCAGAGACAAAAAGCTGTTAAACTGGAGTCTTGTTGTAATAGCACATTCAAGGGTAGATGTAATAAGAGTAGGAAACCTCACTGAGGGCGGGGTCCATTACCCATTTGCACAATGATTACTTTTTATCTGCTAGACTATATGCCCTCCCCTTCTGGTGAGATCAGGAAAGAACGTCTGTGAACTTAACCAGGTTTCTCATTACTTACTTGCAGACCTTGATGGAGGCCTATTTTCTCTGCTGTAACATGGTCTCCTCTCTCCTTGTTTCTGGTGTGGCCCTCCTAACCCATCTCTCTTGTTCATAATCCTTGCAATTACTGTGTTACATAGGTTTACTTTTGAGTGTCCCAATGTGGGCTGGGCGAGTTTGGTACTAGGAGCCACCTATTAGGGAGTACATACGGCGCTTAATTTTCTGGGTTTGGGATACTTCACTTAATATAATTCTTTCTAATGACATCCATTTCCCAGCAAATTCCAGTAATTCATCATTTTTGATGGCTGAGTAGTACTCCATTGTATAGATGTACCACAGTTTCCTTATCCACTCGTCAACTGTTGGACATTTAGGTTGATTCCATGACTTTGCTATTGTAAACAGTGCTGCTATGAACATGGTCGAGCTTGTGCTATCGAGGCGAACCTCTGCTGCTTGGGGGGTTATTCCCAAAGTGGGATAGCAGGGTCATACGGCATTTCAATCTTTAATTTCTTTAAGAATCTCCAGACGGCTCGCCAGAGTGGCTGTATGAGCCTGCATTCCCACCAACAATGTAGGAGAGTTCCCCTCTCCCCACATCCTCTCCAGCATTTGTCGTTGTTTGTACTGTGGATTTTTGCCATCCTGACCGGGGTGAGATGATATCTCAGGGAAGTTTTGATTTGCATTTCCCTGATGGCGAAGGAAGTGGAGCATTTTTTAAGATAATTGTTAGACATTTTAATTTCATCCCTGGTAAAGTTTCTTTGAAGTTCCAGGGCCCATTTTTTAATTGGGCCAGTGTTTTCCTTGGAGTTTAATTTTCTAAGTTCTTTGTGCACTCTGGACAGTAGAGCTCTGTCAGATATGTGGTTAGTGAAGATTTTCTCCCATTCTGTGGGTTGCCTTTGAGCTCGTGCGACAATCTCTTATCTGAACAGAAGCTCTTTAATTTCACAAGATCCCAACTGTTGAGAGTTGGTAGCAGTGACTGTGCCATTGGATGTCTGTTTAGGAAGTGTTGGCCTAGCCCAATCAGCTCGAGGGAGTTCCCTATCCTTTCAACTATGGCTTTTAAAGTCTCTGGCCTGATATCAAGGTCCTTGATCCATTTGGAATTAAGTCTTGTACATGGTGACAAGTACGGGTCCAGCTTTAATCTTCTGCATGTGGAGATCCAGTTTTTCCAACACCATTTGTTGAAGATGCTGTTCTTTTTCCATTGGATTCTTTGGGCCCCTTTGTCAAAGACCAAGTGGCTGTAACTTTGTGGGCTTATATCTGGGTCTTCAATCCTTATCCATTGATCTGTGTGTCTATTTTGGAGCCAGTACCAGGCTGTCTTTATAACTATGGATTTGTAGTATAGACTTAGGTTTGGTATGGTAATACCTCCAGCTGTGTTTTTGTTACTCAGGATTGTTTTTGCTATCCTGGGTCTTTTGTGCCTCCATATGAACTTTGAGATTGTTTGGTCAACTTCTTTGAAGAATTGCTTTGGGATTTTGATTGGTATAGCATTGAATCTGTATATTGCCTTTGGTAGGATGGTCATTTTTACAATGTTGATTCTGCCAATCCAGGAACAAGGGAGGTCTTTCCACCTTCTGGTGTCTTCTGCAATTTCTTTCTTTAGGGTTTTAAAGTTTTCATTGTAAAGGTCTTTTACCTCCTTAGTTAGGTTTATACCAAGGTATTTCATTTTTTTAGGGGTTATAGTAAATGGCATGGTTTCTCTCAAGGCTTTTTCACTTCTTTCATTCTGGGCATATAGGAAGGCCTCTGATTTTTGCACATTTATTTTGTATCCTGCCACCCTGCTGAACTTCTCAATTAGTTCCAGGAGCTTCCTGGTGGAGTTTTTGGGATCACTCAGGTATAAGATCATGTCATCTGCAAATAGAGATAGCTTGACTTCTTCCTTGCCAATTTGAATCCCTCTTATGTCCCTTTCTTGTCTTATGGCTTCGGCTAAGACTTCAAGTACAATATTGAATAGAAGTGGTGAGAGTGGACAGCCTTGTCTTGTTCCTGATCGAAGTGGGAATGCTTCCAATTGTTCCCCATTGAGCATAATCCTTGCTGTGGGCTTGTTGTATACAGCTTTTATTATATTGATAAAAGTTCCTTCCATTCCTACTGTCTCTAGCGTTTTGATCATAAAAGGCTGTTGGATCTTGTCAAAAGCTTTTTCTGCATCTATCGAGAGTATCATGTGGTCTTGGACTTTGGACTGGTTTACATGATGAATTACATTTATTGATTTGCGTATGTTGAACCAACCTTGTGTGCCGGGGATGAAGCCTACTTGGTCCCCATGAATGATCTTTTTAATATGTTTTTGAATCCGATTTGCTAAGACTTTGTTGAGAATCTTTGCATCTGTGTTCATCAGGGAGATCGGCCTATAGTTTTCTTTTTTAAGTGAATCTTTATTAGGTTTTGGGATTAAAACGATATTAGCTTCATAGAAGGAATTTGGTAGTGTTCCTTCCTTTGCTATTTGGTGGAACAGTTTAAGGAGTATTGGTGTTATTAACTCCTTAAATGTCTTGTAGAACTCTGTGCTGAATCCATCTGGTCCAGGACATTTTTTGGTGGGAAGATTCGAGATTACTTCCTCAATTTCCTTATATGTTATAGGACTATTTAAGTAATTCACAACTTCCTGATTCAATTTAGGTAAGTTGTGTTTACTTAGAAATTCATCCATCTCTTTTGTGTTGTCAAACTTCACAGAGTATAAGTTTTTGAAATATGATGTTATAATTCTCTGGATTTCTTGGGTATCCGTAGTGATAACTCCATGTTCATTTCTAATTTTGGTAATTTGGGTTTTCTCTCTCTTGCTTTTGGTTAGTTTAGCTAGGGGTGTATCAATCTTGTTGATTTTTTCAAAGAACCAGCTTTTCGATTTGTTGATTTTTTCTATCGTTTTCTTAGTCTCGATTTCAGATATTTCTCCCCTTATTTTGCTAATCTCTTCTCTTCTACTGCCTTTGGGATCAGATTGCTCTAGTTTTCTCTAAAGCTTTAAGCTGCATTGTTAAGTTGTTTATTTCTGATGTTTCCATTTTTTTGATGTGGGCATTAAGAGCTATGAACTTACCTCTTAGAACAGCTTTCATTGTGTCCCAGAGATTTTGGTAAGTTGTATTTTCGTTATCATTCACTTTCAGGAAATCTTGAATTTCCTTTTTAATTTCTTCCTGAATCCAGTTCTCATTCAGCATCATAGTGTTAAGTTTCCAGGAGTTAGTGTATTTTCTCTTGTTTGATGTGTTGTGGATGTCCAGCTTTAGGCCGTGGTGGTCTGATAGGGCACAGGTTAGAATTTCAACTTTCTTGTACATGTGTAGATTCATTTTGTGGCCCAATATGTGATCTATTTTGGAGAAAGTTCCGTGTGCTGCTGAGAAAAATGTGTATTCTTTGGTGCGTGGGTGAAAAGTTCGATAGAGATCTGTGAGGTCCATTTCTTTCAGGGTTTGATTAAGTTCCAAAGTGTCTCTGTTAAGCTTTTGACCTGTTGATCTATCCCATGTAGAGAGGGCGGTGTTGAAGTCCCCAAGAATTATCGTTTGGGGGTTGATTTCTTGCTTTAGACGCTGTAGGGTTTTCTTAATGAATGTGGAGGGGCCCGTATTGGGTGCATATATGTTCAGTATTGTGAAGTCTTCCTGGTGAATTGTACCTCTGACTAAAATGTAGTATCCATCCGTGTCTCTTATAATTTTTTTTGGTTTGAAATCCACTTTGTCTGATAGCATAATGGCTACCCCTGCCTGTTTTCTGCTTCCATTTGCTTGTAGAATTGTTGACCAGCCTTTTATTTTTAGAGCGTGCCTATCTTTTGTGGTGAGATGGGTTTCCTGCAGGCAGCAGATTGATGGATTGTGATTTTTAATCCAAGTTTGTAATCTGTGTCTCTTGATCGGTGAATTAAGTCCATTAACATTTAGTGTTATAATGGAGAAACTATTGTTAATTCCAGACATTTATTATGTTTAGTAGCTTTTATAAGTATATTGCTTCGCTTTTAATGGTGTTATATTTGCCTTCTGTTCTCCTGGATATGCCTGTTTTTTTCTTCACGCTTGAGTATCATTTCTAGCAGTTTTTGAAGGCCTGGTTTGGTGGCCATGTATCCCTTAAAGTTGTCTTTGTGCTGGAAAATTTTCTTTCTCCCTCGATCATGACTGATAGTTTTGCAGGGTAAATCAGCCTGGGTTGACATTTTTGCTCATTCAATACTTGAAGTATGTCTCTCCAAGCTCTTCTTGCTTTTACTGTTTCGACTGAGAAGTCATTTGTTATTTTAATAGGTTTGCCTTTAAAAGTGACTTGTTTTTTCTCCCTTGAAGCTCTCAGCACCAGTTCTTTATCTTGAATGTGGAGTGTTTTAACTATTATTTGCCGCGGTGTGCTTCTAGTTTGGTCGTATCTGTTTGGGGTGCGGAATGCCTCTTGTATATGAATGGGCCTCTCTTTCTTTAGATGAGGAAAGTTTTCCTTGATGATCGTTTGAAAAATTTCCTCAGGGGTGGTATTTTGAGATTCTTGCTCCAGTATTCCATGAATACGCATGTTAGGCTTCTTCAGGGTGTCCCATATCTCTTGGATATTTCTCTCAAGTATCTTTTTGGCTTTAACAACCTCTTCCATTGAGCTGGCTAGTACTCCCACTTTATCTTCAAGGTCTGAAATTCTGTTTTCTGCTTCATTAGTTCTGTTGATAAGACTCTCTGTGGCGTTCTGGGTTGAAGATAACTTGTCTTTTAGCTCAGTTTTAAACTCTGCTTGAGTTTGTTTTAACTGTTCTATGCCGCTTTTTGTTTCTTGCACTGTTTTTCTCAACTCCTCCAGATGTCTGTTGTGTTCCTCTTCAAAGCGATTGATTCGATTATGTAATTCCTCCCGGATTTCCTCTTTCATAGTATTGAACATGGTAATGATCATATTTTGAAAGTCGTTATCCTGGGTCAGGCTTTCTTGGCCTTTTTCCGCGGGTTTGTTCTTTTTGGAGTCTAACATTATGGGATTAATTTCTTCAGTGGGAGATTTGTTTACTTGAGTGTTGCTTCTCATGGATTTGCACTTTGACTTTGGCATTGTCATTTTAACTCTTAAGATCTCTCAATTTCACTAAACTGAATTATTTGGCCTGGGGTACTGGTGGGCGGGGCCTGAACGGGGACTTACCTAGGGAGCGGGGTGAGGCCCGGGTGGACCGCGTGCGTGTCCCGACTGGCGGAGCGGGGTGGGGCGAAAAGGGAGGATGGGCGCAGGGGGAGGTGCTCCTCGTTCCCTGGGCCCCCGCGCGGCTCCGGCTGGATGGCGGGAGTCGGAGCCTGGTCCCCGTGGGCTGACCTGGGGTCCTAGAGCGCGCGTTGTGGCCCGGCTGGATCTCGCCTACGCGTCCCGACCGGCGGAGCGGGGGGTGGGGCGAAAGAGGGAGGCTGCGCGCTTCGGCGTGGAGCTATTTAACCCGAGGGCAGCTGGGGCGGGGCCCGGGCGCAGGGGGAGGTGCTCCTCGTTCCCTGGGCCCCCGCGCGGCTCCGGCTGGATGGCGGGAGTCGGAGCCGGGTCCCCGTGGGCTGACCTGGGGTCCTAGAGCGCGCGTTGAGGCCCGGCTGGATCTCGCCTACGCGTCCCGACCGGCGGAGCGGGGGGTGGGGCGAAAGAGGGAGGCTGCGCGCGTCCGCGTGGAGCTATTTAACCCGAGGGCAGCTGGGGCGGGGCCCGGGCGCAGGGGGAGGTGCTCCTCGTTCCCTGGGCCCCCGCGCGGCTCCGGCTGGATGGCGGGAGTCGGAGCCGGGTCCCCGTGGGCTGACCTGGGGTCCTAGAGCGCGCGTTGAGGCCCGGCTGGATCTCGCCTACGCGTCCCGACCCTTATTGGAGAATCTTTTGATGACTACAGTGATGATGTATGTGGAGCTGTTGTTAATGTTAGAGCTAAAGGTGATAAGATAGCAATATGGACTACTGAATGTGAAAACAGTTCTGTTACACATATAGGGAGGGTATACAAGGAAAGGTCAGGACTTTCTCCAAAGATAGTCATTGGTTATCAGTCCCATGCAGACACAGCTACTAAGAGCGGCTCCACCACTAAGAACAGATATAGCCATGTCTTACTGCAAGAAATTAGTTTAACACCTATAAGAAAGACTAATAGAATAAAGTGAAACATGGAAACATTTGAATAATCTTAAAGGAAAAAAGAAGTAAAAAAAAATAACAAAACAGTTTTTAAAATGTCTACTTATATTTAAGTTTGGAGATTGGCAGGGAAAAAAGGTTTTAATGGGACAAGAGAGAGGGTAGGATTGTGGATTAAAGTATAAAAGTATATATTCACTATAGTCATGTGGTTTAAGAAGACACCTTCTGAGTATTCTCGTAGGAGACTGCATCAAGCAATCGAGATTTGGGAGCTGAACCAAAGCCTCATTGAAGCAGAGTGGACTGCATTTAAGTCAGATTCCATCTAAATGTTGCTAAGATATAAGAGAAGTCTCACTCGCCTTTGTCTTGTACTTTTGTGTTCATTCTTTTTTTTTTTTAATTTTTGCTAGAGTGTCCAGTATCCCAATCAAAGAATTACAGTATACATCATCCCCAAAATCCACAAATGTGTTCCTGGCCCACTCTGAAATAGCTTAATAGAATTACCATTATAAACACATGCTACCTTTCCACAATATTCAAAAAAGAATTTGTGTTTCTAGACCTTAGCAGGAAAATATTGTTTGTGCTCCACTTTCTGCAGGAGCATACTTTGCTGGTTTGAAAGTATGATGCGTACAGTTTTCTAGCAATTTTCTGTTTCTTTACAGCTTTATCTTTGCTGTACTCTTGCTGATGGCTGCTAGATTTTAATTTATTTGTTTCCCTACTTGATAACATTAGTGATTCTAATTTCAGTTTTTCATTTGTTTTTCCTCATGTAACATTGGTGAAGGATCCAGGAATATGACAGAACGGTGGAATAAACATTAATTTTGTGCATTTTTTGGTAAATTTTTTTGTTTTTGTTTTTTTTCTGAAACTACAAAGCTTTCTACAAATTTATGCATTTCATTCAAATCAGTGATCTACGTCTGTGTGATTTCCTGAACATAATTGTGAATTATAAAGAAATGTAACATCATAACTACATTCCTAACTAGAATTAGACTGTCTGTTTTTGTATCTTTCTGCTGTATTTTAACACTTTGTATTACTTAGGTTATTTTGCTTTGGTTAAAAATGGCTCAAGTAAAAAGCGGTCCCATTCATATTAAGACATTGTACAAAACTGTAAATAAAATGTGTACAGTGAAAAAAAAGATTGGAATCAAAATTTTCAGATGTTAAGTACATAGAAAGTATAAGCAATTACAACACAGACATTCTTTACATTTCACAGTGAAAGAATTTACTGAACACAAAAAGTTCTCCAGAAATTTACATATCTCACTATTGTTTCTTGAGACATTCTTCCTGGCTTTGCTCTTGGGCCTAATTTACCTTACACTGTATGAAAAATAAAGATGAAAGAAGACTATTCTTAGAACTCTTGAGGGAGCTACAATTAGCCTAACAAGGAAAAGAAGACATTACAATAAAAAGATATTTATTGCATCCTTTGATATCTCAGTGGCACTTCCTTCTTCTCCACTGATTTGTACTCTGTTTCCACCTACTCTTCTTTCAAAAGTAGCTAACATGTGAAAGTCAGCTGTCAAATTTCTGTGGTAGAACAAGACAAGCAGATACTTGGAGGAAACTGAAGTCTTTCATAAAGATGCTTCCCCACATGCTGTTGAATTATGACCTGATAAACCCACTGAAAATTGCAAATACCATAAGACAACATACATTTAATACACATAACTTACCAAATCTCACAGCTTATGGACACAGTACACTGTCAAGTATCTATTGTTCGCTCTCATGATTGTGTGGCTGACTAGGAATTGCACATCCTGTCTGGGAAAAGGTCCAAAGTTATTGCCCAGATTCTACTGAGTGCTTATCCCTTCTGCAACACTGCAAAGCACAAAATCTTAAGTGGAAACAAGTCAAGGATAGTCTGTATAACCCTTGATGAAAATACCAGTCTATCAAATTGAAACCCCATGTTGAAGGCTGGTTGAAGGACTGTGCTTCTTTAATGACTACACTGTCACCTAACGAAGTACTTGTTATCCTTGTACCCATTTCTTTTGATAACTCAGGAAGGGATAAAAGGGAATCTCAAAAGTTAACTTTGTGAATTCTAGGATCCCTACATTGGGCCCTAATGCTTGTATTTCATATAAAGAGGAGCATTTTTGAGAAGATACAGATTCAGTCCCTCAAATCTTGTCACTTGGCCAAATCATGATGGCTAAGTAATTTTTCTGTTGAGAATTCTTCCTGTGATATGTATACATGCATACTAGTTCTAATGAACTGCTCCTGTAACATAAATATATCTTGGCAAATCTTTACAGGTTTCTTGCTACGTCATTACATCCAAAGCACTGTCGGCATCAAAATAATACAAATGTTATAATAAGCTGTTGACTCCAGGACAAAGTACCCAGATCTTCATCAGCCTTGCACTTCCTTAAGCTTCCTTTTTAATAATTCACAAAAGAATGCCTTATTATCCAAAAATGTGATAGGTCACAGAGTTCACTATCAGAAGACTAGTATTTTGCTTAATAACTCACTTTCTACAATGCTCTCAATAAAGGAGAACTTATTCCAGTACCCATACTTATTCCTATCACAGATAAATAATGTCTGCTCTACAATCATTGGATTTCTGCTTCCTGCATTACTGGCAGAATTATTGCATTTACATATTCTCCTGTTATATCAGTGAATCCTTTCTCTCTCTCTCTCTCTCTTTCTCTCTCTCTCTCTCTCTCTCTCTAATAAGTCAGTGTCTTCAATCCAGAACTTCAGAGACTCTATATCAATCACATAGAACTAGGCCAGCCTAATCTCTCCCCATCCTGGAGCTCAGGGACATTTGCGGAAGAGGGGGCGGTAAGATTGTAAGAGCAAAAGGATGGGAGGAGCAACGATTTGCAAGATTCTCAACAATAGTTGGGGCCAAAGCAATCATAATGGGACTTTGCATGCCCTGCGCAATGTCCAGCGCACTGTTGCCCTCATAAAGTCTAGCATCTGTTAAGGGCACCGAGACCCCTGGAGGCAAGGGATTGACAGCCATAGTAGTGATCTTATGCTTAAGGGGAACAAGAGAAAGGGCTTATGGAAATGCCACTGGGTCCTTATATGTCATCGGAGAGGAGGACCCAGTGGAGAGTTAGGCGTACACAATAAAGGACTCTCTGGGAATTGGGGGGGGAGGCACTGGGGGAAGGGAGGGGGGAGGGAGGGAACTGGTAAAAAATTTTAAAATGTATAATTAAATTTTTAATAAAAAAAATAAATAAATAAAAATAATAAAAAAAAATAAGTCAGTGTCTTGCTCCTATAGCCCAGACTGTTCTGGAACTCTCAGTTTTCCTTCCTCTACCTCCAGAGAGTTGGGATTACAAAAATGCGTCACTATGCCTGCTAAGCTATATGTTTCTAAGTGCCAAAGTACACAAGGTCAGAAAAAAAAATGCAGGCAACCAGAGTGCTGCCCAAAAACTTTGTATGTGATGCATTTCAAATTGAATGACTTCTAATCTGGTCTTTTAGGCTTATTTAAGTTCATTATTTTCATCTATGTTTTTAAACAATTATGTTAAAAATTTATCCTAAATTACCTTGTAACTTAATTTCCTGGTAATATTATTATAAAAATACTACTCTTTCTTTCTGTCATGCTTGTAGCTACTCCGTGCCATGATTGGACTAATCAATATTTACATTAAAAGCTCCAGCAGGTACAATCTTCTGCTGTATGCTCCAGACCACATTGATTACATAGCTGAAGTGACAGTTAAAAGGTGCCTTAAGTGATTCTCAAGTTTCTGGCTTTGGAAAGTTGTAGAGACACTGAAGAATGGAACAATTTTCCAAGAAGAAAATACAAAGAAGGATCTGTTCAAAGAAAATTTAAAAAAAGTTATGGGGGAGGGAGGGAACTGGTGTACCCAATAAGTTTGTATGAGCTGAAATTAAAAAAAAAGTTATGGGTAAAATGATGATTATAGGCTTGAAAAATATAAACAGGATAAATTACTACAGAGGTATATAATTAGCATAAATCTCAAACATGACAGGGAATGAACTGAAGTGGAAACCTTAAATGTTTGTATTTAAAGGTAACTTTGCTATCTATGGCCAAATTTGCAAATTAGATCAGAATCACTGGACTGTCTATTGATGCTCACATTAGGGGGTCAGCAATAGTAGTATACAGTAGTATAAAGTAAATAGTAGTATAAAGTCTATAAGTTAGTCTGAAATAAATTCATCTTTTAATTCAAGAACCTACTGAGCACGTAATCTTAGTCATTTAAGAATATGTAACTAGGTCTGGGGAGATGGCTTAGGAGTTAAAGTGCTAAAGGTGTTAAAGGCACAGGTGTCAACCTGACAGTTGAGGGTTTGAGCTGTGGGCACATTTGTAGAGACTTAATTGTTCACTTAAGCCCAGAGCAAACCTGCAGGAGATTGTCTAGCTGATGGGGAAGGCCCAGCCCATGGTGGTGGGATTAGGCCCTGGAATAAAATACAGAGAGCTGGTGAGAGAGTTGGCATCCTTTTGTACATTTAGTCAGACATGCTGATCTGGCAAGTAAAGATTGTCCCTCTCTATGTGGTTATGTAGAGATGGTGTGGGCAGTTTCCTTAGCCCTGGTGTTGGTGCATGCTCTACCATCAAGCTGGACTATGAACTGTAACTGGATTGTCATAAGAAAATAAACATCTTGTTCCCTTAAGCTGTTTGATAGTGATTTATTAGCAATCATGCAGCAAACTGCAACACCAAGCAAAAATACCAGAGTTTGGATCCCCAAATTCCATGTTAATTGTCTGGGCATGTGTGATAGTTACCTGTAATTCTGCTCTCTGAAGGCAAAGACTAGGAATCCCCAAAGTAAGCTGGCTAGCCAGATTAGTCTTATTGTTAACCTCTGGGTTTAATTAGAAACTCAGCCTCAAAAGAATAAGGTGGAAAAGTGATTGAGAATGATTTCTGATAGGAACCCCACAAAAGTAGACAAACCAGAGGGAACTTTGGGGTCCATAGACGCATACAAGCAGGAGAGTGGGAGTGAGTGGGAGGGATTGAGGAAGGGAAGGGAGTGGAGGGGAGGAAAGGGGGATGGAGGGAAGTAGGGATGAATACTAAATATGCTTGTGAAAGTAGAAAGATGAAAAATATATTTTAAAAATGGACAAAGGAACTAAACCAGAAATTCACAAAAGAATAAATATTAAATTCTCAAGAAATACCTTTTTAAAATGGTCAACATCACTAGTCACCAGGGAAATTCAAATTAAAACTGAGATTTCATCTTACCACATTCAGAATGGCCAAAAATAAAGAGAAGAAACAACAAATGCTGGAGAGAATGTAGAAGAAGGGGATCCCTCATTCACTATTGGTGGGAATGTAACTGGTGCAACCCTCTAACAGTGTGGAAGTTCTACAAAATGTACCACATCTAGACATATTCCCCAAAGATTCCATATCCAACTACAGGGACACTAGTACATCCATGTTCACTGCAGCACAATTCACAATAGCTGGGAACTGGCTAAATAATTTTTAAACACTGTAACATCCATGAGTTTAAATGATATGGCATTATTTGAGATACACTGAATAACAATGTTAATAAATGTCCTCTTTTTTGGAGAAGGCTAACTAAATATTTCCATGTATGTGTCATCATTTAAAAAATGAAATAGTTGTGTTCAGCAGTAAGAGTTGACCTTTATCAATGAAGAGCTGATCAGCTTGCAGTCCATCTTCTCCTTTACCATTGCTTTCTAAGAAATGATGTTTTTTGCTTTTTGTCTGCTGGACTTCTGATGATTGATCTTTACAAACAATTAGACTCTGAGTTTTCTGCAAGTGGGTGATTGGAATTGCAGTCACATGTGTCAAAACTATCGTGTATAGCATGTGAATAGCATTAGAGTGAATTCCTGTGGTAAAACAATGTATTTTGAAATGAATAAGCTCAAAGGGAGACTAATGGTAAAATGACCTCAAATACATTTGTGTCAAGGTAGTGGAAGTTCAGTTTACAAATTAGAAAAAGATTAAATGTATGAAGCAAAGTTAATTCCAAGAATATTTTTGGGTAACGATCCGCTGTCCAAAAGAAAAAAGTATATGACTATGACCTTTCCACTTGATTTATTTGCTAAAACTTATAAATCTTTAAGATATGATCAAAGAAAATTATTCCGATGTGAACAATTCAGAAATCATAATCTACATTCACCAGTCTAAGGTATCTAAGAAATATGACTAGTACTTTCCACCCGGGGGCAAATGTTCCAGAGTACTTTCTCCATTCCTTAGTCTTGGTTAAAAATGCAGCTTACACTAAAAATAGCCCTTAGAAAGTAACTACAGAGGATAGAGAGAGAGATGGCTGGCTCTGTGGTTAAAACATTTGCTCACAATCAAAAGGACCATCTTCAGATCCCCAGATCTCATTTAAAAATGTCAAGTGGGGGCTGGAGAGGTGGCTCAGGGGTTAAGCCTCCGCCTTGCAGGCGGAAGGTCCTGAGTTCGGATCCCAGATCTCACGTATAGATGCCAGGCGGAAGCGGGGGCGGCCTGCGCTTCTGGTCCTGGTAGGGCGGAGCCTGTGAATCCCGGGACAGAAGGAGGTGGAGGCGTCCATGGTGGTTCGCGAGTTCGTCTGTGGTTCTACACATACACAGGCACACACACACAGACACACACGCGCACGCACATGTGCACAGTTGAATAAATAATAATAATAATAAAAACTTTTAAAAAATCATTTAAAAATGTCAAGTGGATATAGTGGCAGTCTCTAATTCCAGCCCTGGAAGGCAGAGTCTGCGAATCCCCAGAGCAAACACTAAGGTAGAAAAGCAATTCAGAGCCGCCAGCACTTGCCCTTTTCCCGCCCGCCTGGGACACGCACAGTCCAGCAAGGGCACAATGCACCCCAGGTAAACACCCCTGCTCACCCCCAAGCCCCAGGTAACCCACTCGTCCCAGCTCCTCCCACCAGCCAGTTGGAGCAAGCGCTGCTCCAGGCCAGGAAAGACCCCTGGGCCACACCCCAGGTCCCCAGGTTAATTGCTCCTGGCCACCAGCACCTCTGACCTTTCCACCCACCCACCCTGGACACACACAATCTAGCAAGGATACACAGCATCCCAATGCAGGGAGGATGCACAGCTCATCAGAATTCAACAGAGGCCAAAGACCACCCAAGCAAAGCTCTAAGGGACAAAGGCCATATATCTGAAATCCTCTAAATTCATCCTACCACATGGGAGAGATTCTCCACATCGAGCCCAAAGATAAGTAAACCCCCTTTATACCATCCTGTTCCTTTCAATTATTAGTTACTGTAGAGTAACTTTTCCATATAGCCACCCTCAAAACATATACAACTTCAGGGACTATACAACTCAACCTTACATATCACCAAGGTACTAAATCATAAAAGTGCACTACCTTACTAATATTCACCACCTGTCTAATAGCCTCATCTAGAAAAAACAATAACACAAGCATAACCAACACCAAGGCAAACACTAGTAATAACTGCCCAAGAGTAGAGATACCAACTAATTCAGTTCAATCAAAAATATGCAGAAATTGAAAGATTTTAAGAGATAAAACAAAAATGCCCAAGTCAAAGTGCAAATCCATGAAAAACAAAAGACAAGAGAACAAATCTCCCATCCAAAGATTTAACCCTATAATGATAGACTCCAACCAGAATAAATCCACAGAAAATAGCCAAGAAAGCCTGACCCAAGATAATGACTTTCAAAGCATGACCATTACTCATGATCTATGAAAGAGGATATCTGGGAGGAGTTTAATAACCGCATCAACCACTTTCAACAGGAACACAACAGACACTTGGAGGAGTTGAGAAAAAGAGTTCAAGAAACAAAAATATGCATAGAGCAGTTAAAACAGTCTCAGGCAAAGTTTAAAATTGAACTAAAAGACAAGTTATCCTCAACCCAGAACTCAACAGAGAGTCTTATCAGCAGAACTAATGAAGCAGAAAATGGAATTTCAGATCTTGAAGACAAAGTGAGAGAATTAACCAGCTCAATGGAAGAGATTGTTAAAGCCAAAAAGATACTTGAGAGAAATACTCAAGAGCAATGGGACACCCTGAAGAAGCTTAACATGAATATTCATGGAATACCAGAGCAAGAATCCCAAAATACCACACCTGAGGAAATTTTTCAAACTATCATCAAGGAAAACTTTCCTCATCTAAAAAGAGAGAGGACCATCCATATACAAGAGGCATTCCACACCCCAAACAGAAATGACCAAAACAGAAACTTGCCACAGCAAATAATAGTCAAAACACTCCACATTTAAGACAAGGAAATGGTACTGAGAGTTTCAAGGGAAAAAACAAGTCACTTTTAAAGGTAAACCTATTAAAATAACAAATGACTTCTCAATGGAAACAATAAAATCAAGAAGAGCTTGGAGAGACGTACTTCAAGTATTGAATGAACAAAAATGTCAACCGAGGCTGATATACTCCGCGAATCTATCTATCATGATTGAGAGGGAAAGAAAAGTTTTCCAGCACAAAGAAAACTTGAAGGCTTACACGTCTACCAAACCAGGCCTTCAAAAAATGCTAGAAAAGATACTTAAGCTTGAAGATAAGAACAAGCACATCCAGGAGGGCAGAAGGGAAGTATAATACCACCAAAACCGAAAAGCCAGATTATACATGTACAAAAGCCACTAAATATAAAAAGTGTCTGGAATTAAAAGTAATTTCTCCATTATAACATTAAATGTCAATGGAATTAACTCACCAATCAAGAAACACAGATTACAAACATGGATTAAAAATCACAACCCATCAATCTGCTGCCTGCAGGAAACTCATCTTACCACAAAAGATAGGCACATCCTAAAAATAAAAGGATGGTCAAAAATTCTGCAAACTGGAGCAGCAAAACTGCAAAAGAAAATCAACAAACCACAATCCAGAACTTCACAGACTCTATATCAACCACCTAGAACTAGGCTAGCCTAATCTCTCCCCATCCTGAAGCTCAGGGACATTTGCAGAAGAGGGGGCGGTAAGATTGTAAGAGCACAAGGATGGGAGGAGTAATGATATGCAAGATACTCCACACAAGTTAAGGCCAAAGCAACCATAATTGGACTTTGCATGCCCTGTGCAATGTCCAACACACTATTGACCCCACAAAGCGTAGCATTTGCTAAAAGCACCAAGATCCTTGGAGGCAAGAGATTGACAGCCACAGTAGTGTTCCTATGCTTAAGGGGAACACAGGAAAGAGTTCAGGGAAATGCCACTGGGTCCCTGTACCTCATCGGAGAGGAGGGCCCAGAGGAGAGTCTGGCATGCACATTAAAGGATTCTCCAGGGATTGGGGGAGGAGGCACTGCGGGATGAAGAGGGAGGAGTGAGGGGAGGAAGAGCAGGGGGGTCGGGGGTAGGAGGAGGGAGGGAGGGAACCAGTGTACCTATTAAGTTTGTATGAGCGGAAATAATAATAAAAAATGTTTAAAAAAAAGTTCTGCAAGCTAATGGAACGAGGAAACAGGGAGGGGTAGCCATTATGCTATTGGACAAAGTGAACTTCAAACTAAAAAAAATCATAAAAGACACAGGTACAAGTCACCAGGAAGACTTTACAATACTGAACATATATGCACCTAATACAGGCTCCTCTACATTCATTAAGCAAACCCTACAGCGTCTAAAGCGAGAAATCAACCCCCAAATGATAATTCTTAGGGATTTCAACAACGCCCTCTCAACATGGGATAGATCAACAGGTTAAAAACTTAACAGAGACACATTGGAACTTAATCAAACCCTTAAAGAAATGGACCTTACAGATCTCTATCTAATTTTTCATCCATGTACCAAAGAATACACATTTTCATCAGCAGCACACGGAACTTTTTCCAAAATAGACCACATATTGGGCTACAAATCGAATCTCCACATATACAGGAAAGGTGAAATCCTAGCCTATACCCTATCAGACCACCATGGTCTAAAGCTTGACATCTGCAACACAGCAAACAACAGAAAATACACTAATTCCAGGAAAATAAACACTATGATGCAGAGGAGAATTGGATTCAGGAAGAAATTACAAGGGAAATTCAAGATTTCCTGGAAGCAAACGATAATGAAAATACATCTTATAAAAATCTTTGGGGGCTGAAGAGGTGGCTCAGGGGTTAAGCCTCTGGTCCCGAGTTCTGATCCTAAGCCCACATATAGACGCCAGGCGGAAGCGGGGGGGGGGGCTGCGTTTCTGGTCCTGGTAGGGTGGAGCCTGTGAATCCCCGGAGAGAGTAAACAAGGAGGTGGAGGCTTCCATGGTGGTTCCCGAGTTCGTCCATGGTTCTACACACACACACACACACACACACACATACACGCACAATTGAATAAATAAAAAAATTTTAAAAAAATCTTTGGGACACAATGAAAGTTGTCCTAAGAGGTAAGTTCATAGCTCTTAATGCCTACATCAAAAAAATGGAGACATCAGAAATAAATAACTTAACAATGCAGCTTAAAATTCTAGAGACAATCTGATCCCAAAAGCAGTAGAAGAGAGGAGATCAACAAAATAAGGGGAGAAATACCCAAAATTGAAATAAGGAAAACGATAGAGAATCAACCAATCAAAAAGCTGGTCTTTTGAAAAAATCAGTAAGATTGATACACCCCTACCTAAATTAACCAAAAGCAAGAGAGAGAAAACCCAAATTAACAAAATTAGAAATGAACATAGAGTTATCACTACTGATACCCAAGAAATCCAGAGAATTATAACGTCATATTTCAAAAACTTATACTCTGTGAAATTTGACAATACAAAAGAAATGAATGAATTTGTAAGGAAGCACAACTTATCTAAATTGAATCGGGAAGTTTTTGTTTTGTTTTGTTTTGTTTTTATTAAAAATTTAATTATACATTTTAAAATTTTTTACCAGTTCCCTCCTTCCCCCCTCCTCCCCCTCCCCTTCCCCCAGTGCCTCCCCCCCAATTCCCAGAGAGTCCTTTATTGTGTACGCCTAACTCTCCTCTGGGTCCTCCTCTCCGATGACATATAAGGACCCAGTGGCATTTCCATAAGCCCTTTCTCTTGTTCCCCTTAAGCATAAGATCACTACTATGGCTGTCAATCCCTTGCCTCCAGGGGTCTCGGTGCCCTTAACAGATGCTAGACTTTATGAGGGCAACAGTGCGCTGGACATTGCGCAGGGCATGCAAAGTTCCATTATGATTGCTTTGGCCCCAACTATTGTTGAGAATCTTGCAAATCGTTGCTCCTCCCATCCTTTTGCTCTTACAATCTTACCGCCCCCTCTTCCGCAAATGTCCCTGAGCTCCAGGATGGGGAGAGATTAGGCTGGCCTAGTTCTATGTGATTGATATAGAGTCTCTGAAGTTCTGGATTGTGGTTTGTTGATTTTCTTTTGCAGTTTTGCTGCTCCTGCAATTCCCTTCACTCCATTCTGCTGGGCACTGTATGTCACTCCCTGGCCAGAGACAAAAAGCTGTTAAACTGGAGTCTTGTTGTAATAGCACATTCAAGGGTAGATGTAATAAGAGTAGGAAACCTCACTGAGGGAGGGGTCCATCACCCATTTGCAAAATGATTACTTTTTATCTGCTAGACTATATGCCCTCCCCTTCTGGTGAGATCAGGAAAGAACGTCTGTGAACTTAACCAGGTTTCTCATTACTTACTTGCAGACCTTGATGGAGGCCTATTTTCTCTGCTGTAACATGGTCTCCTCTCTCCTTGTTTCTGGTGTGGCCCTCCTAACCCATCTCTCTTGTTCATAATCCTTGCAATTACTGTGTTACATAGGTTTACTTTTGAGTGTCTCAATGTGGGCTGGGTGAGTTTGGTACTAGGAGCCACCTATTAGGGAGTACATACGGCGCTTAATTTTCTGGGTTTGGGATACTTCACTTAATATAATTCTTTCTAATGACATCCATTTCCCAGCAAATTCCAGTAATTCATCATTTTTGATGGCTGAGTAGTACTCCATTGTATAGATGTACCACCTTTTCCTTATCCACTCGTCAACTGTTGGACATTTAGGTTGATTCCATGACTTTGCTATTGTAAACAGTGCTGCTATGAACATGGTCGAGCTTGTGCTATCGAGGCGAACCTCTGCTGCATGGGGGGTTATTCCCAAAAGTGGGATAGCAGGGTCATGCAGCATTTCAATCTTTAATTTCTTTAAGAATCTCCAGACGGCTCGCCAGAGTGGCTGTATGAGCCTGCATTCCCACCAACAATGTAGGAGAGTTCCCCTCTCTCCACATCCTCTCCAGCATTTGTCATTGTTTGTATTGTGGATTTTTGCCATCCTGACCGGGGTGAGATGATATCTCAGGGAAGTTTTGATTTGCATTTCCCTGATGGCGAAGGAAGTGGAGCATTTTTTAAGATAATTGTTAGACATTTTAATTTCATCCCTGGTAAAGTTTCTTTGAAGTTCCAGGGCCCATTTTTTAATTGGGCCAGTGTTTTCCTTGGAGTTTAATTTTCTAAGTTCTTTGTGCACTCTGGACAGTAGAGCTCTGTCAGATATGTGGTTAGTGAAGATTTTCTCCCATTCTGTGGGTTGCTTTTGAGCTCGTGTGACAATCTCTTTATCTGAACAGAAGCTCTTTAATTTCACAAGATCCCAACTGTTGAGAGTTGGTAGCAGTGACTGTGCCATTGGATGTCTGTTTAGGAAGTGTTGGCCTAGCCCAATCAGCTCGAGGGAGTTCCCTATCCTTTCAACTATGGTTTTTAAAGTCTCTTGCCTGATATCAAGGTCCTTGATCCATTTGGAATTAAGTCTTGTACATGGTGACAAGTACGGGTCCAGCTTTAATCTTCTGCATGTGGAGATCCAGTTTTGCCAGCACCATTTGTTGAAGATGCTGTTCTTTTTCCATTGGATTCTTTGGGCCCCTTTGTCAAAGACCAAATGGCTGTAACTTTGTGGGCTTATATCTGGGTCTTCAATCCTTATCCATTGATCTGTGTGTCTATTTTGGAGCCAGTACCAGGCTGTCTTTATAACTATGGATTTGTAGTATAGACTTAGGTTTGGTATGGTAATACCTCCAGCTGTGTTTTTGTTACTCAGGATTGTTTTTGCTATCCTGGGTCTTTTGTGCCTCCATATGAACTTTGAGATTGTTTGGTCAACTTCTTTGAAGAATTGCTTTGGGATTTTGATTGGTATAGCATTGAATCTGTATATTGCCTTTGGTAGGATGGTCATTTTTACAATGTTGATTCTGCCAATCCAGGAACAAGGGAGGTCTTTCCACCTTCTGGTGTCTTCTGCTATTTCTTTCTTTAGGGTTTTAAAGTTTTCATTGTAAAGGACTTTTACCTCCTTAGTTAGGTTTATACCAAGGTATTTCATTTTTTTAGGGGTTATAGTAAATGGGATTGTTTCTCTCAAGGCTTTTTCACTTCTTTCATTCTGGGCATATAGGAAGGCCTCTGATTTTTGTACATTTATTTTGTATCCTGCCACCCTGCTGAACTTCTCAATTAGTTCCAGGAGCTTCCTGGTGGAGTTTTTGGGATCACTCAGGTATAAGATCATGTCATCTGCAAATAGGGATAGCTTGATTTCTCCCTTGCCGATTTGAATCCCTCTTATGTCCCTTTCTTGTCTTATGGCTTCAGCTAAGACTTCAAGTACAATATTGAATAGAAGTGGTGAGAGTGGACAGCCTTGTCTAGTTCCTGATCGAAGTGGGAATGCTTCCAATTGTTCCCCATTGAGCATAATCCTTGCTGTGGGCTTGTTGTATACAGCTTTTATTATATTGATAAAGGTTCCTTCCATTCCTACTGTCTCTAGCGTTTTGATCATAAAAGGCTGTTGGATCTTGTCAAAAGCTTTTTCTGCATCTATCGAGAGTATCATGTGGTCTTGGACTTTGGACTGGTTTACATGATGAATTACATTTATTGATTTGCGTATGTTGAACCAACCTTGTGTGCCGGGGATGAAGCCTACTTGGTCCCCATGAATGATCTTTTTAATATGTTTTTGAATCCGATTTGCTAAGACTTTGTTGAGAATCTTTGCGTCTGTGTTCATCAGGGAGATCGGCCTATAGTTTTCTTTTTTAAGTGAATCTTTATTAGGTTTTGGGATTAAAACGATATTAGCTTCATAGAAGGAATTTGGTAGTGTTCCTTTGCTATTTGATGGAACAGTTTAAGGAGTATTGGTGTTATTAACTCCTTAAATGTCTGGTAGAACTCTGTGCTGAATCCATCTGGTCCAGGACATTTTTTGGTGGGAAGATTCGAGATGACTTCCTCAATTTCCTTATATGTTATAGGACTATTTAAATAATTCACAACTTCCTGATTCAATTTAGGTAAGTTGTGTTTACTTAGAAATTCATCCATCTCTTGTGTGTTGTCAAACTTCACAGAGTATAAGTTTTTGAAATATGATGTTATAATTCTCTGGATTTCTTGGGTATCAGTAGTGATAACTCCATGTTCATTTCTAATTTTGTTAATTTGGGTTTTCTCTCTCTTGCTTTTGGTTAGTTTAGCTAGGGGTGTATCAATCTTGTTGATTTTTTTCAAAGAACCAGCTTTTTGATTGGTTGATTTTTTCTATCGTTTTCTTAGTCTCGATTTCAGATATTTCTCCCCTTATTTTGCTAATCTCTTCTCTTCTACTGCTTTTGGGATCAGATTGCTCTAGTTTCTCTAAAGCTTTAAGCTGCATTGTTAAGTTGTTTATTTCTGATGTTTCCATTTTTTTGACGTGGGCATTAAGAGCTATGAACTTACCTCTTAGAACAGCTTTCATTGTGTCCCAGAGATTTTGGTAAGTTGTATTTTCGTTATCATTCACTTTCAGGAAATCTTGAATTTCCTTTTTAATTCTTCCTGAATCCAGTTCTCACTCAGCATTATAGTGTTAAGTTTCCAGGAGTTAGTGTATTTTCTCTTGTTTGATGTGTTGTGGATGTCCAGCTTTAGGCCGTGGTGGTCTGATAGGGCACAGGTTAGAATTTCAACTTTCTTGTATATGTGCAGATTCATTTTGTGGCCCAATATGTGATCTATTTTGGAGAAAGTTCCGTGTGCTGCTGAGAAAAATGTGTATTCTTTGGTGCGTGGGTGAAAAGTTTGATAGAGATCTGTGAGGTCCATTTCTTTCAGGGTTTGATTAAGTTCCAAAGTGTCTCTGTTAAGCTTTTGACCTGTTGATCTATCCCATGTAGAGAGGGCGGTGTTGAAGTCCCCAAGAATTATCGTTTGGGGGTTGATTTCTTGCTTTAGATGCTGTAGGGTTTTCTTAATGAATGTGGAGGGGCCCATATTGGGTGCATATATGTTCAGTATTGTGAAATCTTCCTGGTGAATTGTACCTGTGACTAAAATGTAGTATCCATCCGTGTCTCTTATAATTTTTTTTGGTTTGAAATCCACTTTGTCTGATAGCATAATGGCTACCCTGCCTGTTTTCTGCTTCCATTTGCTTGTAGAATTGTTGACCAGCCTTTTATTTTTAGAGCGTGCCTATCTTTTGTGGTGAGATGGGTTTCCTGCAGGCAACAGATTGATGGATTGTGATTTTTAATCCGAGTTTGTAATCTGTGTCTCTTGATCGGTGAATTAAGTCCATTAACATTTAGTGTTATAATGGAGAAACTATTGTTAATTCCAGACATTTATTATGTTTAGTAGCTTTTATAAGTATATTGCTTCGCTTTTAATGGTGTTATATTTGCCTTCTGTTCTCCTGGATATGCCTGTTTTTTCTTCACGATTGAGTATCATTTCTAGCAGTTTTTGAAGGCCTGGTTTGGTGGCCCTGTATCCCTTAAAGTTGTCTTTGTGCTGGAAAATTTTTCTTTCTCCCTCGATCATGACTGATAGTTTTGCAGGGTAAATCAGCCTGGCTTGACATTTTTTGCTCATTCAATACTTGAAGTATGTCTCTCCAAGCTCTTCTTGCTTTTACTGTTTCGACTGAGAAGTCATTTGTTATTTTAATAGGTTTGCCTTTAAAAGTGACTTGTTTTTTCTCCCTTGAAGCTCTCAGCACCAGTTCTTTATCTTGAATGTGGAGTGTTTTAACTATTATTTGCCGCGGTGTGCTTCTATTTTGGTCGTATCTGTTTGGGGTGCGGAATGCCTCTTGTATATGAATGGGCCTCTCTTTTTTTAGATGAGGAAAGTTTTCCTTGATGATCGTTTGAAAAATTTCCTCAGGGGTGGTATTTTGAGATTCTTACTCCGGTATTCCATGAATACGCATGTTAGGCTTCTTCAGGGTGTCCCATATCTCTTGGATATTTCTCTCAAGTATCTTTTTGGCTTTAACAACCTCTTCCATTGAGCTGGTTAGTACTCCCACTTTATCTTCAAGGTCTGAAATTCTGTTTTCTGCTTCATTAGTTCTGTTGATAAGACTCTCTGTGGCGTTCTGGGTTGAAGATAACTTGTCTTTTAGCTCAGTTTTAAACTCTGCTTGAGTTTGTTTTAACTGTTCTATGCCACTTTTTGTTTCTTGCACTGTTTTTCTCAACTCCTCCAGATGTCTGTTGTGTTGCTCTTCAAAGCGATTGATTCGATTATGTAATTCCTCCCGGATTTCCTCTTTCATAGTATTGAACATGGTAATGATCATATTTTGAAAGTCATTATCCTGGGTCAGGCTTTCTTGGCCTTTTTCCGCGGGTTTGTTCTTGTTGGAGTCTAACATTATGGGATTAATTTCTTCAGGGGGAAATTTGTTTACTTGAGTGTTGCTTCGCATGGATTTGCACTTTGACTTTGGCATTGTCATTTTAACTCTTAAGATCTCTCAATTTCACTAAACTGAATTATTTGGCCTGGGGTACTGGTGGGCGGGGCCCGAACAGGGACTTACCTAGGGCGCGGGGTGAGGCCCGGGTGGACCGCGTGCGTGTCCTGACCAGCGGAGCGGGGTGGGGTGAAAAGGGACGATGGGCGCGTCGGCGTGGAGCTATTTAACCCGAGGGCAGCTGGGGCGGGGCCCGGGCACAGGAGGAGGTCCTCCTCGTCCCTCGGCCCCCGCGCGGCTCCGGCTGGATGGTGGGAGTCGGAGCCGGGTCCCTGTGGGCTGACCTGGGGTCCTAGAGCGCGCGGTGAGGCCCGGCTGGATCGCGCGTGCGCGTCCCACCAGCGGAGCGGGGTGGGGCGAAAAGGGATGATAGGCGCATTGGCGTGGAGCTATTTAACCCGAGGGCAGCTGGGGCGGCCCGGGCGCAGGGGGAGGTCCTCCTCGTCCCTGGGCCCCCGCGCGGCTCCGGCTGGATGGTGGTTGTCGGAGCCGGGTCCCTGTGGGCTGACCTTGAATCAGGAAGTTTTGAATTATTTAAATAGTCTTATAATATATGAGGAAATCAAGGAAGTCATCTCGAATCTTCCCACCAAAAAATGTCCTGGACCAGATGGATTCAGCACAGAGTTCTACCAGACATTTAAGGAGCTAATAACACCAATACTACTTAAACTGTACCATCAAATAGTTAAAGGAAGGCACACTACCAAATTCTTTCTATGAAGTTAATATCATCTTAATCCTAAAATCTAAAAAAGATGAACTTAAAAAAGAAAATTATAGGCCAAACTCTTTGATGAACACAGATGCAAAGATTCTCAACAAGGTCTTAGCAAATCAGATTCAAAAACATATCAAAAATGTCATTCATGGGGGATCAAATAGGCTTTAATCCCAAGCACACAAGGTTGCTTCAACATATGCAAATCAATAAATGTAATTCACCATATAAAGCAGTCTAAAATCCAAAACCACATGATACTCTCGATAGATGCAGAAAAAGCTTTTGCAAAGATCCTACAGCCCTTTATGATCAAAATCCTAGAGACTGTAGGAATGAAAGGAACCTTTATCAATATAATAAAAGCTGTATACAACAAGCCCACAGCAAGGATTATGCTCAATGGGGAACAATTGGAAGCATTCCCACTTTGATCAGGAACTAGACAAGGCTGTTCACTCTCGCCACTTCTTTTAAATATTGTACTTGAAGTCTTAGCTGAGGCCATAGGACAAGAAAGGGAGATAAAAGGGATTCAAATCGGCAAGGAAGAAGTCAAGTTATCTGTATTTGCAGATGATTTGATCTTATACCTGAGTGATCCCAAAAACTCCACCAGGAAGCTCCTGGAACTAATACAGAAGTTCAGCAGGGTGGCAGGATACAAAATAAATGTACAAAAATCAGAGGCCTTCCTATATGCCCAGAATGAAAGAAGTGAAAAAGCCCTGAGAGAGACAATCCCATTTACAATAGCCCCTAAAAAAATGAAATACCTTGGTATAAACCTAACCAGGGAGGTAAAAGAATTTTACAATGAAAACTTAAAAACCCTAAAGAAAGAAATTGCAGAAGACACAGAAGGTAGAAACACCTCCCGTGTTCCTGGATTGGCAGAATCAACATCTTAAAAATGACCATCCTACCAAAGGCAATATACAAATTCAATGCTATACCAATTAAAATTCCAAAGCAATTCTTTAGAGAGATTGACCAAACAATCTCAAAGTTCATATGGAGGCACAAAAGACCCAGGATAGCAAAGACAATCCTGAGTAACAAAAACACTGCTGGAAGTATGACCATACCAACCCTTAGTCTATACTACAAATCCATAGTTATAAAAACAGCCTGGTACTGGCTCCAAAATAGACACACAGATCAATGGATAAGGGTTGAAGACCCAGATATAAGCCCACAAAATTAAAGTCATTTGATATTTGACAAAGGAGCCCAAAAAATCCAATGGAAAAAAAACAGTACCTTCAACAAATGGTGCTGACAACTGGATCTCCACATGCAGAAGATAAAAAGTGGACCCGTACTTGTCACCAAATGGATCAAGGACCTTGATTTAAGGCAAGAGACTATAAAAACCACAGTTGAAAGGGTAAGGAATTCCCTCGAGCTGATTGGGCTAGGCCAACAGTTCCTAAACAGACATCCAATAACACAATCACTGCTACCAACTCTCAACAGTTGGGATCTTGTGAAATTAAAGAGCTTCTGTTCAGATAAAGAGATTGTAACACGAGCTCAAAGGCAACCCACAGAATGGGAGAAAATCGTCACTAACCACATATGTGATAGAGCTCTACTGTCCAGAGTGCATAAAGAACTTAGAAAACTAAACACCAAGGAAACCACTGGCCCAATTAAAAATGGCCCCTGGAACTTCAAAGAAACTTTACCAGGGATGAAATTAAAATGTCTAACAAATATCTGAAAAAATGCTCCACTTCCTTAGCCATCAGGGAAATGCAAATCAAAACTTCCCTGAGATATCATCTCACCCCAGTCAGGATGGCAAAAATCCACAATACAAACACCAAATGCTGGAGAGGATGTGGAGAGAGGGGAACCCTCCTACATTGCTGGTGGGAATACAGGCTCATACAACCACTCTGGTGAGCCGTCTGGAGATTCTTAAAGAGATTAAAGTTTGAAATGTCATATGACCCTGCTCTTCCACTTTTGGGAATAACCCCCCCATACAGCAAAAATTTATCTCCATAGCACAAGCACGACCATGTTCATAGCAGCACTGTTTACAATAGCAAAGTCATGGAATCAACCCAAATGTCCAACAGTTGACGAGTGGATAAGGAAAATGTGGTACATCTATACAATGGAATACTACTCAGCCATCAAAAATGATGAATTACTGGAATTTGCTGGGAAATGGATGTCATTAGAAACAATTATATTAAGTGAAGTATCCCAGACAGAGAAAATTAATCACCATATGTACTCCCTAATAGGTGGCTCCTATTACCAAACCCATCAAGCCCACCATAGACACTTAAAGATAAATCTCTGTAATACCTACAGTAATTGCAAAGATTATAAACAGGAGGGAAGGGGAAGGAGGGCCACACCAGAAACAAGGAGAGGGGGATCATGCTACAGCAGAGAAAATAGGCCACCATCAAGGACTGCAAGTAAGTAATGAGACATCTGGTGAAGTTCACAGACTTTCCTTCCTGATCATTTACAACTGAGGGGGTATGATCTCACCAGATCTTCACCACTGTGAAAATGGGAGACCGACCCCCCACCACCACGATCTCCTACTCTTATTCCATCTACCTTTGAATCTACTCTTATAATAAGACTCCATTTTAACAGCTTTTTATCTCTGGCTAGGAGGTAACATCCAATACCCATCAGGATGGAGCCAAGGTGGCAAAACTGGATCTCCACATGCAGAAGATTAAAGCTGGACCCGTACTTGTCACCATGTACAAGACTTAATTCCAAATGGATCAAGGACCTTGATATCAGGCCACAGACTTTAAAAACCATAGTTGAAAGGATAGGGAACTCCCTCGAGCTGGTTGGGCTAGGCCAACACTTCCTAAACAGACATCCAATGGCACAGTCACTGCTACCAACTCTCAACAGTTGGGATCTTGTGAAATTAAAGAGCTTCTGTTCAGATAAAGAGATTGTCACACGAGCTCAAAGGCAACCCACAGAATGGGAGAAAATCTTCACTAACCACATATCTGACAGAGCTCTACTGTCCAGAGTGCACAAAGAACTTAGAAAATTAAACTCCAAGGAAAACACTGGCCCAATTAAAAAATGGGCCCTGGAACTTCAAAGAAACTTTACCAGGGATGAAATTAAAATGTCTAACAATTATCTTAAAAAATGCTCCACTTCCTTCGCCATCAGGGAAATGCAAATCAAAACTTCCCTGAGATATCATCTCACCCCGGTCAGGATGGCAAAAATCCACAATACAAACAACGACAAATGCTGGAGAGGATGTGGAGAGAGGGGAACTCTCCTACATTGTTGGTGGGAATGCAGGCTCATACAGCCACTCTGGCGAGCCGTCTGGAGATTCTTAAAGAAATTAAAGATTGAAATGCCATATGACCCTGCTATCCCACTTTTGGGAATAACCCCCCAAGCAGCAAAGGTTCGCCTCGATAGCACAAGCTCGACCATGTTCATAGCAGCACTGTTTACAATAGCAAAGTCATGGAATCAACCTAAATGTCCAACAGTTGACGAGTGGATAAGGAAACTGTGGTACATCTATACAATGGAGTACTACTCAGCCATCAAAAATGATGAATTACTGGAATTTGCTGGGAAATGGATGTCATTAGAAAGAATTATATTAAGTGAAGTATCCCAAACCCAGAAAATTAAGCGCCGTATGTACTCCCTAATATGTGGCTCCTAGTACCAAACTCACCCAGCCCACATTGAAACACTCAAAAGTAAACCTATGTAACACAGTAAGTGCAAGGATTATGAACAAGAGAGATGGGTTAGGAGGGCCACACCAGAAACAAGGAGAGAGGAGACCATGTTACAGCAGAGAAAATAGGCCTCCATCAAGGTCTGCAAGTAAGTAATGAGAAACCTGGTTAAGTTCACAGACGTTCTTTCCTGATCTCACCAGAAGGGGAGGGCATATAGTCTAGCAGATAAAAAGTAATCATTTTGCAAATGGGTGATGGACCCCTCCCTCAGGGAGGTTTCCTACTCTTATTACATCTACCCTTGAATGTGCTATTACAACAAGACTCCAGTTTAACAGCTTTTTGTCTCTGGCCAGGGGGTGACATACAGTGCCCAGCAGAATGGAGTGAAGGGAATTGCAGGAGCAGCAAAACTGCAAAAGAAAATCAACAAACCACAATCCAGAACTTCAGAGACTCTATATCAATCACATAGAACTAGGACAGCCTAATCTCTCCCTATCCTGGAGCTCAGGGACATTTGCGGAAGAGGGGGCGGTAAGATTGTAAGAGCAAAAGGATGGGAGGAGCAACGATTTGCAAGATTCTCAACAATAGTTGGGGCCAAAGCAATCATAATGGAACTTTGCATGCCCTGCACAATGTCCAGCGCACTGTTGCCCTCGTTAAGTCTAGCATCTGTTAAGGGCACCGAGACCCCTGGAGGCAAGGGATTGACAGCCATAGTAGTGATCTTATGCTTAAGGGGAACAAGAGAAAGGGCTTATGGAAATGCCACTGGGTCCTTATATGTCATCGGAGAGGAGGACACAGTGGAGAGTTAGGTGCACACAATTAAGGACTCTCTGGGAATTGGGGGGGAGGCACTGGGGGAAGGGGAGGGGAAGAGGGGGGAGGGAGGGAACTGGTAAAAAATTTTAAAATGTATAATTAAATTTTTAATTAAAAAAAAAAGGATGGAGCCAAGGGCACTGCAGGAGCAGCAAAACTGAAAAAAAAATCAACAAACCATAATTCTGAAGATCATAGACTCTATATCAACCACCTGGAACAAGGCCAGTCTAATCTCTCCTCATCCTGAAGCTCAGGGACATTTGCAGAAGAGGGGGCGGTAAGATTGTAAGAGCACAAGGATGGGGAGGAGTAATGATATGCAAGATACTCCATACAAGTTAGGGCCAAAGCAATCATAATAGGACTTTGCATGACCTGCGCAATGACCAACACATTATTGACTCCTCCAAGTCTAGAATGGGCTAAAGGCACTAGGATCCTTAGAAGCTAGGGATTAGCTAGGGATAGGAATAGTGTTCCTGTACTTATGGGGAATACAAGAAAGAGTTCTAGGAAATGCCACTGAGTCCTTACACCTCATCAGAGAGGAGGACCCAGAGGAAAGTTTGACATACACATTAAAGGATGCTCCAGGGATGGGGGGAGGAGGCACTGGGAGATAGGGAGGAGGGGGGGAAGTAAGGGGAAAAGGGGGAAGGGAGCTAGGGGGTCCAGGGTGGGGTGTAGGGAGGGAGGGGAATGGGGTGCTTATCAACTGTGTATGAGTGGAAGAAATAAAAATAAAATTTTTAAAAAGTTTGTATGATTGGGAAAATAAGGAAATAAATAAATAGACAAAAATAAATAAATAAATGTTCAACTGCATGATTTTTTTAAAACATTAAGTCTATTCTGAAGAATCTAACTTAAAGAGATCACAGATATACACACTTAGATGTATATGTAGTCTTTCTCTTCCTCCTTTATTATCCTTCCCACTGTCACAGATAAATCAATTCCTTAGAGGGAACAAATATCCATTATTTTAAAAAAAGAAATTTCCCATTATGTATCTTAGACAATTTATCCGTGTCTCCTTTATGATGCCTCTGGGGAAAATATGAATAGACATATGTAGAACTGTGTGTGTAGAAAGAAAGGCACAGGGAAGAAAGTAGACTCCTCCCTCAGACACACCAGGGACCTATGGATCTTATTCAGAGAGATTTTCAAATCCTTAGTAATCACTGAGTTAGACAACAAGGTTCATTTGGTTCAGAGTACCAGAAGCCACGAGTCTATGAAACCACATATTGAACATTCCATCTAAAAGCCAGGTGTGTAATCCAGGAAGTTCTTATGGAAGGAGTTTCTCTTACACCTTCCGCTGAGGAGCCAGAAACACCATCAGGTATGTAAGGAAGTCTGCCTAAGTCAGAGTGTGGGACTATCTTCTGTGAGTCCCTCAATTTTGTACTCTTTTTTTTTTTTTTTTTGTAGGAAAGCACATTAGATTCCTCACTTCTCCCACACAATCCTCAAGAGTGCCTAGGGTGATACATTCACAATCAGAGTCCCTACTACGTAGCTCGCTTAGGAAAAATAGTACTCTCACAATTTAGATATTGGCAAAAGAAGTCACTAAATTTCCTTCAGTGCAAATGTAGACTGTCTTGTAGACTTGGTCAGAAAACCAGTGAAGTTTGGTTGACAGATCATCTTTTAGCAGGAACATTATAAAGGGCTGTTATTTTTTAAGAGCTGTCAGGTGACATGGTTATATGCAATATATACTGAGAAAGAAGTAAGCCAGCAGATTCTCTGTCCTTCAGAATTGCTTGCAGATGGAAATTTTTAGAGGAAGAATACATACTTGTTATTTTTAAAAGAGTTTATCCCTGAGCACATTGCTTAAGTTGCAGGAATGGCCAATGTTATAGTCCGGCTCCCCTGTCAGTTTTACAAAACATAGAGATCTCCAGGCTCTTAGTCTTCCTTCCTCCACTCCAACTGCTCATTTGTACTAGTCCTAGTCTTAAGCCGAAAGCAGAAAAGGTAAACTTAAATTTTCTATTCATTGATGTATTTTTGAAGTTGTCAGTAGAAAAAATGCAGAGATACTTTAAATTATCTGTAGTTTATTTACCCATCTTTTCCTATCTTATTATATTCCATAGAAAACTAAAATTTCACTTCAGCACAAGCACTGCCAACAAGGTCTGGCACATTAGGAAGTCACCTACCAAGAAGTCTTCTTGGTACTAAGAACTTTTTGGACTAAAAATAGGGTAAATTAATTCATGTTTCCTATTTTTATCATATTAAAAGCCTAAATAACCAGTAAAATTTATGTCAACTATGCCATGTAGATTTATTTAAATTACTTCTAAATGGTATAAATATTGTTTGGCCCATAGCATAGAGAAAACTGTAAAAAACGCACGGATGAAGGAACTGTCTGTGCACCTATGTCAACATAGGTATTCTTGCTTGAGAAATTTGATTTTTATGTTAATTCTCATACCTCAGAAGTAACACACACAAGTGTTCACTTTCTGTTCACTATGTTCATTAAATTACTGAATAAATAAACTGATGGAATGATGCAGTTTAAACTTAGGGTCTCAGTATTTGTTTTTATTGCAAGTCTACTATTTACATTTTCCAACCAAGAATGAAATGATATGTAACCTGAAAATGAAGCATACTTATGGGAAGTTTATTTGAAATCACAATTCTCTTAGAAATTTAATGTATCATCGTATTTTCAGTAGAACTAAATCACTTGCAGAAATGCACGTTTTCATAAAAGCCATTTGAATTACATCTAGTGACACAGCTTAGATGCTAAGGTACGTGCCAATCATGCACAGAATCCTGGATTCAATACAAAACATTGGGTAAACTAAGGCTGGTGATACATACTGTGATGCCAGCACTCAGGAGATGGAAATAGGAGGATCAGAAGTCCAAGATCATGCTCATCTCCAAAAAAGAGTCATGTAAATTAGACAAAATTCTTTTCATTATTCTAAAAATGTCAATATTAATATCCAAATTTACCTTGAAATAAAACATTTATCACTCTGAGCTTGTTCCAGGTTTGACCAAATGCTAAGACGCAAACCTACAGATTGCATAAATGACGTAAGGATGGAATTTTGTGAGTATCTTAACACTGATATTAGTAAATAATGTGATATTATTTTGAAGACTGTTTATATTTGAAGAATGTTGCTAAGTTGTTGGGTCACCCAGGAAGGCTATAAAAATAGCTTCTTTATTTGGCAAAATATCTAAGACTAAAAAGTCTGATAACAACCCTTGCTTCAGTCAATAACGGAAACTTTGTACCGATCCTACAATTAACAATTCTGTTTGTCACTGTATTTATATAAAAGCAAGAAAATGAAGGAACAAATTACACAAGATAGAGCTAAGTCATAGCAAAAACAAAAGCAATAAACACTTTACCTACTTATGTGACTCCAGGATGAATATTATGAAGGAGATTTTATGCAAAATAAGCAAGTGCAGATGCCGTCTGGGGGAGTAGGATCAAGAAGGATAGACAGATAGTTTTCAAATCATTTCACAGCTTCTTGAGTGCTGTACAGCACCTGCCTAAAGAGAAGCAGCAGGGCTCAGGTCCACTCTGCCACTCTGTTCTCATTTTGCTTTTTATTAGACCTATATTTGAAATTATGACTAAAAGGGCAATTTTGCAGCTATTTTTATTTACATTTATATTCAATTTTACTTCAAAATTGAAGAATATGTAAAAACTGTATATTTGTAAGTAGAATATATGACAATGATTTTTATCATTACAAATGACTCATTACAGGTACACAAGCTTATCAAACACTTGAAATTAAATGAGGTTTGAGCCACACCAATCTCAAATTAAACTCATGTATCTAAGTGTTATTTACTGCCTTTGGACATACATTTAAGTGAAACTTTTGAATCTCTATGAACAAGAGAAGATAAGATATAGATTTCTACAGTTGAAAAACATCATTAGGAAGAATGTTGCAATTTGCCTGCATGGTTGCTGATAAATCACCATCAAACAACATAAGGGAACAAGGGGTTTATTTCTCTTACCATTACTGGTTACAGTTCTTAGTCCAGCTTGATGGGAGAGCACTCACCAACACCAGGGCCCAGGGAACTGGCCACACTATCACCACATAACAGCCAAGAGAGGGACAATCCTTACTTGCCAGGCCAGCATATCTGGCCAACTATACAGAAGGATGCGAACTTTCAACCAACTGTCTGTATTTTATTCCAGAGCCTAATCCTACCCTCCATGGGCTGGGTCTTCCCCATCAGCTAGACAATCTCTTGCAGGTTTGCTCTGAGTTTAACTCAACCATTAATTCTCTACAAATGTGCCCAGAGCTCAAACTTCAACAATCAAGTTGACACCTGTGCTTAACTATGACAAAGAACAATGTTCAGCACACTTTCTTTTTGCATTTTTATTTACTTATTTGAGAGAAGGGAGAGGGCTCGTGCATGGCATGACCCACAGATGCAGGTCAGAAGACAACTCTTGAAAGTCAGTTCTCTCTTTCCATCCACAGTGTGGGTTCCAGGGGATTAAACTCAGGCCACCAGATTTGCAACCAGGCGCTTCATCCACAAAGCTATCTCACCCGCCTCATCAGTACACTTTCTGGCAATGAGTTCTCAAACCCTAAAAATGTTCATTGTTGTTCATTTCTTGGTTGCTTCTATTTTCCTAACAGCTCTAGGACTTCGGAACAAAACCACGCGCTCTGTGACTGAGTTCATCCTCCTGGGCTTTGGTGGGCAGGGGAAGATGCGGAGCTACTTCTTCTCCGCGATTCTGGTTCTCTACCTTTTGACCTTGCTAGGGAATGGGGCTATTATCTGTGCTGTGAAGTGGGACAGGAGGCTCCACACACCTATGTACACCTTTCTGGGAAACTTTGCCTTTTAGAGATCTGGTATGTTTCCTCCACTGTTCCTAATATGCTAGTCAATATTCTCTCTGAGACGAAGACCATCTCCTTCTCCGGCTGCTTCCTCCAATTCTATTTCTTTTTTTCACTCGGTACGACAGAGTGTTTCTTCTTGTCAGTCATGGCTTATGATCGGTACCTGGCCATCTGCCGCCCGCTGCACTACCCGTCCATCATGACCTGGAAGCTCTGTGTGCTCCTCATCTGTGTGTGCTGGGTGAGTGGATTCCTCTGCTACCCTGTCCCCATCGTCCTCATCTCCCAGCTCCCCTTCTGCGGGCCTAACGTCATTGACCACTTCGTGTGCGATCCAGGCCCACTCTTTGCGCTGGCCTGTGTCTCTGCTCCATCCACCGAGCTGATGTGTTACACCTTCAATTCACTGATCATCTTTGGGCCGTTTCTATCCATCTTGGGATCCTACATGCTAGTGCTCAGAGCTGTGCTTCGTGTTCCGTCTGGTGCAGGGCGAACTAAAGCTTTCTCCACATGTGGGTCCCACTTAACGGTGGTGTCTCTGTTCTATGGAACCCTCATGGTGATGTATGTGAGTCCCACGGCAGGGAATTCAGCTGGAACGCACAAGGTTGTTACTTTGATTTACTGTGCCATGACTCCACTTTTGAATCCTCTGATTTATAGTCTTCGAAACAAAGACATGAAAAGTGCCCTGAAGAAAGTTCTAGGATTAACGTCTGGCCAAAACTGAGACAGCTCTAAAGATAAGCCAAATGGGACCGTGGGTGGGGTTCTTTTTCCCTAAATCAAGAGGTGAAAGAAATTACTTTTTATTGTACAAATTCATGGACTCCACTGTGATATGCCCATATCCTTCTCTAAACTGATCGTACTCTGCCTTCTAGCCCACGCCTTTCCCAGCTCTTAATAATTCCTCTTCTACATTCAAGTCAACTTTTTTCTTAAATTTAGTTATTTACTTTTTAGTTTTACAAATATATTGAGTACTAATCCCTCCTTCCTTCCATCCCCCTCCCTCCCATTCTTCTCCCTTTCCCTCAGGTCAACTTTTTAATAGTTTATTTTCCACATAGGAGAAACAGTATACTATACTTGGCTTTCTGTGTTTAGCTTATTTAGCTTAGCATGATGTCCCTCAGTATCATGCATTTGCTGCAAGTGACAAGATTCTGTGCTTCTTCATGATTAGATAATCCATTTTATAAAATATTTTCTTTATCTATTCATGCATTGACAGGTACCTAGGCTGATTCCATACCTTAACTATCCTAAATAGTGCAATAGTAAAGTGCATGTATCTCTGTTGTGCACTGACTTTAATTCTTTTGAGGGGTCATGTAGCAACTCTAGTTTTCATTTTTTGAGAAATTTCCATGCTGTTTGACAAACTGTTTGCACTAATTTGCTTCTGAATGAGTCACTTCTAACTTAATTATGCATACTAGCAATAAAGAATTTCTTCACTTGAGTATATTCTAACTCAGAAATAAATATAAACACTCATCTTTCATAGTTCCTTGGCAATTCAAATTCAATTCATTGATGACAAATTCTTAAAAATAATTTTAAACATGTATGCCATTACTAAGTAATTACATTGTATTAATACATATATTAACTATATATGTATATTCCTGTGACATAAATTTGCTGGTTTTAGCTTTCTCTATCAGAAGTGAATAATTGCATATATACTCAAAGCTTTTGAAAAAATGCAATCTTTCAAATTGAGAAAATAAGTATTTTTTGTGCATGTGTTTTGTCATGGTTGGAAATGTGTCTCCCACAGTCTCATATATTTAGGAAGGTTAAGGCGCCTTTGAGTGGTGGACCCTTGCTGGAGGAAAGCAGTCACAAGGGGTGGGCCTTGAGGTGTAGTAATCCCACCCTGCCTCCTGGAGAAGTCTGTTTTTGCAGCAGCAGTCTTGCAGCTCCATCCTCCAAGATGTTTGCAGTAACCTAAGCCTCCTCCAGCTTCTGCCAGCCAACCATGTAACATCCTCCATGAAAATTTGTATCTCCATTCTGGAACCATAAGCTGAATAAATCTCCCTTTCTCCCTCTAAGTTACTTGACTTTGGGTGTTCTCTTACAGCACCAGAGTAGAGTAACTAACACATATTTTGGTGTGTGTGTGTGTGTACATGTACAAGAAGGCACCTGAATGTGTGTGCCTGTGGAGACCTAAGGGTAATGTCAAGAACCATCCTAAATTGCTCTTTCTCCTTACTGCTTTGCTCTGGGGTTTCTCAGGTTCCACCCTCCAGGGTGGGAACTTCAGGCTTCAGTCTTTTGTTTTTTGTTTTGTTTTGTTTTGTTTTGTTTTGTTTTGTTTTGTTTTGTTTTGTTAACATGGGATATAAAGATTTGAATTCAGGTACTTTTGCTGGTAAGGCAAAGACTTCAACCCTTAACCTATCTCCCCAACCCATAAAATAGATATTCTTAAAAACAAGTAAAAAGACCATACGAACACGCACACGTGCACACACATACGCTCTGACAGTGGGCTTTCACCATGGTTGCAGTCTTTCATACCAAAATCACAGTATGCTTCATACTACCTCTCTTAGAGATAAGGTAAGCACCTTCCTTCCTGCCTGCACTTACAAGATTGCTTCACCTATCAGCTCCCCTACTGATCAGTCTTCTCACATTATCTCAAATGTATTTACTCTCAGATGGGATCTTTACTCATGCTGCTTCTTCACCAAGCCAACTTGAGAAGCCCAATATCATGGGTAATGGGAAATAACACTGTTGTGATACTCTTATTTAATGCCAACAGTTTCTATACCAATCAGAAAGCAAATATGCTTCTCAAAAAACTAGAAACAAAGCCTCAGAAGCACATTCAAAACACTGGAACAAGAAAAGTTGATTTTTGTACCTGAAACATACAAAAACAGGAAGGTCTTCACCAACTAAAAGACTTGAAATGAGAGTACGCATTTTAGTTATGCTAGATTATGACAAATTTAGAGGGCAGAGAAAATGAGTCATCAGTGCTAGGTGACAAAATGTCGTAGAACATTTCCAAAAATAATAATAATACTGCCAACAGAAGACATGGATCATTTAGGAATAATATTTTTGAAATTACGAGTTTTTATATTAATAAACACAAATTCTATTTCTAATGCATTATAGAGAAACATCTTCTAAGTAAATTTGGTTCTTCACAGAGTCATTTAATCAGGCCTTCAATGTATCCCATAGCACAAAATTACATACTCTGTTTGAGAATACACAAATACATGCTTAAGTAGGATCTACCACCCCACACACACCTGAGCAAATGAAAAACATTATTTTAATAATCCCTACAGATCAATTAATTTAAATTATCAATAAAACTTCAAGGCAAGAAGCAAGATGTTCCCTAAGGACAACATGGAGAGTGCAGGCTCATTTGAAGAGAACTGAGAATACTAAGAATATCTTCATGGTGCAAAATTAGGATAAATACATAGTCTCTATATAATGAGAATTGTACCACAAAAAAAATCTTAGGGTACAAAAGCAGTTTAATCAGTCATGCACGGAGTGTTTACACAGCACCTCCACATCTGAGCCAGGAAAGGAAAGAATCTTGGTGACCTCTACCCAGACTTCCTCCAGGATGTTCTAGAGTCCAGTGAACACTGCTGTTGTAATATAGGACAGGTGGGCCTACTCACTTTTGCATCTGTTCAATATGCTTAAAAGGCTATCAAAGAGGATTAGTCTGTCTCTGTTTCCATCACACTCCAAATTCAATGTGCTAAATGATAACAAAGTCAGAGGCATCTCTCAACAACTTAGAAATGTGGCCGAGAGGCCAGGGAAGGTATGCTTTTATAGCTAATGTAAAAAAATAAAATAGGAATGGTTCTACCCACTGAGGTGAAAACAGAAGAGTTGGGATTGGTCGTTTTCCTCTCTTATTCCTCCCCCCATTAGCACTACTCTTCTGAACTTTCAGCAGGGATCATATGAAGAAAAGAGAAAAGGTGTGGATGTGATGGTGCATCCCTGTAATCAACACTGAGGAGGAAGAGCAAGAGGCTCTTGAGTTGAGGACATCCTGGGGTACGTAGGGAGACCTTGGGTGAGTAGGGAGTAGGGAGACCAAAAAGAAGGAGGAAAGGTGGTTGTGCTGATAAAATCAAAAATTCTTTGCTGAAGAATCAAAAAAAGAAGAGTTGGTCTGTTGTTTTTAATGTTAATAAAAATAAAAATCGACTTAATGTTTTTATGAAGACTAAGAAGTCAGATAGAATTTACTGGAATAAACATTAGGAAGTGATTCATGCATTAATATTGGAAATTATCTGTGAAATTCCTGGAACTGATAGTTTTCCTTAAGAGTTGGTCTGTTGTATGATCTCACCAGAAGGGGAGGGCATAAAGGCTGCCAGATAGAAGGTAACCATTTGCAAATGGGTGATTGACCCCTCTCTCACCGTGGTCTCCTACTTTTATTCCATCTACCTTTGAATATACTCTTATAACAAGACTCTAATTTAACAGGTTTTTATCTCTGGCCAGGGGGTGACATCCAATACCCATCAGGATGGAGCCAAGGGCATTGCAGGAGCAGAAAAACTGAAAAAAAAAT
Source organism: Typhlomys cinereus (assembly GCA_023101885.1). Lineage (NCBI taxonomy): Eukaryota > Metazoa > Chordata > Mammalia > Rodentia > Platacanthomyidae > Typhlomys > Typhlomys cinereus. Next base: position 13,947 of record JALPQD010000136.1, on the reverse strand, counting down.
CAACAAACCATAATTCAGAGCATCAGAGACTCTATATCAACCACCTGGAATCAGGCCTGCCTAATCTCTCCCCATCCTGAAGCTCAGGGACATTTGCGGAAGAGGGGGCAGTAAGATTGTAAGAGCACAAGGATGAGAGGAGTCATGATATGCAAGATACTCCACACAAGTTAGGGTTGAAGCAATTATAATAGGACTCTGCATGATCTGCGCAATGACCAACATATCATTGACCCCTCCAAGTCTAGCATGGACTAAAGGCACTAGGATCCTTAGAACACTATAGTGTTCCTATACTTAAAGGGAACACAAGAAAGATTTCTAGGAAATGCCACTGAGTCCTTACACCTCATCAGAAAGGCGGACCCAGAGGAAAGTTTGATATACACATTAAAGGATGCTTCAGAGATGAGGGGAGGGGCACTGGGAGAAAGGGAGGGAGGGGGGAAAGGAAGGGGAAAAGGGGAGAAGGAACAGAGAGGCCCAGGGAGGGGTGGAGGGAGGGAGGGGATAGGGGTACCTATTACGTTTATATGAGCTGAAAAAAAAAAGAATCACTAGAAGAATCAAAAAAAGAAGAGTTGGTCTGTTGTTTTTAATGTTAATAAAAATAATAAGCAGCTCAGATACATGAGGTTCATTATTCTGTGTTTTGAGTTGATGTGAAAGTCTGTGAAGCTGGGACTGGAGAGATGGCACAGAGGTTAAGAATCTGCCTTGCAAGCAGAGGGTCCTAAGTCTGGATCCTGGGCCAAGGCCTGTACTTCCAGCCCTGGAAGGCAGAGCCTGGGAAACACCGGAGCAAAACCAAGAGGAGGTAGTGCAATCCAGAGCGATTCCCAAAGTCACCTTTGGGACTCCACAGGCATACACAATACCCTCTAATACACACACACACACACACACACACACACACACACACAAACACATAGATAAATAGATATATAGATAGATAGATAGATGATAGATAGATAGATATTAGAAGAAAAAAGAAAGAAAGAAAGAAAGAAAGAAAGAAAGAAAGAAAGAAAGAAAGAAAGAAAGAAAGAAAGAAAGAAAGAAAGAAAGAAAGAAAGAAAAAGAAAACCTATGAACTGAGCCAGCATCATTGCTGCTGCTGTACTGCTCCAGGTTAAAGGGTTAAAGGGCTGCCTTTGTCATTTTTGTCTTAGTGAGGAGAGGTTTCTTGTGTGGAAAGAGAATGTATAAGATTACTGCAATGGGGGCCTTTTTTTTAATGATGTCTTACCAAAAAACGATCACCAACATAAATTTGTTAAGCTCTTAATGATCATCTTAATTTTTAAAAAAAAATTAGAAATTATAGATCCTCATTTTTTTTCAGCCTCCTTCTCTTCTCAGACTACAACCTGATTTGATATAACCAAATCAATGAGGAAGCCAAACTGCCTTGATGGAATGGTTCACTTAAGACACTTCTAATTTGTTGAGCCTATGACAGGTACGTAAGCATAAGTATGTTTGTTTTGTTGAATATAATTGTTAGTCTTTTCCATTTCATTTTGCTTAATTAGTACATATAACATCTCTATCAAAAAATCACCCAAGAAAAATTTTCTCTTATCAACCAAAGGAAGTTAAAAGTATCTTGTTAAGTCAGGCATGATTACTTGGGAGGTTGGGGAAGAAGAATCGGGGGGTTTGAAGCCTGTCTGCACTACACAGCCAGTTTCAGGCCAACCTGTCTCATATTATAAGAGCCTGTCAAAAAATCATTTTCAAAACATCTTCTGCTTACTACAATATATTAAAGCTATGTTAATGACTCTTTTCTCTAAACTACATTTGGTTCTTTCCTTTTCTTTCAGTTATGTTTTGTTTTTGTAGGGCAGGGAATGCAACCTAGGGTCTTGAATATACTAAGCAAGTACTTTGCCACTGGTTATATCACATTCTTAAAAATATTTTTTCTTGGAACGATTTTTTTAGGATTAAGGTAGAGTTTATTAAAAGAGAGAAATAATGGGACTCATGGACTCCAAACGTGAAGTACCATGAGGGGCAGGCACCCTGGAGAACTTATGGACTCCAGGCATGGGATCCATGAAAGCCAAGGAGCTAGAAATGAACTCACGGACTCCACATGTGGAGTGCTGTGGAGAGCAGGTGCCAAAAATGGCTCTTTCTTGGAACTATTAGGGAAGAAGAATAAGAGTGAAAAAGGAGAAGGGGATGAGATGATGATAGATGTAAAAACTATCAACAGGCACCATGTGCAGACATGAAAGCAGCACAGTGTAGCCCCACATTTTAAACCTGTTGATAAAACCCAGACAACTATGAACCTCCTTATTTATCCTGTTCTAAGAAAAAGGGAAAATATTTGGACATGAGTAAAGTATTTTTGAAAGATTTTTTTCTATTTTTCTACCTTATCCTTTTTTAAGGGAGTAAAGATTTATTTTTACATAGTTTGGTTACAGTTCCTCATCCAACTTGGCAGAAGAGCTTGCTGCAACACCAAGGGCCTAGGGAACCGAATACACCATCTCTACACAATGGCTGAGAGAGGGACCATCTCCCTTGCCAGACCAGCATGTCTGCCCAAGTATGCAAAGATGTCTCCTTTCTCAAACAGTTCCCTCCATTTTATTCATCTGAGGACTAGTCCCTACCTTATCATTTTTAACATTAGATAATTTTTAAGTGAACTAAAAATAGGAACTATATAATAAACTCTAAGAGATATCATGGAACTAATAAAAAGGGCTTTAAGAGAGAAATCTACAAATATTCTAGAAAACATTTTACATGTTACATTCACTTGTAAGGAAATACATAATAAAATATATCTTTTAAATTTATGTGCTGAAATTAACTAACAGGAAGTAAATGATAATGTCTTTTTATTCATGCACAGAAAAGGATGCTCTAGGAATGGGGGGGCACTGGAAGAAAGGGAGGGGGAAGGAAGAGAAAAAGGGGGGAGGGAACAAAGGGATTCAGGGAGAGATGACGGGAGGGAGGGGAATGGGGTACTATCAAGTTTGTATGAGTGGAAAAAATAAATACATAAACAACCTCAAATTTAAAAAAAGATAATGTCTTTTTATTGCTAAAAACAAAGCATGGATCATCAAACTATGAATTATCTATAGTACAATGTGTTAAGATAGGGAACAGCAAAGTATATTAAAAATTTTACTATCAGTAAATAACCTATGAGTATTTATTTTCTTGTAGGATGGAAATGGCTCCAGAAATAATCTGAAATAATGCCCTCATATTTTGAAGTGAATTACATTCACTGAAAAAAAAAGTAAGTCAAACCATTTTAGCCACTATTGGGAGTCTTTTTCCCTCTGGTATTGTCAAATCAATCCCAAGACTTTGCACATGCTGGAAATGCGCACACGTGTGTGTGTGTGTGAGTGTGTGTGTGTGTGTGTGTGTGTGTGTGTGTGTGTCAGAGGGCACTGTGTGTCCCTGTGGAGGCCCAAAGGAATCATTCCGATTGCTTCCACCTCCTTTTTGCTGGCTCTGGGATTTCCCAGACTCTGACCACTAAGGCCAGAGTGCAGCCCTCCTCCAGTTCCCTTTTTTTTTTTTTTTTTTTTAACGTGGGACCTAGGATCCAAACACAGGACCTTCTACTTGCAAAGCAGTGTCTTAACCCCTGAGCCATCTTTTCAGCCCAATAAAGATAAATTTAACTGATCTTTCTCCATTGCCATAAAAAACTGAGTCCAGAAATTTTAAAAAAGTTTTTCAGCCCAAGGTCACTTTCAGAAATAAAGCAGGATTTATTCAAGACTTATTTTAGAATAGCCAGTACATTTACCTGCATGAGTCAAACTCCTAATCCCAAGAATACCTTCAAGATGTTCCAACAACAAATTGTTACTCTATCTTCTCTCCACAGTCTGGGGATCATGAATGAGTCACAGATATCTACAGTGACGTTCTTTGTCTTGTTGGGTTTTCCTGGTCCCTGGGAGATGCAAATCATCCTTTTCTCACTGATTCTGCTGGTTTACATGTTGACTTTGACTGGGAATATGGCCATCATTTCTGCAGTGAGGTGGGACCACCAGCTCCATACCCCTATGTATGTACTCCTGGCCAACTTTTCTTCTTAGAAATCTGGTATGTGACCTCCACAGTCCCCAACATGCTGGTCAACTTTCTTTCCAATGCCAAGACCATGTCCTTCTCTGCCTGCTTCGTTCAATTCTACTTCTTCTTTTCCCTGGGAACGACCGAATGTTTCTTCCTTTGTGTCATGGCTTATGATCGGTACCTGGCCATCTGTCGCCCACTGCACTATCCCTCCATCATGACTGGCCAGCTCTGCAGTATTCTAGTGTCACTGTGTTGGCTTGTTGGTTTCTTAGTATATTCACTTCCCATTTTCTCCATCTCTCAACTGCCTTTCTGTGGTCCCAACATCATTGATCACTTTCTGTGTGATGTGGACCCATTGATGGCATTGTCCTGTAGTCCCACACCCATGGTAGGGCATGTGTTCTATTCTTTGAGTTCTCTTATCATCAGCTTCACCATTGTGTACATTCTTGGATCCTATGCCTTGGTGCTCAGGGCTGTGTTTCAGGTTCCTTCTTCAGCTGGGCGGAAAAAGGCCTTCTCTACTTGTGGATCCCACCTGCTTGTAGTGTCTCTATTCTATGGGACCATAATGGTGATGTATGTGAGTCCCACATCTGGCAACTCAGTTGACATGCACAAGATCATCACACTGATATACTCTGTGGTGACACCAGCTTTAAACCCTTTCATTTATAGCCTGCGCAACAAGGACATGAAATATGCCCTCTATCATGTCTTCTGCAGAAGGAAAGTGGAAAGCTAATCATAATCATCATCATTCTTTTGTATGTAACTGATCATATTTCTATGAGCTTATAGTTTAAGAAACATGCTTCAAGAGTTTAAGAGTTTTTTAAAAAAAAAACTCTTAAAAAACAAATGTCTATTTATAAAAAATACATATTCTCTGTCCACATGACTTTGCTAAGAGATATTTATAAAATTGGTCATTTTTACATGATTGCATATCATTTACTTAAGACACACAATCATCCAAAATTTCGAGCAATATGTCATGTTGGATTCATTATGAGATTGTAAGTGCAATTCCACAATTGTGAGTTCATTGTTCTCATCAACAGTACATAAGAGAAGCCCAGAAACTAGATTGAAGCCACAAGTGAGAACAACTTTGTGGAAAGATGTCAAGTGTGCAATCCTGCAAATCAAAACCTCCCTGAGATATCATCTCACCCCAGTCAGGATGGCAAAAATCCACAATACAAACAACACCAAATGATAGAGAGGATGTGGAGAGAGGGGAACTCTCCTACATTGCTGGTGGGAATGCAGGCTCATACAACCACTCTGGCGAGCCCTCCGGCGATTCTTAAAGAAGTTATAGACTGAAATGCCATATGACCCAGCTATTCCACTTTTGGGAATAACCCCATACAGCAAAATTCACCTTGATAGCACAAGCATGACCATGTTCATAGCAGTACTGTTTACAATAGCAAAGTCATGGAATCAACCCAAAAGCTCAACAGTTGACAAGTGGATAAGGAAAATGTGGTACATTTATACAATGGAATACTACTCAGCCATCAAAAATGATGAATTAATGCAATTTGCCGGGAAATGGATGGAATTAGAAACAATTATATTGAGTGAAGTATCCCAGACACAGAAAATTAAGTGCCGTATGTACTCCCTAATAGGTGGATCCTAGTACCAAACCCACTTAGAGACACTCAAAGAATAAATCTCTTTAATACCTACAGTAATTGCAAAGATTATAAACAGGAAAAGAAGGGGAAGGAGGGCCCCGCTAGAAACAAGGAGAGAGGGAATCATGCTACAGCAGAGATAATAGGCCACCATCAAGGACTGCAAGTAAGAAACGAGACATCTGGTTAAGCACACAGACTGTCCTTCCCGGTCACTTGCAACTGATGGGGTATGATCTTACCAGAAGGGAGGGCATTACAGTCTGGCAGATAGAAGGTAACCATTTCACAATGGGAGACTGACCCACCCCTCACCACAGTCTCCTACTCTTATTCCATCTACCTTTGAATCTATCCTTATAATAAGACCCTATTTTAACAGCTTTTTATCTCTTGGTGATATCCAATACCCATCAGGATGGAGCCAAGGGCATTGCAGGAGTAGAAAAACTGAAAAAAAAATCAACAAACCATAATTCAGAACATCAGAGACTCTAAATCAATCACCTGGAATCAGCCCTGCATAATCTCTCCCCATCCTGAAGCTCGGGGAAATTTGTGGAAGAGGGGGCAGTAAGATTGTAAGAGCACAAGGATGAGAGGAGTCATGATATGCAAGATACTCCACACAAGTTAGGGTTGAAGCAATTATAACAGGACTCTGCATGATCTGGCGCAATGACCAACATATCATTGACCCCTCCAAGTCCTAGCATGGACTAAAGGCACTAGGATCCTTAGAAGCAAGGGATTAACAGTCACATAGTGTTCCTATACTTAAGGGGAACACAAGAAAGAGTCTAGGAAATGCCACTGAGTCCTTATACCTCATCAGAGAGGAGGACCCAGAGGAAAGTTTGATATATACATTAAAGGATGTTTCAGAGATGGGGGAGGGGGCACTGGGAGAAAGGAAGGGAGGGGGGAAAGGAAAGGGAAAAGGGGGAGGTGAGCAGGGAGATCAAGGGAGGAGTGGAGGGAGGGAGGGGATAGGAGTACCTATTATGTTTGTATGAGCAGAAAAATAAATTTTTTTAAAAAAAGTGCAATTTCCCTAGGAAAAAAGGACACACCCAAAGATCATAATAGCACTTTGTCCTCCAAAATGTATTCTCCAGGACACTTGTGTTATATGGTGCTTTCTTTTGCATGAAGTGGCCACCATCTTTGCCCAACTGCTACTACTTGGAAGAGACCATCAAGATTGCACCTGTTAACTCATGTGTTCCTTCATTGAACCTTCACCTGGGATTCCGGCCTCAACTGCAGCACCTTCCAGCTATTAGTATGCAATTCCTAACTGCACATGCCATTGCATATGTGCTCAGGAACTTGAGTCTTGGGAGGAAAGACTAAAGTATACAGGATAAGGAAAGTCAACTGAAGCAAGTCCATCTATGCAGTCATGGGAAAGCCATCATCCAGGCTGGGAGATAAGACTTTCCAGTGTGACTATTTTGGGGTCACTCCTTAAATACAACCCTTACTCCTACTCCTGTAAGTAAACTCATTGATGCATCAAGTTAGAACCTGACATGATCATTACTTTGGTCTGTCATCAAATTCCTATGTAGAGTGGATAGATGTTTGTGTGGTGTCTCCCCAAGAAAAGTATTACCTAACAACTTAATTGTCCCTGGTTCATATCTGGAAAAATTAAAGACTGTGAAAGTGATGATTCTAAGAACAGAGCAGGAAAACTGTGGACATATTTCCACAATATATAAGAACTTTTCACTTACACTCCTGAGAGAGAACCAGTTTGGGGCCACCTTGAAAGGAATTCTATCCAAAGTATTACTTGTAGAATTACTTGTGTGGAATAAGTCACCACAAATGGAGATGAAGAAATGATAGGCATTCTGGCAGTGAAGCACCAGCCCAGGACAAGAAACGACAGTTTGGAGTTAAAAAATACATGTTTCATGGGAAAGAAATCAATATTCAGACTTCTGCTAAAACTGTAAGAAAACAGTGTCAAGGAGATGCCTTTCTGCCTTTCCTTCTTTCCCATCTGCGCCTGAAAGCGACCACAGGCGGCATGATAATGAAAGCATAGAAGAGAAGACCGAATAGTTATAGGTTCAACTGTTTTAGCACTACTGCAGCCTACAAGAAAAAGAAAATCCTAACCTGAAAGACCAGGGACAACTTTGGAAAATCTCTTTGGCAATAAAGAATACTGAGCTTCAAGATGGATAGACAGCCTAAAAAGGGTGAAAAAAAGAGTCAAAGCACCTGCTTCGACTAAACTAAAAACCAGCTTGAATGCCCTTCGGGTTTGCCTTTATCACCCCTACTTCAGTGACTGAGTTGGGCTGGCTAGTGAAAAAGGGACAGGAAATATATGAAACTCAGTATCTCACAAGTACCCTCCGCTACAGTAAGGCAAATGTTGAATACACAACTTCTGTCAGACCCCTGTTCTTTTGTTAATATTCCATTCAAACACCATTTTTAGCAAAAGCCTTTCTCACATCATCTAGGTGCTGTATTTATCCATAATGCATTAGGATACACAAAGTTATATTCCAACCATACTTGTCTTTTTGATTAAGTCTCTTGTACATTGGACCCTTCCCTAGACTCTAAACCCTTTGAGGAAAAGGACAGTATCTTAGCTTTTATCCTCAGAAAGTGGTATGACACCTGACTCACAGAAAGCATATAAGGAAAAGAACCGTTCAGCTAGTAGAACTTAGTGAATGAGCTAGTTCTTGAGCCAAATCCCACTGGATTTAAATATATTTCAGTCTCAAAGCCAACAAATGATACTTTAGAATTTTTTAATTTTTTAAAATTTATTTCGTGTGTGTGTGTGTGTGTGTGTGTGTGTGTGTGTGTGTGTGTGTGCGTGTGTGTGTGTGTGTGTACCAGAGAGCACTATGTGTCCCTGTGGAGGCCCAAGGTTGACTTTGGGAATCATCCTGGATTGTTTCTACTTCCTTGCTTCACTCTGGGATTTCCCAGGCTCTGCCCACCAGGGCTAGAAATGCAGGCCTCCTGGCAGTTTTTACATGGGACCTGGGATCCAAACTCAGGTCCTTCTGCTAAGACAGTCATAACTCTAGCCATGTCTCCAGCCAGAGCACTTCACTTTTATCAGCTAGTATCTATTAAGTTGGATTTTGTAATTAACCTAAATAGCATTGTTGCAGCAACAACAACAAACCCATTAATGAAATCTTTCTCCATGAAACTGAGCTATGGATTCCATAATGCTGTAGTGAATTTAAGTTATGAAATTTCAGAAGATCACAACTAGATTATCATAATGTTCTCAAGACTTGAGAAAGCTGGCCTTCTTCTGTGCTTAGTAGAATTATGGCTAAATTTGAATTCACCTTTGAAGAATTCAAAGCAAGCTAAAGATATAAATATGACTAATAAGCCTGGGAAGGTAAACTATGAATCTTCATTTTCACCACTGATCTAACTTTCTATACTGGGTCATATATTTAAATGGTATTAAAATGATAAACTACTTAATTTAAATGTCAAAATTATGATGTTTTTCAAAATCAACAATTCATAAACGCACTTTTAAGGCACTATAAGGAATAATATTATAGGTAGTAAGTGGTCTCTTAACACCCTAATATGTAATAATTCAGAGATAAGATTTTTGTTGCTACATAAAGATTATGCTTAATTTGTGGACATTATATAAAGCAAATAAACAGACTTCAAAGTTTTGTAAACTCATGAGCTATCTTTACTATTTCTTTGGAAAACTGGTGATGTTTGTATACAATATTAAAAAAAAAAACAAAAAAAACTCGTGTAGAGAATGCTGCCTCCAAAACTGAAAAAAAAAATCAATGAACCATAATTCGTAACATCAGAGACTCTATATCAACCACCTGGAACCAGGCCAGCCTAATCTCTCCCCATCCCAAAGCTCAGGGAAATTTGCAGAAGAGGGGGCAGTAAGATTGTAAGAGCCTAAAGATGGGGAGGAGCAACAATATGCAAGATACTCCACACAAGTTAGGGCCGAAGTAATCATAATAGGACTTTGCATGACCTGTGCAATGACCAACATATCATTGAACCCCCAAAGTCTAGCATGCATCGCAGGCACTAGGATCCTTAGAGGCAAAGGATTAACAGTCACAATAGTGTTCCCATACTAAAAGGGATCACAATAAAGGGCTCAGGCAATGCTACTGATCCTACACCTCATAGAGTGGAAGGCGCAGAGTGAAGTTTGACATTCACACTAAAGGATGCTCCAGGGATTGGAGGGAGGAAGAGGGAGCACTGAGAGAAAAGGAGGGAGGGAGGTGACAGGAAGAGGAAAGGGGGGAGGGAGAGGAGAAGGAGGGAGGGGACGGGGTCCTATTAGTTTGTATGAATGAAAAAAATTTTAAAAATAAAAAAAACAAAAAAGAACTTTGACTACAAAAAAAAAGTTTGTATGATTGGGAAAAATAAATAAATAATGCCATATGACCCTGCTATTCCACTTTTGGGATAATCCTCCATACAGCAAAAATTCACCTTGATAGCACAAGCACCACCATGTTCATATCAGCATTGTTTACAATAGCAAAGTCATGGAATCAACCCAACGTCCACAGTTGACGAGTGGATAAGGAAGAATGTGGTACATTATACAGTTGGAATACTACTCAGCCATCAAAAATGATGAATTAATGGAATTTGCTGGGAAATGGATGGGAATTAGAAACAATTATATTGAGTGAAGTATCCCAGACACAGAAAATTAAGCACCATATGCACTCCCTAATAGGTGCGTCCTAGTACCAAATCCACATAGAGACACACTCAAAGATAAATCTCTGTAATACCTACAATAATTGCAAAGATTATAAACAGGAAGGAAGGAGAAGGAGGGCCACACCAGAAACAAGGAGAGAGGGGGGATCAAGTTACAGCAGAGAAAATAGGCTACTATCAAGGACTGCAAGTAAGTAATAAGACATCTGGTGAAGTTCACAGACTTTCCTTCCTGATCATTTGCAACTGATGGCATATGATCTCACCAGAAGGGGAGGGCATATAGTCTGGCAGATAAAAGTAATCATTTTGCAAATGGGTGATAGACCCCTCCCTTACTGAGGTTTCCTACCTTTATTACATCTACCCTTGAATGTACTATTATAACAAGACTCCAGTTTAACAGCTTTTTGTCTCTGACCAGGGGGTGACATACAGTGCCCATCACGATGGAGTGAAGGGCATTGCAGGAGCAGCAAAACTGCAAAAGAAAATCAACAAACCACTATCCAGAACTTCAGAGACTCTATATCAATCACATGGAACTAGCCCAGCCTAATCTCCCCCCCATCCTGAAGCTCAGGGACATTTGTGGAAGAAGGGGCGGTAAGATTGTAAGAGCAAAAGGATGGGAGGAGCAATGACTTGCAAGATTCTCCACGCTAGTTAGGGCCGAAGCAATCATAATAGGACTTTGCATGCCCTGCGCAATGTCCAACACACTATTGACCTCACAAAGTCTAGCATCTGCTAAAGGCACCAAGATCCTTGGAGGCAAGGGATTGACAGCCACAGTAGTGTTCCTGTGCTTTAGGGGAACACGAGAAAGGGTTCAGGAAATGCCACTGGGTCCTTGTATGTCATTGGAGAGGAGGACCCAGAGGAGAGTTAGGCATACACAATAAAGGACTCTCTGGGAATTGGGGGGGGCACTGGGGGATGGGGAGGGAGGGGGGGAGCAGAGGGTTCGAGGAGAGGAGGAGGGAGGGAGGGAACTGGTCTACCTATTAAGTTTGTATGAGCGGAAATAATAAAAAATGTATTAAAAAAAAAGACATCTGGTGAAGTTCACAGACTTTCCTTCCTGATCATTTGCAACTGATGGCATATGATCTCACCAGAAGGGGAGGGCATATAGGCTACCAGATAGAAAGTAACCACTGTGCAAATGGGAGACTGACCAACCCCTCACAGCGGTCTCCTACTCTTATTCCATCTACCTTTGAATCTACTCTTATAGTAAGACTCTATTTTAACAGCTTTTTCTCTGGCTAGGGGGTGATATCCAATACCCATCAAGATGGAGCCAAGGGCATTGCAGGAATAGCAAAACTGAAAAAAAAAAATCAATGAACCATAATTCGGAAAATCAGAGATTCTACATCAACCACCTGGAACCAGACCAGCCTAATCTCTCCCCATCCTAAAGCTCAGGAAAATTTGCTGAAGAGGGGGTGATAAGATTTTAAGAGCCTAAAGACGGGGAGAAGCAACAATATGCAAGATACTCCACCCAAGTTAAGGCCGAAGTAATCATAATAGACCTTTGCATGACCTGCACAATGACCAACATATCGTTGAACCCCCAAAGTCCAGCATGGATCACAGGCACTAGGATCCTTAGAGGCTAGGGATTAACAGCCACAATAGTATTCCTATACTAAAGGGGAATACAAAAAAAGAGCTCTAGGTAATGCTACTGAGTCCTTACACCTCATCAGAGAGGACCCAGAGGGAAGTTTGACATGCACACTAGAGGATGCTCTAGGGATGCGGGGGTGGGGGTGGGGGGAGACAATGGGAGAAAGGGAGGGAAGGGGGGGAAGGAAAGGGAAAAGGGTAGGGAGGAAGGAAATCCAGGGAGGGGTGGAGGGAAGGAGGGGAATGGGGTACCTATCAAGTTTGTATGAGTGGAAAAAATAAATTAATTAATTAAAAAAGAGAGAATGCTGCCTCAATCTACTCCCAACTGAGAAAGGTTCTATAGTTTTACCTCAAAGTAAATTTTCACTCTGAAACCTTGCTTTATCCCATTAACCTATGTTCAAGGTCGATTAATCACTCCAGAAATTTACTATAGATTGGTTTTATAAAACTTCCATTGTTTTTCATGTAATTTGTTGTTTTAACAGGAAAAGAATATATTAACACAAATTTCTCTACTGTGTCTTGAACAATTAGACACCTTCATAATTATGAGATTGTTGAGGTGATGTTCACGAGTCCTTGGTGATAGTTGAAAGTAAGGCTATCTACAGTGTTAAAATGTTGTAGATGTTTCCTCATATGTCAGTGATCCCCCCAAAGTATAGCATGGATCACAAGAGACACAGCTCCAGGCAGTAGGATCCTTAGAGGCAAGGGATTAATAATCATAATAAAGTTCCCATACTAATGGGGAGCCCAGGAAGGGGCTCCGGGTTATGTCACTGAGTCCTTACTCCTCACTAGGGTGAAGGACAAAGAAGCCTAATCTGCATATTCATAAAATATCAAAACAAGAATCCCAAAATACCACTCCTGGAGAAATTTTTCAAATTATCATAAAGGAAAACTTTGAACATCAAAAGAAAGAGATGCCCATCCAAATACAAGAGGCATACCACACTCCAAACAGATAGGACCCAAAATAGAAACTTGCCATGGCAAATAATAGTCAAAACACTACACATATAAGACAAAGAGAATGTTCTAAGAGCTTCAAGAGAAAAAAATCACTTTTAAAGGTAAACCTATTAAAAATAACAAATGAGAGAAGAAAAACAGTGCATTACTATTTTGTGGTGGAGCATGTCTGTAACTCAGCACTCTGGAAACTAAAGATTACAAGTCTGAGGCCATCCTGAACTACACGGAGCACCAGACCAACTGAAACTACAAGGGAAAAATGGAACAAAAGAGAGAACCCATACAAAAGCCACTCTGCTATGGCCATTTAATTTTGGACAAAAGTGTCAAAAACAAACTAGAAAAAATCCAGCCTCTTCAAAAACTGGTATGGAAAAAATGAATATCCACTTGCAAGAGATTACCTACCTCTAGCTCCAAACCTCTCACACAAAAATCAGCTCAAGGGTGCTGGAGAGGTGGCTTAGGGGTTAGGCCTCTGCCTTGCAGGAGGAAGGTCCTGAGTTCAGATCCTAGACCCCACGTATAGATGCCAGGTGGAAGCGGGGGCGGCCTGCGCTTCTGGTACTGGTAGGGCGGAACCTGTGAATCCCAGGCAGAGTAAACAAGGAGGAGGCGGTCCATGGTGGTTCCCTAATTCGTCCGTGGTTCTACACACACACATACATACATACACACGCTCGCGCACATGCATACACGCACAATTGAATAATATAATAATAATAAAAATTTTAAAAATCAGCTCAAGCAAACCAAAAACCTGTTTGAAAAAAATTCTATAATGAAATCTAATATTTGTAGGCTAATAAAAAAACTAAAACTAGTATATTACTGCTAC